>CM062807.1:727774148-728497482 GCA_031772625.1 Pinus tabuliformis
AGGCAAAGGTAAGAAGGCACAGCTAAAGGTCAAAAGTCAACTTGGCCATTTCCTCTATAACGAAAGGGAGGAAGGGTGGAAGGAAGCAGATAGAATGCTTGGGGGCCTTGGTCTCAAATACAGCTTCCTATGGAAACCTTACGACCCTAACAACTTCATTACCATGAGGAGGCTTAAATACAAATTGTCTGCTTATGATCATTGCAGCCTTCCTCACATAGAAAAACATGCCAATCAAAGCAAATGGAGGAGAGGGACTTTAGAAGAAGCTGTTACTCAAGAAGAGCTTAATCAAAGAGCTCTAAGAAATATAAAGAAAATGGCTGACCTTGAGTTTTATTCACAGGTCAGCTCACTGCCGAGCACCCAAATTGGAGCAGCAGCATCCTCTTCAACCGCCCAACAGCAAGCTACAAGAGTTGCTGGAAATATATCAGAGAAGGGAAAAGAACAGGAGATGGAGATAGAGCCAGAGCAGCGAGAGAAAGAACAGGCAGAGCAGGAGCAGCAGCAGCAACAACAACAAAAACAGCAACAGCAGCAAGGAGAAGGGCAACCTGAAACACAACAGCCCTTACAGCAGAAAAGAGTGGTAGATACCCCAACTACCACTGAGCAGCAGGCCCAAAATGTAGAACACTCAAGGCCTGAAAACATTACTGATGCCTCGGTCCTTCAAACTCCACAGAAGGAGGACCTAAGTAGAAAAAGGGACAGAGAAACACCCATGACTTCATCCATCAACCAAGGGGAGAAGAGACAAAGATTAAATGACTTCTTAGAGGATGATGCGGCAATTAGACAAGCAATGGGTATGGGCCCACCCAGCAGGGAAGCCTCGGTCAGTTCCTTCCACCAAGAACAAGACAGAACCATGGGAGGGGAGGTCACTTCCTCCAGCCAGCAGAGGGAAGCAGAGGTAGGCATCAAACAGTAGTTTATAGACATCAAAAGAAGGAGTGAACCCATGAAAGTCAAATTATATAACCATTTGTTGAAAATGGCTCCCTCCAACCAACAAAGATTAATGTCTGCCTTTGATGTGGACGAAGGCAAGTTGACTATGAGTCACTTCATACCCACAGCGCTCCAGCCACAATCTACTGCAGATTATCTCAGGACTAATCTAGAGGTCCTGGCCAAGGACATCCATCCAATGGATAAAATTGAGCTGCACAAGCAAACTGGCGAAATGGTGTATGCCTCCTTGCCAGACAAAACGTTGGAGAATTACAAATTAACAAGCAGCCTCAATGCTACAGCCTCTCAACTAGAATTGGAGAGGGCTTCATCTCAGGCCAAAGACAACAGGATAAGATCCCTAGAGGACATCATCGTGGAAATCGGGCATAACCCCAATGACATCAAAGCGATACAGGATATCTTGAAACTAAGGGATGCTGACATGGCTGCATTAAGGAAGAAAGTCAAACTCCCAGCTACCATTCACCCCCAAACAGATGAGGTAGCCCAACAAAGGATGGAAAAGGATGCCACAGATCTGCTAATATCTATATATAAGCAGCTTCTGCAGACACAAGAAAAATTAGGAGAGTCCGAGGCTACTCAAGCGGCCTTACAAGCAGCACTAAAGCAAAGACAAGAGGGTCAGACTTCTCAGCCTCCTCCTCAAGTCATCAATCTTGAGGATGCTGCTCCTACCACTGTGCCTCCACCTCAACAAGCTGAACAAATAGCTACATCCACTTCAGCAGCACCTACAAGTACAGAACAGGCACACACCCTAGACATGCAGAAATTAAAGAATGAAATACAAATCTTGGAAGCTCAGATGGCAGAGCTGCATGAAACTAGAGATAAGCTGGCCAAGGTCAATGAAAGGCATGATAAGACAAAAAGAGAGGTGGCAGAAAAGGGCAAGGAAATCAAAGCCCTTAAAGATAGGATCAAGGAGCTTGAGAATGAGCTCAAGCTAGATAAAATCATATCTGAGATCAGAGCAATGGTATGGTCCAATATTGGCCAATCCATCACCAACCAATGGCCATATATTGAGACAATCCATGAGCAACTAGAGCTCATCCCAAAGGCACAGAAGGAAATCCGAACATCAAGAGCCTTATTAGGAAATATGCTTGAAGTTGCTACAAGAATGATCAATGTGCTTAACCACAAAACAAGTTCTCAGTTAGCCACCATTGGAATCACAAATAGAACTGAGACTATTCAACTGATCAAGAGGGTTCTTACTCTTAGAAATCTGGTACAGACGTTGGACAGAAGAACCCAGGATATGCAGACAGAGGTGAACAGGTTCATGGAGAAATTTTAGGTATTGCAGAGTAGAGGACTCCCTAGCTTACTAAACAGCGGAGGGAAATTATTCACCCATGAACAGTATGCTAAAAGAGTAAATGTTTTTGCCTCAGCACAGATCAATGAGAAGGCCAGCACTTCAGAAGACACAGGGCCTATTACAGGGCAGGTTTTCTATGGTAAAATAGAAAATCTATTTTTCATAATGAATGAAATTAATCACTTGTTTGATGTGGCCCCAAATTTTTTCAAATATACAGAAGCAGAAGAGACAATGGAGGCCATCCTCAGGCATCAACTCCCTACACAGGAATGGTGGACAGATGCAATACAGAGAATTTTATAAAAAGTAAGGCATTCACCAATTTCTGTTTTTTACAAATTTTTATGAAAAGCACAGTTCAGCAAAGTCAGCATGCAGCATAAATCAAAGCTAAGCCAACTCAGCGGATGTGGCGGCCAACAAAGCAGAAATAGAAGACCACAGCTGGCAAACCCGAGAATGCACTGCGCAGCCAAAAGTAAAAGCTTATTTCCAGAATTAAAACAGAGAGAGGCAACCGACTCAGTGACCCTCAAAATTCAAAACAATCCTCTGACAGACATAAAGAGCATTTACGCTGCATTCAAAGATGTAATAACTTCTTATCTACTTCATGAACGTAGTAATGAAAATATTTTCTCTCTCAGATGACTCAATGCCTGAGATATTTTGTATACGCATTCCTATAAAGTCCCCTTCGCATGAGATTGCAAGGGTTGTTGTGGATTTCTCATAAAGAAAACTCTTATGTTGTAATCCTTTCTAAAGTCTAATAAAGAAAGTGATGGAATTTCTCGGATGCTCGGAATGTTGGATGCGTTCTGATGTTTGTTGATGACTGCTGGATTCCTGTGTATTTCACCATACAATAAGTCTCTGTAACTCTCCCTGTCAATTAGTTGCTTTTGTTAAAATCCATATATGTTGTCTGATTTTCAATACTAAGCAACAAAGAAAAAGAATAACATTCAGGATTTACTCACTGAGTACCCTGAGTTCAATCTGTGTTGTTTATAAATGTTTTCTTCAGCTGTAATCTATATAAAGTGTAATTCTTAACTGCTGCACTTTCAGAATACATATTTTTTCACAGTGGCCTTTGTCACAGGAATTCAAGTTTTTCTCCTGTGCAGTGTGTCTACTTTCATCTCACCAACCTAATAGAGAATTCTCAATTGCTTTCTGTTGGTTGACATGCATCACCATTCAAATTTAACTTTGTTTGTCTAAATACGCAATAGGCCTTGCAGTTTGAGCACCACCCAGCATATCAGATCATTTTACAGCATCCAGACTCCATTACCCAATGGTATTTCACTATCTAAACACTACATCATAAGACCTGAAAGAAACCCTTCAACCAAAACATAAACCAAAACCTGAGCATAATAACTAGCCTAAAACTCCATCACAATAGAGACAAAACATAAAGAGAGAGCCCTCTCTGATTACAGTTTGGCTAGAAACTGTGATCCAAAGATTGGTTAGTGGTTACCCCGGCCGTATTCCCTTGGGAGTCAAAGGGAACAACCTGGGTGTTAACAGGTTATATGGTTATGGGGTTGGCCCTTAGGGGTTGGCCCCTTTTCAACCCAAACTCAACATTCATTAAACTTTAAATATGTATTAAGCCCCACGTTTGTTAAGAACCAACGAGCAGCGTGGGCGATTAAGTTGTTTGGCAGGTATATATGTGGTCGCGCCATCGATCCTGACGGCTCCACACCAAAATTTTATGACATCATCCAGGGCCACGTGGCAGCCTCCAGGCTTGCCACATGGAAGCTTGTGATTGGCCCATACAAAAAAATTATTTCGGGAATATTTTGAGGAATATTCCTTGGAATATTCTTTTTTTTTATTTTTTTTTAAAATAAAAAATTGAAGAATATTGGGTTTCTTCAAATTGTGATAACTTCTCCATACGGTGTCAATTTTTTGAACCATTCACGATGCCGCAATTCGGAAGACGAGATCTATCTGATCGTTCAAGTTCCAACCCATTATGAGCAATTTCAATTTTGAGCACTTTCGACACTTAGACTTGAGCTCCTGATCACTATGAGATGCAATTAATTGTTGGAATAGTTCAAATACATCTCGATAATATCTTTTCTATTGATTGGGATCATAGGAATTCTTAGGTGACGTTGGCTTTATAACAGTTGGTTGCTTAAAATTTCCAATATGAGCCCCAGTTCTTTTCCCCTCCCTAGTCACAATTTTAATATTTGGTTTTACAATTGGTTCTATTTCTCATGGTTCATAATTAGTTATATTAGCTCCCTTCATTTGGTTGTGCTCTTCCCAGGGAGCGATAAGTTCTAGATAATCCTCTATAGCATGTGTATTCACCCAATAGTGTGAACACCAAGGTCTTCTTTGCATTGGAAACTCCCTCACAACATGACCTCCTTGGTCATAGTTATAGCATCCAATTGGGCCTCTTCCTCCTGCCCTTCCTCCCATAGAAGCTCCTCCTTCTCATCCTGGAGGAGATTCATTAACTTGGAAAGTTGTGTGATCCAGGGTATCAACCAATGCATCCAAAGATTGACATTGAAACATATGATGTGTGGGTGATCCACAAAATTCACAAAATATGTTGTTAGGAACATTCGAATACTTCTGTAAAATAGGACATAAAAGAGGCGAATGGACAAAGGACCTACATATTTCACAAAACTCATTCAGAGACATACCTTGATGAGGTGGGAACACTTGATATTGAGTCAAAGCTTGGAAAGGAATTTCTGAAGAAATTTGTGTAACCTCAGGACTATGTGGTGGCAGTGGAGGAGGTCCCATAGGCATGCTAAATGATCTTGGACGCCTAAACCATAGGCATTCCATGACATGATGCCCTTCAACTTAGAAATGCGTGCACCAAAACTGAGGTCCCATAGGTTGTGTAGGAGCAAGATCTTTTAATTTCTCAATCAGGTTGGTAATTTGATTATTGGTGAGCTCCAGTATTTTAGCTATAATGCTACAACTCCTGGGGCTTCCTGTCTCTCATTTTATCAACCCGGTAGTTCGTACAAACTTGGAAGCGACGGTGCTGTATGCACAAGTACTAGCTCTTGTCGCAGCTGTCACTTGGTCAGCTGGCACAAGTCCGCTAGGGCTCAAGCCAACTTCTATAGGCTCTCAGAAGAAGCTTGCTAATTGATGGACGAAAGCTAATCTCAAAGGAAAGTTATTCTACTTGACAAAAATGAACTGAGAGCAAATCAAAGCATGTAAACCTAGGAAACCCTAATTCAACTAGTCTGACCTCTACAATGCATGGAATGTGAATGCAACTTCTACCAATGCTGTCACTACCTCTGATAAATGAAAATGCATCATTCTAAACTACTTGCATCATGAAAGTTATGTTTTTGTATTTTCTTGTGAGTGTGTGTGGGATGATGGTGATCTTGAGCTAACTAGGGTTTGGTTGTGCAGATGGGATGGAGAAGGAAGGAAAGCATGGGATAGGTCGGGGAGGCTAGGAGAGGTCCCTAGGGATCCTTAGCACCCATCCACAGAGGTTCCTCGCATTCAGATGCTCAGCAATCGAGAGAGTGGCCTCCTACAAGATGGTTGTGGAGAATCCTACAGGATACTCTGTTTTCTACAGGATGTCGAGAAATGGCTACAGGATGACCTACCGTGAGTGTTTGGAGTGATGGAGGGATGGTGAAATGGTAGAGGGAGATGTGGAAGGTAGGGATGAGGTTGGTGATGGCCTTAGAAGTGAAAGATTAGGATGGGAGGTGAGTGTAGGAAGGAGGATGGAAGGTGAAGGGCTATGTCAACGAAAGGCTAGAGAATGGAGACACGTGAGGAATGCAAGACTTGGTGAGGTAACAGAGCGGAGCAGGGGTCAAAGAGATGTCTGCATGCGTGATCAAGATGGAGGACAAAGTGATGGAACGAGAGAGAGAGAGAGAGAGCAGTGTAAGTGAAACAAATGATTATGACTGTTACTTCACCAAAAATGCATCAACCTAAACTACTTGTGCTTGTAAATTCAATGAGCAGCAATCGAAATGTGAAAGAGAACGTGCATGAAGCTATGGTAAGGAAGTGCAGTGCATGAGTGGATGACAAGGAAGCATCTAACGTAACAGTGACTGTATTGCAGCAATCATCAAGTGAAGAAATGCGTGTTTTTGGTGGATAGCTATGGGCTGCACCCCAATCTTCAAGAAAGATGGCAGTGAGTCCTAACAGCCTTTTTGTTGGAGCTCCAATGGACTCTATCTATCCTCTGCTACACTAAATGACTGTAAACAAACTCACCATAAGCAAATCCTATCTACTCATGAAAAAGACCAACTCATCAACTTGTAATTCGAATTGCATGTGTAAATGGAAAGCTCACAATGCTGCAATGAAATGGAAATAACACTACAACAGAGGGGATCTATGGCTCTCAGGTTGGGCCCTAACCTGAGAGCTATAGTCTCCTTAAGAAACTCAGAACTAGATCACAAACTGTCTTCTTTATTCATAACTGATATCAAGCCAAATTGGCTTACAAAAAGGAACGAAAACTGAACTATGCTCCAAAATTACAATAGCAATACGAGAGGTTCAACAACCTAACCAAGGCTGAGGCCTCTATACTTATACAAAACGATGCTCCAACAAGTATCCATGATTCTAGGAGCTCGGCTGTTCAATCTATAGTTTAACTGCTGATCCTGAAGGATGATCATAAATGCTGTTTCCTGTAGAGCAGTTTTGAACTGTTGTTCCTGTAGAACAGATGGCCGTGTATTAAGCTCGGAGGGAGGATGGAGTGGGGCTCGGAGTTCTTGGTGAGGATCACGAGGAATTCCCCCCAAGACCGTGGACAACCTCTCCTTACGTCAGCAATACCAACTCGTTATCTCCTTGCCACCTTTTCGTTGTCTTTTGCTCCCTTTTAATGCCAAAACCTGGAATCACAATGCATTAGCTACGTAGATAAAGTGCCTATCCTTTCTCCTACAAACAACATGAATAAACTAAGAAGTGTATGCATAAACAATAAAAATGAATGGTTTGAGCAAGCAAAATAGGCCAAAATGAGCCCAAATTGTACCAAAATTGGGGCTCATCATCACCCCCCAGCTGAACCATTTGCTCATCCTTGAGCAACCTTGTCCCTGCTCCTCGTCCTTGGCCGAGGACTCGGGACCGGAACAGGCTGTTTCTTTTCTGCTTTTGATGGCCCTGCCTTTTCTGCCCCTGATGGCGATGAGGGTGATGCTTCCTTCCCTTTTTCTATTTCTTTGAGTCGGGCTTCAGAAGGTGACTGGCCTATCTTTCGAGTCCAGGAGGTTATTTTTGGGCTCCCCTTTTCTGGGGTGGCTGATGTTTTAAAGGGGGTCCTTGGACTGGTTGAAGTAGGTACATCCCCTGAAGTGGTTTGGCTGCTGGGTGGAGGCTGTGGCTTGCCCGTGGTCATTCTTTTGCTCCTCCTGACTTCAGGTGGTAGAGGGGTCTCCCTCTCCCTTTTCTCTTTTGGTTTTGGAGGTGTGCTGAGGGCAGCCAGTGCCACTGCTGCCTCCTTCTCAAGAATGCCAGCCTTCTCTTTCTTGCGATTTGCCCTCTCGGAGCTCCTTGTAGAAGGCCTCTCCTTTTTAGATTTCGGGCTTCTTGTGGAAGACCCTGCTTTGCCTGCTTCCAGGCTTCCTGTAGAAGACTCTTTCTTTGTCTTCGGACTCTCTATAGGAGGCTGTTTCTCAATGTCCTTCGGGCCTCTTGTAGAAGCCCCTCTTTCCAATCTTGGGCTTCTTGTAGAAGCCCCTGTCTCTGTCTTCGGGCTTCCTGTAGAAACCCGGGGTTGCACTTTCGGGCTTCCTGTAGAAGCCTCTTTCTCCGTTTTTGGGCCTCCTGTAGAAGCCTGTCCTCCAATGATTTTCGGGCTTCCTGTAGAAGCCTTGGTTGTTGCTCTTGGGCTTCCTGTAGAAGCCTGCTCCTTACTGATCTTCGGGCTTCCTGTAGAAGCCTTTGTCTTTGTTTTCGAGCTTCCTGTAGAAGCCTGTTTTTGTGTCTTCGGGCTTCCTGTAGAAGCCTGTGCTTGCGTTCCTGTAGATGCAACTTCCGCCACCTTTTCTTTCTTGGCTGCATGGAATTTGCTTTTGGCTTTGCCTGCAGGAGCTGACGAGGTGCTTGGGCCGGCAGGGGCCACCTCAGTTTTGACTGCCCTGCTTTTCAACCTCTGTTCCCTTGCTGACAGGATGGGGGTGTCTTTTTTTGCTTTGTCATCCTTTCCTCCCTCCTTCTCTTTTCGTTCTTTCTTCTATGATGGAGTCGGGGCCTTTTTGCTTTTCCCTTTCTTACTCTTGGCTACGGGCTCTTCTTCTTCATCGCTAGAGGACCCTGTCTCTCCACGCAACATTTTTATGTCCCCTTCTCTTGTTAAGTTCCTAAATGATTCCCATGCGAGGGGGACTTTATATGAGCGGAGAGAATCCTCCACGAGCAATTTTATCAGCCCATGATGGGCTATCTGATCAGGGATTCCGTCCTTGAGCTTTGTAGAGCACTCTATCAAGGACTGCAGTAAAAAGTAAGGAATGCTCAGCCTCTGTGCTGCAGGGAGGTCAATCTGGTGTCGTAGTTCGTTGAGCAGCCTGAAGTGATACGCATATATGATGCTGTAACGACCCTCACAGGTAATATATTTCATAATTTGAAAACTGACTTCGTGCCACGGTGGTGACAGGCTGGTCTTTTTCACCCCATTCTTGTCCTCTGTGAATGATTCTTCAGGCGGGAAGAACTCCTTCTTTGCTTGCTGGCTCTGCTTCCGCTCTTCTTTATCCCATGGCAGACCCATGGGCAGCTCTGTAATCCGACTGATATGCTCTGGGGTGAGTTCGAGGCTGATACCTTTGAAGGTTACCGTGGCCAATGTCTGTGATTTAGGCTGCAGAGCCTGCAAAAATTCCTCGGCTACTTCATCATCGTAGCCCTGTAGTTTATCACAGAAAGGCATCCATTGCGCTCTAGTAAAGAGCTCAACCACTGCCGGGTTTCTCCTTAATGCATTTGAATTAGTGGGCTCTCGCCTGATAAACCCGCCAGGCATGATGAACACAGTGGTTTATACCAGAGGTGGTGGATACACAGGAAATTCGGTCTTAAAGACAGAGTATGCAATGAATTCACAAAACCACAGTCTAATTATGCTGCTATCCTGTAGAAGCGATAGTATAGGCACGGTAATCCAATATCTTTTATGACCAGACTGTGAATAATAACCTTGCCACCTTTGAAAACCAATTGCGGAAGGAGTTTCAGGGTTACCTCTTTTCCGCCACCTTTTTACGTGAAGACTTCACCTTCCTGTAGATACTGCTTTCCTGTAGATACTGCTTCCTGTAGAAACTGTTCCTGTAGGAGCAGTGCGCAGACTTCGGAGGGAGCTATAGTTGGACAGCGGTCGAGAGGTGCCTTACCAGCGTTCAGGTAGCCGAGAGCTTGGCGTATCAACATGCAGAGGTAAGCAGAGGATCGACTCGAGTTTTGAAGTGAGGTTGATGGAGATACACGCTTAATCGAGCCGATTAGATTTTGAATCGGCGCAGCTCGTGGCGCGGGGGTGAGCTGTCCCCGCCGGACCGTTGGGTGACGTCACCCATCATCCGCCTGCACATTCGTTTGTTGCCGCATTCATTCCCACAGATCTGCCGCCGCCCTTTTCGGTTAAACTTCACTTCTCGGTTGACGGGACTGATCTTCACGTGCTTGCTGCGTGTTTCTTTCGTCGTGGCTGCCACCTCGTCCTCTGACTATCCCTTTACTAACCGACGTGGCCAATCACTGGCCTTTAGGCCGCTCAACCATTCACCTTTATGCCATGCAAAACAAATCGAAGTAATAATCATGCAGTTTGATGGAGAGAAGGATTAGAACACTTACCTGCGCGCGTCTGCATATGATTTTCAGGTTTTCGGACGACGGATCTACCTGCTGCATGTAGCTTACACAGTCCGGAGGCTCGTGGTCACGGGATGCTGGTGCTGTGGTGGACGTTCTGGTCGCATGCGCCCGCGTTTTGCTTGCAGATGGCTGGGCGATGAATGGCATCCACTCCTGCAGGTTTGACTGCTACAGGATTCCCGCGGGAGCCTTGCAACAGTCTCACCTCTTGGGGTGCATGCTGCATGCTGGCGGTTCTGGCTTCTCGATCACGATCCCAGCGCTTCTGGTGTATCAACGTGGATGTGGTATGGTTCTCGGTGCCTAGTTTTTCTTTGACAGATGCTTTCTCACGAGAACTGATTACTTTGTTGTGCTGCTGCAGGGATCTTGGTTGCATGGCGACGAGGATGGTGGAGGACGATAATGGCAATGTTCAGGGGTGCCATCATTGGCATGCATGCATTCAATCCACTCCTCAGTCGCTAGATCTTCATTTGAAACACATTTCGGCCATCGTAACCTTCTACAGGAAGTTTCCTGTAGAACACAGAGCTTCCTGTAGAAACTTTGCACTTTCCTGTAGAAGATCTGCGTCTTCCTGTAGGAAGACTGTCTGTTCCTGTAGAAAACTATATCTTCCTGTAGAAGATCCAAATCATGATGAAAATTGCACGTACCTTGGAAAACATTGTTATTCTTGGAGGAGGTGTGATGACATCCTTTGATAGCATGATGAAGGCCCCTGGCTTGGAATGGAGAGGCTTCTTCTCCTCCATAGAACATCTGCATGCAAAACTTTTATTGTGCTTATTGTTTTTTTTTCTTCTTCTTTTTTTTTTTTTTTTTTTTTGAAAAGATAGCAGGGGCGCCCCAGAGAGGTTTTCACCCTTGCTACCTGCCCTGAGCGCCTCAGGGAGGTTTTCACTCAAGGATCTTTTTTCTTAAACTTTCTCTTTTTTCGAAAGACAATAGGAGCGCCTCAATGAGGTTTTCACCCCTACTGCCTGCCTTGGGCGCCTCAGAGAGGTTTTCACCCAAGGATCTTTATTACTTTTTCTTCTTCTTTTTTTCTTTTTCCCCTTTTTTTTTTCTTTTTTATTTTTTCCTTTTTTTTCTTTTTTCTTTTTTTCTTTTTTTTTCTTTTCCTTCAGGGCATGCCCAAAATGGAGGCAGAACCCTTCTCTATGACCAAAACAGATTTCTCCATAGTGTTGATAAACTCTTGTCTTGAGGGAGGCTTCCTGTAGATCTTCAATCGGTGCCCATTGACAAGCATGGGAATGGCTTCCTCATCAATGGTTCGAATGAGGACAGATCCATTGTCATGGCACTGCTCCACTACATATGGCCCTAGCCATCTGGTTCTCAACTTCCCCTTGAAATCTTTGAATCTGGAGTCATACAACAAAGCCCAATCTCCCGGCTGAAATTGCTTGTCATGGAGGTGTTGGTCATGCCACACCTTCCTCTGAAGTTGAACCACTTCTGAGTGAAGGAGGGCCTGCATGCGGTGCTCATCCAGTCCATTCAGCTGCAACAACCTTTCTTGCTGTGCATGGCTGAGATCTAAGTCCAGCTGAGCTGCCATCCTCAAAGTGTTATACTCAAACTCAATGGACAGCAAAGCTTTCTTCCCATAGACCAGCTCATAAGGTGTGAAGCCGGTGGTGGTCTTCCAAGTGGTGTTGTAAGCCCAAGTGGCTTCAACCAGGCGATCTGCCCAGTCCTTTCTGCTGCTGCTCACCACTTTGGTCAAGATCCCCTCTAATGCTCTATTGGTGACCTCCACCTGCCCATTTGCTTGAGGATGATAAGGAGTGGAGGTTCTATGCTTGATCTTGTGATGAGCTAGGAGATCTTCAACCAAGTGGGAGGTGAACTGGCTTCCTTGATCGGTGACCAGCTCTCTTGGATAGCCAAACTTATAGAAGATGTTCCCTCTCAAGAACTTGGCCACTTTTTCTTCTGTTGCTGCTTTGATGGCTTTGGTCTCTGCCCACTTCGTCAGGTAGTCAGTGCATACAATGATGTAGGATCTTTGCCTCGAAGAGGGATTGATTGGACCCACAAAGTCCATGCCCCACTTCTCAAATGGCTCAAGATTCACTTGAGGTTGGAGAGGCATCTCATCCCTTTGGGTCGGTTTTCCCATTCTTTGGCATTGGTCGCACTGGCTGACATATCTTCTGACATCTTGATGCAGTGTGGGCCAATAGTAGCCTGCCTGCAGAATCTTGAAGGCAGTTCTCTTTGCTGCAAAGTGTCCTCCACAAGGCCCATCATGACAGGTGAGGAGGATGTCAAAGACTTCCTCTTCCCTTACACAACGCCTTAAGATCTGATCGGGGCCAAGCTTGAACAGGTTGCCCCCAATCCATGTAAATGAGGCACTCTTTCTGATGATTTTGCTCTTCTCCTTTGAAGAGAGGTGCGGAGGGAACTGAGCTGAAACAAGGTAGTTTGCTATATCAGCAAACCATGGAGAGAGTACTGATATAGCAAACAGATGCTCATCAGGCATCTGATCATCCACTGTCCCATCTTCATCTGCAGACAAATCCAATCTAGACAAGAAGTCAGCAACAACATTTTCTCTCCCTGGTTTATCAACAATGGTTAGATCAAACTGCTGCAATAAAAGTAACCATCTAATAATACGAGCATTCACATCTGGTTTATTCATCAAATATCTAATAGCAGCATGGTCAGTATGTACAAAAGTCTGGTAACCGGTAATATAATGACGGAACTTGTTCAGTGCATGGACCACAGCTAAGAATTCCTTCTCGGTTACAGTGTAGTTCAGCTCGGCCTTGGACAAGTTTTTGCTAACGAAGTAAATGGCATATGGGAGTTTTTCCTCAACTTGTCCTAAGGCTGCACCTATGGCTTTGTTTGAGGCATCAGTGTGGATGTGGAAAGGTAGGGCCCAGTTTGGACCTCTCAAGATTGGTGCAGACACCAACTTGTCCTTTATCTCATTCAAACTCTTCTGACAATCGTCAGTCCACTTAAACTCCACATCTTTTGCCAACAGACCAAACAATGGTGAGGCTAACTTGCTGAAGTCCTTAATGAATCTCCGGTAGTATCCTGCTAATCCCAAGAAACTCCGGACATCCCTTACTTTTTGAGGAGGTGGAACCCTTTTGATGAGAGCAATTTTGTTTGGATCCACCTGCAATCCTTGGGAAGAAATAGTATGGCCTAGCACGGTCCCCTCAGTCATTAGGAATTCACATTTCTCAGGACTAAGGGACAAGTTCATCTCAGTGCACTTGGTGAGGACCTTTCCCAAGTTGGACAATGCTTCCTGGAAGTTGGCCCCATAAGGGGTAAAGTCATCCATGTATATTTCCACTGCATCATGGACCAACTCCGAGAAGATGCTTAAGACAGCTCTCTGAAAAGTAGCAGGAGCATTGCATAGCCCAAAGGGAAGGACTCTGTAGGCAAAGGTACCCCAAGGACAGGTGAAGGTGGTCTTATCTTGGTCTTCCGGGCTGATTTGGATTTGATTGTACCCGCTAAACCCATCCAGGAAAGAGAAGAACTTCTTTCCTGCCAGTCCATCCAACACTTGATCTATGAAGGGTAGGGGGAAATGGTCTTTCTTGGTAGCTTTGTTCAGCTCCCGGTAATCTACACAGATCCTCCATTTCCCATTCTTCTTGGGAACCAACACTAGAGGGGACACCCATTCACTATCTGAGATGGGGTAGATGAATCCGGCATCCAACAGTTTTTGCAACTCTTCCTTGACAATGTCCTTGAGGGCTGGATTCATCCTCCTCTGGGGTTGCCTAACTGGTTTACAATCCTCTTTGATGTATATATGATGGGTACAGACCGAGGGATGGACTCCTTTCATCTCCTTATAGCTCCAAGCAAAGGCATCTAAGTGGCTGGACAATAGGCTACACAACTCCTTCTCCTGGGAAGGAGATAGGGAGGAGCTGATCTTCAATGCTCTCTCAGGGCCGAACTCCACATTCTTAACTCTGGGAGTGACAGGGTTGGTTGTACAAAGATCCACTAAGGTGCTGGCTTGGGCATCCTCCACCAATTTTTCTAAAGGTAGTGCACTGGTAGGTGGGTTTTGGATCAAGTTCTCGATCAAATCATCCTCGGTTGGGGTATTTCTTCTATTGGTTTCTATGGTACATAGAGGTGTTGAATACACCTCGTCTTCTTCTCCTTTTTCCAACCAGAGTGGTAAGTCATGCTCTAAAGAGGGTTGGGCAGGAGGGTATAGGACAAGTTGCTTGGACATAGGACCATTTTTGATGGTCATATTTCCAGCACGACAACTGATATAGGCATCTGCAGTGGCTAACCAAGGCCTTCCCAAAATGAGGGGATATCCAGTAAGCTTTGCCTTTGGTTGCAGAACCAGGAAGTCTGCAGGATACTCCCAAGAGTCAATAGAGACCAAGACATCCTCCACAATTCCTTCAGGAGTCACAGTGGAGCGATCTGCTAATTGCAGTACTGTCAAGGTCTTCCTCAAGGAACCTTGAAGATTGAGCTTGCACATGGTATCCCTGGTCATTACATTAATGGCAGCCCCCAGATCAATCAGGGTGTGGGGTATGATGGTGCCATTGATGTGGACATCTACTACAGGACTTCCAGGATCTAAGTACTTTGGGCAGATGACTTGTCCTAGCATAAGGTCAGACAGTTGTCCTATGACATTGATAGTTGAAGCATCTTTCTTCCGTCTGCCTGGATGTTTGAAACACTTCTCCTTAACCAGCTTGTTATAGATTGGCACATCCTTGATGGCCTGGAGAAGGGGTATCTTCACACACAACTGCTTGAGCTCTCCCAGAAGCTCATCTTCCTCCAGGTTGGGTTGTGTGGTGGCTGTAAGTCTCTCAGGAAAGGGTGGAATAGGCTTTGGTTCACTTTCCTGATGGTCTTCCTCCTCCTCTGGGGAAGGAGGTTGGCGATCTGGAAGAGTCTTTCCAGATCTCAGATTGATCTCCTGGATCTCCACAGCATAGGTAGGGCATGAGGTCTCCCCAGTATATACCTGCTGAGCCTGTCTATTGTTGGGGTTCGGGTTCGGTTGAGCAGGCATTTGAGGTTGCCTTGGAGGAGCAGGAGGTAATGGTTGTGGCTGAACTGGAGGTGGAGGCAGAATGGCGGGAGGATTGTTGTATTGAGGCCTCCACCCCGACTGAGGTGCACTCCATTGAGGCTGCGACTGGGTATGTGAGTGATATGGATGAGAAGTAGGTTGAGTAGGGTACTGATGTGGATAAGACCATGGAGGAGGCATGGACCAAGAAGGATGAGCAGGGGGACCCCAGGAAGGCATGGGAGTCAAGTGGTTGGGGTTGTAATAAGCTTGAGATGCCCCTTGCATCCCCTGCTGATAAGGTCTAGACCCTTGAGGCCTCCTTTGGTTGATGAAGTAGAGAGGTTCAGTGGGGGCTTCAGTCCCTTGGTACATAGCTTTAAACCCAGGCAAGGTTGGACACTGATTTGTTGGGTGGTCCTCCTCACAAAAGAAACACACTTCAACCGAATGCAATGGACATTCGTTCTTAGGGTGTCTTCTGGTGCACCTAGGACAGAAGACAGCCAAGGCTCTCTTAGCTTCCTCTTTCTTTTGCTGGATCCTGAATGTGTCCAGCTGCATGGCAATGGTATGTCTCACCTCACTCTTAAGATCTTCTAATTGGTTTGTAAGCTCATGTTTGGAGAAAGGGACACCGGTGGAGAGGAGGTTTCCTCTACCTCGTTTTCTAGCTGCCCTGGAATGATTTCGAAACACAGTCTTGATGTCCTCATAAGGCAGTTGGTAAATGTCCCCCCCAGCTAACATGTGAAGGGTATCTAAGAGATCTTCAGGTACTCCTCAGAGCAGAACCAACTTAAGGGATTCAGGGTCAAGTGTGCACCTGGCCCGCTTGTAACTAAGTTGGAACCTTTCCTCATAGTCCTCTAAAGATTCATCGTTTCCCATGGTCATCCGAAAGATTTCCCCCTTTGTTTCCTTGGACCTATAATAATCCCGGTACTTGGTGTTGAAGGCTTGCTGCATCTGAGCCCATGTGGTGATACTATTCCCAGGCAAACCCATGAACCAGCGTAGTGTTGCATCCTTGAGAGTAGAAGGGAAAAGTTTTAGCTTTTGTTCATCCTCAGTATAGTCATAGGTTCTACAGAGGACAGCAAACTCAAATAAGAAGGTATCAGGATCCTCAGTGGTCATTCCATGGAAGTGAGGCAAAGCAGAGGGGCTAATTTTTTTCATTTTCATCTCACCATTGGTCTCTCGGATGGGGAAAGCTCCTTCTATCCTCTCATCCTCTCTATTGTCAGCCATAGCTTTAGGTGGAGTGGTCTCTAACTCTTCTTCTTCTATAGGATTTTGGTATGTCTTGGGATGTTCACCTATAGTTTCCTCTGAATCACTGTCACCACCGAAGAGTGAAGGGTGACTAAGTGATGTGGTGGGGGTGTTTGGTAGGAATTTGCCTGATCTATCTCGGTTCCTACGAGGCATGAAATGGAAAATAATTCTCTTTTTTGATTGCTTTTGTTTTTCTCTGTGCACCTGAAAAAATGAAACAGATTGATTGCAAAATTGAAATTCTAATCTACACTTGCAGAATCGAAAGTCTAATCTATGAAAGCAGGAAATGCTAAGCTATGAAAGTAGGAAATACTAATCTATGAAAGCAGGAAATGCTAATCTATGAAAGCAGGAAATGCTAAGCTACTTTTGCAGAAGGGAAATGAAATAAACTACTAAGCAGAAGTAAGAGTACGAAAGTAGAAGAAAAGCAACAATTACTAATACTCTGACGCTTCCCCGGCAACGGCGCCAAAAAGATGGTGAGCTCCAGTATTGTAGCTATAATGCTACAACTCCTGGGGCTTCCTGTCTCTCATTTTATCAACCCGGTAGTTCGTACAAACTTGGAAGCGACGGTGCTGTATGCACAAGTACTAGCTCTTGTCGCAGCTATCACTTGGTCAGCTGGCACAAGTCCGCTAGGGCTCAAGCCAACTTCTATAGGCTCTCAGAAGAAGCTTGCTAATTGATGGATGAAAGCTAATCTCAAAGGAAAGTTATTCTACTTGAAAAAAATGAACTGAGAGCAAATCAAAGCATGTAAACCTAGGAAACCCTAATTCAACTAGTCTGACTTCTACAATGCATGGAATGTGAATGCAACTTCTACCAATGCTGTCACTACCTCTGATAAATGAAAATGCATCATGCTAAACTACTTGCATCATGAAAGTTATGTTTTTGTATTTTCTTGTGAGTGTGTGTGGGATGATGGTGATCTTGAGCTAACTAGGGTTTGGTTGTACAGATGGGATGGAGAAGGAAGGAAAGCGTGAGATAGGTCGGGGAGGCTAGGAGAGGTCCCTAGGGATCCTTAGCACCCATCCACAGAGGTTCCTCGCATTCAGATGCTCAGCAACCGAGAGAGTGGCCTCCTACAGGATGGCTGTGGAGAATCCTACAGGATACTCTGTTTTCTACAGGATGTCGAGAAATGGCTACAGGATGACCTACCGTGAGTGTTTGGAGTGATGGAGGGATGGTGAAATGGTAGAGGGAGATGTGGAAGGTAGGGATGAGGTTGGTGATGGCCTTAGAAGTGAAAGATTAGGATGGGAGGTGAGTGTAGGAAGGAGGATGGAAGGTGAAGGGCTATGTCAACGAAAGGCTAGAGAATGGAGACACGTGAGGAATGCAAGACTTGGTGAGGTAACAGAGCGGAGCAGGGGTCAGAGAGATGTCTTCATGCGTGATCAAGATGGAGGAAAAAGTGATGGAACGAGAGAGAGAGAGAGAGCAGTGTAAGTGAAACAAATGATTATGACTATTACTTAACCAAAAATGCATCAACCTAAACTACTTGTGCTTGTAAATTCAATGAGCAGCAATCGAAATGTGAAAGAGAACGTGCATGAAGCTGTGGTAAGGAAGTGCAGTGCATGAGTGGATGACAAGGAAGCATCTAACGTAACAGTGACTGTATTGCAGCAATCATCAAGTGAAGAAATGCGTGTTTTTGGTGGATAGCTATGGGTTGCACCCCAATCTTCAAGAAAGATGGCATTGAGTCCTAACAGCCTTTTTGTTGGAGCTCCAATGGACTCTATCTATCCTCTGCTACACTAAATGACTGTAAACAAACTCACCATAAGCAAATCCTATCTACTCATGAAAAAGACCAACTCATCAACTTGTAATTCGAATTGCATGTGTAAATGGAAAGCTCACAATGCTGCAATGAAATGGAAATAACACTACAACAGAGGGGATCTATGGCTCTCAGGTTGGACCCTAACCTGAGAGCTATAGTCTCCTTAAGAAACTCAGAACTAGATCACAAACTGTCTTCTTTATTCATAACTGATATCAAGCCAAATTGGCTTACAAAAAGGAACGAAAACTGAACTATGCTCCAAAATTACAATAGCAATACGAGAGGTTCAACAACCTAACCAAGGCTAAGGCCTCTATACTTATACAAAACGATGCTCCAACAAGTATCCATGATTCTAGGAGCTCGGTTGTTCAATCTATAGTTTAACTGCTGATCCTGTAGGATGATCATAAATGTTGTTTCCTGTAGAGCAGTTTTGAACTGTTGTTCCTGTAGAACAGCTGGCCGTGTATTAAGCTCGGAGGGAGGATGGAGTGGGGCTCAGAGTTCTTGGTGAGGATCATGAGGAATGCCCCCCCAAGACTGTGGGCAACCTCTCCTTACGTCAGCAATACCAACTCGTTGTCTCCTTGCCACCTTTTCGTTGTCTTTTGCTCCCTTTTAATGCCAAAACCTGGAAATTATTCACCCATGAACAGTATGCTAAAAGAGTAAATGTTTTTGCCTCAGCACAGATCAATGAGAAGGCCAGCACTTCAGAAGACACAGGGCCTATTACAGGGCAGGTTTTCTATGGTAAAATAGAAAATCTATTTTTCATAATGAATGAAATTAATCACTTGTTTGATGTGGCCCCAAATTTTTTCAAATATACAGAAGCAGAAGAGACAATGGAGGCCATCCTCAGGCATCAACTCCCTACACAGGAATGGTGGACAGATGCAATACAGAGAATTTTATAAAAAGTAAGGCATTCACCAATTTCTGTTTTTTACAAATTTTTATGAAAAGCACAGTTCAGCAAAGTCAGCATGCAGCATAAATCAAAGCTAAGCCAACTCAGCGGATGTGGCGGCCAACAAAGCAGAAATAGAAGACCACAGCTGGCAAACCCGAGAATGCACTGCGCAGCCAAAAGTAAAAGCTTATTTCCAGAATTAAAACAGAGAGAGGCAACCGACTCAGTGACCCTCAAAATTCAAAACAATCCTCTGACAGACATAAAGAGCCTTTACGCTGCATTCAAAGATGTAATAACTTCTTATCTACTTCATGAACGTAGTAATGAAAATATTTTCTCTCTCAGATGACTCAATGCCTGAGATATTTTGTATACGCATTCCTATAAAGTCCCCTTCGCATGAGATTGCAAGGGTTGTTGTGGATTTCTCATAAAGAAAACTCTTATGTTGTAATCCTTTCTAAAGTCTAATAAAGAAAGTGATGGAATTTCTCGGATGCTTGGAATGTTGGATGCGTTCTGATGTTTGTTGATGACTGCTGGATTCCTGTGTATTTCACCATACAATAAGTCTCTGTAACTCTCCCTGTCAATTAGTTGCTTTTGTTAAAATCCATATATGTTGTCTGATTTTCAATACTAAGCAACAAAGAAAAAGAATAACATTCAGGATTTACTCACTGAGTACCCTGAGTTCAATCTGTGTTGTTTATAAATGTTTTCTTCAGCTGTAATCTATATAAAGTGTAATTCTTAACTGCTGCACTTTCAGAATACATATTTTTTCACAGTGGCCTTTGTCACAGGAATTCAAGTTTTTCTCCTGTGCAGTGTGTCTACTTTCATCTCACCAACCTAATAGAGAATTCTCAATTGCTTTCTGTTGGTTGACATGCATCACCATTCAAATTTAACTTTGTTTGTCTAAATACGCAATAGGCCTTGCAGTTTGAGCACCACCCAGCATATCAGATCATTTTACAGCATCCAGACTCCATTACCCAATGGTATTTCACTATCTAAACACTACATCATAAGACCTGAAAGAAACCCTTCAACCAAAACATAAACCAAAACCTGAGCATAATAACTAGCCTAAAACTCCATCACAATAGAGACAAAACATAAAGAGAGAGCCCTCTCTGATTACAGTTTGGCTAGAAACTGTGATCCAAAGATTGGTTAGTGGTTACCCCGGCCGTATTCCCTTGGGAGTCAAAGGGAACAACCTGGGTGTTAACAGGTTATATGGTTATGGGGTTGGCCCTTAGGGGTTGGCCCCTTTTCAACCCAAACTCAACATTCATTAAACTTTAAATATGTATTAAGCCCCACGTTTGTTAAGAACCAACGAGCAGTGTGGGCGATTAAGTTGTTTGGCAGGTATATATGTGGTCGCGCCATCGATCCTGACGGCTCCACACCAAAATTTTATGACATCATCCAGGGCCACATGGCAGCCTCCAGGCTTGCCACATGGAAGCTTGTGATTGGCCCATACAAAAAAAATATTTCGGGAATATTTTGAGGAATATTCCTTGGAATATTCTTTTTTTTTTATTTTTTTTTAAAATAAAAAATTGAAGAATATTGGGTTTCTTCAAATTGTGATAACTTCTCCATACGGTGTCAATTTTTTGAACCATTCACGATGCCGCAATTCGGAAGACGAGATCTATCTGATCGTTCAAGTTCCAACCCATTATGAGCAATTTCAATTTTGAGCACTTTCGACACTTAGACTTGAGCTCCTGATCACTATGAGATGCAATTAATTGTTGGAATAGTTCAAATACATCTCGATAATATCTTTTCTATTGATTGGGATCATAGGAATTCTTAGGTGACGTTGGCTTTATAACAGTTGGTTGCTTAAAATTTCCAATATGATCCCCAGTTCTTTTCCCCTCCCTAGTCACAATTTTAATATTTGGTTTTACAATTGGTTCTATTTCTCATGGTTCATAATTAGTTATATTAGCTCCCTTCATTTGGTTGTGCTCTTCCCAGGGAGCGATAAGTTCTAGATAATCCTCTATAGCATGTGTATTCACCCAATAGTGTGAACACCAAGGTCTTCTTTGCATTGGAAACTCCCTCACAACATGACCTCCTTGGTCATAGTTATAGCATCCAATTGGGCCTCTTCCTCCTGCCCTTCCTCCCATAGAAGCTCCTCCTTCTCATCCTGGAGGAGATTCATTAACTTGGAAAGTTGTGTGATCCAGGGTATCAACCAATGCATCCAAAGATTGACATTGAAACATATGATGTGTGGGTGATCCACAAAATTCACAAAATATGTTGTTAGGAACATTCGAATACTTCTGTAAAATAGGACATAAAAGAGGCGAATGGACAAAGGACCTACATATTTCACAAAACTCATTCAGAGACATACCTTGATGAGGTGGGAACACTTGATATTGAGTCAAAGCTTGGAAAGGAATTTCTGAAGAAATTTGTGTAACCTCAGGACTATGTGGTGGCAGTGGAGGAGGTCCCATAGGCATGCTAAATGATCTTGGACGCCTAAACCATAGGCATTCCATGACATGATGCCCTTCAACTTAGAAATGCGTGCACCAAAACTGAGGTCCCATAGGTTGTGTAGGAGCAAGATCTTTTAATTTCTCAATCAGGTTGGTAATTTGATTATTGGTGAGCTCCAGTATTGTAGCTATAATGCTACAACTCCTGGGGCTTCCTGTCTCTCATTTTATCAACCCGGTAGTTCGTACAAACTTGGAAGCGACGGTGCTGTATGCACAAGTACTAGCTCTTGTCGCAGCTGTCACTTGGTCAGCTGGCACAAGTCTGCTAGGGCTCAAGCCAACTTCTATAGGCTCTCAGAAGAAGCTTGCTAATTGATGGACGAAAGCTAATCTCAAAGGAAAGTTATTCTACTTGACAAAAATGAACTGAGAGCAAATCAAAGCATGTAAACCTAGGAAACCCTAATTCAACTAGTCTGACCTCTACAATGCATGGAATGTGAATGCAACTTCTACCAATGTTGTCACTACCTTTGATAAATGAAAATGCATCATTCTAAACTACTTGCATCATGAAAGTTATGTTTTTGTATTTTCTTGTGAGTGTGTGTGGGATGATGGTGATCTTGAGCTAACTAGGGTTTGGTTGTGCAGATGGGATGGAGAAGGAAGGAAAGCGTGGGATAGGTCGGGGAGGCTAGGAGAGGTCCCTAGGGATCCTTAGCACCCATCCACAGAAGAGTGGATGACAAGGAAGCATCTAACGTAACAGTGACTGTATTGCAGCAATCATCAAGTGAAGAAATGCGTGTTTTTGGTGGATAGCTATGGGCTGCACCCCAATCTTCAAGAAAGATGGCAGTGAGTCCTAACAGCCTTTTTGTTGGAGCTCCAATGGACTCTATCTATCCTCTGCTACACTAAATGACTGTAAACAAACTCACCATAAGCAAATCCTATCTACTCATGAAAAAGACCAACTCATCAACTTGTAATTCGAATTGCATGTGTAAATGGAAAGCTCACAATGCTGCAATGAAATGGAAATAACACTACAACAGAGGGGATCTATGGCTCTCAGGTTGGGCCCTAACCTGAGAGCTATAGTCTCCTTAAGAAACTCAGAACTAGATCACAAACTGTCTTCTTTATTCATAACTGATATCATGCCAAATTGGCTTACAAAAAGGAACGAAAACTGAACTATGCTCCAAAATTACAATAGCAATACGAGAGGTTCAACAACCTAACCAAGGCTAAGGCCTCTATACTTATACAAAACGATGCTCCAACAAGTATCCATGATTCTAGGAGCTCGGCTGTTCAATCTATAGTTTAACTGCTGATCCTGTAGGATGATCATAAATGCTGTTTCCTGTAGAGCAGTTTTGAACTGTTGTTCCTATAGAACAAATGGCCGTGTATTAAGCTCGGAGGGAGGATGGAGTGGGGCTCGGAGTTCTTGGTGAGGATCACGAGGAATGCCCCCCAAGACCGTGGACAACCTCTCCTTACGTCAGCAATACCAACTCGTTGTCTCCTTGCCACCTTTTCGTTGTCTTTTGCTCCCTTTTAATGCCAAAACCTGGAATCACAATGCATTAGCTACGTAGATAAAGTGCCTATCCTTTCTCCTACAAACAACATGAATAAACTAAGAAGTGTATGCATAAACAATAAAAATGAATGGTTTGAGCAAGCGAAATAGGCCAAAATGAGCCCAAATTGTACCAAAATTGGGGCTCATCAATTATGAAGTCCCATAATAGCTTGATCACTAGAAGAAGTTCTCAGTTTATAATATTGAGGGTATTCCGCCATTGCTTCAATCTGCATCGCTTGTTCAATGCATCCTGAAGCGTGTCAACCTTATGCAATGACAGCAGAATCCTAGTCATTGGTCATAAATCCTTAATGAAGAAATCTCTTTGATGATGGGGATCAATGTGGTATGATAGTTTACTAATAGCATCTTTGAATCTTTTCATACGCTGCCAAGTATATTCTCCCTCCTTCTTTTTGATATCCAATAGTTCTGCCACGCCTTACTGATTAGACTAAGGTAATTTAAATTCCTTAAGAATTTCTTGTTTAAATATATCCATGGTGGCACTAGTATTTGCATCAATCCACTCAATAAACCATCGAAGTGCCCAATCCCTTAAAATAGTTTCGAACTCAATAAGCATGGTGGGATCATGAGTCTGTCTAGACCACCAAATAGCCTCACACAGATACCAATTTTATTTAACATCTTCACCACCTCATCCTGGAAAACTATGGATATCGGGTAAGTGATCTGCCATATTTGCAACCATGATTGTTTGTCAAGGCTGAAATATTATAAATCCCTTGGAACTCGGCTGAGAATAACCGATTGAACTTGATTAAACACCACTACTAGAACTACTGCCTCCACTAGAACTACCAGTATTATATCTAGAATGTACTTGTTGGAATTTTATAGTCTTACTTAATTTAGAAAAGTAATGATCAGGGTTTTGATATAGTACCAGGGGAAGGTTAGGGAGAGGAGGAGTTGTACCACCATGTTGTGGGTTGCCACTAGAAAGTACTGACTTGTCTTTAAATAATAGTCACCTCATCACAAAGTGCATGTCATCATCTACTAGAGTACGCTCACCAGACATCTTAATAAGTTATAAAGATGGATTGGGCATGTGAAATCCTCCTAATTTTGAGTGGGGTCTACCGGTCCCAATGAGACTTCCTGCAACACATCGATTGGCACCTCTTATTTCTCCAAAAAGAGATCCTCATTCTCTACTTTTCCTCACAACTCGAGATTAACCATGTTATTCCTCCGCGATGTTGAACTTATCACCATGTATCCTATCCTTTGTAATCTCGTTCTTCTACGCTTAATTTCCTGCAACTTCCTTTCTCTCCACTTGTCAGATACACTCACCCTCTGTAATGCTATAAAATTTTGTTCTTTACGCAACTCTTCTTGGTCCATTGTTGTAGCCTCTCATTTTCCACAACTTCACAACATTCCTCACCCTAGATCCAACTCCTAGCACTAATGGTTTTAAGCGGCCACTCAATCTTCTTGGAACATTAGCATATTTTCTTCAACCATCAAGATTTTGACCCAAAGTGGGGTCTCTTTTAGCAATCTTCCCCGCAACCCAAACTTAAATATTTCTTCTTCTCTGGGAAAGGATTGATGATTTTCGACTGCAAACTCCGTAATATAGCCTTCTAATGTCACATTTACCCAAAAATCAACAACCCTTGTTAATTATCTTTCTAATCGGTGGATTTCATCCAAATCAACAATCGACCAATCTCTATGAAACTCAGGGCATCTTCCAACTCCTGCTTTAACTTGCGGTAACCTTAGCCAATTGTATAATTTTTCAGGGAACTCACACCAAAATATTGTGTATTGGTAACAAGCAGGTTCAACAGATAGAGCTTTTTGTTTAACCTAATCCAGATGCTTCTATCTCTGTTGAGCCCATTACAGAGTAAAAATAGCAACCTTATCATGCCAGCAGTCTTGAATACCTCTACCAAGAATTATAGATACCATGATTTAGATCCCTTCTAATATTTTAGGGTCCCAGCAACAGAACCATTTGTTGGAAGAACTTTGGAGCAGTGAAGACCCAAGGTTCGACCTGAGTTTGCCAACAAAAGAAGTTTTCATAGTCTAGATTATATTTTGTAGGTTTCTGTGGTGAGCATTTTGATTTTGAGATTTCATAGCATCCATAGTATTCATTTTTAATTCAACATTTCGAGTCAATACCATGATTCATCATCAGGAAAAAACCTGCAAAGAAGACAAGTGAAAAGATGAGATAAATATCAACCTCCCCATCCTTTCTTCTATATTTATCTCATCCTTTCACTTGTCTTATTTGCAGGTTTTTTCCTGATCACGAGTCATGGTATTGACTCGAAACATCGAATTAAAAATGAATATTGTGGATGCTCCGAAATCTCAACATTATAGTCTAGATTTTCGTCAGCATTTTCACTCCTTTTTTGCAAAAGGAGTGTCTCACCTGAGGCGAGCCAGAACCAAGAAAGAAATAAGGGATATAGGTCTGTGACAAAAGACTAAGGTTGTTGTTATATTATTTTCACATTTAATCATCATACTAACCTATGCAACCATATCACTATAGGAACAACAATTTACGAAAGGAAAGACAAAGATTCATATCTTCATATGAAACAAAATTTTAAAGGGCCCATGCAGAAATTGAATCACTTCAAAAAATACATTCCCAAAAACTCATTTAATATTAATATAGCCCAACCATTAAATCAAAAACCCATACAGACTTGAGTGCTCTCTTAGATCAGATCACATTACACCATACATTACAATTCATATACAGTATTCAGAGCTCTGCGCAAACTGCAAACCTCTACATGAAATCAATAGTAGTGACAGAAGACATGTGGATCAAAATATTTATCTATTAATGCCCAATTTGTCCCTCTACATCTTCTTTTATAGGCTCCCTCGCTTGATCTAGTCCTCGTGCAAGTTCCTTGATCCTGCCTTTGATCTATTCCACCTTTTAATTTGGCATCTTAGTGACAAATTCCAACCATGGGATGAGATTAATCTTTTCAAGACGACCAATTCTTATTATTGAAGTGCTCAATTTGGAGAAGGGAAAGTGTATTTTTTTAAATTAAGGCCCACTTGTGCATATTTGATCAGGTCAACCAAAAAGATAAATTGGTCACCCTTGGAAGGTTATAAATATAATTCAAGTGACCCTCATTTGGACAATCATCTTGAATCATTCTTCTATTTCCTTTATTTTTTTGGCTCGCACATGTTTGAGGCAAGTCCACAAAGGAATAGGTTCGCATGAAGGTGAAATTGCAAAGTTTGAAGCTCACACCTCTTTTTTTAAGGTTTTGGGTTTCAACCGCAAGCATGTCATGGAGATATCTCGGTTGTAGTCACACGATGGTCAGCTCATCTACGCAGTTGAAATATTTCAACCGCATGCATAGTACATCCTCCCTATTGCTAGAAACTAGGGTTTGGTTTTATCAGTTAACCGGGGTTTTCACTCATTAACCGCAGGGTTCGATAGTTGACCGCATATAGTAAAAGTTGATTGCAGGGTTCTGAAGTAGGGTTTAGATTATTAGAATTGTTGGGTTCATGTCATGAATGTTGTTTAGACGATATTACTAAATAGGATTAGGGCTAATGGTATGGATTATTGTACTCTCTCTTTTGTCGAATCATTTAATGAGAATCTAATATGAAGAAGAATTTTTAAGGGTTTTCCCCATAGTGGGTTTTTCCATGGGCTCCAACTAATCTTGGTGTCTCTATGTGTGAATGATTTTTTCTATCCTTCCTTTATGTTTTGCGGCATCGATGATGATATTGTTCTTTATATATATTTGGATATGATGTTGAATAATGACATAAATATGAATAATGTTATGATGTTATGGGATGACTTTAATATTGAAATAATGAAATGCAATTATAAAAGTAAAGAACAATATATCCCTAAGGAAAATTAACACACCTTGACAAAATAATAGTACCTTTGTCCCTTTCCTTCTTAATTCTATCAATTTATCCATCCTTTTCTACTTTCACAAACATGTTTTCCTACTTTTTCAGTTTCTTGAGTCCCAATGTTTAATTCTCTATCGCATTCAGTTTTCCGGTGATCTGTTTCTGGTGGATCTATCCATTCTTCCTCTACATCTGTTCTACAATATCGTTTCCCAAAAACTTTCAAAAAACGAAAGACCCAACAACCATAAGGAGGAGAGGAACCAAAATGGTTCGAATTAGGATTAGAGGCAGATTGAAATGATTTATTTCTTTTAGACAAGGTGTATACATTAGCTTTGAATTCTTGGGTTAGGTGGGATTTTTCATAGGAAAGGAACTAGGGAGTAGATATTTTTAGGGCTTGAGAGATAATATTTTTTAGAATAGATGAATTTTGGGAAGGGTGGTGGTGATAATGGACATGAATATAATGGTCAGTGGGGGTCTTTTTTTTGTAAACCTAATGGATTAGAGAGCCATTAGGAAGGAGGGTAAAAGGGACAAGTAAGAAAGGTAGGGACTTTCTAGATTCAATTCCATGGTGAATTGAATATGTAGAAAAATTATATTAATATGGGAGAGAAAGGCATTGAGCACATGCATGCATGTTGCCAATTGACAATTTTTTCATCTACAAATTGGAACTAGCACTTCGGATTTTGATGCAACAAGTTAAAGGCTTAGGTTTCAAAGTGTTCCATAAAGGTGTTTGCCATAACTAGAGTTACTTTATTAATTTTATCATTTTCATTTAAGTGAAGGAAATTATAATTAACCATAAAGGATTTTTTTGAATCATATGGGATAGATTTATTATCAATATTAGTTGTAGCATTATTATAATAATTAGGTGGAGAGGATAGTTTAATTTATTTAAATTTAAGATTGAAGTTGATATAGGAGGGAAGCGATGGAGGGTTTCAAGACGGAACGGCCGATACGGAAAAAGGCGAAACAGAACAATTGAGAGGTACGAGGTACTATAGCCGTTAGTCACCTGACCTACATCTACCCTCACCAGCATTTGGGAATACACCCTACCAATTTCGTTTTACACTTTACGCGCTGGGATTTAACATTATCTGTTTTCACCGTGAGGGATTTGTGCTCTCAGGTCACTCTCCATTTTCACATTTCACCTAAGGGTTTTTAGTGTTAACAACTCCTTGCACCGGACCCTGCTCCCTGGGGTTTTTGCACTACGAACAGTTACCGTTTCATTCATGTCGGTGTCGTTTCCCGTCAGCCAACTTGTTCAAGGTAGTTAGCCCACATTTTGGTGCAACTGTCAGTATGGATATTGATGCAGTTGATTATTCAGAGGATCCGTTAGAGGAAGGCTCCATCTGGAAGTCCACGTACGCCACCTTAGAAGGTATGTTAAACTTCAGTGAAGGGTTTTCTGGCAATTTCGAAGTTTACCCTTAGCTCTCTAAACCCACTCATATTGATTCTGTGCTATCGGAAGAACCCTCAACTTGGCCAGCTTTCTCTCTACCATCCACAGCTAACTTTGGTTTTCTCACTGGTTGTATCAACCCTTCCTCGAAGCTGGAAGGCCCATCATCTGCCCTGTCGACCCACTCTTCTGAGCCTTTCATTGAAGCTCCCTCCACTGCTCCCCCGCTTGTCGATCCCAACCCTTCCTCCTCCTGTGCTCCCCCCTTGGGTTGTTTATCCTCCATCCCCCCTCTTTCAGAGGCCATCCCTATTATTCCTCCAAACCCTAGTCCCTCGGTTGAGGTCCCTGATTCATCGAGGGTTTCTGAACATCTTAATATCCCGGTGGCCCATCCACAAAAGAAACAGAAGTGCTTCAAGTCTAGGGTAGAAGACATCATTTTAAGGCTTGAAGAGGATATTCAGTGGGGTGATATGATGGATTATGAAGATAGGGTTTTGGTTGGCAGAATCAGAGGCAAGAGCTACTCAGCAGCTCGCTTGAAGACTTGGGCTACAGAAATCTGGGGACAGCACCTAGTAGACATTCCTTTCGTCCAAATCTTTGTAAGGGGGTGGTTCACGCTGAGATCTGCAAGGGAAAATCATATGAGCTGGGTCCTTTCCTCCTTTTGGCACATTTAACATGCACCCATGCTACTAAAGTGTTGGACACCTCTTTTCGATCCAGAGACTGAGCAAGTTGGAGTCGGCCCTATCTGGATCAAGCTTCTAGGCCTGCCATTGCAATATTGGTCCGAGGACATATTCAAAAGGATCAGGAATTCTTTAGGAACATTCATGGAGTATGATAAATCCTACCAGACTATAGGAATGATGACTTATGCAAGGATTCTAGTTCATCTGGAAAGTAGAGGAGGTCTACAAGAGCATATCACGATTCAGTGGAGAGCCTCCTCGCGCAAACAGTTTCTTGATTATGAAGGAATCCCATATCATTGTAGAAGATGTCATCAGGTGGGTCACCTCTTTAGGGCATGACCCCTCCTCAGGAAAAACAAATTGGGCACACAAGAAATGGAGTTGGACCCTCCTGCAGAAAAACCTCCACCACCAATTGTAGAGACCCATACGGAGCAGATCAAGACCTCGGATATTGTTGAGGCACCAGCTGCACAAGTCCAGAAAAAGTGAGGCAAGACTCCTATCCAACCTCCCTCTCCTCCTATGACGCGCTCCAGGGCTACCAAGGGTGATGTCTTCTCATCGGGTATGTCTCTTTTTTCTCATGCTTCTGCATCACATCTTTCTGCATCTCTTACATCTCTCTCATCTCATTTGCACAATCATTCTATGGTCCCCCTGTCCCTTTCCCCTCATCCCCCTTCTCTGCCTCAGGGGATCACCTGATCCTTCACCCGGTAGGACAATATTTCTTGTCATGCTCCCTTCCCATGCCTCCTCCCATTTACACTTCCTGCTTCCCCTCCACTTTCCCGATCCCCTCTTATCCCCCTCCCTCCCCTCTATAAATTCCGCCCCGAGATACCCCACTCGATCCAAAACCAAAGAGAGAGGGTCGGATGCAGTAGGCCTGGATGTTGATGTTACCCCTGTTTCTCAAAAACCTACAAGGGGCCGCCCCTCATCTCTCTCCAAAGCAAAATTTCAGGCTGGGGAGGAGGTAGCCCAGGGTAAACAGAAGACTATTGATAGGGTCCTTAGAGCAAAGGATGCCCTCCCCCCTCCCCCTCCATGAAGATTTTATCTTTCAATTGTCGAGGGTTGGCTAGCCCTGAGAAAAAACTAGCCCTGAAGAGACTCTTCACAACTGCTCTGGTTGACTTGATTTTCTTACAAGAAACCCTGTGTATGTCTAGTACGATTACCCCATTACTACAATCGTGGATGTCGGGCTGGACTTTTCATGCTTTGGATGTATCAGGGAGATCTGGGGGTATTGCAATTGGTTTTCAGAACCAGACAATCGATCTGAGGAATATCTGGGGAGGAGGAGGATTTATTGGGGCTGACATCTACTCTAAGGCCCTGGAGACTGAAATCAGAGTAATTAATGTTTATGGTCCCTGTCAAAATAGGGAGGTTTTTTGGAGAAGGCTATTTAGCAACTCCCTCATGCAGGCTGATAACATCATCCTTGGAGGTGATCTAAACTTCTCTTTGGGGTACATGGAATCATGGGGACATATGGCTCAGGTAGATTCATTAACTGATGTTATTGTGAACATGTTGGAGGATCACCACTGGATTGACATTCCATCAGCCAAGATCCAGTACACCTGGAAAAACAACCGCATCGGTGATCAAAGCCTGGCTAGGAGATTGGATCGCTTTCTTATCAAGGAAGCCTTTCATGCCATACACCCCCGTATCAGACAATGGGTAGGCACAGGAGGAATATCGGATCATCGTCCTATATATCTGGAGCTGGATGACTGCACTCACAAAATCAAAGCTCCTTTTAAATTTAACTCCACATGGCTTAGGGATCCTTCCTACATCAAGTTGATCACTGATTTCTGGCAATCCCATCCGATCACAAATGATGAAGACTCTGCTGAGGGATTTGTACGCAATCTAAAGGAATTAAAGGGCATTTCCAGAGAATGGGCGCACAAGAAAAGGGAGCAAGATGACAATACTTTAAGACAAGCAGAACAAGCCATCTCATCCCTCGAAGCAAACTTAGAAGGCATCTACTCCTCTCAGGAACAAAAAGAGCACAGCTCTTTCCTCATCAAGTAGAGATCCCAAATACTAAAAGACAGAGAGGAGAGTTGGAGACTCAGGAGCAGAGCGATATGGCTACATGAAGGAGATGAAAATACAAAGTTTTATCATAGGTTCACAAATGGACGAAAGGCTATTAATACAATTTGGGAGCTCCAGAATGATCAAGGACTGCGGTTAACACCTCTAGAGAGTTGGCCTCCTTAGCCATCTCACATTTTAAAGGCATATACAAGGCCCCCCTGGGTGCCAACATTCTGGAGGTCATGCGCACTGCTGAACTCTTCCCTCGATTTGTTGAGTAGGAGGAAGCGGATGAGCTTACAAAGGAAGTAACTTTGGGGGAACTTGAGGCTACCATCAAAGGCTTCCAAAAAGATAAGAGTCCAGGTCTGGATGGATGGACCATAGAATTTTACATTGCTTTCTTTGATATTCTGGGGAATGACCTGCTAAAAGTGGTGGAGGACTGCCGAAAATCTGGGAGGATGTCCTTGGCTATCAAATCAACGTTCATTGCACTCATCCCCAAATCAGATAAGCCCTCATCTTTTAATGATTTCTGCCCTATCTCCTTATGCAACTTCCTTTATAAAATTATGGCCAAAATCATTGCTAATAGACTCAAACCTGTCCTTTCGACCCATATCTCTCCTGAGCAATTTGCTTTTCTCCAGCACAGACAAATTCATGAAGCCATTGGTACTGCCCAAGAACTTCTTCACTCTGTTCACTTAAGGAACCTGAAAGGAATGATTCTAAAAGTAGATTTATCAAAGGATTTTGATAGGGAAAATTGGTTATACATCTGATTGCTTCTTACTCATCTGGGATTTCCCTTTATGTATATCAAATGGATTATGTGTTGCATCTCTAATGTCTCATACAGTGTCCTTCTGAATGGTGCTGCTACTCCGTTTTTCTGTGCCGAGCGAGGCCTCAGGCAGGGGTGCCCTCTCTCCCCCCTACTGTTCCTCCTTATAATGGAAGGCCTAAGCAGAATCATAAGTGCTGAACACAGAAGGGGCAGAATTGTGGGCATCAAGATCATGGACAACTGTTCTCTTACTCACTTACTGTTTGTGGACGATGTCCTTATATTTTTGAACGGAAGCATTGGAGATATAACTTCCCTTCAGAATGTTTTTGGCCTCTTTCAGCAGGCTACAGGAATGGTCATCAATGTCAACAAATCCACCCTGACTACAACAGGATGCTCTCAGCATGAAGTGCAATTCGCTATGCATCGGTTTCCATTCACCCTCCTTAATCTTGAAGAGGGGTTAAAATATCTTGGATTCAGACTGAAACCCCAGGGATACAAAATAGCAGATTGGACCTGGCTAATCTCAAAGGTAGAAAAACATCTGAACATCTGGTACCATAGATATCTCTCAAGAGTGGGCAGGCTTGTCCTTATCAAAGCAGTCCTGGAAGCGACACCTGTGTACTGGATGACCTTGGCATGGATCCCTAGGGGTATTCTAGCCAGACTGCAAAACATATGCTGCAGATTTTTATGGAAAGGTAACAAGTAGGGAAGACTATTTGCATGGGTTAAATGGGATACTATTGCAAGGCCTAAAAAATGGGGAGGCTGGGGCATCAAGAGATTGGACATCTTTGCCAGAGCTCTGGCCGCCAAACTAGGTTGGCAGCTCATCACGTCACAAAGTCTCTGGACCAAGGTTGCCTATGCTAAATACATCTTCCCTACAAACATAATGGACTAGATCCGGCAGAACCACAGGAGCAGCAACAACAATTCTATCATTTGGAAGGCGGTGTTAAATTCTATCTCTCTCATACGAGAAGGTTTAACGTGGAGAATTCATGAAGGCAATGTTGTTCATGTTGGTGTTGATCCTTGGATAGGATGCGGCAATGCCCATAGACTACCGGCTGATCTGATAAGACACTTATCCGGACAAGGCATTACTTATATCAGCCACATAGCAGATCCATTAAACACTACTCTATTCCAACAGGCCTGGAAATCGGCCCTTGACATTCATCTACCGGCTCAATGGCATCAGGACTGGTACGACTTTACAGAGGCCCTAACTCAAGCCCATATTTGGATATCAGAGGGCGAGGATGAAATCATATGGGCCTGTGCAAAACATGGGAAATATTCACCTAAGGAAGGGTACCTGAAGCTAATGGACCCTGCAAAACCGCAGCACATCGAGCCTTGGTGGAAAGCTCTCTGGAAACTAAAAGCTGCACCCAGATCGCACTTGCTCATGTGGTCTATTTTATTCAACAAGATCCCGACAGGCCTTAATCTGATGAAGAGATCCTTTTATGGACCATATTGGTGTCACCTTTGCAGAAGAAGCGAGGAGAGCATGGAGCACCTCTTTCTTGACTGCCCTATCATCTCTGATCAATGGAACATCATCTCTGCTCATTACCCCTCTCTAAAAACATGGCAGGGCAGGAACTTAATTGAGGCTTGGATCAACTGGATTAGTGGACACAGTGGAAAGGACAGGAACATGTCGTTACTGATGTGCTAGGCCTTTTGGACAGCCAGGAACCAATCAATCTTCAACCACAAGGACCCTCACTGGCTCTCAATAAGGACCAGGGTTATGGCAGATTTTGATCTAATACCTGAAGATGAAACAAACCCTCCCTCTAGGAATATTCAACCAGAGCTCATCAATAAATCGATCCCATGGGCATACTTTGATGGATTAGCCCAGGAGGGGAGTTGTGCGGCGGGGGGTGCATCTTGTACCTGAATGAATCCCACTACTTCAAAATACAAATGAGATTGGGGAGAGGCACTAATAATTTTGCTGAGCTTGTTACTGCTAAACACCTCATCCATTTTGCTCTCGAAAAACATTGCACTCATCTACAACTTTTTGGGGATTCCAAATTAGTATGCAATTGGTTAAATAGAACATCTCATTGCTCTGCATATTCATTGAGGCACATTTTGGCTAAGGTGCACAAACTTATAGCATCTTTTGATACATTTTTCTGTCATCACATTTTCAGGGAGCGCAACACAGGGGAAGACTTCTTATCAAAGGAGGCAGCACACAGGCAGGAAGATGATTGGTTAATTCAAGAAGAAATTGATGGAGCTTTCTACCAGCATTATCATAGACCTTTCATCGATTTACATATGCATCAGGAGCCATAAGCCCACTATGTTTTTTGGAACACTTGTATATATTATGTATGTTGTTTTATTTTTATTTAAGTAGTATATGAACATATAGTACAGTAATGATCTCTCGGCAAAGAGACAGTTTCCATTTTTGGAAGTTTACAGTTAAAACTGTGAAGAGACAGTTACCTCATTTTTGGGATATTCTCACAAGTGCTCCCTGCGTGGAGACTATGTTTTCTGGTTTTTGTTAACACTCAAATGGAGAGGCTATCTAGCCTCAATATGCATATGCTACAGCATCTCCAGAATGTAATTTATTATCATTAATGGAAATTACGACTTTTTTCCAAGGGAAAAAAATAATTAGGTGGAGAAGATTTATTAATATTAGTTGGGGTGGTTAATAATATTATGGGAAGAAGAATTAATAATAATATTATATTTAATATAATTAAGCTTTCATAACTTGGGGCTAGGGATTTGAAATGATAAAGTTTGAGGGCTAGGTTTTCCATGAGTTAAGGATCCATTGTCCACTAGAAGCATGTTGGAAGATGGGGACATTTGAGGATTGATAGAGGAAATGAAAAGGAAAAAAAAGGAATGAAAATAAGAACAAGAAATCAATCTTATAATCATGTTAACTGGAGGTGGATTTTGAATCAGTGTTAGAAGGATGAAACAACGAAATGACGAAGAGGAATACAAATTAGAGAGATCAAATGAGCTAAGAAAGGAATAAACATAAAAACTAAGGAAATTGGTCATATAATTCAGTGGATTAGAGGTATGAATAAATTCATATGAAGCCATCAAATTAACGTTGGCAAAGGATGTAAGGTTGCATTGAATTGTTATTGGAGGAATAAAGACACACATCCAATGCATTTACAGAGTGTTGTGCAAGTGAGACCAAGACTGTGGACATGCTTATGTGATTGATATTATATATGCATTGAAGTGTTTTGATTGGTTAATAGTGGCCATTATATGGATTCCCCCCCCCCCCCCCCCCCACCCCTCCCCCTTTCAGTATAATCATATTCCAACAAATGATATTAAAGCAGGTTCCTTCAAGAAGCAAATAACCACTTGAAGGTATATCACAAGGGATAATGTCCAACCATAAGGGATCTTCCACAGTAAAAGTTCCATTTTCTTATGGATAAAAGTATTCCTTTTGTAAAGTAAGAATGAGTACCTACATCATGTCTCTAGGTGTTGATATCTGGTTGGCCATTGAAAATGATTATCGGGTTTCAGAAACTCCTCCAATTGATGCAAATGGAGAAGTGCTCTATTCAAATCATACAAACAAATAAAATTCCATATTATGTTGACTATCAAACATATAATTTGTCAAAATAATTCACTACAAATAAGCCAAGGAAATTTGGGACAAGCTTCAAAGCAGTTATGAAGGAGATGAAGAAGTGAAGAAGGTTAAGCTGAAAATATATAGAATTTAGTTTGAGAGTTTGAAAATGGATGAAAAATAAAATTTTGAAACATTATTTTTTTGTGTAGATGGGATGGTCAACACTATCAAAGGTATTGGTGAGACAATTAAGGAATTTTAAGTTGTTCACAAAATACTAACATCATTTCCTTCAAGATTCAATCCAAAAGTTTCAGCTATTAAGGATTCAAATATAAGATCCTAAAAATATGAATATGAATGCTCTTCATGGAATTCTCACTACATATGGAATGAGAATATAGGAGAAGTGAGGATCAAGAGAAGCAACATTTAAATTAGCTAAAGAAAAAACAAGGAAAAAATCCATGAAAACTCTAGTCATGAATCAAATGAAGATGAAGCTCAATTTGTAAGAAAACTAAAAAGGGTAACTGAAAAATTCAATCGAAGATTCCACTCAAGTATTTTGAGTGTGGTGTAATAGGCCATTATGCATCTACGTGTCCTTATGCAAAATCAAATGATAGTGATGATAAAGAAAAATTCAAAACTCATGATCATAAAAGAACAAGATATATCAAAAGGAAAAGTCTGTAATCCAAAGAAAAATAGCAAGTATGAATGTGATGACTACATGTCTGATGATGAAAGAGGATAAATATTATTCACATCCATGGATGATCAAAATGTTGAAGAAGATATTGAAGGGGAAATGGATTTTGAGGGAGAACTCATAAGTACCCTGGAAGAGATAAAACAACTAAGGAAAAAGCTTTATTAGAATAAAAACTACAAGAATATAAGGATGAAGGATGTGATGTTGTGATGTAGATTTAATCATTCTCCTAAAAATTGAACTAGAGGAAACTAAGAGAATAAAGGATATTTTGACAAAATAGTTGAAAATTAAGGAAGCCTGACACTGTGAGAAGTTGGAAGAAGAGATTGACACTTTAAGAAAGGAACTACAAAAGGTCTTAGATAAACTAAATCAAAATTTAAGACTAATAAAAGGTATTGAATTGTTAGACCACATCTTTAACTGTCAGAGATATCCATTAATAAAAAATAGCCAGGGTTATAAAGATAGCTCAAAGAACACTAAGGGAGATTAAAGCTTAATATTAGTAGAAAAGAAATGCAAAGAACCTAACAATTATGTTGATGCACTCAAAATTAGTTTAAAGGGACATTAATATCATAGATGTTTTCCCATAAAAATAGGGTTGAGTCATTTAGAATAAGTTAAGAGAGAATCAAAGGAATTATAAAAAGGGAGGAAATGATAGCCATGCAAATACGATAAAATATACTAATACAACTATGAATTGACAACATTATGACTAATATGTTAAAGAAAGTAGAAAAGGTAGATTCAGAAAAGTTACTCCCTTCAATAGGAAATATACATTTATGTACCAAAATTTATTTTATCTAAACTAATATTCATGTACTAATTTGTTCATATAGAAATTGATTATAGAGCCTATGCAAGAAAAAACATGGAAGGAGAGAACCAATAAAGTTCCAATAAGAAACTACTTAAGTGAAAAATATAAATATATGTATGAAAGTGGTATTAGAAAAGGTAATTATTTTGCTCCTTTATTAAATAACATTGAATGATACATATGCCAAAACTATGGGCACAAATCATGGGATTTCCAATGTAGTCTAAACATGTCTCAAAACCAAGGAAAAGAAGAATGTACCCTCAGAAATCAACATCCAACAGTATGGAAAAAGAAAAAAGAGAGGGAGAAAGAATGTAGTCTTATGTTATATTACCAAAGACAATAAAACACATGGTATATTGATAGTGGATGTTCAAGACACATGACAAGAGACTAGAGTAAATTCATTAAACTAAAGGAAGACGATGGAAGCAAAGTGATACTTGGTAACCTTGCATCTGCAAGAATATTTGGGAAAGGCACAATCAACATAGACAATGTAATACAGAAGGCCAAAAAAGTTTTGTATGTGAAAGGAATAAAACACAATCTCTTGAGTGTCAATCAAATGTGTGATCAAGGGTATGATATCACATTCATTTCCAAAAAATATGAAATTAGAAATGTTGATATAGGAAAACTGATGGCAAAGGCTAACACAAATTCTAGTAATGTGTACATTCTTGATGGAGCAGAAGGATAAAAATTTCATAATGGAAATATATAAGAGAGTTGACTATGGCACACAAATATGTGACACAATAGTTTTGATAATATGGTAAAGATTATAAAAACACAGGTCGTGAAGGACATGTTAAATATATCAAAACCCTATAATGCCCTTTGTAAAGCATGCCAACATGGAAAACAAACCATGGTATTCTGAAAAACAAAATAATACTCTACGTCCAAGCCTCTGGAACTAATCCATATAGACCTCTATAGACCAGTCGAGAATCAAACACTGAACGCTAAAAGGTATTTTACATTGCTCATCCATGATTATACAAGAATGATATGGGTTACCTTTCTTGGAGCAAAATATTAGGCTTTTGAGAAATTCAAAGCTTTCAAGGCTTTTGTTGAAAATGAAGTTGATCTAAAAATTATATTATTGAGAACTAACAGAGGATTTAAGTTTACTTCCAATGAATTCAATAGCTTTAATGAAAACCATGGAATTAGAATGCAACTAGTTTTTGCAAGAACTCCATGGCATAATGGATTTTCTAAAATAAAAAATTGAATAGTGCAAGAAATGGCGATAACCATTCTAAATGAAGCTCATCTATCAGACAAATTTTGTGGAGAAGTTTACATAATAGTTTATAGCTTGAATAGAGCACAAATAAGGGTAAACAATACTAAAAAACTTATGAAATATGGAAAGGTAAATCATCCACTATCAAACATTTCAAAGTGTTTGGAAGCAAATGTTATATTAAGATAAGTGAAAATGATTTAGGAAATTTGATTCTAGAATTGAGGAATGAATTTTCCTTGGATATGCCTATAGAGGGATTTGAATGTTACAACAAAATTACACATAAGGTTGCTGAACGTATTTATGTAAAAATAGATAAAGCATCTCCTCAAACCCAATGACAACCAAATAACAACCTAAAAGAATCGAAAGGATAAATTCATAATTAAGAGAATGATGAGGAACAAGAATAAGAAGGTGGACCATCACATCTATAAACCCCATTAGTATGTCCAAAAGATCATACAAATAGCTAAATTATTAGAGATAAGGAATTAGGATTTCAAACTAGAAAGAATATGGTTAGCACAACAAGCCACGATAGCTTAGGTTTGTTATCCCTAATGGAACCTAAAAACATTTCTCAAGTTAGTCAAGATGAAGATCCAATTAAGGTTATGAATGATGAAGTAGATTAGACTGAGAAGAATGAGACATGGGAGTATGTTCCAAGACCTAAGGACAAATATGTGATCGAAACCAAGTTTGTCTACATAAATAAGTTGAATGAAGATGGGAAAGTAGTAACGAAATACATGTATGTAAAGGATATGCACAAGTTAAAGGTGTGGACTTTAAAGAAACATTTGCTCCATTAGCCAAAATTGAAGCAATAACAGTGTTCATGGACTTTGCAAGCTTTAATGGGTTTAAAGTTCATCAAATGGATGTAAAATCAGCATTTCGAAATGGATAACTATGAGAATAAGTATATAGTGAGAAACTAGAAGGATTTCCACTATCAAAATACAAGTATTATGTGTGCATATTAAAGAAATATATGTATGGTTTAAAATAGGCACCAAGTCCTTGGAACTCTAGATTGGATAAATATCTTCAGCAAAAAAGCTTCAAGAGAGGGGTGTTAGATAGTAACCTTTACATCAAGACTGAAAATGATAACTTTCAAATCATTGTTTTATATGTAGATTACATATTTTTTGGAAGTTATGATAATCAATGTGCAAAAATTTTCCAGATAACATGCAGAAGGACTTCGAAATGTCTATGTTGGGGGAATTATCTCTCTTTCTTGGTTTGTAGGATCATCATTCAGAAAAGTGAATCATCATTTCTCATTCCATGTAACTTAAATAAATATTAAAAAAGTTTGGTATGGAAAATTTTGCACCCATGAGTAGTCCCATGAAAATAGTGTGCAAGATTAGTAAGAATGATGAATCTCTAGAAGCAAATCAAACCATGTACATGTCCAAGATTGGAAGCCTTCTTTACTTAACAAATACAAGACCAAATATCATGCAAGTAGTAGGTCTATTTGGTATTGTTTATATTTTAGTAGCTTGGGAGGTACTCCAAGCCCTAGGGTTCAGGTTTTGGAGGTTCGAGCACCACAACAGTCACTTGTGGGCTTGGAACCCAAGGTTGGGGTTTTATACCCAAAGGAGTTGGGCCAAAACCATGAGACATATGGGCATGAGAAAATTTGAGGTAATAGAGGATGGCGTGGTGAATCCAACACCACAAGAATCACTCAAATCATAGCTCTAGATCATGAGATAATAATTTTTGAAGGTCATTGTTGGGTTTTGCATAAGTTGGCCTAATGTAGGAAGTTTTTTTGATAGTTTATCAAGGAAATATTGACGTCCAAATGAAGCCCTCCTTCAGTGTTTAAAAAGGAGGTGAGGAGAGTTCATTTGAAGAACATACAAAAGTGAGAAACATATAGTAAGAAGAGCTCATTAAAGGAAGAGAACAATTCTGTCTTGGTCGTAGAAAAAGGAAGGAAACTAGTGAGGAGGAGAGGGCCTATTAGGGCATCCTTAAAGGCTATTTTAATGACAAAGTTTTTTTGCAGGAGGGTTGACGAACAAGATTCAAGTTATGATGTGTTTTGGGGGTGTTTGTGGGTGGACAGTCCTCAAAATAGGTTGTCGCAGACCTGTGGAGGAGTTTTGAAGTAGGCCACAGTCACCAAGGGAGGGTCGACTTCTATTTTGACGGCTAGAAGCAACCCAGAACTTCATCATATAGGACGACCTCTCAAAGAAGTAAACCCGTAGCTATGGGGAGGATTTCTAGGTAAGAGCTTAGGGTTGGAAGTGATTTTTATCTTTCCCTAGCTAGGCTGAAATAAAACAGTAGAGGACAGACCCTAAAATAGTGAGTAGTGGTATGTATATTTATACATTCTTTTAGGTGTTGGATACTTGTTTCTGGATCCATTTTGGATCGGTTTTACTACCAACCTGTGGGATCCATCTGAAGAGCTTATCTTGGTGGATGAAAGCCTATCCTAGGAGCTTATTTCACAGTGAAGTATTGTGCGCCATTGGACTAGTGGAAGGAAGCATTGTGGCTACCTAAAGTATCCCTTGACAAGCATTCATAAAGTGACGTTGAAGGCTGAAGGTTGGGTGAAGTTGTTGAGCCTATGTGTATCTCTTTAATAGAAGCTACTAGAAGGCATATTGGAGCTCAGGTGTTGGCCAACCTAAAAGAGCAGACTGGATCAGCCCATGTTCATTGAAGTAGAAGCGAATTGCAATGGAGATAGGTGGAAACCCTCCTGGAGACTCTATGTGTTGTCCTTTAATGGACTAAGGGGCGGCGAGAGAGTAGAAAGGAAGCGAAGGATCGAAAGGACAAGATACAAAATAGAGACTGCATCAAGATTGTCATTCTATCTTGTATCCCTTGTATGGGAGACCTAGGTTGTTTTATTATATGTTGTTTAATATAATAAATATTGGGTTGTTGTACATATTTGTACAATATTTTGTAAAAGTTTTTCTATACTTGTGCATGTGCGATTTACTGCTTTATATTGTTCCGTTGTGAAAAGTAGTTATGTTTATATTCTTGGTTTGGTAGTGTTAGATATTCTAATATTCTATCCTAGACCCGAGATCCTAGAAATTCAATATGTTGTCGGAACGTGTCTGAACTACTTTGGAAGATAGTGAATCATCAGAGTACACAACGAATCACAACTTAAGAGGGATTTGGTCACATTGTAGGTGAAGGGCTCACTATAATGTCGAATTTGCAAACTCATCTTCACTATGAGGACAAGTTGGAGGGGTTGTCCAACTATAGTCCACGGTAGGAAAGGATCAAGTTGGTCTTGTAGTTCAACAAGATTTGGGAGTTCATCGAGAAAGCCATCAAGAAGCCAACTAACCCAAATGAGCTGGAAGTGTATGATGATTTCGATACGAGGGTGAGATTGATCATCCTTGATGGTGTGATAACACTGCACACAATGGGAATGAATGAGCTGAGGTCGACCATGTGAGAAATCGTTTGATTACCGGTCATTGATGTATATCGTTAACAAACGTGAGACTACTCACCGATAATGATAATGAGTGTCAAGTTACCTAGTACAATCTAACAAGTGTGAATGAATTAGATGAAGTTGAACATCTGGAAGAATCTATCGATCAGGGGACAATGATGGTTTCCCACTGTTGATAGCAAAGAAATCTGCCACTGATGACTGCAAACCCCAAGGTACTGCCAAATGGAATCTAGATCATTTTCCCAGAGAAAATGAGTTGTAGTTGATAGGAAAAGATCCCCTAGAAGGAAGGCATTAAGGCATCCTTCATCAATCTAGCGCGAGTGTAATCCATAGGCCAATAATGTGGAAGGAATCGGACGAAAAAGATGTAGTAACCCAACCAAAGCATGTTTTCAGCATACACAAGATGTAGCTAGTGCACGATAGGAACCCTCTAAACCAACCAATAATGAAAGCTGACACAGAGGTGAGGAATCCGCTAATAGGGTAAAATGGAAACCAAGGCAGTGCACAAATCCTAATGTGTGATAATGAAAGCTGATGTCAAACACAAGGGAAACCATTCAGTCAAAGACCCATGATATTGATCGATGTTGAGCATGAGGTGACCTATCAATAATGAAAATAGGGCCAGGGTGTGGCTCTAGATCTTCCCTCAGAGCAATATGTCGTAGTCAATAAGGACAAGACCCGCTAGCAAGAAGTCAATGGAGACCTTCTCAAACCGGCATGAGCAATGGACCAATATAACTGATGTGATGAAAAACAAAACACTGACAACCAGGGATGGCCGACTAAAAAATAGGCCAAAAGACACTGCAAAGAGGCCGACTCAAGCTTACTTCCCTTGAACAAAAGCACGACTCAATGATGACTATATGACAACATATGGTAACTCTGTATAAGTTTGTCATGCAAGAGGCATGAGCGAACTCTCCATATGATTGGAAGAGGTAACCAATCGGAGGAGTACTGACTCAATAACAAGGTTAAGGCGCACCTAAGTCAAACTAAATTCCTCCCAAATGGAGGAGATCTAGACTTGGTGTTACCACGAAATGCGGCATGGGAAGACATAAGTAACAATTTTTAAGTTTTTTTTTTTGTGAATTTTTAATATTTTTGGATTTTTTAATATGAAATGAAATTAGAAAAGATATTTTTGATAAGACAAAATACTGACAAAATGACCATGTTCCATATGTGGGTCTAGTGAGACCAGATGGATTTCCGAGGCACAGGGATCATGGAAGAGGGGCTGAAGAGGCAGCAACTGAGACAGAGTCCTTTATGCTGTTAAGAGAAACTTGGTGAGACTAACTTACCAGGTACCTATGATAGCCATAGAGGAGCTACCCGAGGAGATGCAACGCCATGTGGCAGGGGTACCACAAGACTGGGTCTGGATACTTCGGCATGTAGCCAATGTTGTGGTTAACATTTTAGTTGCTCATCTTGAGCCGGGTCGATAGATAGATCTATGTATGATTGGACATGATTATGGGCATAAACCCAAATTTTGAGGGCATCTTGTCCCAATTTTGTATATTATTTTTTGAACACTCCATCTATATACATGCGATTTTATGATATATATATATATAGATTCAAATTTTTTTTATGTTATTTAATTAGATGAATGATTAATGTGCCAATCTAGTGCTTGATTAGCAATAGAGTCTGCTAATGAATTCTTAGATCGTGGAATGTGAACATATGTGATATAAATAAATGATCATTGCAACACTTTCACTCTCAAAAATTGGTGATATAAATAAGGATCATGAACTCGATAAATGTTATTTAACTACGACACCGCCAGCTATGAGTCTAGATAAACTACCAATGAATCAATCACATAATATATTGCTTCGAATAGTAAATTAAGAATGGTAGTATATTCGGAAATTTTGTTCGAAGCAGGGCCAATACATACTCCCCTCGACACCATCAACTAGCCATATGGATAATAAATCACCCAAGTCGCGAAAGCAAGATTCCGAGTGTGCTGACTTGCACCATCGGAAAATCAAAAATATATTGAATCATCTATCAATACCTGCCAAAGAAGATAAAAAAATGTTGATATCACAAAATGCTAAACAAATATGTACAAAGATACAATATATACAAACAAGCAATTGCTTGGCCAAAGCCTAAGCAAAATACTTATTAAGGTAGGGCCCATTTCTGGGCTCCGCCATCTTATTCCCTTCAAAATCAATTAATTCATAAGCCACTTTTTCCAAAACATGTTTGACTATAAAGGGACCATACCACATAGATTTGAACTTGCCTGCTCCCACAGCGTCTTTTTCTTGGTCATAGACTAAGACAAGGTCGCCTTCAGAAAAAACCCGAGGACAAATAGCTTTATCATATTGAGTTTTAATCCTCTTCTTATGGGATTTGTTTATTATGGTTGCATCTTGACACTACTCATCAAGATGTTCCAAATGAACAAGGTGTTCTTCAAGACTAGACATCTCTGGAAGAAGTTCTATGGCTAGCTTAAGGGACAAAATTTCACATTCGAAAGGGAAAATAGATTCCAACCCGTAAACTAGTTGAAAAGGAGTAAAACCAATGGTAGTCTTAACTAAGGTTCGATATGCCCAGAGTGTCGGGTACAACATGATGTGCCAATTGGATCGATTTTTATCAATAGCCCTTTGCAAGATAGTCTTAAGGGACTTATTCATGGCTTCCACTTACCCATTGGCCTGAGGATAATGTGGAGATGAATGCTCCTGTCAGAAACCCAACTTGAGAGCTAATTCGGTCATCAATTTATTTTGGAAGTGACTGCCATGGTCAGTGACAATCTCTCTTGGGATACCAAATCATGAAATAACCTAGTTGAAGAGAAACAAGTTTGTTGTCTCACTATCGTTTCTGTAAGTAGGCATGGCCTTAGCCCACTTCGTAAAGTAGTCTACTGCCACAATGATCTATTTGTGATTCACCACCAGAGGTAGATTACAATTATTAAAATCAATGCCCCACTTCGTAAATGGACCAACAGTGATAACAGGAAAAAGTGGAGCTGGATGCACGTGCATTTTCCAAGTATAAATTTGACAAGGATGGCAACTTTTGACCACTTCAATTCAGTCTTTGAAAATTGAAGGCAAAAAGTAGCCTACACGCAAAATTTTCTAGGTTGTTCTAAGCCCTGATAGATGACCACCACAAGCTCCACGGTGGCAATCATTAAGCCAGACATAGCTTCTTCCAAAGTTAAGCAACGCCTAAGGATTGAGTCAACCCCTCTGCGATATAATGTATCACCAATAATAACATAGTTTTTGGCAAGGTGACATAACTTTCGATGCTCATCTTTGGAGAAAGCAGGTGGAAACTTCGAAGTCTAGAGATATATAATGATATATCCATACCAGGGATCTTGTGAAGAAATGAGGAATAAATGTTTGTCGGGAAAATTTTCCTCATAAACAATAGCTTCCGCACAAAGTAGCTCTGAAATCAATTTTGCAAAAACTAATGACTTCTTAGATTTAGCTGACATGAATTCGAGATCTAACTCTTGCAAAATAACCATCCATTGATTATACTTGCCCCAAATCACTTTCCTACTGAGGACAAACTGAAACGGATTGACAGTCGCTAAGACAAATGTTTTGCGAAGAAAAATGTAATGACGAAGGCGTTGGACAGCATGGAAAACCGCCAAGGCCAATTTCTCAATGGGAGAATAACGTAGCTCAGGTCCTACTAAGCCTCGACTCAAGTAGTAGATCAAATGCTCACTGAGAGCATCATCCTCCTGAACCAGAACCATACTGATGGTTGATTCTGACGTAGCGAGATACAAAAGGAAAGCTCTGCCATAATCTGGTGGACTCAATAATGGAGCATAGGTTAATGCTTTTTCAAAGCATCAAAATATCATTGTGTGAAGTCATCCCATAAAAATGGAACTCCCTTCTTAAGCAAATGCATAAATCCTTTGGTAATCTCGATGCAATTTGCTATAAATATCCTCAAGAAATTTTCCTTTCCTTGGAGACTTTGAAGTTGATGAATGGAAGACGGGGGAGGAAACTGAATTATTGCCTCAACCTTGAAATCATCTACTCGAATCCCTTCAGTCGATATGATTAATCCTAATAGCCAATAGGATGTGACCGTAGAAACACACTTATTCGGATTCAACCAGATTTTATAAAAACGACATCTCCAAAAAACTAACTGAAGGTGGTTGGGATGATCAATTCTCTTGCGAGAACGAGCAGCTAAGTCATCAAGTATGCCTCGATAACATGTTTGATGTCATGGAAAGCATAAGACATGGCCCACTGAATAGTAGCTCCAACATTTTTAATGCCAAAAGGCATCTTCTTGTATGAAAATGTGCCCCAAGGACAAATAAAGGTTGTCTTGTGTTGATCCTCTGGACGGATAGTAATTTGATTGTAACCAGAGAATCTGTCCATGAACGAAAAAATTTCATTATCCACACATTCATCAACAATTTGATCAATAAAAGGTGTGGGGTAATTGTCTTTTGGACAAGATTTATTTAAATCCCTAAAGTCAATACATACTCTAATCATTCCTTGCTTCTTATCTACCAGGACTAGATTGGAAACCCACTCAGTTAGAGGAACGGTGTATATGAAATCCACCTTAAGCAGATTTTCAACTTTAGCTTTAATAGCTGCCGCTTTTCGAGGATTGACCGATCGAAGTTTTTGATGAATAGGTTTGGTATTTTCGTACGTCTTGATCTCGTGCTAGACTATAGATGGATCAATTCCAGGCATTTACTCATAAGACCAAGCAAACACATCTTGAAATTCTTTAAAGAGGTTGGTGTAGATTTGAATTTCTTCAGGGGAACAATCATCTCTGATGAAGACATTTTCAATTACATTAGGATTCCTAGAGATGTTTACAGGTACAGTTCATGAGATAATCGACATGCTATCTTCGGCAGAAAGTTGTGCTGGAGCCAAAGGGTTTGAAACTGTACAAACATCACTAGTAGATAGATTGGACAAACTAGATTCAACTTCATACAATGGAGGAAGAAAATATGAACAATGATGCAATTGCTCCCATGGTTAATCTACACCCATCATTGCCTCCAAAATTTCTTCTTCATATGGTAAGACTGTATCCAAGCAATCCAGAGCTGAAGTAGAATCGAGGGTCCAATCCAGAGCCACATCGCCATCTAACTCCTCTTGTGAAAAAGGAGTGGGATGGTTGTCTGTAAAGTTAATGATAGATTGACAACTAAGTTCTGTTGTAGACATGGGAAATGCCATTCGACCTACCTACCCCCATCTAATGTGGTGGTAGATGAAGGTAAGGGCTAAGGGTCCGAAAAATAATGAGTTCGAAAGAACTCTTTCCGAGAAGGTCCCCTAGAGGATGAAATTCTAGTTGTAGGAGCAGGAAGATCAAACATACCCATTAACGAAGAGTACATCCTAACTCCTAAATTCTCAATAGGTTGACGGGGATTTTCCACCAATGGAACAGTAGAATCCGAAGTTGCATGGGAGTCACCTGGAGAATAATCCAACTGATCAATTTTAACAATCCTCCCCTCATGAGGAAAACAGAGGATGCAGAATAACAATGAAACTATGGCATCCATCTCGTAAATCCAATTCCTACCTAAGAGGAGACTATAATCTAGGTTCGCATCGACGATTTCTACTTCAATATTCACTACCTTTCCCCTAACACATGTAGGAAAGGCTGGGATAATCCTGGTGGCCTATGAGAATGTCCATCAAATTCCGTCAAAAGAGTCAGTGAAGGAACAACTGAAGGTGATCCAATGGCCTTCCAACATGACATAGACATCATGTATGTGGAAGCTCCTTCATCTATAACTATCTGAAAAATATTGGTCTTTCGGTATGTAGACTTTATCTAGAAAGCCATATGGTGAGGAAGTCACTTTTTGACATTCAACATATCAAAAGTGAGCACTAAAGAATTTTTTGGATCTACTGCACTGATTTCTAAAAGAAATGCACTTATCTAAGTAGGGCACGATTGGAGCACCTCCAATGCGGACATAGCACAAGGAATTTGATCCAAATCTTCTACAATTGAGTAGTTCTGGGCTACCCTAGCATTAGGGTTAATAGTTGAGTGCTTTTCGGAACCTTTCGGTATCCGAGGTATAGACTGAATAGAGGGTCGCTCAATATGAAGTAGCAATGTGGCTTCAGGAACAAATTTAGCCTTAGATGTTTCCAGTTCACCATAATCGCATGCTTGCATAGCGACGTCGATATGAGAGCTCATCATATAAACATTTGAGGAATTTTTCCCTTCCTGGTTGCCACTTGTGGTGATACCAGTGCTTGAATTTGCACCGGAAAGTAATTGTTGCTCTTGGGGAAAGGGTTAGTCAGAACAGCTTGGGAGCTAGAGGATCCTTGCTGCACTAATAAGCGTTGAGCATCTTGCATCTTAAGGCAGAGGTGAGTTAGATGATCTCCATTGCATAACTTGCATGGAAATTTTAACTTTTTTCTTAGACTCTTTCCTACCCTCGCTAGCACCATTGTCGGGTTTGTTTGCATTGCCTTTCCCTTCTTGGTTCTTCTTCTTACTTTGTCTCTTCTTCTTCCCATCAGATTTTTGATTTCCTTAGGGTTAGAGGTCTGTACAGTTTTTATAAAGGTACGTTGGGAAGGTGTAGATATAAACGGTGTTTCCTGGTTAGAAGAAGCATTTTGTAGAGACAACTGCTGTAATTGATTCAATAGGTTCACCACGTTAATATAAATTGATCCAACTATACCATTGGCATGGGGGGATAGTTTCGATTTGGCTAAATCGACCTTAGATCTAGGAGTATCAGGTAGAATTTTCTGAAGAGTCCAAGACTAAATATATATCAGTGCCAATTGCTGGGCTCAGAAAATGGCCTACTCTTCCGAATAAACGCCAGAAAGAGACAAATACTTTGAGATCTCAAGTTGTAATGATTTGAGAAACCATTCGAAAAGGAATTTTGGTGGGATTTCAGCTTTAATAAGCCTTTTTCTCCTTCTCCATTCATGGATGTGATCTGAAATGTGAGTTGCAGTGTCTTGCTAAAAGTTAACCAGAAGTTCAGTTTTGGCTTCATATTGGATAAGCAACTGAAAAATGGTTCAAAAAGATATTAGCCAAATCACAGAAAGAAGTATAGGTGCACCCTGGGAAATCTATATACCATTTGGCCACATTTCTAGTTAGGGTGTGCTAAAATAGCCTCAACCTGATTGAATCATCTATCAGGGAGTTGGATGAGCACCATAAGTGAAATGTGGTTACATGATCTCCCGGATCTTCACCACTCTTCCCTTCGAACTTTGGGATATCCAAGGGAAGTTTAGTTGGGACCGGCAGCCAAGCTGGATTGTACTGAATCGGATCATTTGTCAATTTAGTTAAGCCTGGCAAGTTTAGTGTGGCCATAAAAGGGAGTCGTGGCGGACCTTGGGAATTCCATCTAGTGCAGGTGAGATTCCTAAAGGTCTGAAAAGAATGACTTGGATTTTGAAAAAAAACCAAGTTGCCCGAAGTAACTCGTAGAGCCTACTGAACCAAAGCCTACTGAACCAAAAGGTGCTCCTTGTGGTCCAGCAAAATTCAGAGTTTGACCAACTCCTACCAAAAATCCTTCGTAACCAATGAAGTTACCCCCTAACGAAGTGTTGAAAGGAGCTGATAGCCCCTGATAAGGATTCCATGAGTTAGCAAAGGGTGGAAAATTCTGAAACGAATTCACTGAAGAATACAACACATTCCCTTGTCGGCTGGAAAATTGATTCCCAGGTCCTATCCCACTAACCACAAGGTTTGTCCAACTCTAGAAGGGGTTATTACCTTGACCTATAAAAGAAAAAGGCATTGACCCTACTGTTGGATTGGAATGTGGTATATGACCACTTCCAAATGGGAAACCCTAAAAAGAATCTGATCCACTCATCATGGATGTAGAGGTGGTCAATGATATGCTCAAAGGAACTGAAGGAATCTCACGAGACAAAATTCCAAAAGGGATAAATCCAAAACCGGATGCAGTAGCCTGAGAACTTCCACTTGTTGATGGAATGGAAGTAGACCCAAATATAGCCATGATGGGAGTAATAGAAGGGATGGAAATAGTTCCTCTTCCTTGTACAGATATGGGAGTTTGCATGCTCACAACACTTTTCACAGATGCCATGCTTTCAGCAGTGGTCATTGAAGGAATAGATGGATGTAAACCTGGGCTCGAAAGCCTATGAGTCGGGGTTCCAACATATAATAGAAATTCTGGATGATCAGGAGGAAGAGGAGAATTCGGAGCCGCAACCGACTCTGAAAGCTCTCAACTTTGATATTATCTTCTGACTGAAAGAGTACTCGAGAAAGAACTTGTGTGTTCCTCTCTAACTCTGTATTGATGCCAAGTATATCTTGTGAACTAATGACCCCAAGTGGAGGATCAATCTTCAATGCGCCTGCTGCCACCGATTGATAACCACTGGCAGAATCGTTCCTATGCCTTCTAGGAGAAGGCTCAAGACTTGTAGGTGATAGCCCACGAAGTCTCCTAGACCATCGAGATGGTCGATCAACCACTTTGAATTATTTTAAAAGATCTACTTAAAGACTCAAAAATTTATAAATCTAGGCTGACTAGGAGTAATGAACGCTCACTAAAAATTCCCTAAGGATATCAGCAATCAAACAACTCTCAAGTATTTCCACTCCAAGTGATTAGGACTAGACACCAAAATACAAGAAAGTTAATAACAAGGGCCTTCCGAAAATAGACTGGGGTAATTATGCCCTAGGCCTACTAGCGAAGGTATCAGAGGTAGTTACGCTGACCTCCAGACAACAGCCTTTGCCAATGAAAGCAGCCAAGCTTCGCAAGGGTTCCCTCCAGACGTACTATTGAAAGTGATACAACGTCAACCTCAGGTGCCACGGGATTCCCCTCCACAGCCACTTGTGTGATCCCTAGGATAGGCAACTATGGTCACCAACTCGTATCAGAAGCCGGGCGGAACAGTCGTGAGGCAGGATCTAACAAGTAAGAGAGGGGGTATCTCTCGTCCTTATCTTCACTCTCCCTTGTGCTTTACTCCCAGTTACGGAGCTTTCCCGGTCTCCCTAACGCTATTGGATTTTTCTCATTAATCAAACTTCTATGTTTTGTAATTTTGAGCGGCCTTGGAGAGTTAACTCTCCTCTCACCTAATCCAAGGCCCTAATAAACCTAAACTTGTTGGTGTATTCTGATGACAATATAAAAGTTCTAGTTTATTTTAATTAATCGCTTGATTTTAATGGTTGTTCTTTAAGTCAAGGGTATAAATGGGAGTGAAACGAATGATGTTTGTATGACGCAACATAAATCAATGAAAAACTAACTACATGAATGCAATCATTTTTTCTTCAATGAAAAGAGATCTCTATATGGGTTCTACGAAACTTCTATAAAGCAAAGTACTTTTTCTCTTCTTTTCTTGAAACACACTTCACACACCCAAAAATTAAAAGACTATGAATGCTTTAACAATGAAAACTAACCTAATGAAAGATATAATGGAGATGCAAGATCCTAAATCACTCAAAAAGCAAAAGCAATTGTTTATAACTATCAATAAGCCAACTTAAGTACTGAAGAGTATACAAATTTTGAACACAAAATTCTCTCCAAACAAGAAGGACAAATTGTAAAAGATCGCAATTCACTTTCAAAAACCAAAAGAAACCAAAAACCAAACTTGCCAAAATAAAACAAAAACAAAGTTTTTTGAGATCTTTTCTTTTTAAAGAAACAACTAAAACAACTTTTTGAAATCACCCAAATGCTACTATTACTCAAAATATCGAAAAAAGAGCACAAGGAGACTTTGCAAGTTACAAACTCGAAAATGAACGAAAACTTAAGCAAAAAGACTTCAACTTATACCAAACGACCCAAACAACATCAAAGAGTTTGACAAACTAACCAAGAATCCAGGAAAGAAATACTTCCAAATTTCGTCAAAAAGACTTTCAAAAAGCAAGAAAAGCTATGAGGCCACAAAACAAAGGAAAGGAAAGCAAGTAGATGTGAAATCCAGGCTTGACACTGAAACTGAAAACAATCTCGTGTTTTGGAGGACCAGAACAATCAAGAACTTCAGGAGGAAGTCTTGTGTGCCAAAACACAAACTACAAACTTGCTAAAGGAGAAAACCTAGGCCAAATCTTTTCAATGAGGAAGAGACTTCGAAATAGTAAGCTTGCAGAATAATTAAATTCTTAAGACAGGGATTGACCACACAGAGACTGAAAAGACTAGGCAACAAATCTATCTGGGCTGAAAGATTTGAAAAAACAATGCAAAAATTTTCATACATGACTGTGTTCAAACACAGAAGCGTGTACACGTGCTTCTGACACGGGAAACTCGCGTATACACAGGTTCACTTTATAAAAACAAATGTGTATACACTACTCTAAACAAAGTAAAGAGCATATACAAAGCTTTGCAAGAAAAATAAAAAAACAAAGTCTGATCCAAAAGATCAGACTTAAGGTATGAGACTCTAGTAGACCAAATAATATTGTAACAGCAAGCAAACCAAATATTGAGCCCTGATTGATAATGAACAACCCAAACAAGGAATAACAAGATTTTTATCCCCTGCGGAGTCGCCAATTCTGTTTCGGGAATAAGTACCCTAGGGCTTTGGGTTAGAACCCCAATAGAGCAGAAGAAAACTACAGCAAGAAATACTCATACAACTCAGGAAAAATGCTTATATTAAAAAACTACGTAATAGTGGTCGTACTTGGATTTCATTCGTTCGAGTAGGACTCGCAGGGTTCAAACCCTCTACAATTCCCGATGTTCTTCAAACCTGAAAATCATTCAATTCGAACATACATACAAGTATAGAAGTAAAGCATATTCACGAAATTGACTTTATATCATATAAACAAATGTTAAATCATACACCAAAATGAAATTCATATGTGAATTAAAGCATAATTTGATGCATAAACATAGTTAATTTCGGAAACAAGACAACATTTCTTTTATTATAGTAAGCTATAAATAACATGGAGAGAATTCACCTGAGTCTTCTTCTTTCGGCTCCAAGTAGGACTGTCCTTCGAATTCGTCCTATCCCAGCCTTCAACAATCTTCTTCCATCACCAACACCATGATATCTCAAGCAAAAGCAAGGATATCTATAATCAAGGAAGAAAGGGTTTCCTGAAGCTTGGGGAAGTGCATGAGGCACAGGGATTCATCAGACTCAGTCAGGGATAATCTCAGTATAATAGCTCTATCTATTCTCCCTTAAGTCCTTCCCATAGAGGTGTATTTATACCTCTAGCAATTAGTTTTTTAGTTGGGAAATAGTTTGGCCACGGGCAATAGGAGGTAATCAACAGGTAAAAGCCATGAACTCTGCCCAGAATTAAGGAAATTTATTTTTTTTAAGTGTTTTAATACATATACACAGGTTGGGTATTGGCTAACCCGCGTGTACATGCTTTTATCTTAGGGAAAAGTAGCGTATAAGGAACAAAACACTGTTTTTTATATATTTGGACCAAGTTTGGAAGGAGGGGTTGCCCTAGGCCATAAACCAAGCATCACAAATACCAAGAGTGGTAAATGGTGCTATAACACTCTCGAAGAAGTAAACTCGCATCTATGGGGAGGATTTCTAGGTAAGAGCTTAGGGTTGGAAGTGATTTTTATCTTTCCGTAGCTAGGCCGAAATAAAACAGTAGAGGACAAACCCTAAAATAGTGAGCAGTGGTATGTATATTGATACATTCTTTTAGGTGTTGGATACTTGTTTGTGGATCCGTTTTGGATTGTTTTTACTACCAGCCTATGGGAGCCATATGAAGAGTTTATATTGGTGGATGAAAGCCTATCCTAGGAGCTTATTTCACAGTGAAGTATTGGGTACCATTGGACTAGTGGAAGGAAGCATTGTGGTTGCCTAAAGTATCCCTTGACAAGAATTCATAAAGTGACGTTGAAAGTTGAAGGTTGGGTGATGTTTTTTAGCCTATGTGTAGCTCTTTAATGGACGAAAGAAGCTACTAGATGGCATATTGGAGCTCAGGAGTTGGTCAACCTAGAAGAGCATATTGGATCAGCCCATGTTCATTGAAGTAGAAGTGACTTGCAACAATGATAGGTGGCAACCCTCCTGGAGACTCTATGTGTTGTCGTTTAATGGACTAAGGGGAAACTAGAGAGTAGAATGGAAGCGAAGGACCAGAAGGACGAGATACGAAATAAAGACTGCATCAATATTGTCGTTATATCTTGTATCCCTTGTATGGGAGCCCTAGGCTATTTTATTAAATGTTGTTTAATATAATGAATATTGGGTTGTTGTACATATTTGTACAATATTTTGTAAAGAATTGTCTATAATTGTGCATGTGTGATTTACTGCTTTATATTGTTCCATTGTGAAAAGTAGTTATGTTGAGATTCTTGGTTTGGTAGTGTCAGAGATTCTAAGATTCTATCCTAGACCTGAGATCCTAGAAATTCAACATGGTGTCAAAGCATGTCTGAACTACTTTGGAAGACAGTGAATCATCAGAGTACACAACAAAGTACAACTTAAGAGGGAGTTGGTCACATTGTAGGTGAAGGGCTCACTATAATGTCAAATTTGCAAGCTAGTCTTCAGTATGAGAAAAAGTTGGATGGGTTGCCCAACTATAGTCCATGGTAGGAAAGGATCAAGTTGGTCTTGTAGTTCAACAGGATTTCGGAGTTCGCCGAGAAAGCCATCAAGAAGCCAACTGACCCAAAGGAGCTGGAAGTGTATGATGATTTGGATATGAGGGTGAGATTTATCATCCTTGATTGCATGATAACATTGCACATAATATGTGGATGGCTCTTCAGAATTTGTTCCAGAATAAGAGCAAGAATCGAGTACTAGTAACGGAGGATAAGTTGAAGTCCACCAAGATGATACAAGGTGAAGGAGTGACATTTTATTTAACAAGGTTATCTTAGTCAAAGATGAGCTTTTTTTCATCACCGTGAATATTTTAGATTTTGATATGGTGAGGATTGCTTTGAAAGGGTTCACCGAGGAACCAAATCCCTTCATCAAAAGGATTGTTTCCAGAGAGAAGTTGTTAGAGTGGAATAGGATGTGGGATGACTTCATTCAGGAAGAGATATGAGACAAGGATCTTCACCCGAAGAAGAGGGCTTCAGATGATTACATGGAACTTGCAGCACAAATGAAGGGTAAGTAGAAGAAGGACTTGAGTAAAGTCAATTGTTTCAACCATGGAGAGATGGGTAATTTTTCATTGATATGCTCGATGAAGAAGAATACGAGACATGATGAGAAGAAGAAAGGGAAGTAGTTCGTCAATGTTTCCACCACTGTTGAGATAGATGCTCTCACCAGGAGGTTGGAAGAGGAGGAATTTTCCATGATCTCTCATTTCTTGCAGGGTACTATCGATGAGGATGGATGGTACGTAGAAATTGGTGCATCAAAACATTTGACAAAGTCATAGGAGGTTTTTGAGACTCTAGCTTAATGGGACTCAAAGTTGCACATGGTGTCGGGCGACAAGAGCCAGAAGGAGATCCAAGGATCAGGATTTGTTCCATTTAGGATGGAGACAGGATGAGTGATGTGAGTCTAGAATATATTGTTTGTACCAGGGCTCAGATATAGCATGATATCTATCTTGATGATCGAGAAGTAGGGGTTTGAGGTCTTTTTCTAGGATGGGAAGGTAAAGGCTCAGACCAAGAGGCTTTAGCTCCATATGTATTATGATTGGAGTTAGATATCATGATCTATACAGGCTGATGGGAAAGCCTATAGATCATGGGAAGAAGAAGCAGGTGGACCAGGTGCGGGTTCCAGAGAAGAAGTTGCAGGTGCATGCTTCAGAGGGGAAGGTACAGGCTCTATAGAATAAGGTCCAACTTCCAGAAGCTCAGAGGGATTCGAGTTCTAGCAGAAGCTTGCAGATTCAGAGGGAGACTTTGCAACCCAAGAAGAGTGTGTGGTTAGTGGGGAGCAAGGGTGCTTCCACATCTGAGAAGAAGGAATCATGGAGAGATTGGAAAGCGATACAAGAGAAAAAGAAGAAGCATGATGCTTCCAATGACAATGACACTTCCAAGAGAGGCATAGTTCATACTACAGGAATTGTTGCAGTGGTGAGTGCCAAGAGTTGAGAAAGTCTTGCAAGTAGTGATGATGATGATGAGTTATTTCCTAGTGTTAGAAGTACCTCCCTCGCTAAGAGGGAGCGTTGATTTTTCAGTAGCTTGGGAGTTACTCCAAACCCTAGGATTCGGGTTTTGGAGGTTGTAGCACCACAAGAGTCACTTGTGGGCTTTGAACCCAAGGCTGGGGTTTTTTACCCAAAGGAGTTGGGCCAAAACCATGATACATATGGGCATGACAAAAATTGAGGTGGTATAGGATGGCGTGGTGAATCCAATGCATCAAGAATCACTCAAATCAGAGCTCTAAATCATGAGATAATAATTTTTTAAGGTCATTGTTGGGTTTTGTACAAGTTGGCCTAGTGGAGGAAGGCTTGTTGATAGCTTTTCAAGAAAATATTGATGTCCAAATGGCGCCCTCCTTTAGTGTTTAAAAATGTGGTGAGGATACTTCATTTGAAGCACATCCAAAAGTGAGAAACACATAGCAAGAAGAGCTTGTTAAAGGAAGAGAACAATTTTTTCTTGGCCGTAGGAAAAGGAGGGAAACCAACAAGGAGGAGAGGGCCTATTAGGGCATCCTTAAAGGTTGTTTTGGTGACAGATTTGATGTGCAGGAGGGCCGAGGAACAATATTCAAGTTCTAATGTGTTTTGGGGGTGCTTGTGGGTGGATAGTCCTCAAAAGCAGTTGTCGTAGGCCTATGGAGAAGTTCTCAAGTAGGTCGCAGTCACTAAGGGAGGGTCGAGGTATTTTTTGAGAACTATAAGTTTCCTAGAACTTTAGCATATAGGAAGACCTCTCAAGGTAGGAAACCCACAATTGTGAGGAGGATTACTGGACAAGATTTTAGGGTTGGAGGTGACTGTTATCTTTCCCTAGTTATGACAAAATCAAAAAGCAGAGGACATACCCTAAAATAATGAGCATAGGTATGTATATTGATACATTCTTGTAGGCGTTGGATCCTTGTTTGTGGATAAGTTTTGGATCAGTTTTACCAGAAACATTTGGGAGCCATTTGGAGGGATTATCTTGGTGGATGAAATGCTATCCTAGGGGCATATTTCATAGTGAAGTATTGGGTTCCATTGGACTGGTGGAGGGAAGTGTGATGGCTACCCAAAGTAGCCCTTGACAAGCAGTCATAAAGTGACGTTGATAGCTAAAGTTTGAGTGAAGTTTTTGAACCTATGTGTAGCTCTTTGATGGATGAAAGAAGCTACTAGAAGGCATATTGGAGCTCAAGTGTTGGCTAGCATATAAGATCAAATTGGATCAACCCATCTTCATTGAAGCAGAAGTGACTTGTAGCAGTGATAAGAGGTAGCCCTCCTGGAGACTCTATGTGTTGTCCTTTGATAGACTAAGGGGCAGCTAGAGAGTAAAATGGAAGTCAAGGATCGGAAGGATGAGATACGACATAGAGACTCTAGCGAGATTTTCATTATATCTTGTATCCCTTATATGGGAGCCCTAGATTGTTTTATTATATGTTGTTTAATATAACGAAGATTGGGTTGTTGTACATATTTGTACAATATTTTGTAAAAAATTGTCTATACTTGTGCATGTGTGATTTACTGCTTTATATTGTTATGTTGTGAAAAGTATTTTTGTTGATATTCTTGGTTTGGTAGCATCAGAGATTCTAAGATTCTATTTTAGACCTAAGATCGTGGAAATTCAACAAGTAGATTTTAGTCAAACACAAAAGAAACTCATGAATGCAATGAAAAGAGTATTTAGATATCTATAAGGCACCATAATTTTTGGCTTGTGGTATCCAAGGGACACAAACCTCACTCTCAAGGATTATACAAAGTAGATTGGGCCAATGGTGTTGGTGATAATAAGAGCACTAGTGGGGGACGGGGGCCTTCTTCTTAGGAAAATGTCTAGCCTCCTAGCTTGGCAAGAAACAAGCCTCATTTTCTCTAGCCATAGCTAAGGAAGAATACATTGTAGTAGCATTATGTTGTACTAAGGTTCGATGGATGATGAAAAAACTCAAGGATATTCAAGAAAATGGTGATCAACTTGTACCCATCATGTGTGATAATAATAGTGTTATTAATATCTCTAAAAAACTTGTTATCCATTCTAAAACAAAGCATATTCCCATAAAATACCACTTTCTCAAATAACTAGTTGTTAATCAAAATGTCATATTATAAATTATTCCAACAAAAGAGAAAATTGAATACATATATACCAAAGATCTATCTAGAGAAAGTTTTGAATAACGTACACAAAGGATGGGTGTAATGTCTTCCTCAAATGGGGGAGTGGTCCATTGATTTCATCCAAGAAGCATGTTGGTGATAAGGGGACATCAAGGAAAAAGTGTGCATTGACATAGGGGGAGTATATGCCCTTTGTCATTGATGTCGAAGGGGGAGAATAAATAGAAATCATGAGAAGAAGAATACATAAGAAAACATAAGAAGATAGGTGGAGATAAAGTGGACATATCAAGATAGGGGAAGTCTAGCCAAATAGACCATCGATGTCTAGCAGATGTCTAGTCATGCTACCATTAATGCAAAAGGGAGAGATTGTTGCACATGTGTTTCGATTGATGCCAACTATAATGTATTGATGTCAAATTATAGCAACATGGGAGATTGTTGAATGTGTGTTATCATTGTGAATAACATGTTTTCAAAATTGTAATTTGCATAACATATATTTGAAGGCATTTCTTGTCTAGCTCCCTAGTTCAAATGAGAATGAAGTTTGTATGGTTGAATGCCTATTTTGAGACCTTTCTAATGGTGTATGTAACTTCTCCTAAATTCACATGAATCGGGAAAAAAATGAAGTTGAAGTGAACAAATCAAAGAAAGGTTCTAGCTAGTCAAAGTTCCCTCTTATAGGCATATCTGGGTCTTAACAAAGTACTATAACTTTCAAGATATCCAGTGATTTCAAAGGTATCCTATCCATCCTATCGATATTTAGGCCTTTAACACATATCTAGGCATCTAAATATTAGTGGTGCACCAAACTAGCACCACAAAAAGACATGGATTCGTATTTCCTTGCCTTAGCTAGAAAGTGGACCCCAGACATGGTGATACAAATGGAATGGAAGGTGGCTCTAGGTGGCATAGGACATTGATGTGGTAACTAGAGGTGATGACACATGACACTCATTCTCTACACTTTTAGATGGCCAATTGGACATGTGGAAGATGACACATTGTAGGTACCTAGACACAAGGGAGTAGCAAAGAATGGCATGTGGCAGTGTGTTGACTTGGCACATGACATGGAAGTGACATGGAAGAGATCACATGGCAAGAAATCCATGTAGAAAGCTTGGATTGAATCTCAGAGTTTTGATGCAGCAGCTCCTCAAGTCTCGAGATTTGCACCAAGGACTAGTTTAGCAATCTTTGTATTTTAATTTTCCTAAGGAGGGATCATTCCAGGCCATCTGAAAATTTGGTGGTCCAAGGGTGCAAGAAGCATGTGCGTGAGCTTGAATCCTGAATACAAATTCAACTGCAAACAAAGAATAGACAATTTTCTAGTTATCATGGTTCCATGTGGAAGTGATTGAATTGTACCCAACATCCATCCCATCTAGGACTCAAATAAATTGTGAAAATTTGGAGAACTTGAATCCTACTGTAGCAATTGATTAAGTTTATTCTATTTATTAAAGAAATTGAACAAATTATTTACTTGCATCCTATGGTAAATATTGAAACTAATACACTCAGCCTTCACAAATACAATACTGCGAAAGAAAAATAATATTGGAAGAATAGATGCGCACACACACAAATAACACTATTACTTTTGGACCAATGTCCTCGGAAAAACCCAACTTGGGAAAATTGGTGCAGCATATGAGGATTTATTATTATGCAGTAGTAAATCTGAGTACAAAACTATGGATTCTCAAATCTAGCAATCCATATAGAGAAATGACTGACATAAGATCTAGTGATAAAAATCTCACTTCCACCAATGATCTGACAATGACCTTGGCTCAAGGTGAGTTACTCTCTACTGCCTCTATGAATTCCCTGCGTCAGCCTATGTAGTTCTACGTCACACAACTCGGACAAGCATCTTTCTCACTAACTGATCAACGGATGTCTAGGAAATGGAATCTCCTTGACTCCGAGCTCCCACTCTAGCTTCTGTCACTAAAATCACTACTTCTCCCCAACAAAATATGGCTTCCCCTCTGAAGCACTACGCTGCTTCTCTATTTTGCACTGCCTCTTTGCGGAACTATCTGTCTCTCTACTATGCACTCACCGGGTTGGAAAATCTTCCTCCCTGCCTTACTATCCCTGCTCCTCTCTCACTGCTTCGATCTTACTCATTCACTTCTTGAAACACAAGGTTACTACTATGAAGATTGATTTCCCAACAAAATCAAATTCCTTCATGTGTCAATTGTGTTCTCCAACCCCCATCAAATTTCTTCTTATAATCTTTCATTGAAACATAAACAACCAAGATTAAAACATAATTGATGGATAATATTAACTAGAACTCAATCCATGTCTTCTTCTAGAAGATTCTCACCATGACTTAATTAATACCCTTTAATTATTCAGTTTTCCTAAGTTTAGACTTAGGCACCATTAGAAAAAGATTAATTATTTTAATTAAGTCATATCTAGGTGGAATTTTCAAAAACGATTTATGGGTTTTGGAGAATACATGTATTCTAACCTCTCCACCAAATTTCGTGGCTATAACACAACTGATGCTACAAAAACTAACACTCCCTCTTAGTGAGGAATGTGTTCTAACACTACAACCCACTGAAGGAACACCCTATCTCTACACCACCTCCTATCATGTTGCTGATGTCTGGCTGATGTTGCCCATCAACTACTGCGTAACTCTAATAACGTTTCATCTGTGATGTTGTTGGCCCTATTGAACTGTTACCAACGTTGAATTTTGACTGCAACTCCCTCTTCATTTGTTGTTGCTGCAACTCGAGAAAATCGATGTAGCATGTGAGGGTTTTATTATTATGAAGTAGTAAATCTGAATACAAAACTATGGATGCTCAAGTCTAGCAATCCATATAGAGAAATGACTGACAAAACATCTAGTGAGAAAAATTTCACTTCCACCGGTGATCCAACACTGAACTTGGCTCAATATGAGCTACTCTTTGTTGCCTCTATGTAGTCCCTGCGTCAACCTATGCAGTTATGTGTCACACAACTTGAACTAGTGTTTCTCTTGCTAACTAATCAATTTTTTTTTGGGAAATGGACTCTCCTAGCCTCCAGGCTCCCACTCTAGATTCTAGCACTAAATTACTACTTCTCCCCAGAAAAATATGGCTTCCCCTCTGAAGCACCGCGCTGCCTCTCTGCTTTGCACTGCCTCCCTATGGAAATCTTTGTCTCTCTTCTATGCACTCACCAGACTGGAAAATATTCCTCCCGACCTTACGATCCCTGCCCCTCTCTCACTACTTCAATCTAATTGAATCACCTCCGACAACACAAGGATGCTACTCTAAAGATCGATTTCCCAGCAAAATCAAATTCCTTCGTGTCTCAAGTGTTTTATCTAATCCCCATCGATTTTCTTCTTATAATCTCTCGTTGATACATCAACAGCCAAGATTAAAACATAATCAATGGCTAAGATTAACTAGAACTCGATCCATGTCTTCTTCTAGAAGATTCTCACCATAAATTAATTAACACCCTTTAATTAATGAGTTTTCCCAAGTATAGACTTAGGCACCATTACAAAAATATTAATTATTTTAATTAAGTCGTCTCTAGGTGGAATTCTAAAAACAATTCCTTGATTTTGGATAATACATGTATTCTAGCCTCTCCACCAAATTTTGTGGCCATAGCACAACCGATGCTACAAAAACTAACATAAATGTGCACCATAAGAAATGACCTAGATTCCTACATATCTGGAGCTCACACTTTAAGGGTGTGGTCGCTCCAGGTAGTCATATGGATTGCTTTGAATCCTCTAGGGATGGAGTTAAAAGTGTTATAAAATCAAAAAGGTAGAAATATATTCTTATCTTAATAATCTCTTGTAAGCTCTTAACAATCTTTTCAACTTATCTTATGTCTTCTTTTATCTTCTTATCATCAAGCAATTACCAAAACATAAATGCATGAAGATAAAAAAAACAAGGACACAGGATATAGGCTCTAAGCTATGGGAAAACTCATCTCCTCGGGGTAAATCCAAAAATTCTCCTCTCTTCCTTTAGAACCAAATCACATGAGACAACCAAGACCCTTGACCAAGAGAAATACCTCCTCCAATCCACCAAGTCAACCTCCCAAGATAGTCCTACCAATCAAATTCTTCAATACTACATCAACCAAAATTTTGGCCCTATTGCATCAGAATTTCAACCTTATTGCAAATCTGCAATTGCAGCCCCTTCTGAAACCCAAAATCTCACACATGTCATAAAAAAAAAAAAAAAAATTGGCTTCCTTTTGTTACAGAAGTGTCTCCTTCTTCTTTGATATGATTATCCTTTCCTTCTAGGTATTTCACACTTCTTTCTTCCTCTTGCAACTGCAGATCAAAAAATTTCTTGGTGAGTGATCAAATTAGGTCAAGTTGCACTTCTATATATAGCATTTTGTGTGGTTGAACTCCCTTTATGAGGTCGACTTGAATGGGGGGCAAACCGACTTGGTGGAGGATCCATATTAGACTAATTTACATAAAAATAAAAAATATTCTTTGACACAAAATGCCAAATAAGGGGCTATTACATGATGACAAGGATAATGACTCATGACATAAACCCTAGAATCACACAATGGGTGCTTTGACCTAGAAACAAAATAAATAAAGCATTAAACCCATGTTTATAAATAAATTTTCTTTTACAATATTTTTTTTTCTTTCTTTCAATAAATACATTACATCATGACCCAATTACAATTATGAAGATCGATACTAGTTACATTTCTCAACAAAAAGAAATCCAAGCAATTAAAATATATGGGTGTCTAGTAACTTGTTACATGCAAGTGGACTCAGATCCAAATTTAGTAGAACGTATGTTTAAATAGAGTCATCCCTTGTGGTTTTGTGGAACTAAATTTAATCCCTTAAGGATCTAAGGATCCACTGAAATAAGTTTTATTTGGGTCACCCAAACCAAATTTCCAACAATATAAATAAAATGAATTTTCCAAGTTATTGAATCAAGGGAGATTATTGAATGAGTTGAAGATACAATGGTGCTTTTGTAAGATAGTAAGTGATCATTTGTCTGATTTGGTTTTGTAAAGAGTGAGAAAGAAAGAAAAGTGAAAAGAAGGTCCATGTGCCTAAAATAAAAATAAGCAAAAGAAATGGAGTCCATGGAGGATATGAGATTGTTGAAAATGCCATAGCATAAAGTCAAGGAATACGTGTGAATTTGTTCAATCAAGTGTTGTTGAATGTTGTGGAATATGTAAGATTAATATGCATAAATTTCGTTTTAGACTTTGACTTGTAAAGAAGTAGAACAGAGTATGGCCTCCAACATATCATAGTGTATAAGTGCAAAATAGAGGAGCGACATATAAGGATTGTGGATAAAACAGAGTTGAAGATACAAAGTAGGGATTGGTGTGCAAAATCATTGGAGACCTTGAGGAAACATAAATTGGATTAGAAATCAAGAAAGTTGTATAAACAAGAATTCCTTTGGATCAAAGTTCGAAAATGTATGAAAAAGGGATCTAATAGGAAGCTCAACTTGGTTCCAACATTTCTTAGGGGGCTAGGGTCTCCTTTTGGTTGGTGCAGTAAAGCATATCAATTTGGTTCCTGTATTTCTTAGGATGTTGGTGTCTCCTTCTGGTTGGTGCCAGTAAAGTACTTCGATTTGGTTCCTACATTTCTGAGGGAACTAGTGTCTTTTTTTGGTTAGTGCCAATAAAAAAATTCATGGGGTTTGTGCTTTCTTTTGGGTGGTGTTACTAAAACAATGTAATATTAGGTTGGTGCCTATAATATCATTCAATAATAAAAGAAGAATTTTATGTTGTTGATGTTGCTAATGTGATTGACATTATATATGCATTGAAGTGTTTTGATTGGTTAAGATTGGCCATTATATTGATTCAACCCCTATCTTAATAATAATAATTCCAACAATAAACAAAAAATTAAATGTTAAAATAGAGATTTAAAAAACTATATGACCAGTGGTTATATATCAAACAAAAATTTCTAGAATATAAATTTATGTTATTTGAGGATCAATTTTGGAATGAAACCATGAGGTAGATAACTTTATGTAAGTTTAAAATTGAATGTAGTATTGAAAATAATTATCTCATGCATTTTCGTAGTTCTAAATTAATGTTGTTGTATGCAATATTTAGGTTTTAATATTGGAATTATAATGTAGCAAATAAACATTATTTAAATACATTAAATATTATGTGATGAAATTTTATTTATATGAATTATACTATAATAATATTTTGTTGTAAATAATGTAAGTAGATTGTAAATATGCAGTCTTTATTAGTGAATGTATATGAGTTTGAGTGTTAAGATAGGATTATTGTTTGTTTGTGTTTGCTGAAATTTATGTATAAAAAGGAAATGTATTATTCACCTAAAAATATACAAATTTAGTAGTAATATAGGATTATGGTTTTTTTTTATGAAGATTATATATCAAAAGGAAATTTAATATTTGATATATATATATATATATATATATATATATATATATATATATATATGATGAAGTAACTATGGAACTTTGATATCAAAAATAAGGATAAAAGAGATGGTTGGATGAATTGATCTTTTCATTTTCTTTTGGGAATACCCCTTCTTGACAATACCTTCTTATTAGCTTTCACAACAATCTTTGACTTGGGTTTTCATATCATGTGCAAGTTTAATGACCTATTCTTGGAAAGAGAGTAGGTCTAATGAAAGGAAGGTTTTTTTTTTTAATCCATTTGTAGATAAGGAAAGAGGTATTCTCCCATTAACATTTTCATTTTCTTGTTTATGGATTAATTATGTAACATGTTTGCGGAGGAACTAGATAATCCCATGCACTTGTGGTTGGTAAGAGTTTGTACAAGTTGTAGATATTTTTCTAAAAATATGAGAGAAAATGGAATGATTTTGGGAGAGAAACCATGGTTGTAATCTCCACAATAGCTAAAACAAATACCATGTAACCTGAAACCTGATTAGTGATGCTCATTAATTGTTTTGAAGTCAACTATTTTCTCTTCGGAGTATTCCCATGAAGCAAACAGTAGCTGGGCTATTTTTTCCTACACTAAAGAGCACTAGAAGGAAAAAAGATACTTGAAAGAGTGTTTACCAATGAAAGTGAAGATATTTCTCTTATCATTTATGGTAGTTTAAGATAGTGTTATAATTGTTTTATAACTAGATGATCGCATGTTGTCGCTGCTACAACACCCTCCAAAATTTCAGTACATCTGAATTTTGGAGCCTACTTCATTACCATATCAAGTGTTGCCCTGGTCGTCAAGTGTCATTTTGTGTTGTTTCATATTTCTTAAGTGTTCTTGAATGTTCTCAAGTGTCGTCGCATTGAATATAACATATCCATATGCATTTCATGGTCATAACACCTTTGTTGTTGTAAAATGATACTTTCATGTTGCAATCACACACACTTCACTGGTTAGACTTGGGAAATGTGCATAAAGTGGAATTTTGATGTATATTCATTATTTATCAAGATTGTCTAATTTTTCTCGGTGATTTAATATGTGTCACACATAATTTTATGTCTCAAACTCATCTTTCTCACCCCTTGACTAATCACCCAGACTTAGACAAATTTCGGTTGCAAAAAGAGCTTATTAAGGCTAAGAGAATGTGAGCACACTCCAAAGCCTTGATGGGAGACCCTTCGTTGTTCATAAGTGAGCCTTGTGCACTCCTTGAGAGCTAGACAAAGTCCCAAAGCACCAATCTCCTTGTTTCAAACAACGCCCTTCAAAAACCAAGCCTTCCTTTATGCGCACTCCTTCGACCTGAAGGAATGTGCCCTCCTTGGGAGCACTCCCTCAACCTGAAGGAATGTGACCTCCTTGGGAGCACTCCTTCAAATTGAAGTAATGCGCCATCCTTAAGAATAGGAGCACACCCTAAAGGCCTTAAGATCCCACCTTCATCCTTCCACGATGTGACATGTGCCCTCTTGACCCTTTAAGTGTATGAGTGCACTTTGAAGGCATGAAGCATCATCCTTCAGCCTTCGAACTTGCACCATGCGCCCTCTTTGGTCTCTTGAGCACATGAGTGCACTTCGAAGGCACGAAGAATCATCCTTCAACCTTCAGCCTTACACCATGCGCCCTCATGGGTTTCTTTTGAGTGCACTCTTTCGACCTGAAGAGGTGCGCCCTCCTTGAAACACTCATTCAACTCGAAGAGATGTGTCCTCCTTGAGATCACTCCTTCAACCCAAAGAGATGCGCCCTCTTTGAGAGCACTCCTTCAATCCGAAGAGATGATCACTCCTTGAGATAACTCCTTCAACTAAAAGAGATGCACCCTCCTCGGGAGCACTCCTTCGATCTGAAAGAATGCGCCCTCTTTCTCTCCCTTGAGCACACATCACACTTGGGAAGTTGGAAGCCTTCCCCTGCGTCCTTCGCACTTGCACCATGTGCCCTGCCTTGACTGTCTCCCTCTCTTGAGTGCATGAGAACCTATCAAAGCCATGAAGCATTTCCCCTTCAGCCCTTCAGCCTTTCAAAGTGTGCCCATGTGCCCAGAAGCCCCTTTGACACTTTTGAGTGCACTGAAAAGGGATAAACAGAAAATATGCATAAAACATGATAGATTAGGATATTTTTAGGCTGGTAGTTTCTTGCCATGGGTGATTGCAGAAATAGGTATTCTAGAGACCTCATGGCAAGCACACACAAGGAATATTAGGCAAAGAGGATAAACAAAGGAAGCATCAGAATAACCAAGAACACACTTGAAACTTAATGATTGAAGCACCTAGAAATACTCCAAGATTGAAGACCCTTTGGAGGGTGAAAGCACCATCAATAGAAGATAAATGAAGAACAAAGATGAAGTGGCAGTCATGTCACCACTGGAGAAAGTCCATGTCATCAGTCACTATCAGCCCCAATCATCAAATACAATGACATTTCAAGTCTCATAATATTATTATGTAGAGGTTATGATGTATTGTAATCATTTTAAAATTTAAATAAGTGGAAGTCCAAGAGTCATATGTGAAACATGAGGAGTCACATGGTCATATATGGACAAAGATTGTATAGAAGTCCAAAATTCATTTAGAAGTTCACGAATTGTTTAGAAGTCCAAAGGAAACATTTGAAGTCCAAGAGTCATGGGGGTAATCCAAGAGTCATGAGGATATGAAAAGTCATTCCTCTTATTATAAAAGAAACTTCGTAACTCAAGCAAATGGATTTTGGAGGCTGAAACTTTGGAGAGCTGGTCTTGGCTTCTCTACTTGGCATAGGAGAGAAAAACTATTCTTTGGAGAAGCAATAAGTGACTTAATGTTCCACTATTGGAACTAGTGTTTACCATTGTAATTGTTGTACTTGGATATTTCACCTTATAATTGAATCTCTATGAGCAAACACATTTTCATGCATGTATCGCAAATGTTTTAGGACTATTCTTGGCAGGTTTATAGTATATGTTGTGTTCATATGTATTGGAGAAATTGAACTATTTTGGTAGCTTTGGTACTTATCTTTTTGAATGTGTGTTTTATTTTCCTTAATGTCATTATATGAACTATTTTGCTAATGAATATTTTCATGCTCTCATGTGCCTCTTCTAAGATAGTACTATTACTTTCCTCTTAGAGACTCACTATTCTCTCCCCTCATGAAGGTTTCCTTTTACATCCTTCAATTGGTGCCTCACAATGTCATCTTATTTTCTTAGTCAAGGTTTATGTATATAATCTCTTATGTTATTCGTTAAGACCAAGGAAAAACTTTGTGTTATGGTGGTCAGGCTGATACTTTGGATGGGGCTCCTACTCGAAACATTGTGAGGTTTAATTGGGACTTCACATCGAGGAGACCCCCTGTATGTTGGCAGTATCCAACACCGTCAACAGCCCCTAAAGTGATTCATAGTGAGTAGATTAACGAGACATGGGAGCATTCAGTTAGATTGATAGAAATTAGATCCACCAAGAAACTTACTTCATCTTCCTTCACCTTAGAGTATCATGATATTGCTTAGAAGTTGAACCAATAATTTATTTCTTTACAAATGAATATTCACAATTATCTCTTTAAAAAAACTTTATTTTAAATGTTTTAAATTAAATAAATAGTAAACATATTTAAACATGTATAATTTTTATTATGATTTTACAATTTTTAATAAATAAGTTTAAAATTTTCACACCCTGACCATCTTAGATCCAACCAACCCTTGAATTATTCGACATAAATAATAATCAATTTCTTTTAAGTGGCATATCCCCATGGGTGCTTCACTGATAAAGCAATACCATACCATGTGTGTTCATATTGGGGCATAAGAAATGAGGAAAAAATGAAATAATATGTTAAGCATATAATAGGGGGTAAAGGGTTTTTATATGTTGTATAGCAATATGTGTATTATAAGGTATAAATAATAATCATTTTTTTAAAGTGGCATATCCCCATGGGGGCTTCACTAATAAAGAAATACCATACCACATGCGTTCATATTGGGGCATAAGAAATGAGGAAAAACTGTAATAATATGTTAAGCATATAATTGGGCATAACGGGTTTTTATATGTTGTATAGCAATATGCATATTATAAGGTATTGTTTATACAATACATTGGCCATGCAGAGGCAAAACACAAGCAGGATAGAGAAGTAGAGGTTCAAGAGTATCATGGGAGTATCGAGAGTGGGAGGGAGGAAGAAAACATTATGGTAATATTAGGTCCAGAGTAGCCTAATATTCAAGCCTATGGCCCTAGTATTGATATGCAATTTATGGTGATGTTAAAATCTTAAAGTAGAAGTGACATTCTCTTTATCTTTCATTTTCATCATTTTACTTAAATTTTTAACATTACCATGAAATGACTCAAGATGTTTAAGAGTGGTTTCGAACTCATTGTATTTCATATAGAGAAAGTAGAATTTTAGATCTCACTCAAAATCCAACAACTTATCAGTTTTTTAAGATTTCAAGGATGGGGAGATTTTAATGTTTCCATTGGAGTTTTTCCATGTACTAGGGTATGGAACTCATATTTAATCAAGAGCACAAAGCCCTCTATGTACCTTGATGTTAGTGACATTAGTTGTTGAACTCCTTTATCATGACCCTACTAAAAATGTACCCATCACTCCAACAAAATCTTGAATTGACATAGTACATTTTTTCTATCTTGTGTTAATGCTTAGAGGGTGATATTAATGACAAAGATCCCAAGATAGACAATGGTTTTGATGATATGTAGGTATTTTTTGTAGAATGATTTTTTTGGATGTTAGAGATCATCCATAGCCTATTTGTTGATGGATTTTTGGTTCAGAGATGAATTTCACTCGATGTTATTTTGGTGATGTGCACCCTTACTTGCTATATAGATGAGAACTTGTAACTAGTGGACCAGTGATTGATGAAGATTATAACTACTAGATGAATGGTGTTATATGGTTTAATCAATTTTTTTTATGTTTTTTATCACTAATTCATCATTATGCATGATTTTGTTGACATATATGCATCAAAATATATAAATATATATATTATATAAAATTCACTCAAAATTTCTCTCAGCCCGGGAAATTTTGAAAATATCGTTGCTTGCTCCTGCTTTTTCTCTTTCTCCCAAGTAGCCTTGATCTAGAACAAACATGCATCACATTACTAATACCTCTATGATCTATGTTTAATGCGTGTGTTAAGAGTTTTTACCTATTTCTCAGCTAGTGATCCTCCTAAAGATGGGGAAGAAAAGAAGACAACAGATATGGCACCATTACCCTTTCTTTACATCAGTGATGAACATGTTGAATGAAAGTGTAGGAGACAGTGATATAGACTATTTCTTGGTAGAGGGCACATGCATGCAATAGGAGACAAATAAATAATCTATTGTTTGGAAGAGGGTGCATGCATGTTGAGGGCATGCATTTGCCACCTTCAGTTAATTCTAGTTTAGATGTTGTTTCAGATTTATCAATTTCAGCTTTGGATAGAGTTTTTCTACTATTCTTACTATAAGAGTGCAGATCCCTAGTTTATTAGAATACTTATGCATGATAAACTCCCATCTTAAGTAGAGGAAACAGATCTCAAGGAAAGGATGTTGCTTGCATGCTTCACTTCATCTTTCGATGGAGACACACTTACTTGGCACTCTTACCATGCAACTATGGTGCACTAGGTGATCGGGTTAGGGCTACGATTTGACAAAGTCCAACCAGATAGGCTATTGTACATGCCCATATTCATTGTACTTTCTCTCCTCTTCTTATTCTATACGCAAGATGAAAGGTGTGTCATTGTGTTTGTTATCAAGGTTTTGATTTGAACTATTGTAGTGTATGTTCTCTAGTATTCAATAAAAGATAGAAGTAATTGGGAGTTCATATATGTGTATTCTCTAATCAAATTTTCCACGGCATGTATTTGTAAATCAACAAACTTATATATGCCTTTTTTATTGAAACTTTAAAGTTTTCAGCTATCTAGTATTTAGGTTATTCTTTCTAAGTGTAGAATTTTCTTACCATTGTTAATGAAAATAAAGGGATATAAATATAAAAGGGTATAAAAAAATGTTAATGAAAAAATGGATGCCTACAATATCTAGTGAAAGTAGGGATTTTTTAATAAGGAAGGTGTATTGGGTTCGTATTGGTAAGGGGTTCAATAAAGTGATTTTTAGAGATATTTTTCAATATGCAGTCAAATTAACAATCTTACTTAGTATGCCACAAACACATATGGTATGTCATAGATTCATTGAGTAAAACCGCATGTGTATCCCTAAATATTCTTGTAAAATGTGATTTAGTTAGAATAAAATTGTCACATCTTCAGTTTGTGATTAAGAGATAATCTTTGAATGAACCTCAGACCCATCAAACCCATCCCTACCAACTTATCACACAACCATAACCCAACAAAATGCTTAGTATTATTTTAAGAGCTTAGTATTGTTTTAGGAGATATGAGTATATTTTATTAATGGAGTTGTAATACCTAAAAGATATTGTTTTGAGAATTATGAGCATATTTTATTGAATGGAATGGAATTGTAACACTTATAAGATATTGTTTTAGAGTTATGAACATATTTTATTGAATAGAATGGAATTGTAACGGAAGATGTAATTTTGGGTTAAGATTCTTTAATCACATCCCCACCCAATGGCGATAAATTCATACTAATCTATTACAAACACACAACCCAACAAAAAGCTACCAAGCTACCAACATTAAAAAAACCACAGCCTACCCAATAAGAGCTTAGTTTAGAATTTAATATTATTTTGATTTAGATAATCATATATAGAAAGAAATTATTTTAACGTCCACGAGGCTAAAGATAACCTATGAGAATTTAGAGTTTCATATTATTTTAAATTAGATAATCCTATACCTATATAATCATGCAAATAGAAGAAAGGCTCTGATTATGATTGATGTCTTATTGATGTCTTATTTAAAGAGTCGGTAAAAAGAAGGGTAAGGGTACAAATAATAAAAACAAGTTTCGTGATATAATATAATGGATCAAGCAAATTTTCGCATGGACTTGCTATTATAAGCAACCAACAGGGTAATATAAAAATCTGCTCTCTTATTGACTATTTTCCATGATACATGCTAATGATCTCACCATCTTTGCAATCTGCCACCATAATCTCTATTTGCTTACTCCTCTTTCCAAATTTTATTTTACAGCAATTCCTCTTGGACTCTGCAAAACAAACAAATCCATACAATTAAAAAACATATAAACGATCTATAAAAATATAGAATTTTTTCTTTATCTCGCTTTTTTCTTTACCTCTGGGGAAATATGCACCAAAAAATTATAGGAAACCCTAAAATCACCTATACAAGTATATGTCAGTATAGCTTCGAGAACAATTTTTTAAACCCTAAAAACCCTTTCAACAAAAATAAATTACCTTCAACCAGGAATTGTCTCCCCGATCCTTCGACACCTGAATAGTCTGAACTCTGTTTCTGCCACCGCAGACGGGCATGGCCTTCTCCTTCTCTTCCTCCCCTTGTCGCGTATAGTTGCTGAGAACGGTATTCGTAGAAGGCTGATAATAAATATTGCTGAGCTGGAACACCAGGGGCCTCTGACATGGCTTCCGGGGTAGAGGCCGGGTATTGAAAGTATAGCTGAGGAAGTTGTCTCTGTGCTGCCAATCCGAGAAGGTCCTCGCTGGCTTTTCCAACTCCCGCGGCGACACAATGCCTCTGAAAATCTGCACCGCGTATCCCATGGATACTGAGAACGACCACCTGCGCCGCCGATCGTAACAGATGGACTGCTGCAGGACAGCCGCCGGATCGAAGCTTGCCGCGTTCAACAGATGTCTGAGGGACTGCACGCGGTCCATGTAGCGAAAAAGCGGATCCACCATGTCCAGGTGGTGCAGCGACACCAGCGGAGCAATAGGGTGGGCCGCTAGGAGACCGAACGGGTTTCCAGTGATATCAAGCTGTGTCAAAATCAACCAAACACCACAATTACAACGTTTTATGACTATGGCTAGAGCTTGAAATATATTATATTTGAAACTGGGTTTACAGCCCAATATAATCTGACTCATGCACTGGCATCATAACTACAAATCATTTACATTCAATGAAAGCACTGGCATTATAACTACAAATCATTTACACTTGGCATACACTTTGCGTTGTGTATAAGGCGCTAAATAGATTTAGTACTATCGAAAATTTATACTCTATTCAAATTTTTATATTTTGATCCATTTTTAAAATTTCAGTTAAATTTTATCAAAATATTATTAGAAATTTCATAATTTTGTAAACAAATTTAAATTCAAACTCGTTATCCTACTCGTTTACATTCTGTGAAACTGCAAAACGTTCTGTACCTGTTTAGTTTGGTTCAGGTTCATTTGATATTTGGATTTAATTGAAAACTGAAGGTTTAGATTTGAAAAATAATATTAATTTAACTTTGGAGGGATCTAAATTTAAAAATATGAGAATTTTTGTGGAATCAGTTTGTTTGTATCTCAAAGTTTGGGAAAATCTCTGATATTGACTGTATAGAATCAACTAAGAAGAGAGGTGAGCTAAACATAATTGTCACGGTCTTACATTGCTGTTTGGCACTTCTAGATTTAGACTCACCTTTTGTAATCCGCCCCTTGGCATTATGGCCAAGTTTCTAATATATCCACTATCCATTTCTGTAAATGTATATATCTCTCTATATATATATATATATGAGATTTCAGAAGCATTTCTGTTAGATGTAACATTAATTTAAATTTTATTTTATTTGTTTACACAATATATGGTATTTTTGTTTACTTGAATCTATTTTATTTCTAAGTAGAAGAAGAGTTTCATTAATCAAATGAATATATGCTTATTTTTTTGAAAAGAGCTATTAATTTGAGAAAAATATATGGTAATTTTTATTAAATAATATGTAATAGTAATTAAAAATATATATATTTATTTTCTAAAGAATCAAGATGAAAATTGGAGGGCTTTTTGGGTTGAGAAGGAAGAAATGCCTCTAATATAGGCATGATTTATTTTTCCCATCTTCTTGGATTAGGATGAGAGCTTTATTGCTTTTTAGCTCATTGTTTATGTCTTCTTTAACTATTTTGGTGGCATTTTTGAAAGATTGCATATGAACTCCTAAATGGGATTTCAATAACTTAACCAAATTTAGCATTATCTTTTTTATGGTATAGCATGAACTATAGATCGTTATTGAGGCAGGTCTTTGTTAGAGCAATTATGTTTGGACATTGAGATCCATGTCTTCTAGGAGGTCTTTGGTGTCATCATCTTCCATTACTAAGCTATGTGACTCCTTTAGTAGAGAACTTTGCAAATTAGCTTCTAGATTGTTTTTTTGAGGCTCTATTGGGAACGACAAAGAATTGGGAATACCTTAAACAATTGGCTAGGGTAGTGATTGATTAACTTCTTGCATTGGGGTCTCTTTGGTTATGGGATGTGATTCTTACTGGAATTTGTGGCTCCCTGAGGTCTCAAATTTGTTGTCCTTCGGAGGAATTTTCCAAAACCCTCTTGTTATCTATGAGTTGATTGATCTGCTAGTAAATCCTTTGCAATCAAAGGACTGTCTCTTAAAACATTCTTATATTCATGACAACACCTACATCTAAAAGGGTCATTTTCATAATGCAATGCTTGTTTCTAAATATTATCCTAATAATAAATTTCTATTGATGCTGGAAAATGTTGTGAAATATTCATATAGACACAAAAACTTGCATAAGATGTATATCTCCCTCTCTTAGTTGCCTCGGAAACCTTGGCAACACTGCCAATGGAATTTCCAATGTCTCCAAGGATTTCTTCTTCCTAATATTTCTTTGGAAGAGAAAACAACGAAACTCATACAATGGAAACAAGGAAGTCTTCCTTTAATATTTCTTCTTAGGATCGTATGGCTCTTTCCAAAATCAATTGCTTGTAGCTTTAGATCTATTTGCCCCCTGAGGTTCCAGTTATTTTGGATCCAACAGATCAAGGACTTTTCAAAGGGCCATAATTTGATAAACATATAGATCAGAGAATATATTGGATGTATTATGCAGTCAATGCCCTTGAATTTTATTTTGCAACGCTCGAAGCAGTGGTTTCTCTAAGTGACAAGAATATCCATTACTTCCAGCTAAACTTTGAAAATTATGTGAATGATGAGGAGCTTGGGAGGGGTTGTTGGCTGATGTAGCATTTCTATGAATTCCTGAGACAATCTAACTGAATAAGGTGGCAGATCCTCCTCCCCCTGAGCCAGCCTTGGACGACTATACAAAAGAAACCCTACTAAAAACCCCTTAAAAAACCCATCATTTTGATTGTGAAAATGTCTTCTTATTAGAAATTTTAGAAAATACTTAATGAGTAGTTATATTCAAATTAATTACGATTAAAATATAACCTTTATTAAAAGATAATTAAGATAAAATTAAGCATCCAAGAATCAAATTATCTATGTTAAAAGCAAAGAAAGAAATAAATTTTTTAAGAGAAAATGTATATGAATAATTACCCATTATAAATTAGGTATTAACACAATCATAACAAAGAAATATATTCCTACCATCATATATATATTAACTATTAATATTATAAAAATAATAAAATTATTCCCCCGATGGGGGTGGAAGAACAAGGGACAATCGACGTTCATCCACATGGAGTACACAATGACAAGCGGCACGACGGAAATGACCTGCCAAGACACCTAACATGGGACAGATAGAAACTTCGAGATACAAGAACAAGCTTATAAACCTTGGATGATGGTTTGGTTCCTCTCCTGGTGGTTTCGTGGTATGGGGAGATGAAAAGGTGGTGGATACATCGATGGGTATGCTTAGGTTGTCAACTTGTGCATCCTCGATACTCTAGTTTTTCTGTGGGAAATTGTTGCAATGGTAAGATACGACTCTATGGGCGATTTTGAGGAAAAATTGTGGCGCCTAATTTAGGATATGGGCATGAGAAAAAGTTGGAATTATCAACATTTCGGGGTTACATAGTGGTGTTAGAACTCTCGGTGTTTCAAGGATTCTCAGTGATGCTTCTAGTGGATGCTTTCTTTCTTTTGCACAGTCATTTAGGTAAGTCTGTTTATGTGGTTTGGTTTCCCTTGGTGGTTGGTTTTCGTTTCATTCCTGAGTGAAAGTCTTTGGTCTAGATTTTCTTTTGTTTGATGGTGGAGTGTGGTGAATTGGGGGATCCCTAGCCAAGAACCCCTTTTGTTTTCAATCTTTGGGGGTGGTGTGGGGAGTAGTGAATTTTTTGTGCTAGTTGGGTTTGGTCAAGGCAAGGTAGGTTGCCTAGACGAAGTTGGTAGGTGTTTAGTGCTTCACGGGAGGTGACAGAGTTGGAAAGGCATTTTGGTGATGCAGGTGCCTGCGGCGAGGAGTGCCATTAAGCATGTTATCAGGGTCAGGTGGTTTGGGGCTATTGGGCATGAGCTCTAGTCCTATGTTGTAGCAAGGTCTCTTTTCAAGCGGTTTGGTGTGCCTACAACAATGCTCAAGCAAAGGGGATGGACTTGGTGGGGGATGGGGTTGCGAGGCCAATATGAAAGATGTGGTGAAGCAATGGCAGATGAGGGGGTGTGAGGGTTGGGTTCGACAGGGAATTTGATCAGGATTGGGACCTCTCCTCTAGCAAGAAAAATTGTCTTATAACAGACATAGAGGTCATTTTTAGGCACCTGGTTGTGGTTTATCAAGAAGAAAAAGTGTCAACACAAAAATGGAAGTCCTAAACAAAAATAGAAGTCATTTTTAGGAGATTGCCTGAAATTCAAAAACCCGTTAAATCCAGGAGCAGTGGAAAAGTGATTTGCACTGAATCTATATAATAAAGTTTATTTTTGAATCTGATTAATCTGAAAATGGCCTGAAATGCTAAATAATGCCAGAGTCTAAATGTTCTAAATTTTAGATTTTTTTGGGGTAAAATTTGATGGAAGTCTAACGAGAATTCATTAGAATTGCAAATTTGAGTTGTAAGCTCTGTCAAATTCAAAAACTTAATCCATTTATGATTTAAAAATAAGTTTTAACCCAAAATAAAAAATCACAATCCAACCAAAACAAATAAAAAACAGTAAGAAGTTTATTTACATCTAGACGAAACAGTATCATAGATTAACTGTTCTAGGTTTTAAAAAAAAATTAGTATAATTTTTAATAAAATCTATTCAAAATATGAATAAAAAAAAAATTGTTGGAATCACACATTTGAATTATAAACTCTATACAATTTGAATAATAACTCTAATTATACATTCAAAAACAATTTAACCTAAAAATAAATAAAAATAAAAATAATTATTCTAAAACATAAAATAACTAACTATACCCTAAATAAATGTCAAAAACATAAAATAACTAACTATACCCTAAATAAATGTCAAATAGCTATGTAGTACAGTGATATATAAGTGACCATAAATTACAGAAATCCTATAAAATTGAAACGATAGAAAGAAGATGAATATGACATTTGGATAAGGATGGACAAGGATGACACACTCACAAATCGAGAAAGAGTCTAAATTGGAAAATAGTAGTAAATTAGAGAAATAGTCTAAATTGAAAAATAGTAGTAAATTAGAGAAATCCTATAAAATTGAAACTATAGAAAAAGATGAATATAACATCAAAGATAGAGAAAAATCATAGAAAAAGATGAATATAACATCAAAGATGGACAAGGATGACACCCATAAATCGAGAAATAATCTAAATTGAAAAATATAACCATAAACTGATATAACCTACAAATCGAGAAATAATCCAAATTGAAAAATATAACCATAAACTGATATAGAAATACTTAGAGAGGTTAATGATATATTGTAAAAAAAAAAAAAATAATAATGAATATGACATTTGGACAATACTTACAGAGCTTAAAGATATACTGTAAAACCTAGAAAAAAATATGAATATGAAATGTGGACAAGGATGACACACAAATCGAAAAATAGTTCAAATTGAAAAATATAAGTAATAATTCTCAATAGCAGTGGTACACTGATATAGATATACTTACAGAGCTTAATGATAGACGCCAACATCTCTTGGAGAGCCAAAATTCTTATTGCTCAGTTAAAGACTAATTCTCATCAACTCAGTCGTGAAAAAAGGCGCTGGAAAAGGCCAAAGGAAGTATGGGAGGAAAGGGTATGCATTTTTTGTTCTTCCAGAAAAGTGGAAATCTAAAAACATTTCATTTTAGAATGTGAGGCCTTCAAAAACAACAGGGAAAGTTATGCAGATACGTTGGCAGCTAGCTCTTGGGATAATCTATTTAACTAGGGGTTTGTCAAGAAGATGGGAGCATTTATGGTGAAGCTTCACAAAAAAAACGCTGAATACATCAAGCAAATTAAGAAGCAATCTGTCCCATAAACTATCTTTAGCCTCGTGCACGTTAAAATAATTTCTTTCTATATTGTAAAACGTACCTGATGGAATCCTGGCTCTCTCGTAAATCCCACCCCAAGTTCCCCCACGCAGGCCTGCACCCGATCATCGCTGCCGAACAGGTGTTGATATCTCTCCAAGCACTTATCCTGCATTCTCTCCAGCGCCTTCGCCAGCGGATAACTGATGGCGAAACCCCCTCCTCCAAACGCCATATTGTAAGTAAAATACTGGTTCTGAATGTGGCTCTCGGAGTTGCCGCCGATGTAATAGAACTGCGTGTGGTCATATTTGGAGAGCACCGTCGCCAGATTCTCGGCAACGAAAACCGTATCGTCGTCTCCCATCACGAACCACCGGACGTCCGCCAGCCCCAACCTGAAGCTCTCCGACACAATGCGCGAGATTCTTATGGCCGACCTGTTCCCCTGCTTGCGTGTGTACTTGAAGCCGGAGGTGTTAGCGGAGATTTTCCATGGAGGAAGCCCCCGGTCCCATGCATCCATGGACGGAATCCACTTGTCGAACCACACGTAGCCCCGCATTTTGCCCCCCCGCCACCACAGTTTCACATATTCCTTTCGGGTCTCCCATAGCCTCGCCGAAGCTCCGATACCGAACACTATATGGTTCAAATCGGTGCGTTCCGCGGGGCCGAAGTTCGTATTCCACAGAGATACCGCAGGAACCAATTTCTCTGCACCAGAAAAATCATCATCGCCATGACCATGACCATGGTCATGGTCATCCGCAGGGACTTCAGCAATTCTTCGTTCGGACATCAAATCAGTACCATTTATGAATGAGCTATTTATTAACACCACCTGATCTTTATATGCTGCGATCGTCTCTTGCGCGACTCCACACCCGCCTGGCTCTTGCAGAGCACTATCGTATACTCCGTAACTTGTCTGAAATGTATGTAACAGAGTAAGAGAGCAAACACAGAAACCTGTAAAAGCAATACCCACCAACGAACACATGAGTTTTCCAACCCACTGGAACTTCTTCCACACAGAGCCCACATCTAAAATTTGATCTTGTTTCATCTTTTCCAATGACTTCTTCTTTCTTCCCTCATAACAACAATGGCAGCCAGCTCTTCATCTTCATGTGGCCTTGTAATAATATCCAAAAACTACTATAATATGCCATAATTTTGTTAGGATGACGAAACACCAAGGGAAATACTGATTTGAAACGCTCATCAAGGGTCTAGGCTTTCTAAAAGCCATGAGAATATGATACCGAGGGAAACGACATACAAACAAACATCTGTACGCAGCAGCTCGATGGACTGCAAAACGAGGTAAACTAGAAATTCTCGCTTTTGAGCTATACTCGCAGGAACGTGGGACGGATTCCCTGGAGAACATCACAACATTGAGGGAAAAAGAGAAATCGAACGAGTAAACAATGGATGCCGAGGGTAAGCCCTATACAACTGGCAATTCACAAGGTTATGTGAAACCTACCGAATCGCCATGGATGCACAGCATAAGAAGGGAACCGCATGAGTGGATCCGCCATCATCCGTGTCAAGATTAGTGTTTTCAACGAAATACCATACCATGGGGATAAACATACTCTGCCATTCTTTATATCATACCAGGGAGATAAACATACTATGCCATTCTATTTATGTATATGACATGAGATTTTACTTCTTTTTCAGTTAAATAAATGGGTGATTGCTTCAATTTCACCATAATCTCTAAATTGGTAGGCCTTTACATCAGTGAATGAGATTTGAATCTCTAACTTCATATCATATCATATTTCATTTTTATAATCATGGCCAATTATACTTACCAAACCAAATATTATCAAACTATTATCAAACTTAGATACTGTAAAAAAAAAATTACCCCATAGCTTATAAATCAGATTAAAAAATTATGATATATATTAATTTATTTTTTTATTTTTACATAAATTATAATATAACAATTAAATTTTTAATTTTTAATAATTTTTATAATTTATATAATCTATATTTTTCATTAAAAACAATCATAAAAATATTTCAAACATTTTAATCTTACCTTTTTAATCCTACTTACATGGCAACCTCATTTAAAAATTCTACACTCTAATATCTCAATTTCAAAATTCCGAACTAATAAACGAATATCTCAATTTCAAAGTAATAAACGAATGGTTACAAGGTATTACTTACCTGGCAACCTCATTTAAAAGTTCTACACTCTAATATCTGAATTTCAAAATAATAAACAAATGGTTACACGGTATTTAAGAATCTCCAGAGTGCATTTTACATGCTTTCAATAATATAAAAACCAAGATAGATAACATTTTTAATATTTTATAAGTAAATATTTATTATTTCACATTTATATATTATGAAATTAAAAAATTATTATATTTTTTTGGATTTTTTTATAATTACATTTATATTTATTTCATTATTAAGATTTCATAATATAAGTTTTTGGATGCTTATGATTTAATGGATATCATTTTTTATTCTATATTAAATATTCTTCATTATCTTATGATAAATATTTTTCCTTATCATCATACTAAATATGTTTTATTCATTCTAAAAAATAATATACAAAATCAAACTCTAAACTTAATTTAGCTTTGTTATTGTTGCATTTTCTCATATCTGATTTCACAAAATCTGACTTTTTTATTCAAATTTGGATCGAGATCTCCAATTCTACCACCAATAGGGTTTTTCTTGCAATGTGTTATTTTTATCCTATCAACTCTACCTCCTATAAGAAAAACAACTTGGATAAGAACTTCCCTTTCAATACTTTAGAGAAAGACATCCACAAGCTAAGGAATGAAGATAATATCCTTTTGCTTAGGGACTTCAATGTTAGAACTGCTACTAACCAAGCTATTATGTTAAGTAACAACTCTAACCATGACCCTTTGTGGGTTGATGAAGATGGTGACTTAGCTAATAGATTCAAGGGAAACTCTAAAGACATAACCGAGAACTTATTTGACACCAAGCTTCTCAATCTTTGTAGTTCCCAAGTCCTGATTATTTGTAATGGTATTAACAAATGGCATTCCTCCGGTCAGATAACCTATTTCCATGGGTTGGGCAGTAGTGTCGTAGATTATGTGATTTCTAACACCCATGTCCTCAACCGTATTGCAAACTTTGAGCTACTTAATGATTACGAGCATGCCCCTGACCACAGACCTTTGTCTTTAACCCTCAATCTTGTTATGCATACCAGCCACATACAGGAGACTGTTGAAAGCCAAAGACACACTCGTTTCAATAGAAGTAATGTAGACGTTTTCTTAAAGGATTTAAAAAGGGATTTAGGCTCCTTGTGTTATAATAAAAACATTGATCAAATTTATTACAATTTTACTACTACCCTTTCCATTACTATTAACAAGTTACTGAGGTTTCATATAAACAAAATAGTAGAACTTCCCACCCTTGGTATGTCAAGGACTATAACATTGCCATGAAAGCTATTAGAGACGCTCCTAACTAAATTGTAAAGCTCTGAAATATAAGTATATACAGAGGTCTCATCAAAAGGAAGAAGAGGTCATATATTAATAAGAGACAAGAGCATCTTCTTCACCTTTCTAAAGTTGCACCCAGAAATTTTAGCAAAATGTGCTTGTTCATAAAACAAAAGATAATCATTTGATCCCTTTAGAAATTTGGGACATCTATTTTAAGAAGTTGTATGTCTCTCCAGACACCATGGGTACCATCTTAAGTACTCTTATTAAGAAAGATATATTTTGTCTAGAAGACGTTGAGTCTCGGATTAATAAGCTGGCTAATGGGAAAGATAAATATATTGAAGGGTACCAAGATGAAATATTTAAAATGGGAAGGTATATCCTCATTCCTCATCTCCACAAGCTTCTCAATTTAGCAGTAAAGCATGGCTTCCCTAAGCCTTGGATGCAAAGCCTTATTGTGCCTATCTTTAAAAATGGGGACAAAAACATTCCCTCTAACTACAGGACCATTATGATTAGACACATCTTAGCCAAACTATATGGGCTCATTTTTGAAAAGAAGATTAGCCTTTGGCTTGAATTCCATGGTAAAAGAGCGAAAGGGTAGGTTGGTTTTAGGAGACATCACTCAACTATTAACCATCTTATAACTCTTAGGACCATTACTGAGGAATGTCGCAATAGTAAAATCAATCTCTTTTGTTGTTTTGTGGACTTTAGAAATGCTTTTGGCATTGTTCCTCAGGATGAACTTTGGAAAATACTTGAAGAGATACTGGTTCCTCCTGAGTTGAGGATTGTTGTGATTCACCTCAAAGAGATTGTTGTTTCCAAGCTTAAGACCAATAAAGGATGGTCTAAAGATATTAAATGCAATATCGTGGTTAAGCAAGGGTGTTCCCTATCACCTACCCTTTTTGGTATTTACGTCAATAAGCTGGAGGAGTGTATGAAAACTACGAGTTGCAAGGGCACCAAACTTGCTAGTATAATCATTACTCTTCTCCTTTATGTTGATGATATCGTTCTTCTTGCCAGAAGCCATGATGACCTAGACAAGAAGCTAAAACTCTTCATGATTACTGCTCCAAGATGGGTATGACAGTTAATACTGACAAAACTAAAGTCATGATAATTAAATCCAAAAATATCACCCATGGTAATTGCATCTATGATAACAATTTCTTAGAATAGGTTTATTCTTATAAATAGTATTGACATTTCTCATCAGCTCAACTAAAATTATAGCATTGAGAAAAGGATTATTGGAGGCTAGAAATCTTATTATGATCTTGAAAACAATGGTAAGTCGGTCGATCTTTGTATTTGGAGTAAAAAAAGGTTCATTTTTTAGACTCTCATCACCCATGTTTTCTTATACGGATGTGAATTTTGGGGTTGCAGTATATCTAGAGAGTCGTGAAGAAAGATTGAGATGATTCAAAAGAAATTCATAACCTACAACCTCAAGATCAAGGGAAATACTCCCTATCCTATCCTCTTGATCGAAGTTGGCCTTTCCCCCATTGAAAGCATGGCAATGTTTAGGTATCTGATGTATAAGAATAATATTTACAACATGGAATCTGAGAGGCTTTCCAAAATTTCTTTTAGTCAAAAACCCCACCTCTGCCTCAAGCATGGGTGGCATAAGGATGCCTAGTCTTGGCTCAACCACTAGGGGATAAAGGAGGAGATCATCTTGGGAAGCAAGGATAGTGTCAAAGATACTATTACCTCCAAATTTAAGGATAAATTATAGGATGATAAGGAGTTGGAGGGTAAAATGAAACTAAGATATTATAAGGAGGTGATCAACCCCACCCTTGATAACCAGGATTATCTTTCTGTTTTGACCAACACTGAGAAAAAATTAACATTGTTCATATAAGAATTAATTCTCATGGGCTTCAAAGTGAATTCAGGCAGTGGTCTACTTCCAAGACTCCTTGGGATGATATAATCTACCAACGTTGCGATACTAAGAAGGTGGAAGATGAAAATCACTTCCTCTTAGATTGTCCAACTCTTACTCACATCTACTCTCATTTCCCTAACACGCCACACTTACATTCTTCTTGACTTGTTAAGTGAGCCCAACTATAGTGATATATAATCTACCAACGTTGCGATACTAAGAAGGTGGAAGATGAAAATCACTTCCTCTTAGATTGTCTGGCTCTTACTCTCTACTCTCATTTCCCTAACACGCCACACTTCCATTCTTCTTGACTTGTTAAGTGATCCCATTCTTCTTCGTCGTCGTCGTCGTCGTCGTCGTCGTCGTCGTCGTCGTCGTCGTCGTCGTCGTCGTCGTCGTCGTCGTCGTCGTCGTCGTCAATTTAAATCAAATTTTAATTTAAAGTAGCAAAATAGTTTTACCACCACCACCACCACCACCACCACCACCACCACCACCACCACCACCACCACCACCACCACCACCACCACCACCACCACCACCACCACCACCACCACCACCACCACCACCACCACCACCACCACCACCACCACCACCACCACCACCACCACCACCACCACCACCACCACCACCACCACCACCACCACCACCACCATATTGATAGCCAAAAAAATTGGTGCTCAAACCCTTTGATATATTAACATTTATGAGTATGGCTATGGTGTAGTATATTAACATTTATGAGTATGGCTATGGTGTATGTTTGTTCATGGTGTGTATGCATTTAATGAAAGCACATCGCTCAGAGTACGTGTGAATGATGTGCTGTCAAACTTAGAGAAAGGTAGACAAATGTCATTTGTAAATGCATATTTGCTTAATATGTTCCAAATGTCCACACAAAACGTTTACATGTGTGATCTTAACGGCTTACACGCTATGTAACACTTAATCTCATAAAAACACTAACAAACAAGTGTAAGTCAAAGTCACGTGAACATGACCAAACATCAATGAATTTAAAATGTTTTTAGTGACTCATCCTATCTTTCTTTGGGACTCACGGTTAAATCAAATCAATTGCATTTGGCCATCTACTAGCTACGTTTTGGAGTGTTGTGGCATCCCATTTGACCGTTGTATTTGGATTTAGGATGATATTTATTTTATTTTTTCAATTAAAATGAGAAAAAATAATATTATGTTAATCAATGTCATACTATATATATATATATTAAAGAGAAAGTGATGTTTTAGTAAATTATAATTTGAAATGATTTATAAGTAGTAGCATGGTTATGATTTGTTTATTTTTGTTAAGAGAGATGTTTATGGTGGAAGTGATTCATAAATTATTATGGATATTTTACTTTGTAGTTTATCATAATAAGTTTATTAAAATATATTTGAAAATCTAAAATTGTAATGAGGGTTAATTTTTTTTTAGATTTTTCGATTTTTTTAAAAAGAAAAAAAATTCCCTAAGGCATCCCATGTAAGATCCTCCTCCATTCCTCCTTGTACCCCATATTCAATATTCAAAGGTGAAGGTGGAGTGTATCCAAAACAAGTTTCAAATGTGGACTTACAATAAAAATACATACTACTCTATTATAAGAGTGATGTATATATACCATATTTTCATCCCAAGTATTTAGATGATTTTGATTGTAACCACTCAAAACCTATACCAAAGTTTTATTAATTGCTTTTGTTTTCCCATCTATCTATAGATGAAATGTTGTAGACCTCTTTAACTTCGTGTCCATCTTCTTCCATAATTTATTCTAAAATTCACTTAGATATATTGTATCCATGTCTGATAATATGCTTCTTGGTATCCCAAAGGGCACCAAAACACATCCAAAGAACAATTTCATTGCTTCTTACTCATTGATGGTCTTTTTAATGAGCATTGGAACACACATCTTCTTGAACTTGTTAACTACCATGGACATGTAGTCATGCCCCTTCCTAGTTGTTGGTAAACCTACCACAAATTCCATGGAATTTTTTTCCAAGGAAAACTACGTACATAAAAGGGATGATATAGACCTTATTTCATGTTGCTAGGATTGCTAGTATAATAAATCATACATCCTCTTATGAACCTAGCTACCTCTTCTTGCACCTTGGGCCAATAGACATACCTTTGCAAGTCATCCATTGTTTTTCGTACACCAAAGTGCCTTACAACCTTAGAGTTGTGAACCTCTTTGATCAACTATAGTTGCTCACCTTTAATAACACATAATGCATCTAACCTACAGAGTAACCCATTATAGAGATGGTAGTCAACTATGTTGTCACCATCGTGCACACGTCTTTGGTTCTGCAACTGCTAAAACACTTCCTTGAAGTCCTCATCCTATGTATATGCCTCTCTATATGCATCATAGATGAAAGGTTTGATGTGCATAAGATTTCACAAAGTTGTGATATTTGATGTGGGTGGCCTTGAAATCATGTCAGCCGACTTGTTTGTGCTTCCCTTCTTGTACTTTATCACTAAATGAAACTATTATAAAAACCCAATCCACTTTTAATGCATGGTCAATAGTAGCTTACTCTAGGCCTAAACGTACTATAATGGTTGGTGATCTATGTCGATTGTTGTCTTCTTTTTTATCAGATAGGGTTTACACTTCTTCATACCTTGCACCAGGGAATAAAGCTCATTGTTGTAGGTAGGGTATTTAAGAACCAAACCATGAAATACTTTAGAATGGTACCATACATGCCTTCCTCCTTGCATCAAAATTTCTCTCAAAACATACCCACTTGCATTTTTATCCACTTCGAAGGGTTACTGCAAGTTGGGCAATGCTAGAATTGGTGCTTGACTGATCTTGTTCTTTAACTCCTCAAAGACCATCTACTAGCCCTTCTCCCACTAGAAACTTTAACCACTTGCTATTATCGTGTGGAATGTGCTACTACCACTGAAAACAAGGCTATGAATTTCCTTAGGTACTATGTTTCCCCAATAAAAATATTGACCTTAAAAACATTAGTACATATTAGCCACTTCATGATGGACTCCATATTGGTAGGATATATCTTCATCTCTCCTCTACCTATTACATATCCCAAATACACCAAAGACTAGTGCATACTCACACTTCTTAAGATTTTCTAGCAGTTGGTGCTTCTTTAATGTCTCTAGAACTTGCATTAAATTTTAGATGTGCTCCTCCTATGTAGCATTATATATCAATATATCATCCAAATAAAAAATGAAATTTGAATCTGTAAAGGGGCACAATATATCATGCATTAACCTCATGAATGTAGTTGGTGCATTGCATAGCATAAATGGCATGACTAAATACTCATACAAATATTTCCTAGTTTTGAAATCATTCTTCCATATATCTTCTTCTCAGGCCCAAACCTGGTGATATCTTAACTCAAAGTCCAACTTGGTGAAGTATTTTTCTTGCTCCAAATACTCTGGAAGCTCATCTATCCTGCGAAGGGGGTACCTATTGTTGAGTGTAATTTTGTTTAACACCCTGTAATCAATACACATCAGCCAAGTCCCGTCATTCTTTGGAACAATGATGATGGGTGACCCATAGGGTGAGGTAATTGGTCGAGTGACACCTTGTTGTAGTATTTATTGCAACTACTTATTCACCTTGTTTCCTCTATAACAAACTTCTTCTATGGCCCAATTTTTAGCAATGAAGAGTCCAACAATAGCTTGATCTCATGCTCCAATTCACTCTTGGGTGGTAGGACTTCAGGGTTCTAGAACACACCCATATACACATATAACAATTCTTCCAATTGTTGTGTATATTCCTTAATCCATCCCTCCAAGGATGACTTAGCTATCATGGACACCTCTACAGAATAATTTTCTCTTAAGAAAAAAAAAAATCTTGCTATAATTGATCAACTCATTGTCTTGGCTAGAACTTACCAGCGAGATCTTCAACATGCCCTTGTGTACATTGATGATGAAGGATTTTATTTCCTTGACGAGATAGTATTGTTTCACTCTCTGCATGAATATTTCATCTTTCATGTTCATATAGGGACTCCCAAATACAATACCATATGCATCTATTGAAACTGCATCCAATTCTACTTCATGAATAAAGTCAGCATTGATAGAAATTTGATTCTACACTATTTGGTTACCCTTATCTATACCTCCTTATTGACCCATACCAATGTATATGGGATAGGATGGTCATGAGTCTTTATTCCTAGTTTCTTAACCGAATGTATTACTATGAGATTTTCTTGTGATCCTAAGTCAAATAAATCATTAATTTTCATCTCCATAACTTATTTCCTTACATGGGAGATATTTTTCATCTCCTTATCTTCTTGATGTTAAAGGCTACTCAAATTCACCCCCTTCTGCACTAATGTATAGATAATCTTCTCATACAAATTTGATTTTATTTCCACCTGGTTGCTCAAATCTGTGGCCATGATATATGTCTTCTTATCATCTTTAATTTTTTTCTTTGAGTTAAATTTTGCATGCAACTTTTGACGCTTCTCCTTTATATTACCATTAATGTTACAGTGGTTACAATGATTACAAGGATCTTTGCACTAATGTGTTATTGTTTTTGTGTTTTTTTCTCTCCCCCTTTCCACTTCTTCTTCCCCACCTTGGAGGCTTTATAGTTCTCCTTATGATTTGACCCACTCAATTGCCCTTTCTTCTAGTATATGTTCTCCAACTACAGTGTTTGTGCATAAGCCTCATCCATCGTTTTGGGTTTAAACAACATCACTTTCTTTCAAAAATGGTTTTTTAAACCCCTAGATACATCAAGGGTACATTTTGGGTTCTTTGGGGAGATAACCAACATTTTGGCCATCTTTCTCAATTATGTGGTGTACTCTTGGACACTCTACCCCTGCTTCTACCTGAAGTAATACCACTAGATCCATTGGGATTATACATACCAAATAGGGTAAAAATGGGACTTTATGAGAGTTATGAAATCCTCCTACTTAGTCACTAGAGGATCTCCCTCTAGTCTCAGGTATTTTGTGTGATTTTTCCACTAGGTCAGGGCATGGTCCTCTAGTGTTAGACATGCACATGAAATTTTATGTTCTTTCTCTATACATTTAACACTAAGATAAAATTCTTCTAGTTGCAACTAGTAATTCAACTCAAATCCTCAACCTCACATTATTATGGCTTGATTTCAACCTTCGCTTCCATATTGAACAAGGAATATGCATGGTTTATAACATTGAAGTTGGGTTAATCCTTCTGTTCCTTTTTACACTCCCTCTATGGTTCTTATGGATATCTTGATCTCCCCTCTAATTTGTCTCTGCCTTGGAACCTTCATCTTATATAAGTATCTTGAGCTTATTGGTTATGGGTACCATAAGGGGACTCACATTATGGTTTATATTTGTGACTTGTGCTTCCAACTATGTAAACCTCTCCTTTATGGGATCATTAGGGTTATTAATAGATTCGTCGGTCATGGTTAGGTTTTATGAATTTTAGCTTAATTGATTTGGATATCTTACAACTTCCAAAAAATTACCCATAAAAACCTCCTCTAATATCAATGTTATTCATAAATTTCCATGGATATTCCATTGGACACTTCCTCACAACAAATCTATTAAAATATTTCTGAGTTTAGGCTTTTGTGATTCAAAATACTTTGATTTAGTTCTTTTGAATCCATCACATTGAGTAATTTGGGTTGACATTTTGAATCAACAAATTTGGTTAATAATTAGAAAAAAAATGAGATATATGATCAAATACACGTGAATAAATAGCATAGAGATGCAAGAGAAATGGATAAACCCAAAAAATTCAAGAACCACAAAAAATGGTTCAAATACCAAAATTGAGTATTAAAAAGATTCAATATCAAGCAACCAACGTCAAAAGGAAATCTCAAATCATGTATAATTAATTAGTAAACCCTAAAAATAATAAATATAAAACATATAATCATAAGGTATAGTTAATATTGAGGTCCAAGAACTAGGCTAAAGACCCATACATATATTTGAAATCTAAAGTCTACACTATGAGGATTAGTTTCTCCTTATATTTTTGGATTTGTTAATTATTTTTTATTGTGTATGCATGTGAGCTATAACTATGCATAAAATAAAGAATAGATATAAAAACCATTAATAAACCACAATAACACAAGATATTTCTTAGGAAACCCTTTCAAGAGAAAACTTGTATGGGAGGTGAGGTTTCTCTACTCTCTTTTTTTTTTTAATGGAAATAGATACAAGTAAAAAGGAGTGAGACATGTGGCACACATGCTATTACAATATACAAAACCTCTTTGTTTTCTCTCTCTATCCAATCTAATATACTTTGTGTATCTATGGAACAAAATGCACTAGAATAGAATGGAACAACTTTTCCTCCTAGTGGCCCAGTTATAACATAGCATGATAACATACTAGTGGTTAACTTTGAGTCCTTTGACCCTTAACTAGAGTTACAATAATGACTCTTCTAGAGCCTTCTTCATAGTACCCACATGGTTAGCTCATTTCCCATGAGTAACAAGGGTTTACATGGCATCCTCTCGAAATATGGTGGTCAATTTTGATAGGTCCAGTTCAGGGAGGCATAACATTCTCATACATGCTCCAAATGAGGTGATTCCTATACTATTAGAAAGGTATCGATGTTTATATTATAGATTATAGACCCATAGAAAGGTCGGGACCACAAAAAGTGTTCATTTAAGGCCTCAAAAGGGTTCATGAAGTTTTTAATCATAAATTTTCCAAAATAGGACAGTTAGTAAAAATGACCCTAAAAGCTTATTTTCACTCTAAAATCATTAACATCGATGGAGAATAATATATTGTTCCAATATAGATTAGGATTATAAATTATTTCTTTGCAAAATTTGTTGTTGTATAAGAACTAAATTGCTTACACCACCTTCATGAAGAGTAATGTGATGAAAAATTGCAATATACCCTATAGGTTTATTACCCTCCACCAAAGCATTAACTACCATGTATACATGACAAGGATAGATAAATATAACATATTCCTAGAGTGAGGTTATTTCTATAGACTGTAATATTCTAACGCAGGCGGAAACAATGGCTTAAGAAACCCCAACAATCACCCTGTGGTTCCCCTTTTCTTTACAACTCTACATTTTCTCTTATAACCGGATTGCCTTTTGAAAATGACCAAAACAACGCCTTGTGCCCTTTATAAACAGAAATGTTCGTGATTCACCAGAGATCGCGATCTAAATGAATCGATGGTTCAGATTAAATCGTGTCATCACAAATCGCAAGTCGCAAGTCACAAATCGTTGATGTAATGCTCTCCCTTTTAAAAAGTCCTGATGCAATTTATTGCGCCGATCGTTTTTGGCAATCATTGCTTCCCCTGGCTTAAGGCCTTGTCGCTCCCACTCAATGCTCCAATGCGATATAGAAAAAGTCGCTAATCGCAACTCGTGAAGACTTGAGGTCCGCCTTTCACTTAAATGAACTTGCGATGTGATATGTAATTGTTCGTGGACTTGACAAAGTTACAAAAGTCTCGTGTATAACATTTCAAGACTAGATTTCGGATCCGATCGGTGTTTTGCTCCAATTCTTAGTGTAAAACGGATTTTCTCCTGCAGGACCAAAACCATGTCAATTAACTCCGTCAATCCAATATCATTGATCCAACTGCTGGGATTAAATCAACAACAAACAATGATGTCTATAGAAAAGGCTACGATTTCGACTAACTCCTTGTTTTTTTATTACGAAGCATGAAAATAGTGAATCATCACTCTATTCTGAATACAAATAAAACGAAAGCATAACAAGGAATTCTGCAGGCTTGATAACTAATTATACACACAACATCATTTATTCACAATAAAATAATTACAGAGTCTCAGCCTTGGCCCGATTACACAAATAAAATATCTTTGTTTCAAAATACTATCCACACGCTACTCTTTCTCTCGCTCCTTCTTTTTATCAATCGAATATCACTCTATTCTATGCCTAACAACTCAATACCTATTTTTAATCAATCTAACAGCAAATCTTTAATTCCTAGCTCTACCACACACCTATGCTAACAACTCATCTTTGAACCTAAAATAAGACAATTTCTAACTATTACAATAATTAAATACAATTCATTTCTTGAGAGATCCAACCCTCTCAGTAAAACTGACTTTTGACCAATCAGGTTAATGAAATTCAAGTTGTTTGGCCACAACATGTGAACAAACTTTCACATTGCTAGCTAAGTTTGGATGCTCCTGCATCAAACTCCCGGGGAAGAAAAGAATCATCCCAAAAACTTCCAGTACTTACTCCATACTTCTGTAATTCTGCTGTTGTCAACCAACTAGCATCCTCTACTGGTTGTCCTTTCCATTTGACTAGATATTGGAAATAAGTCTGTCCTCTGGTTCTTTTGGATACTCTTTTCTCCAAAACAACTTCCACTTCTTTCTTAGTTGTCTTTGGCATTTTTTCTTCCCAGTTCACAGTTTGAACTTCATCTCCTGTAGTTTCCTCATGTATCTCTTTCTTTGCTTCTTTGTATGGATACAAATCTGCAACATTGAAGATAGGTGATTTTCCAATCCCTTCTGGAAACTCAATTTCATATGCATTAGCTGAAAACTTTCTTACAATTCTACATGGTCCTATCTTTTTCATTTTTAGTTTATTGTAAGTCTTAGTAGGAAATCTTTCTTTTATAAAATATACCATTACTAAATCCCCCACTTGGAATTCTTTTCCTCTTCTTTTCATATCTACCCTCTGTTTGTATTTTCCACTACTTTCTTGCAGTCTGCTTTTGATATCTTCTTGTAGTCTCTGCATCTGCTCCACAAACTCTTCAACTTTTGCACTTCTTGTCTCCTGTTTACCCAAATTTCTAAGCTCATACACACCTCTTGGATTCATTCCAAAAACAATCTGAAACGGACTCATCCCAGTACTTCGGTTTGGAGTATCATTATAAGAAAATTTAGCCTGAGCTAGTGCTAAATCCCACTGCTTAGGATTTTGATACACTAAACTTCTGAATATGTTTCCCAAGCTCTTGTTTACTACCTCGGTTTTTCCATCTGTTTGAGGATGGTATGCTGAATTAAAACTGAGGTTAGCTCCCAGTTTCTTCCAAAGAGTTCTCCAAAAATTCCATGCAATGAAATGTGCCATCTTGGAAAATCTATCTACTACAACATAAATGGAATCATTCCCTCTTTGGGTTTTAGGTAAGCCCAAAACAAAATCCATGCTAATTGCATCCCATGGTCGGTTTGGTATTGGCAATGGCTGGTACAATCCTATATTCTGGCTTTTCCCTTTAGCATGCTGACATATCCTGCACTTCTCAACAAATTTATTAACATCAGTCTGAATTTTTGGCCAATAATAAAAAGCATTCACCTCAGCAAAGGTTTTATCTTGTCCAAAGTGACCAGATAATCCTCCACTATGTTTCTCCTTTATTATGTTTTCTCTCATAGAAAATTTGGGAATACACAACATGTTGCTTTTAAACAATAAGCCTCTTTGAATGAGATAATCCAACCACTAACTTCTGTTATGAACTATTGGATTCTGAACTATTGTATAGATATCTTTGAAATCTGCATCATCTTTGTACATTTCAATCATTTCCTCAAATCCTACAACACCCACTTTGAATTCTTGCACAATAAAACTTACCCTACTCAATGCATCAACGACTTTATTTGACTTACCACTCTTGTGTTTTATCACAAAAGTAAAGCTTTGCAAAAATTCTACCCACTTGGCATGTTTCTGGTTCAACTTTGGCTGGTTATTGATGAACTGTAAGGCATGATTGTCCAAATACAATATGAATTCCTTTGGCAGCAAATAATGTCTCCATTTTTTCAAGGCTTGTACAATAGCATAAAATTATTTATCATAAGAAGAATACTTCTTCTTAGCTTCATTTAGTTTCTCACTAAAGTATGCTATTGGTCTCTGTTCCTGACTCAAAACTGCTCCAATTGCAACTCCACTAGCATCTGTTTCAACTTGAAATACCTTTTCAAAATCATGTGAAGCCAAAACTAGTTTCTCTGTGATTTTCTCCTTTAGAAATTTAAAATTCATGTCTACTACTTCTGTCGTCGTCGTCGTCGTCGTCGTCGTCGTCGTCGTCAATTTAAATCAAATTTTAATTTAAAGTAGCAAAATAGTTTTTCCACCACCACCACCACCACCACCACCACCACCACCACCACCACCACCACCACCACCACCACCACCACCACCACCACCACCACCACCACCACCACCACCACCACCACCACCACCACCACCACCACCACCACCACCACCACCACCACCACCACCACCACCACCACCACCACCACCACCACCACCACCACCACCACCACCACCACCACCACCACCACCACCACCACCACCACCACCACCACCACCACCACCACCACCACCATATTGATAGCCAAAAAAATTGGTGCTCAAACCCTTTGATATATTAACATTTATGAGTATGGCTATGGTGTAGTATATTAACATTTATGAGTATGGCTATGGTGTATGTTTGTTCATGGTGTGTATGCATTTAATGAAAGCACATCGCTCAGAGTACGTGTGAATGATGTGCTGTCAAACTTAGAGAAAGGTAGACAAATGTCATTTGTAAATGCATATTTGCTTAATATGTTCCAAATGTCCACACAAAACGTTTACATGTGTGATCTTAACGGCTTACACGCTATGTAACACTTAATCTCATAAAAACACTAACAAACAAGTGTAAGTCAAAGTCACGTGAACATGACCAAACATCAATGAATTTAAAATGTTTTTAGTGACTCATCCTATCTTTCTTTGGGACTCACGGTTAAATCAAATCAATTGCATTTGGCCATCTACTAGCTACGTTTTGGAGTGTTGTGGCATCCCATTTGACCGTTGTATTTGGATTTAGGATGATATTTATTTTATTTTTTCAATTAAAATGAGAAAAAATAATATTATGTTAATCAATGTCATACTATATATATATATATTAAAGAGAAAGTGATGTTTTAGTAAATTATAATTTGAAATGATTTATAAGTAGTAGCATGGTTATGATTTGTTTATTTTTGTTAAGAGAGATGTTTATGGTGGAAGTGATTCATAAATTATTATGGATATTTTACTTTGTAGTTTATCATAATAAGTTTATTAAAATATATTTGAAAATCTAAAATTGTAATGAGGGTTAATTTTTTTTTAGATTTTTCGATTTTTTTAAAAAAGAAAAAAAATTCCCTAAGGCATCCCATGTAAGATCCTCCTCCATTCCTCCTTGTACCCCATATTCAATATTCAAAGGTGAAGGTGGAGTGTATCCAAAACAAGTTTCAAATGTGGACTTACAATAAAAATACATACTACTCTATTATAAGAGTGATGTATATATACCATATTTTCATCCCAAGTATTTAGATGATTTTGATTGTAACCACTCAAAACCTATACCAAAGTTTTATTAATTGCTTTTGTTTTCCCATCTATCTATAGATGAAATGTTGTAGACCTCTTTAACTTCGTGTCCATCTTCTTCCATAATTTATTCTAAAATTCACTTAGATATATTGTATCCATGTCTGATAATATGCTTCTTGGTATCCCAAAGGGCACCAAAACACATCCAAAGAACAATTTCATTGCTTCTTACTCATTGATGGTCTTTTTAATGAGCATTGGAACACACATCTTCTTGAACTTGTTAACTACCATGGACATGTAGTCATGCCCCTTCCTAGTTGTTGGTAAACCTACCACAAATTCCATGGAATTTTTTTCCAAGGAAAACTACGTACATAAAAGGGATGATATAGACCTTATTTCATGTTGCTAGGATTGCTAGTATAATAAATCATACATCCTCTTATGAACCTAGCTACCTCTTCTTGCACCTTGGGCCAATAGACATACCTTTGCAAGTCATCCATTGTTTTTCGTACACCAAAGTGCCTTACAACCTTAGAGTTGTGAACCTCTTTGATCAACTATAGTTGCTCACCTTTAATAACACATAATGCATCTAACCTACAGAGTAACCCATTATAGAGATGGTAGTCAACTATGTTGTCACCATCGTGCACACGTCTTTGGTTCTGCAACTGCTAAAACACTTCCTTGAAGTCCTCATCCTATGTATATGCCTCTCTATATGCATCATAGATGAAAGGTTTGATGTGCATAAGATTTCACAAAGTTGTGATATTTGATGTGGGTGGCCTTGAAATCATGTCAGCCGACTTGTTTGTGCTTCCCTTCTTGTACTTTATCACTAAATGAAACTATTATAAAAACCCAATCCACTTTTAATGCATGGTCAATAGTAGCTTACTCTAGGCCTAAACGTACTATAATGGTTGGTGATCTATGTCGATTGTTGTCTTCTTTTTTATCAGATAGGGTTTACACTTCTTCATACCTTGCACCAGGGAATAAAGCTCATTGTTGTAGGTAGGGTATTTAAGAACCAAACCATGAAATACTTTAGAATGGTACCATACATGCCTTCCTCCTTGCATCAAAATTTCTCTCAAAACATACCCACTTGCATTTTTATCCACTTCGAAGGGTTACTGCAAGTTGGGCAATGCTAGAATTGGTGCTTGACTGATCTTGTTCTTTAACTCCTCAAAGACCATCTACTAGCCCTTCTCCCACTAGAAACTTTAACCACTTGCTATTATCGTGTGGAATGTGCTACTACCACTGAAAACAAGGCTATGAATTTCCTTAGGTACTATGTTTCCCCAATAAAAATATTGACCTTAAAAACATTAGTACATATTAGCCACTTCATGATGGACTCCATATTGGTAGGATATATCTTCATCTCTCCTCTACCTATTACATATCCCAAATACACCAAAGACTAGTGCATACTCACACTTCTTAAGATTTTCTAGCAGTTGGTGCTTCTTTAATGTCTCTAGAACTTGCATTAAATTTTAGATGTGCTCCTCCTATGTAGCATTATATATCAATATATCATCCAAATAAAAAATGAAATTTGAATCTGTAAAGGGGCACAATATATCATGCATTAACCTCATGAATGTAGTTGGTGCATTGCATAGCATAAATGGCATGACTAAATACTCATACAAATATTTCCTAGTTTTGAAATCATTCTTCCATATATCTTCTTCTCAGGCCCAAACCTGGTGATATCTTAACTCAAAGTCCAACTTGGTGAAGTATTTTTCTTGCTCCAAATACTCTGGAAGCTCATCTATCCTGCGAAGGGGGTACCTATTGTTGAGTGTAATTTTGTTTAACACCCTGTAATCAATACACATCAGCCAAGTCCCGTCATTCTTTGGAACAATGATGATGGGTGACCCATAGGGTGAGGTAATTGGTCGAGTGACACCTTGTTGTAGTATTTATTGCAACTACTTATTCACCTTGTTTCCTCTATAACAAACTTCTTCTATGGCCCAATTTTTAGCAATGAAGAGTCCAACAATAGCTTGATCTCATGCTCCAATTCACTCTTGGGTGGTAGGACTTCAGGGTTCTAGAACACACCCATATACACATATAACAATTCTTCCAATTGTTGTGTATATTCCTTAATCCATCCCTCCAAGGATGACTTAGCTATCATGGACACCTCTACAGAATAATTTTCTCTTAAGAAAAAAAAAAATCTTGCTATAATTGATCAACTCATTGTCTTGGCTAGAACTTACCAGCGAGATCTTCAACATGCCCTTGTGTACATTGATGATGAAGGATTTTATTTCCTTGACGAGATAGTATTGTTTCACTCTCTGCATGAATATTTCATCTTTCATGTTCATATAGGGACTCCCAAATACAATACCATATGCATCTATTGAAACTGCATCCAATTCTACTTCATGAATAAAGTCAGCATTGATAGAAATTTGATTCTACACTATTTGGTTACCCTTATCTATACCTCCTTATTGACCCATACCAATGTATATGGGATAGGATGGTCATGAGTCTTTATTCCTAGTTTCTTAACCGAATGTATTACTATGAGATTTTCTTGTGATCCTAAGTCAAATAAATCATTAATTTTCATCTCCATAACTTATTTCCTTACATGGGAGATATTTTTCATCTCCTTATCTTCTTGATGTTAAAGGCTACTCAAATTCACCCCCTTCTGCACTAATGTATAGATAATCTTCTCATACAAATTTGATTTTATTTCCACCTGGTTGCTCAAATCTGTGGCCATGATATATGTCTTCTTATCATCTTTAATTTTTTTCTTTGAGTTAAATTTTGCATGCAACTTTTGACGCTTCTCCTTTATATTACCATTAATGTTACAGTGGTTACAATGATTACAAGGATCTTTGCACTAATGTGTTATTGTTTTTGTGTTTTTTTCTCTCCCCCTTTCCACTTCTTCTTCCCCACCTTGGAGGCTTTATAGTTCTCCTTATGATTTGACCCACTCAATTGCCCTTTCTTCTAGTATATGTTCTCCAACTACAGTGTTTGTGCATAAGCCTCATCCATCGTTTTGGGTTTAAACAACATCACTTTCTTTCAAAAATGGTTTTTTAAACCCCTAGATACATCAAGGGTACATTTTGGGTTCTTTGGGGAGATAACCAACATTTTGGCCATCTTTCTCAATTATGTGGTGTACTCTTGGACACTCTACCCCTGCTTCTACCTGAAGTAATACCACTAGATCCATTGGGATTATACATACCAAATAGGGTAAAAATGGGACTTTATGAGAGTTATGAAATCCTCCTACTTAGTCACTAGAGGATCTCCCTCTAGTCTCAGGTATTTTGTGTGATTTTTCCACTAGGTCAGGGCATGGTCCTCTAGTGTTAGACATGCACATGAAATTTTATGTTCTTTCTCTATACATTTAACACTAAGATAAAATTCTTCTAGTTGCAACTAGTAATTCAACTCAAATCCTCAACCTCACATTATTATGGCTTGATTTCAACCTTCGCTTCCATATTGAACAAGGAATATGCATGGTTTATAACATTGAAGTTGGGTTAATCCTTCTGTTCCTTTTTACACTCCCTCTATGGTTCTTATGGATATCTTGATCTCCCCTCTAATTTGTCTCTGCCTTGGAACCTTCATCTTATATAAGTATCTTGAGCTTATTGGTTATGGGTACCATAAGGGGACTCACATTATGGTTTATATTTGTGACTTGTGCTTCCAACTATGTAAACCTCTCCTTTATGGGATCATTAGGGTTATTAATAGATTCGTCGGTCATGGTTAGGTTTTATGAATTTTAGCTTAATTGATTTGGATATCTTACAACTTCCAAAAAATTACCCATAAAAACCTCCTCTAATATCAATGTTATTCATAAATTTCCATGGATATTCCATTGGACACTTCCTCACAACAAATCTATTAAAATATTTCTGAGTTTAGGCTTTTGTGATTCAAAATACTTTGATTTAGTTCTTTTGAATCCATCACATTGAGTAATTTGGGTTGACATTTTGAATCAACAAATTTGGTTAATAATTAGAAAAAAAATGAGATATATGATCAAATACACGTGAATAAATAGCATAGAGATGCAAGAGAAATGGATAAACCCAAAAAATTCAAGAACCACAAAAAATGGTTCAAATACCAAAATTGAGTATTAAAAAGATTCAATATCAAGCAACCAACGTCAAAAGGAAATCTCAAATCATGTATAATTAATTAGTAAACCCTAAAAATAATAAATATAAAACATATAATCATAAGGTATAGTTAATATTGAGGTCCAAGAACTAGGCTAAAGACCCATACATATATTTGAAATCTAAAGTCTACACTATGAGGATTAGTTTCTCCTTATATTTTTGGATTTGTTAATTATTTTTTATTGTGTATGCATGTGAGCTATAACTATGCATAAAATAAAGAATAGATATAAAAACCATTAATAAACCACAATAACACAAGATATTTCTTAGGAAACCCTTTCAAGAGAAAACTTGTATGGGAGGTGAGGTTTCTCTACTCTCTTTTTTTTTTAATGGAAATAGATACAAGTAAAAAGGAGTGAGACATGTGGCACACATGCTATTACAATATACAAAACCTCTTTGTTTTCTCTCTCTATCCAATCTAATATACTTTGTGTATCTATGGAACAAAATGCACTAGAATAGAATGGAACAACTTTTCCTCCTAGTGGCCCAGTTATAACATAGCATGATAACATACTAGTGGTTAACTTTGAGTCCTTTGACCCTTAACTAGAGTTACAATAATGACTCTTCTAGAGCCTTCTTCATAGTACCCACATGGTTAGCTCATTTCCCATGAGTAACAAGGGTTTACATGGCATCCTCTCGAAATATGGTGGTCAATTTTGATAGGTCCAGTTCAGGGAGGCATAACATTCTCATACATGCTCCAAATGAGGTGATTCCTATACTATTAGAAAGGTATCGATGTTTATATTATAGATTATAGACCCATAGAAAGGTCGGGACCACAAAAAGTGTTCATTTAAGGCCTCAAAAGGGTTCATGAAGTTTTTAATCATAAATTTTCCAAAATAGGACAGTTAGTAAAAATGACCCTAAAAGCTTATTTTCACTCTAAAATCATTAACATCGATGGAGAATAATATATTGTTCCAATATAGATTAGGATTATAAATTATTTCTTTGCAAAATTTGTTGTTGTATAAGAACTAAATTGCTTACACCACCTTCATGAAGAGTAATGTGATGAAAAATTGCAATATACCCTATAGGTTTATTACCCTCCACCAAAGCATTAACTACCATGTATACATGACAAGGATAGATAAATATAACATATTCCTAGAGTGAGGTTATTTCTATAGACTGTAATATTCTAACGCAGGTGGAAACAATGGCTTAAGAAACCCCAACAATCACCCTGTGGTTCCCCTTTTCTTTACAACTCTACATTTTCTCTTATAACCGGATTGCCTTTTGAAAATGACCAAAACAACGCCTTGTGCCCTTTATAAACAGAAATGTTCGTGATTCACCAGAGATCGCGATCTAAATGAATCGATGGTTCAGATTAAATCGTGTCATCACAAATCGCAAGTCGCAAGTCACAAATCGTTGATGTAATGCTCTCCCTTTTAAAAAGTCCTGATGCAATTTATTGCGCCGATCGTTTTTGGCAATCATTGCTTCCCCTGGCTTAAGGCCTTGTCGCTCCCACTCAATGCTCCAATGCGATATAGAAAAAGTCGCTAATCGCAACTCGTGAAGACTTGAGGTCCGCCTTTCACTTAAATGAACTTGCGATGTGATATGTAATTGTTCGTGGACTTGACAAAGTTACAAAAGTCTCGTGTATAACATTTCAAGACTAGATTTCGGATCCGATCGGTGTTTTGCTCCAATTCTTAGTGTAAAACGGATTTTCTCCTGCAGGACCAAAACCATGTCAATTAACTCCGTCAATCCAATATCATTGATCCAACTGCTGGGATTAAATCAACAACAAACAATGATGTCTATAGAAAAGGCTACGATTTCGACTAACTCCTTGTTTTTTTATTACGAAGCATGAAAATAGTGAATCATCACTCTATTCTGAATACAAATAAAACGAAAGCATAACAAGGAATTCTGCAGGCTTGATAACTAATTATACACACAACATCATTTATTCACAATAAAATAATTACAGAGTCTCAGCCTTGGCCCGATTACACAAATAAAATATCTTTGTTTCAAAATACTATCCACACGCTACTCTTTCTCTCGCTCCTTCTTTTTATCAATCGAATATCACTCTATTCTATGCCTAACAACTCAATACCTATTTTTAATCAATCTAACAGCAAATCTTTAATTCCTAGCTCTACCACACACCTATGCTAACAACTCATCTTTGAACCTAAAATAAGACAATTTCTAACTATTACAATAATTAAATACAATTCATTTCTTGAGAGATCCAACCCTCTCAGTAAAACTGACTTTTGACCAATCAGGTTAATGAAATTCAAGTTGTTTGGCCACAACATGTGAACAAACTTTCACATTGCTAGCTAAGTTTGGATGCTCCTGCATCAAACTCCCGGGGAAGAAAAGAATCATCCCAAAAACTTCCAGTACTTACTCCATACTTCTGTAATTCTGCTGTTGTCAACCAACTAGCATCCTCTACTGGTTGTCCTTTCCATTTGACCAGATATTGGAAATAAGCCTGTCCTCTGGTTCTTTTGGATACTCTTTTCTCCAAAACAACTTCCACTTCTTTCTTAGTTGTCTTTGGCATTTTTTCTTCCCAGTTCACAGTTTGAACTTCATCTCCTGTAGTTTCCTCATGTATCTCTTTCTTTGCTTCTTTGTATGGATACAAATCTACAGCATTGAAGATAGGTGATTTTCCAATCCCTTCTGGAAACTCAATTTCATATGCATTAGCTGAAAACTTTCTTACAATTCTACATGGTCCTATCTTTTTCATTTTTAGTTTATTGTAAGTCTTAGTAGGAAATCTTTCTTTTATAAAATATACCATTACTAAATCCCCCACTTGGAATTCTTTTCCTCTTCTTTTCATATCTACCCTCTGTTTGTATTTTCCACTACTTTCTTGCAGTCTGCTTTTGATATCTTCTTGTAGTCTCTGCATCTGCTCCACAAACTCTTCAACTTTTGCACTTCTTGTCTCCTGTTTACCCAAATTTCTAAGCTCATACACACCTCTTGGATTCATTCCAAAAACAATCTGAAATGGACTCATCCCAGTACTTCGGTTTGGAGTATCATTATAAGAAAATTTAGCCTGAGCTAGTGCTAAATCCCACTGCTTAGGATTTTGATACACTAAACTTCTGAATATGTTTCCCAAGCTCTTGTTTACTACCTCAGTTTTTCCATCTGTTTGAGGATGGTATGCTGAATTAAAACTGAGGTTAGCTCCCAGTTTCTTCCAAAGAGTTCTCCAAAAATTCCATGCAATGAAATGTGCCATCTTGGAAAATCTATCTACTACAACATAAATGGAATCATTCCCTCTTTGGGTTTTAGGTAAGCCCAAAACAAAATCCATGCTAATTGCATCCCATGGTCGGTTTGGTATTGGCAATGGCTGGTACAATCCTATATTCTGGCTTTTCCCTTTAGCATGCTGACATATCCTGCACTTCTCAACAAATTTATTAACATCAGTCTGAATTTTTGGCCAATAATAAAAAGCATTCACCTCAGCAAAGGTTTTATCTTGTCCAAAGTGACCAGATAATCCTCCACTATGTTTCTCCTTTATTATGTTTTCTCTCATAGAAAATTTGGGAATACACAACATGTTGCTTTTAAACAATAAGCCTCTTTGAATGAGATAATCCAACGACTAACTTCTGTTATGAACTACTGGATTCTGAACTATTGTATAGATATCTTTGAAATCTGCATCATCTTTGTACATTTCAATCATTTCCTCAAACCCTACAACACCCACTTTGAATTCTTGCACAATAAAACTTACCCTACTCAATGCATCAACGACTTTATTTGACTTACCACTCTTGTGTTTTATCACAAAAGTAAAGCTTTTCAAAAATTCTACCCACTTGGCATGTTTCTGGTTCAACTTTGGCTGGTTATTGATGAACTGTAAGGCATGATTGTCCAAATACAATATGAATTCCTTTGGCAGCAAATAATGTCTCCATTTTTTCAAGGATTGTACAATAGCATAAAATTATTTATCATAAGAAGAATACTTCTTCTTAGCTTCATTTAGTTTCTCACTAAAGTATGATATTGGTCTCTTTTCCTGACTCAAAACTACTCCAATTGCAACTCCACTAGCATCTGTTTCAACTTGAAATACCTTTCCAAAATCATGTGAAGCCAAAACTAGTTTCTCTGTGATTTTCTCCTTTAGAAATTTAAAATTCATGTCTACTACTTCTGTCCACTTGAATGGTTGATTAGTCTCCTTGATTGTTTCAAGAATTGGTGCACAAATCTGATTAAAACCTCTGATAAATTTTCTATAAAAACTTACAAGACCATGAAAGCTCCTTACCTCAAATATATTTCTAGGAATAGGCCAATTCCAAATCGCTTGGACTTTCTCTGGATCCATTTTCAATCCTTCTTTAGAAACTAAAAATCCCAAGTAAATGAATTCTTCCTTCATGAAACTACATTTCTTCAGATTTATCAGTAGTTTCTCTTTCTGCAGAGTTCTTAGAACCAACTTAAGATGCTCTAGATGTTCTTCTTTAATTTTACTAAAAACTAGAATATCATCAAGATAAACAATAACAAACTTTCTTGCATATTCCTTCAAGACTTCATTCATTAATCTCATGAACGTGCTAGGTGCATTAGTGAGTCCAAAAGGCATCAATAACCACTCATACAAACCAGTGTTTGTTTTAAATGCAGTCTTCCATTCATCGCCTCCTCGAATTCTTATTTGATGATATCCACTTTTCAAATCTATTTTAGTAAAATATTTTGATCCACTCAGAAAATCCATTAAATCATCCATGCGTGGTAAAGGAAATCTATACCTAATAGTGATCTTGTTTATAGCTCTGGAATCTGTACACATTCGCCATTCACCTCCTTTCTTTGGACTGAGTACTGTTGGTACAGCACATGGACTAAGACTTTCTCTGATTTTCCCCTTATCCATCATCTCCTGCACTTGTATTCCAACTTCTGCATTCACTTGAGGAGTTAATCTATATGCTTCTTTGTTTGGAAAACTTGCTCCTGGTATTAGATCAATATTATGACTAATACTCCTGATCGGTGGCAATGCATTTGGCAACTCATCCACAACAACATCAGCAAAATCATTCAACAAAGTTTTGATTTCTTAAGGTAAATCGTCTAAGTTTGTGGAAGTCAAAATTACCTTAGGTCTCCCTATGATAGCAAAATGTATTTCTTCACCTTTTTCAACCTCTTGTAACAGCTACTTCCCACTCATCAGCATAACACTACTTCCAGGTTTTCCTTTGTTCATCCTTCAATGGCAACAATGTTTGTTTAGTTCCATCCTTCTCCGGAGTATAAGTGTTTCTCCTCCCATCATGAATAGCTTTTTGATAAAATTGCCACGGTCTTCCCAGTAATACATGGCATACATCCATGGTTGTTACATCACATAATATCACATCTTTATACATACCAATTTGTATCTCAGCCTTGCATTGTTCTGTCACAATAATCTGATGTCCCTTTTGTAACCATGACACTCTGTAAGGAGTAGGGTGTATTGTCTTTTCTAATCCGAGCTTGTCCACCATCTCTGTAGAAACAAGGTTGTCAATGCTTCCACTTTTAATTATTACTTTACAACACTTACCTTTTTATTTACAGGTAGTTCTAAATAAATTCTTCCTCTACGCTGGTTCTTCAATCTCCTTCTCTGTCTTAAGCAAGGTCTTTCTCAAAAACATGGATTCTCCTACTTCAGGGGGTTCTTCCTTTTCCATAAGTTGAGGTGGTTCTGGCTTTGCCTCAACCACATTCACATTCCTCAGACTTGCTGGTTTTTTATGAGGACAGTCACACGACACATGTCCCAATTCTCCACATGTATAACATTGAATATCTCTTCCTCGATCTCTTGCTCTGGGCGCAAATCTTCCTCTGTTAAATTCTCCTCTCTGTGGTGGTCTACTACTTGAACTTCCAGCTTCATGCCAATGTTGTTGTCTCCTTGGTCTAGTAGTTCCACTACCTCTTACTGAGCTTCTTCCTCTATTCCTCTGATTCTGTTTTCTCAACATCTTCTCTTCTGCCTTCAAACCTGCTTGATAGGCATCTTCAATAGTCTTTAGACTCAACAAGCTGATCTCATCCTGGATGTCATACCTTAAGCCATTGATATATCTAGCTACCTTCTCCATGTCATCTTCTGCATGTCCTGCTCTAATACTCAATCTATAAAACTCTTCTGTGTATTCCTTAACTGACATTCCTTTTTGCCTTAAATTTTGTAATTGTTTGAAAAGATTTAACTGATAATATTTAGGCATAAATTTGGCTTTCATTTTACTCACCATTTTGTCCCATTGCTTGATCTTGGACTTTCCTTTCCTTGTTCTGGATGTTTGTAATTCATCCCACCAAATAGCTGCATGACCCTTCAATCTGGTAACTGCAAATTTCACCTTCTTTTTGTCGTCAACTTCCTCTTCATAGTCAAAATATTTGTCCAATGAATTGATCCAATCCATTAGCTCTTCTACATTGAGACTCCCTTCATACGTAGGAATTTCCATCTTTGGTTTTCCTCCTACTTTCGCCAACATCTTGATAACTCTGGTAGTTTCATTTTCCTCCTCTTCTTCTTCCTCAGAAGATTCTTCTTTAGTACTGTCAGCTCCTTCGTCAGGTGTACTTCTCTGAGTAGTCTCAATTGTTTCCATTCTCGTACATAGAATCCAGATCTCTTCCAGTAGTACTGCATTTGCTTCAGGTCTTCCTCGACTAATACCAGCTCCTCTCCTAGATGGCATTTTTTCTCTACAATCAACCTTAATCTTTGTGCTCTGATACCACAAATGACGTAGGAAGAAACAATGGCTTAAGAAACCCCAATAATCACCCTGTGTTCCCCTTTTCTTTACAACTATGCCTTTTCTCTTATAACTGGATTTCCTTTTGAAAATGACCAAAACAACGCCTTGTGCCCTTTATAAACAGAAATGTTTACAATTCACCAGAGATCACGATCTAAATGAACCGACGGTCCAGATTAGATCATGCATCGCAAATCGCAAGTCGCTAGTCAAAAATTGTCAATGTAATTTTCTCCCTTTTGAAAAGTCTCGATGCGATTTATCGCACTGATCACTATCGGCAATTGTTGCTTCCCCTGGTTTAAGGCCTTGTCGCTCCCACTCAATGCTCTAATGCGATATAGTGGAAGTCGCTAATCGCAACTCGTGAAGACTTGGGGTCTGCCTTTCACTTAAATGAACTTGTGATGCAATATGTAATTGTTCACAGACCCGACAAAGTTACAAAAGTCCCATGTATAACATTTCAAGTCCGGATTTCAGATTCGCTTGGTGTTTTGCCCTAATTCTTAGTGTAAATCAAATTTTCGCCTGCAGGACCAAAACGATGTCAATTAACTCCGTCGATCCAATATCTGTGATCCAACAGCTAGGACTAAATCGACAAAAAACAATGACATCTATAGAAGAGGCCACGATTTCGATTAACTATGTGTTTTTCTATTACAAAGCATGAAAACAATGAATCATCACCCTATTCCGAATACAAAGAAAAAGAAATCATAACAAGTAATTATGCAGGCTTGATAACTAATCATATGCACAACATCATTTATTCACAATAAAATAATTACAGAGTCTCGGCCTTGGCCTGATTACACAAATAAAAGACCTTTATTTCAAAATACTATCCACATGCTACTCTTGCTCTCGCTCCACTCTATTCTCCCTTCATTACATTTTTCCCTTCTTTATATCAATCAAATATCACTCTATTCTGTGCCTAACAACTCAATCCCTATTTTTAATCAATCTAACAACAAATCTCTAATTCCTAGCTCTACCACACACCTATGCTAACAACTCATCTTTGAACCTAAAATAAGACAATTTCGAACTATTACAATAATGAAATACAACTCATTTCTTGAGAGATCCAACCCTCTCAGTAAAAATGACTTTGATCAATCAAGTCAATGAAATTAAACTTGTTTAGCCACAACACGTGAACAAACTTTCACATCGTTGGCTAAGTCCGAATGCTCCTGCATCATATTCTCAACCTTCCTCAAATCATCATGAATAATATAGAAATTATGGTTGTATATATTACCTTAGTTGGGTTTTATAGTCAATGGAAATGATGTGCTAATAAACCAATATTGATGGTTATATATATATATATATAGCGAGAGAGAGAGAGAGAGAGAGAAGTGAGTTAAGTAAACCAATACAAAATTCCATTTGAAAAATGTTTGTGGCTTACATAGTGCCATAAAACAACTTTAAAAAAAAGGACATAGAGAAAACTTAAGCATATGTAAGCTCAATCACACCATAAATATAAGCATTCTTTACCCTAAAAACTCAACATTTAACGGAAACTTTATTGAGATTGGGCGAAAATTATAGAGGGGTGAGCTATAGACTGCTTTTCTTGTATTTTTGTTCATTATAAATACAAAATTGTAGATGACAATGGATTAGAGACACCTTCAATCATCATGAATAGGCTCCTTGACTCCTCCATCCATCAATATTCAAGCAATTTTCACTCTTCAAGCTCTCATTTCTACTACATCCCTCCCAATTTCTCCACATATATCCCTCATTGATCTCCTTTTTTTGTGTAGCCTTCATTTTTAATGAGTTGAATTTGGAAAGACAATCATCACAATGGTTCTTATCCACTTCCAACTTTGCAGAAAATAAAAAGGAAATATAAAAACAATCTAATACTTATTACAAAGTTTATAGGAGGCCTAGCAAAGAAAATCACACCTCCCCATTTGCAAGGTTTTGGTCTCCATAAGTGTCAACATCCTCCAATCTTCTTATTAGATTATCAAGTAGACTTTTGAACAAATATCAAATAAAATGTGCCTTCGGTGCAGGGTGGAAGATAAGAGCTAAATAGGGGTAGCCTTAGGCATAAGCATGATGTCCATCTCATGACTAGGGATGGAATACATTGCTACAATAGGTTGTTGGAAAATTGTTGCTCCTTGGCTACATGTGCAAGTAGCTCCTCTTTACCTTTAACCTTGACTCTAATATTTCTTCTAGGTTATTCAGTTCTTAGACGGAGTTTTGGGTGAAGCCTCCAACATTAGGCTTCCTAATGTCTAATGATTATATAAAATAAGTAATAGTTATTACATGGGATACTTTGCCTTATATAATGCCAACCATTGTTAACCTTATGACCCATTTTATTGCAACAAAAACATACCAAAGATATTATGTCAATTTTATTAGTTTGTGATGATATTTTCCATATTGGTTACTTGGTCCTGTAATGATTGGAATGGATATTGATGTTGAAGTCATCTCATTTTTCCCTCTTCCAGTCCTCTACAAGGAATTTTCAATGGTTTATTGCACACTTTTTTTCTAGATTTCGTTTCCTCCATGGGAATGGCTTAATTTATAATTCTTCTTTCCTTAACTAAGGGGGTTTGATCTAAACTTGTGTTGGCTTATTTACCACTAAATCATAGGTTTCCATGTTGATGAGCCCTAGTATTGCAACAAGAACGTTGCAACTCCCCAAGGCTACCAACTTAAATTATCATCCTGAGTTTGGTACAAACTTAAGAGGTGACGACACAGTTATATGTGTAGCATGTAATGTGTCCTTTTTTCATTGATTTGATGCAATGAAGTAAATATCATGAAATCAAACACTAACATAATTGAAAAAATGGAAACATTAGTATACTTTTAGAATGTAAATTAATACTCTAATTGCAGAATGTGGAATGTTGTTTTGAAAAAGGAAATTTTTTTTTTCCAAAAATAATGATTGTAACTAAAACCTTAAGAAAACATGAATTCAAGAATCAAGTATAGTCTACTTTTCATTGATGAATCACCCTTTTTATCACTTTTTTAAAGTAAACTTATCTTTAGTAACAGAATCCATGTAGATTTCATAAGAAAACATCCATTATTATTCAAATGTGGAAATTTGTCTTCTAATTTTGATTGCAGATTTTTACTTGTAATGAAGGAAAGGTGGATCTATAGTGGTCTTTCTTCTTCCTCAACCATGGATTCAAATCCTAGGGTTCATGATTCAATCCTAAGAGACAAAAGCCAAGCTTTTAGAGCAAATCTGGTCAAGTTTACAAGTGCTACAGGAGTGCTACAAGAGGCCCTGTTTTGCTACATGAGGGGATAACTTGCTGAATTCCCAAGTAAATGAAATGAAAATAAGATGGTAATTTTTTTATTATTAACTAGGGTATATTATAACTCAATTCCAAGTAGAATCACTCCAAAATACCCCGGTTAACACATGCTAAAAAATAGCAGAAAATTACTACTCTAAAAACTAGAAATTCAAGAACTAGTGAGCTAGTTAACCTACCAACTTCCTAACCTAATCAAGTGAAAATGTTATGGGGTAATTTTTTTATTAACTTGAATGTTTTTATGACCCAATACAATTGGAATAAACTCCAATTAAGCTTATTAACATGTTCTAAAATATATCATAAAATTACTACTATTTTTCTACAAGGGACTTCCAAAAATTTTAGATTTGTGAACTAGTAAAACTACTCAAGTAGCCAAAATGATGAATATGACTTTTCAAAGTTGTTATAAGGCTGAATAATTATTATGACTCTGTAAATAAACTGTAAAATAAATCACTTCAAAAATTTAACCAATGTAACCTACAACAAAAGAGGCATGAATAGTAAATGCAGAAATAAGAGATGCAAGTGAAAAAGACATTCAAAGGAAATAAAGAAATTGTACAAGAGGGATTTGGGGCTCCTAGGATGGACGATCCCAAGTAAACTCAGATTCCTATGAAGGAAACCAAGATTTAGAAGCTAAAAATGACACCAAATTTCATTATTTCAATCAATCCAAGTACATCCGTGCTAGAAATGAAAGAGGAGTTGCTAAATAACATGTTTTCTCCACAAGAAGACTAAGAAATACATGCCCCTAGAGGAAAATTAGAAATTTTAGTTATATAAATTTATGGGGAAGAATTCTCCTTGAAATGAGGAATTTTTCCCCTCCAAAATCCCTCAAATAATGGATTTGGTTTCGAACACTAGAAATTTGCATTAAATGGCAGGGAACACATTCCTAGATTTTCTCAATCACTGGAGCTCCAAAATATGTCAACGATTTCATGATATTTTGTTCATTTATTTGTTGGCATTATGATACATATGTTGTACTTGATGGCAACCCACTCTGGCAATATGATACATACGTTGTACTTGATGGCAACCTGTTGTGGGGAAAAGTATCCGATGCGGATGACCCTATCCCTACTCTAAAGGTGACAGTCTTTAGCAACAACTGAAAGTAAAGCTTTGATGATTTCCTTTATGAAAGTACAGAGAGATGGAAAAGAAGGTCAACCAACCTGGTGTCTTTCGCTTAGTCGATCCTTGTCCTCTCTCTTTTGTCTCTTGTTCCCAGCTCCTTGCTCTCTTTGTCGGTCCAGCTACACACAGATCCTGCACAAAACAAGAGAAGAAACTACAAGATACATGTACTCATAACTGAAGCATGGATTAGGGTGAATCAAATATACATGTAAATACAATACATCAATGCAATACAAGTATATAGGAGAACATGCAAAACTTTATTGATAGAAGTAACAGGGTTCTGAGAAGGTTACAACCAATGATGGCTCCAATCCAGCAGCACCTCCCCAGCAGCAAGAACTCTCCTCTTCACCTCTAGTAAAACAATCACCCAATAGCTCTAACTGTAATCCAACAGCACCTCCTTGCTTTACACAAAATTCCAGCCTCCTTAGACCTCATAGAAGAGCTCTATATATAGGAGAGAAGAAGAGAGGATGAGTCAGCTTGAGGCTGGCATAGAGCTGACTAGTGTCCTCTCCCTCTTCAGTTAATCTTCAGTTCTTGAGTCCACTTGGAGATCCTTGGTTACACATGGTGATCAAGTACCTCTTACTCATCACAGGGCGAATCTCATGAACCAAGTGTCAGTTTGGAAGCTTCCTGGGCAGTTGACACCTTGCAGGATGACTGTGCCACTTGGCCAATCTCGCCCAGCGCAGGTAGCCTTCATTAATCTTGACTTCCAGCGCATGTACAAAGAGGGACAGTTGCATTCCAGCGCAGAAGCTCAGTGGAGCAGCTGACATGATCCAAAATAAGCCTGTTTTGAAGTGTTTTCAGGTGGAGAACTGATTGGAAGTGCTGTTGTTTGATGACCTTGTTCTTTTAGGGGTAAGAACAACATGTTTAGGGACTGAGGATCCCTGTAATTATTGACATTTCATGCTCCATGTTGCGAGGCGCAAAAATGTCTATAACAGTTGCCCCCTAAAGTATGAGGCCGTTTATCGGGTGAAATGCTTTATCTAGAGGGTCCGAAGTTCATTCCAGTGCTGAGGAGGCGCCCTGTAATACAATACAATACAATACATTATTTTTCATTCTATGTATTATCATCCTTTGAATAGGATGATCATCTGCTGCAATGATGTACATGGCAAATGCTTTTATATTTCCTGAATATATATCGCAGCCCGGATGGATGAAACTAGATCCGGGGTCTTCAAACTCGTTCGATCTTCACTCTAAGTACAAGTCGATCCATGTGAGAATTGCGCTGAAGTCGAACATGGAAAGACATCGCTTGATTACCGGTCAATAATGAAAACCGTTAACAAGCGCGAGAGGAATCACCAATAATGACGATGATCCTCAAGGTACTGCAGTACAATTCACGTGGCGTGAATACAGGACTTGGCGTCGAACGCCACGCAAAATCTTCTGGTCAAAGGTCATTGATGTATACCTGTCGCCGGAAGTGAGAAACTTGCCATTGAGGCATGCAAGCTTCAAAGTACTGGGGGGGGTGTTCCTAGACCAACTTCTTGGATAATGAGTTGAAGTCGACAAGAAGCGATCCGTCAAAAAAGGGCCTTAATGAATCCCACATCATTGACACGGAACGGAGCTAATGATTTTAGTGGAGGTGAAAACAAACTGTGACATATGATTCAGGGTGGCGATCATGAATGGATGAAGGATAATGTATGGCAGTGGATGGGACACGGTTGACACTTTCAGAATGACCCCTCTTGAACATATAACGACACTGATGCGATGGATCGGTAGCATTACCCCAAATGTGGATGGTTTGGCGAGGACCATGGTGATGAGACTGGTGAATGAAACAACCCAACCCGATGTGGTACGGAGGAAAAGTGTCATGTTCAAGAGTGACTTGCTACCATTAAACTTTGATGTTCTCCCAATTTTTCCCCAGTCATTTCTGACCAGTACCTCTTTATTTTTGTCAAGCTTGAGGAGGATAACATATGCTTGTTCTATAACGTGCCCTTCGGGCAAGCCCATCGCTATGATTTAACGAGCCTAGCGATAGGGAAACTCGTTCTCGTCTAAAGACAAGTTTGTCGCTATTTAATCATTTTAACGAGTCTAACGACAAAGAAAACTCGGTCCTTTTCATTTTTAGAGAGTCTGAAAAGGTACAGAAAGTTAACTCCATAATTCCTTTTTCGTCAGCTAATCCCTTAAGTCCGAAAAAGTATAAAACAATACAGAAGGGATGGCTGTTCGGTACTTTTAACGAGCCGAACAAGACAAGCGCTCGATCCTTTTGTGCAATAATCCCTCAGGTCCAAAAAGATTAAAATTTAGAGGAGGGATAGTGTTCCGGTCATTTAACGAGCTGGAAGGCCAAAACTCGGCAAACTTTTCATATTTTACGAGTCAGTGAAAAGAGCTCAAAGAAGACTCGTCTTTTGAGGAACGAGTGATAAACAGGGATAGCAGCAGATTCCAGGTACAGGTTGGAATTTTCCAATCACGGCAGTGTCATGAGGATGGCTAGGTGAAATCACTCTTCGCAGTTGTTTCTCAAAAGAGGTAAACACACAAATGGAAGTGAATGATCGGCCAAATGAACAGTGGAGGTGATGGATGAAAACACGATCAAGGTTCTTATGGCTGATGAATTTACAATCTCAAAAGGTTATTTACCGGGATAGGTTCATTTTTTCCATGAGCTTGAACTCTGGGGGAAACTTTTGCTCACACTTTTCTATTTTTTAACGAGCATAGATTCAGTCATAAAACTGCTCGAATTTTGCGTTTATTTTTTAACGAGCATGAACTGTATGCTAAAACTGCTCGATATACCAGTCATAAAAAGAACGCCTCCCGTAAGGACCAATTTTTATAGAGCTTATGCCTTACCACAGCTATGCTCACTTTTGGCAAATTTTACTTTTGCCCCACAGGCTTCTTTCATGCAAGTTTGGAAACGGCTAATCTTAAAACCAGATAAATAACCGCCCCTAGCTTGCACTCCAGAAGGTTTGCATGCCCCCAGGTATAGGATAGAATTTCGAGGCTGCCCCTCCTCTCCCCTACCTCTGCTTTTCTTTGGGTGTTCACAGTTACTTGTCATCTTGCCAATCTAATGTTAACGATACTTGTCTTCTCGTTATTCTAAGGGGTCTTACGCAGTACTCAGGCTTCCCGTCGGCCCACTTTTAACAAACAGCTATTTGTGACAATGGAAGAACACTACTCAAAGACAAAACATTGGTATTATTGAGGGAGGCTTGCCTCTTTCTTATTATTCCAAAGACGGTTCGATTTGCTGCCGCAAATCAATCTCTTTCTTTGGCGGTGTCTATCATTGGGTTGTCCAAAGATGGTTACCTTCTGTCAAAACAATATAGTCCCCTTCCTTGTAGGCTGCCCCTGCTTATCCTTCAAAACATATGTTTCGATGGGCGAGGCTTGAATTCAAGGATGTTTACTATCTGTTGCAATAAGGAAATTCCCACTTGGGCATTGCCCACTTTTTAGACAAAGGTGAATGACTCTTTGGTCAAACACATAACTTTAACAAAAGATTATTATTCCAGAACAACCCCACTTCCTACGGACGGGGTACGGACTAGTCATATTCTTCTGCGGAAATTCTTCCTTATACCCGGAGTTTCTTCTGCCCGAAGCAGACCAGGGTGCATGCCCCCTGGGTCCTAGTCTTTCTTTCCGAATCACTCGCACTCATCGGGAAGGAGGACTGGGGGTGGAGGCGAATCTTGAGTGAACAGACCATTTAGGATTGGTATTTGACTATTTGCGATGCGAGATCCCGGAAATGAAAGTTGGTCTACGAGCTTGACCACCCTTCCTTCGTGTGGAAAACACATTACTCTAAAGAGTGAGGAGACTATCGCTCCCATGCAATAAATATAGTCGCGTCCAAGGAGTAGGTTATAATCCAAGGGTCCTTGGATGACCAACACGTTCATCTCGACGGTCTTCCCTTTCAATGTAACAGGTACATTGGGGAGGATTCCTAATGGTCGACTGGTTCCTTTATCAAAACCTGAGAGATTTCTCAACTCAGGTAAAAGCGCTGGGGAACCCAGTGCTTTCCAAGCAACAAAGGAAAGGATACTCACAGACGCCCCTTCATCAATGATAGTACCAGCCACAATCATTCTATAGATCTGGACAATGATTCTGAATGGTGTACTGGCCGGTAACCGGGGTCTGCCTAGTTGATTCCAATCAAAGGATACAACCAGGTTGCTTGGTGGTGGGACCGAATATATGGCCGGATATGACTCTGATGATGTTCCTTCCTGCGATAAAGGAATGGGCGCATTGCCCTGATGCTCATCGGAGTCGGTGCTGATGAAAAGAACCTGGATGGTGTCATCCTTATTCTCTTCAGTGAGGGTGTCGCATGAAGATGACTCTTCGGCGACGGTGTCATTTGAAGACGGGTCTTCACTGACGGAGTCATTGGACGATAGAACCTCTGAAGGAAGAACCGGGCCAACTGCCGTATCGACCTTTAGACTTTCGTCTGGTCTGGATTCAGTAGGTTCATTCTCAACGACCGACACTTCAGCTGACCACTTGAGCGGATCAACTGGATTTTCAACTATCGAGGGATTAGGCGTGAGTTTTTGATATCCAGGAGGAAGTCGCAACGGTGAAACCGGGCGATCTTCCAAAACTCTCTTTGCCTCATCTAAGAATGGACATTTGTGGATGGCATGATTGCCTTCACACAATAGACAGGGTGATCTTGGTCCCCTTCTTCGTCCTTCACTCTCGCTAGTTGACGGAATGCAATCAACATGACAACCAGAGGTTGATGCTACCGGATTGTGCAACCTTGGGGACCAGTCCCTTAGTATCCGGGAATACAAGGACAATCACGATGGAAGCGGATCCCTTTGCAAATGACACATGGCGATTTAGGCCCGGTCGGTGTAGTGTGTGGGTTTTTGTCAGCTTTCTTCTGCTTGCCCCCAGTCGCCTTCGCCAGAGGCTCCTTCTGCTTCTTTTCTCTCTTCTTCTTTTCCTTCTTCCCCTTGGGAGGCTGACTTTTGCCGGCTCTACCTTGTGAAGATGAAGGATCAGAGGAAGTATCATAAGAAGTGGAAGGCTGGTGGGTAGTTCTAGATTGTTCTGACTGTTGATTCGACTGCTCAGGATTAGTGGCGATCTGGACTACATTAGTTGAAAAGAGCCATACAGGGAGGCCGATTGTCAATCCTGGAAGTGACAATGTAGCCATATGAGGCGCACCAACATCTCCCCAAGAGGAGAAGGGATTTGGACTTCCGCCAAGGTTACTTCCTTGGTTGGTGGGCTCCATACTTTTCAACTGAAAGATCAACGTGGGAATAACAGGTGATTATGTTCCGCTTAAAATAAATTTTATTAACGACGCTTTTAGACACAACTTTGCTTTTTCATGTTTTAAGAGTCGAGAAAAAGCTAGAGATGACTCTAGTCGCCTTCGATGTATTAACGAGCCCGAAGTGACAAATGCTCGGTTGGACCTTTTCAGTTATAGAGTTTGAAAAGGGCCAAAAGAAACTGCTCTGGAGATCTAGGCAGAGGGTGTGCCAAACCTTTCGCGAAACCACAGAATACGTTTTACGGTACGGGTGGTCGATCTTCGTGAATGCTGTGTTCACTGCATCGCGATCAGTAGGGCGGCCGACACGGTTTCCTAAGGATAAAGGATAAAAGCCTATAGGGGTCTCCCAATATACGCGACGGTACGCGGGAGCACAAGTCCGTGTTAGTGCCACCGACTCTCAGGAGGAATCACCCACCTTCGTAGAGATCGACAGTCACTATGTTTAACGACGCCGGAACATGTCTCTACCTAGACCTCTAGATGTTTGCGTTAAATTCCAAAGCGTTGTTATGTAAATTGAGTTTATTTTAATGTTGATCTTTTTTAACAGTTTGCCTTTCAGGTTCGCCACGAGATGTATATATACAACTTCCTATATGCAATCTAAGATGAGAAGCAAATCTTTTCAATCTTTCAACTTTGAAAACCTTAATCTACTGAGGGAAAAGAAAGACACAACTTTTTCCACAGATCATAGAACACACACTAAAATGCACATTTTCCTAAATCGTCAAGCATACAGTCAAATGCAAAATGCACAATGCATGTATTTCTTTTCGTTATCCTTAATGTTGATGTAAGACAAAAAGGAAACTGTTGTATAATTTTGAATCTAATTTCAAGTAGAAATAAACAAGCTTGTCCACAATCAAAAAGACACCTTATGATAGACTTGTCCAAACACAGGAAATGTATAGATTCAAACCATGAAATGAAGAGCAAACAAACTCAAACAGCCATGAACAGTAATAAAACTAGCTCATAAGATCACAAAGACACTTTTACAGTTCAGGATCTAAGAGGCCACAACTATACTGGTTCGCTTTTCACAATGGAAAACTGTAACTGAAACAAGAAATACTGAAAGAACATTCACAGTTTCATCACACAACTGAGGCGGAATAATGTCAAGGAGAAGTGGTTTACAGCAAGTACAATGACCAGCAAGCAATCAGCAAAAAATCAGTGAAAACAAGGCCAAGACACAAAGGGAAAGCTGAGCAAGACAATGGCTAACTGGACCAGTGCAGGTTCTAGTCTACCAGTTTGACTCTCAGCGCAGTTCCCGAAGGGAGCACCTGCGCTGTAATGCAGACTGCCTGTGGACAGCCTGCACTGACACACGAGAGTTGCGTCTGCAAAGTTTTCCGGGTCATAAAAAGCTCAAAAATGCACTGTTTTTGCTGAAATAAAAAGCTATAGGTCAAGTACAGGCTAAGGGATGATCAAGAGGATGAAGATCTATCACAAAGAGTAAAGAGTCTTTTGTAGATAAGCTCTTCAAATCTTGAATTTGCTCAGCAAATGAGCAAGAGTAGCAGTCCCTCTACTTCGCTTTTGATATAGTCAAAAGCTTTTCGATTTGGTACTCTTTTCTTCAAGAAATGAATAGCAAAAATACTACAAACACCAACAAGATACTAGGCTCCCCAGTGGAGTCGCCAGTTTGTTGTGGGGAAAAGTATCCGATGCGGATGACCCTATCCCTACTCTAAAGGTGACAGTCTTTAGCAACAACTGAAAGTAAAGCTTTGATGATTTCCTTAATGAAAGTACAGAGAGATGGAAAAGAAGGTCAACCAACCTGGTGTCTTTCGCTTAGTCGATCCTTGTCCTCTCTCTTTTGTCTCTTGTTCCCATCTCCTTGCTCTCTTTGTCGGTCCAGCTACACACAGATCCTGCACAAAACAAGAGAAGAAACTACAAGATACATGTACTCATAACTGAAGCATGGATTAGGGTGAATCAAATATACATGTAAATACAATACATCAATGCAATACAAGTATATAGGAGAACATGCAAAACTTTATTGATAGAAGTAACAGGGTTCTGAGAAGGTTACAACCAATGATGGCTCCAATCCAGCAGCACCTCCCCAGCAGCAAGAACTCTCCTCTTCACCTCTAGTAAAACAATCACCCAATAGCTCTAACTGTAATCCAACAGCACCTCCTTGCTTTACACAAAATTCCAGCCTCCTTAGACCTCATAGAAGAGCTCTATATATAGGAGAGAAGAAGAGAGGATGAGTCAGCTTGAGGCTGGCATAGAGCTGACTAGTGTCCTCTCCCTCTTCAGTTAATCTTCAGTTCTTGAGTCCACTTGGAGATCCTTGGTTACACATGGTGATCAAGTACCTCTTACTCATCACAGGGCGAATCTCATGAACCAAGTGTCAGTTTGGAAGCTTCCTGGGCAGTTGACACCTTGCAGGATGACTGTGCCACTTGGCCAATCTCGCCCAGCGCAGGTAGCCTTCATTAATCTTGACTTCCAGCGCAGGTACAAAGAGGGACAGTTGCATTCCAGCGCAGAAGCTCAGTGGAGCAGCTGACATGATCCAAAATAAGCCTGTTTTGAAGTGTTTTCAGGTGGAGAACTGATTGGAAGTGCTATTGTTTGATGACCTTGTTCTTTTAGGGGTAAGAACAACATGTTTAGGGACTGAGGATCCCTGTAATTATTGACATTTCATGCTCCATGTTGCGAGGCACAAAAATGTCTATAACACAACCCACTCATCTCAGATGATAAATTATAGTGCAGAAAAGTTCACACACTTATATGCAGAGAAACGTTTATTTCATGTAGAGAAAAGTTCACACACTTTTATGCAGAGAAAAGTTTATTTCATGTAGAGAAAAGTTCACGCACTTTTATGCAGAGAAAAGTTTATTTCATGTAGAGAAAAAGTTCACGCACTTTCATGGTTGGTTCATGGTATTAGTCCGATAGTTTTTGATCCTATGGTTTTGGCCCGTGGTATTGCATCCAAAAGTGTTGATCTCACGCACTTTCATGGTTGGTTCATGGTATTAGTCCAACAGTTATTTTGATCCTATGGTTTTGGACCGTGGTATTGAGAAATGACTAAGGCTATAAAAGAGGAAGGAGATCATTTGACAAAGCATCATCTGAATCATTGAATATCTGATAAAGTGCTAGATCTGGAATACTGTGATTGGGTTATGGTGCAGATCTGGATCTGAGCTAAAGAGGGCTCTCACCGGTTGATGGAGAACAAGATCTAAGGATAGATTGGGATCAAATGGTTTGAAATGAACTATCTCTATATATTTGATTATGCTTATTCTAGATCTGTATATTGAAAAATGATCTGAACTGGGTATAACTTAAGTTTGAAATCGCTGCAAGTCATGTTTGAATATTTATAGATCTGTATGTGGGTTGGATTTGGTGTAAGCACGTATATATGCAGGTTTGGTTCATTGTAGTAGCATATACAATTTGAGCTATGATATTTGAAGTCACAGGTGGTTCTGGTTGTTGATGGGTTCTGATGACAGTTTAAAGGTGTCAGTATTCTGCATATCCTGTTTGGTTGATTATGTTTAGCTTCAGTATTGATGGATGAGAACTAATATTGGATCAGGATCATAATGACTCATATTTATGTGATCTGATGGACTAGATCTGGGTGCTAACACATATATTATCCTTGTATATGTATTGATCTGGTGTTCGGGTGATTCAGAAGATTGATTGATTATGTGCTTCAATGATATTAATGGGTCCAGTATGAAAATTGGATTAAACGTGGCCTTTCAGATTATGATGTTATGCTTCAGTGTATCCAGTCTGAAAATTGATGAAACATGGTACCTGGAGGAAGAAATAGAAGGTTGTAGCCTTCGGTAGGTCCGCACCTACGTACTAGTACATTAGCTAGTACAAGAGCCAAGGGGGTGGTAGCTCCCTTCTAGTAGCAGCTGGAAAACAAGTAAAGGTTGGAGCATCTCAGCAGGTAGCAGCCTGCGCAAAGGGGGTTGTAGCTCCCTTCCAGGAGAGTCTGGAGAACGAGAGAAGTTTGTAGCCTTCTGCAGGTAGAATCCTGTGTACTGGTATAAGTCTACACCAGTACATAACTAGTGTAAAAGGTATTTCTTATTAAAGAAGATTGAGACGACTTGCAGCAGGTGGTTTTCTCCCACATTGGGTTTCCACCTTATATCATGGTGTTCATGTGTGTGGCTTATGTGTGATGATTTGTTCTATTTTACTGCACCTGTTTACTGTTAATATGGTTGATAATGTTCTAATGCACTCATTAAGGATCAACTAACTGAATCATAAGAAGTTGTGGAAGTAGCATATATGAATCTGAATATGGAAATGAAAAAGTTTTATTAATGTGATAATATTGATTCACCCCCCCCCCCCCTCTTAGTATTATTTCCAACAATTGGTATCAGAGTAGGTCCTTTTGTAGAAGCTTGATCGCTTGAAGGAGATCCGTGGAACAATGGGAAAGAAGCTTAAGAAGAAATCTCATAAGAAGAAGAAGACATCTTAGAAGAACTATGACAGTGGGAGAATCGATTGGGGATTAGGTATAAGAAGCTCTTCAGATTCAGATTCAGATTCAGAATCATTTCGGAATGAAGATGAACTATCAGGTATGAATTTGCTATCCTCTGATGTTCCAGCTATCTATCCATTTGGAAAAGATGGAAGTGATAACGAAACAACTGAATGTGCTCTTATGGGTGAGGAAGAAGGATATCAAATAGAATCTAAATTTAACAGGCTGACAAACAAATTTAGTGAACAAGAAAGACTTCTGAACATAAAGAGTGGTGCCCTCAAAGAAGCTGTTACTAGACAAAAGGCTCAACGAGAGTTATTCAAGGAGAAATATCAAAAGTTGCAGGTTGAAGCAACATCTCTAAGAAATGAAGTCAATGAAAAGAACACAGCCATCAAGAAACTTAGAGATAGATCCAGTTACTATGAAAGTCTTGAAGCCATGATCTGCTCTCTAAAGGAAGATCTTGAAGAATCAAAGAAGCAGAATAAATATCTAGTCCAAGATATTGAAAAACAGGGAAACGAAGTTATCATCTTATAATCTCAGCTAGAATGTGCCTTCATAATTCGTCAAATGCAACAGGATCTGAATGAAGAACAAGAAAAGGAGATTCTCAAGCTAAAGCATCAGTTGGAAGAAAAAAGGAAAGCTAAAGAAGACATGAAGAAGCAATATCTAGAAAAGGAAGAACAACTTCAGGTTTAGGTAAATATCTTGAAAAGTAAATTAGAAGAAAAGGATAAGCTCTTACTTTTTCAAGATAGTACTAAAGTCTTGGATGATATTCTTAATAGTCAAAGATCTCCTGCTATCAAAACTGGTCTTGTCTTTCATGAATCTGTTGAAGGTGAATATAGTTCACAAGGTGAGGCAAGGAACTCTAAAGAGAAATCTAAAATGATCAACAAGGAGATAAGAGAGATGAAAGGTCAATCTCATCATCAACCAAGGAAAGAAAATATTCAAAGAAAATCTTTTACTCCTCCTATGAATAATGTTGAATGTTATGTATGTCATAACCTTGGACATGTTGCAGCCAGATGTAGAAGAAGAAGGGTTCAAGATCATCAAACAAACAGATCATCTCGGTCAAGGTACTTTAATGGATATTGCTTTGCTTGCAATATGTTTGGTCACAAAGTTGTTGATTGCTACAAAAGGAATATGAAACATGTAAGATGTTATGCATGTAACAAGCTTGGACATATAGCAAAGGAATGCAGGAACAAAGCACGGACATCACACCAAAAGGAGAAAACATCATCACACTTGAAGATATGGAATAAAAAGGAAGTTCAGTCAGAAAGTGGCGGCACAACACATTATACAAACATAACAGAGGGAGCCGGAAGTGTAAAACTTCAATCTCCTACGCAAGCTTGATAAAGGAAAGTTGCATATATACGCGAATTTGTTACTGCACAGTCGCGTATATGATTGTTTGAAGAAAGGAAGTAGGGACAGATTCAAGGAAAGGATCAGCTTTTGATAATGGTTGCATTTTGCTAATGATGTGTGGATATGATGGTTAGAAGTATTTTGGTTCTAACTTGATATTGTTGATGTCTTGATACTTCTTATTAATATGCATGATCAGATCTGACAGATGGCATAGGTTTAGGGGGAGCATATGCTCTTAATGCATTGTTGGCATTATGGTTAATAGTCCTTGGTGATGATTCTTATATGGATAAATGATTCATCTTGCTATGATATGGTTATGAGTTGTTCAGATGATTCTTGGGGTTACATAGTTGATATTTAGATCAGATTTGTGGTTGATCCTCTAATGGTGCTTACATGGTGATCTTCATAAGGATAAGGAGAAGTACATAGCTTGAATTCTCATCTTCTTTAATTGATGATGAGTCATTCTTATGTTGTTGTCGTCATATGCATAAAGATCATATATTACAGTTATGATGCAGGATTCCTATTGTTCTTGGCACATATATGGATGAGGATTGTTGGCTGGATACATGGATGATTATTCAAAGTTGCATTGTTGGAGACACGATGATGATGAGTTCTTACCTATATGACGATAGGTTGTTTCGTACATATGTTGATTGATATTCCCAATTGATGATACTTGGTCCATGCAGATCTGGATGGCTATGGTGTTTTACACATATGATATAATGAGAATGATTTTATGATGATGAGTTGATATCTATCTGCAGACATACCCTGTCATAGGACATTTACAGGTTGCTGATCTGGAATTGGTTGTACGCGAGTTTCATAAGGAGTATCCGCATATACACGCTTATTTCTATGGATACAATCACGTATATGTTAATATGGAAGAAATCAGTGGACCAGACTCAGGGTGAGAACAGTCTGATTTGTGTCTGACAGAGACCATCTGGCACAGGTTCAGGGGGAGCAGATAAACTTCTAATGATGCATTGTTGGCATTATCATAGAAGCTTTTGGTTCTAGTTCACAATTGTTGTTGGTTTCAGGTGGAACATTTATAGAGGGAGAACAGAAGGAAATCATGGTTGCTGATCTGAATGGTGATTGACAGATGCTGCTGCTATCAATTATTGGTGACTTTCATAAGTCTTGATCTAGATATTTCGTCTCTATGTCATGTATCTCTTTTATGGTGTCAAGGTCATGTAACGGCCTATTTTGGTTTCCCCACTATGCCTGGGATGAAGATGTAATGTATTTGGTTGTCATATGTAAATTTCTGATGTATCCCCACTTAGTTGGGTGGTTGATCCCCACTTGGTTGGGTTATGGATGTATGTATTGAGTCTTTTGGTGATAGGAAGGTCTTTTATGATGTATAAGTCTTGGTTCTTCTTGAAGAACACCTTTTTGTAGACCTTGCTTACAAACAGGGGGAGCATGAACAGTACAATTCAGCAAGAGCAGAGCTTTTAGCATGTAGCATGGACAAATTGGTACACCTTGGCATATACAAAGGGGGAGCTCATTCAGAGATTTCAGCAGGTTCTCAAGGGGAGTATGGACAACGGAATGTTTATCTAGGAAAGAGAATATCTTGGTTCGCCCTTTGCCCTTGATGTCAAAGGGGGAGAGTGAATTGGTTGTTGTTGCCATCAAGTCCAAAGGGGGAGATTGTTGGCATTATGATACATATGTTTTACTTGATGGCAACCCACTCTGGCATTATGATACATACGTTGTACTTGATGGCAACCCACTCATCTCAGATGATAAATTATATTGCAGAAAAGTTCACGCACTTATATGCAGAGAAAATTTTATTTCATGTAGAGAAAAGTTCACGCACTTTTATGCAGAGAAAAGTTTATTTCATATAGAGAAAAGTTCACGCACTTTTATGCAGAGAAGCGTTTATTTCATGTAGAGAAAAAGTTCATGCACTTTCATGGTTGGTTCATGGTATTAGTCCGATAGTTTTTGATCCTATGGTTTTGGCCCGTGGTATTGCATCCAAAAGTGTTGATCTCACGCACTTTCATGGTTGGTTCATGGTATTAGTCCAACAGTTTTTTTGATCCTATGGTTTTGGACCGTGGTATTGAGAAAGGACTAAGGCTATAAAAGAGGGAGGAGATCATTTGACAAAGCATCATCTGAATCATTGAATATCTGATAAAGTGCTAGATCTGGAATACTGTGATTGGGTTATGGTGCAGATATGGATCTGAGCTAAAGATGGATCTCACCGGTTGATGGAGAAAAAGATCTAAGGATAGATCGGGATCAAATGGTTTGAAATTAACTATCTCTATATATTTGATTATGCTTATTCTAGATTTGTATATTGAAAAATGATTTGAACTAGGTATAACTTAAGTTTGAAATCGCTGCAAGTCATGTTTGAATATTTATAGATCTGTATGTGGGTTGGCTTTGGTGTAAGCGCGTATATATGCAGGTTTGGTTCATTGTAGTAGCATATACAATTTGAGCTATGATATTTGAAGTCACAGGTGGTTCTGGTTGTTGATGGGTTCTGATGACAGTTTAAAGGTGTCAGTATTCTGCATATCCTGTTTGGTTGATTATGTTTAGCTTCAGTATTGATGGATGAGAACTAATATTGGATCAGGATCATAATGACTCATATTTATGTGATCTGATGGACTAGATCTGGGTGCTAACACATATATTATCCTTGTATATGTATTGATCTGGTGTTCGGGTGATTCAGAAGATTGATTGATTATGTGCTTCAATGATATTAATGGGTCCAGTATGAAAATTAGATGAAACGTGGCCTTTCAGATTATGATGTTATGCTTCAGTGTATCCAGTCTGAAAATTGATGAAACATGGTACCTGGAGGAAGAAATAGAAGGTTGTAGCCTTCGGTAGGTCCGCACCTACGTACTAGTACATCAGCTAGTACAAGAGCCAAGGGGGTGGTAGCTCCCTTCTAGTAGCAGCTGGAAAACAAGTAAAGGTTGGAGCATCTCAGCAGGTAGCAGCCTGTGCAAAGGGGGTTGTAGCTCCCTTCCAGGAGAGTCTGGAGAACGAGAGAAGGTTGTAGCCTTCTGCAGGTAGAATCCTGTGTACTGGTATAAGTCTGCACCAGTACATAACTATTGTAAAAGGTATTTCTTATTAAAGAAGATTGAGACGACTTGCAGCAGGTGGTTTTCTCCCACATTGGGTTTCCACCTTATATCATGGTGTTCATGTGTGTGGCTTATGTGTGATGATTTGTTCTATTTTACTGCACCTGTTTACTGTTAATATGGTTGATAATGTTCTAATGCACTCATTAAGGATCAACTAACTGAATCATAAGAAGTTGTGGAAGTAGCATATATGAATCTGAATATGGAAATGAAAAAGTTTTATTAATGTGATAATACTGATTCACCCACCCCCCCCCTCAGTATTATTTCCAACATTATTATCAAATATTGATCCGCATGTAGTAGGGATAAATTCCCTAGATTATCTCATCCTCCAAATCTTCATAATCTACCCAATATTCTACAAAAAAAAACAATATTAGGCACAAATATGAAATTATCTTTAAGCCTTCATAATGAACATATTAAATCTAAAAATATGCCATCTAATGCAAAACATAGAGGTTTAATGTGCTTAAGGATGCTCAGATGGGTTTTAATTTATGTCTAATTTGGAGGCCCATCACATGTTTTATACTCTATTGAACTACAATGGAGATTACAACCCTTCATACTTCCTTGTTATCCCTTGGCCATCATAGCCAATTCCCGTCATGAGTTTGGAATCAATGCCTCTAGTGTGATTTCTGATGGGTTGTGTTATATTATTTCGACGACTAGCCCATGTAGTTAACTGAGGGGTTAGAACGGGGGCAGAGCCCCCTTCGTTGCACCGATTGCATAATGGGGGGAGTCACAGGGGGTTTGAGGGGTGATGGTAACCCCACTCTATGAGGTCCAGGGCAGCGCCTCAGAAAATTTTGTTTTTGGACCCTATATTAGGTTGGGCGGACCTACCTATGGTTTTGTGCATGGTTTTGGACGCGATGGTTTTCGGTCCATGGTTTTGGATGCGATGGTTTTCGGTCCATGGTTTTGGATGCTTCAGCATGTATAAATATGTATTGTAACATTAAAAGGAACATAATGAAAAATCAAGCTGGTAGTCCCGGTTTTGGGATCCAGGTGAAAATCTCTATGTATATATGTTTTATGTGTTATGTGTTATGCTCTTGCATTGTTTATTTTCTGCGTTTTAGAATTCCTATGCAGGTAATTTCTGTATAGGGTTAAATCCTACAATTTTTAAGGAAACTAAATTTCTCTTGAGAAAGGGTCTTGGAAGGTGAGTTTACCATGATTAACTCCATCATAGTTCTAGCTTTTTTAGTGAAAATAGAAGGGGCTTGATTGGTCTCTTGGATGGTTACTTGTAGAAATGCCTCTCCCTTCACAGTAAATTCTTAATATAGATAAGAAATAAATTCAATGAACCTTTCTTCTTATCAATTAACTATCTGAGTGAATTTCCCCCTTATTTGAAATAGTTGAAATATGATCAGGTCAAACCACGAAGGTGGTTTATAGTTTTTAGCAAGAATGCAAGCTTAGGGATAAACAAAAGCAGCTCGATCGAGCACTTAAAAAGGGCTTGATCGAGAAATATTTCAGCCCTCAATTGAGCTATTCAAGGTCTTAAATATTCCTCAATCGAGAAATACAACAAACCCTCAATCAAGCTCCTTTGTAACTCATTGTTATTTAGGGGCTCGATCTAGTAATGGTTACAAAATTTCCCTTTGAGTTAAATTGGGTGCGAAATCTGTAAACACATGCTCGATCGAGCCGTATTTTTTCTATAAAACATTTGTACATGACTTTTTTTCACATTCCACAAACTAAAACCCTCGACTGAGGAGTCAAAATTCAACCAAGTCGCTCAACAGATTGACTGAGGAGCCAAAAGCTCAACCCAACCACCTAAGCTCGACCATGGAGTGCACATATTACAACATGCTTGGAAGTAGAGGTAGGTTTTCTGCCATTGTATGATTATTTTTTTTTCTTACAAATAATGGAATTAATTAATTTGAAATGAAAACCATCACAAAAACCACCACATAAGACCACAATTGAAAACCACCAAAAAAAACCACAATAGTAATGCTTTATGAAATTTATAATTTTCAAATAGTAAAAAAACATAAATATATTAATGATAATAAACTTCTAACTATTATTTAAATTATCCATTATATATATATATATATATATATATATATATATATCAAGTTTCAACAATGCATTGATACATACATTAAATCCATGATCAAACGTGCATTTTAAGTTAATAAAAGCATTTTGACCCTTTTCTAATGTACCAAATTGTTTCAGTATGTAGTGTGTTGTACCACATACATTGTCTTCATGTGCATGCACCTAGTATGTCATGTGTCAAAGTCAAACATTATAAGAACTTCTCTTATGGAGTATTTGGTTGGCATGAAATTTTATAAGTTTTAAAAATAGATTTATTTCAATTTTTTACATATATTTACATATTTATGCTCTATGAATAAAATGAATTATTTAGAAATGGGATAAAGTGTGAAGTTAGATTTGATAACTTCCTTTGATTATGTTTACATGGAAGTCAATACTTTAGTTGATAAATTATCAGAAAATGGACTCAAATTTTAAGGAAGACTAGATTATTCTACTTCAGTTTAGAAATGGGTTTCTTGTCAACATTATTTAGTCAACATTTTTTTTTTTCGGATTAGTTTATATGAATTATATGTATTAGTTTTGTTTCAATTCTAAAGGTTTATGATGGAGGCTTATAAGATGACTCTTACATACTTAAGATAAAAATCTATTGCTTCTATTCCTATATACTTTGATATCCTTCTAGTCATTAACTCTATAACTTAGAATCAATCCCCTTCCAACTAAATTTATGTGGAGCCTTCTCCCATACCACCCCCATCCGTAGGTCATCAGAGTGTGGGAGAATCAGTTACACATGGTTAGGCCAGTGAAAGATCATCTAGACCAGCCAGAGTTTGCATTCCATTGGTAGATCCTGGCTCTGACACCAATAGGAGTGTTAGAGGTAATGTTTCTATCATTTTTGATGATGTTACAAAGAGTGGACCATATTCACCTATCATAGGTACACCTCCTACATTTTGAAATCCTCTTTAAATATTATGTGTTTATGTCTTGAAATTGTCTTTAATTTTTAAATCGTCTTCAATTGATGTGTTTGAATTTAATGTATATGTTATTATCTTTGGTTTGTTATATATGTTAAATTATGTTTATGATTTGCACAACCTAAGCAGGTTGAAGCTGAGGATGATAGTGCATCGTCAATCCACCATCAATCCCTTTGTGGGACGTCACCATGACCACTATCACGCTTGAGGATGTTAGGGCCCAGTATACATGGATTACACGAGGGTTGGGTACACTCCCTACTCACTCACCTACTAGACATAGCTTGACTTTGATACTAGAGAGCATCAACCAGTTGATCTAGGCCTACCAGAGGGTGGGCCCACATAGCGACCTCATGTATGCCATACATAAGACTAAGAGGTAGGAGGTCAGAGGCACATATACTTGGAGGTGGTGAAATTTTCCAACAAGGACATTGATGTGTGTGGGTAGTTTCTTGACATCCCTATGAGCTATCATGCTAGACATCATGGTCTGATTCCACTCAGATATTTTAAGAATTTTGATGTAGCCCCCTTTTTTCATGATCGATCCATTGGACCTTGGGGCTAGTTTCCCCACCATGACTAGTTCCCCCTTTACTTTTCCTAGCATGTATATGTAGAGTTTGTGATGCATATGAGGCCAGATTACATCAACACCATATTAGAGCCTTATGGACTCGACAGGGGACATAACTATGATCATCCTAGGGCTTATAGGGACCCTATGCATGTAGCACCACCTCCGAGATTGGTGCCACTACCATCTCAGAGCGTGGTATTATTGACATAGCTAAATGAGTAGTCACCGCTTGGCGTTGAGACTATGGATACCATTGTGGATAACATGTTTGCCACATTTTCCAGTGAGAAAGTCACATTGCGTGGAGAGATGAGAAGACCACCATCATTTCCATGTGACCCATCAGTTTCATTAGTTGATGATTTAGTGCTCAAGCTTCTACCCCTTGACCAGGTATTTTTCATGTGAACTTATGTGTTGTGATGTCATCCATGAGACTTGGAGGGTGTAAAACCCACGTGACATGGGCCAGGTACATATATATGGAAATTTTGACTCTTATAGTCAAATTGTACATTATCAAATTATATTTATATTAATAAGTTAATGATAACATGTAGACATAGGGCTATATGTATGAGCTTTTGAGGTCATCCTAGGGGGTAATTGATCATCCAAAGTAGCCTCATCATTTCACTTTTCCGTGGAGTCTCTGACAACTACACCTCCACCTTCACTTCATCACACTCACATGGAGAAGAGCCATTATGTAGAGCCACCTGGACCAGTAGTTGAGGTAAACTTTTTTATTCCTAAGATTTCAACATTTTCATTTTTTAAGTTACATGCATGTTAATTAATTCATATCTACTAATTATATTTTTTCTTTTCCATTGTGTACATAGGCCCAAATGCGTAGTGGTGTCCAAGTCATAACAAAGTCGCTGCATGAGTAGGATGTTGGGTACTTAGGTGTTATCGATGTGGGTCCATCAACACAAGCCCCAATCGTTGAGCCACTTGTATAGGAGCACCAAACTTAGATTGATCATACCCCCATCCCACATACCTTTCATTTGGACTTGAGTGAGGTTAGTAGATTCATATGTGATCCTGGTGGCTCCACAAATGCTCAGAATTTAGAAGTGGCTTTGGAAAAACTCAAAAATGAAAGTTTCTACATTGAAGTGAAACCAGGGTTAGATTGAAGATCTCAACACAAGATTTCCAATAGCATGAACGACACCTCAATCCAAGTTCATGGGTGAAAGTTATGGCCGGTCAAAGTTTTGGTCAAACTAGGGCATGTGGCAACTACTAACGAGGCAACAATTTGGCATTTACTAGAACGCTGATTCCTACTGCTGGAAGGATAGAATTTTTCACCTCTTTAATTTATACGGTAAACCCCGAAATCTGACCCAATTTTTTTGAACCATCGTTTTTAAAATAACAAAAAATATATTAAATAGGGGGGTGAGATTCCACCCCCTCAATGTATTATTATTATAATAACAAAATGGTGGGTGGGCCACCCACTGGTGGACCCACCCAACATCTCGTGCCATGCATTCAATGGTGCAGTCCGTTTCGTCAGCAGAGAATTTCATTTTCAAGCCATCCCCAGAAGTGGAGGTATATGATGCAGTGATGCCATGTCTATCTTTTGATTTATTGAGATGATGATTTGTCATTGAGATCCTTGTTACCATTATGTTGAAAGATACTTGTATGTCACGTCATGTGAGAATTTATTATCTTGTCATGTTGAAGGAGGGCCCATATGAGTGAGAGTTCCTATGGAGAACGTCTCGTGGAGAGACATGACACTCTTGTTGAGGGATTTTATCCTTGTAATGAAAAGGAATATACCATGTACATCATCATCATTTTGCAACATTTAATGAAGCGACTTCCCCACTGTTGACACTAGTCCTGGAGACGTAACCCACACTCGGTGAACTTCGTTATCAATGTGTGTGTTCTTTGATTTGATGGATGTCATTATGTTTCCTCTTCTTTAAAGTATGCACATGTGGTTTTTCATACTCTTTCACATGCAATTCTGCTAACATCACATAATTAAAAGATCTTGGTTAATTCTGGTAGCTGAAGAGATATGGATCAATCTAGGTATCAGAGCAGTCTTCTCACTGATGTGAATTGCGAGTGTGAATGATAACTAGACGTTGAACGTGCAACAAGATGGAGGATCACTGAGATCTCTATGAGGCCTTCTACAAGATGGCCAACATGGTAGATTTAATGTATGAAGATTATGAGGAGAAGATGGTAAGAGAGGAACAAGAGAAAGAAAGAGCAGAGGACGATGCTCAATCCACCCCCTCGAGTGAACTTTCTTCTTTTTCATCATCTTCTCATCATTTAAATAAGGAAATAAATCATACCCTTCAAGCAGAGAATGTTGAGTTGAGGAGAAAAAGAGGAGAAGCAGAGATTATAGCTTCAGTTATGAGCCACGAAAGAGGCCTTGGAAAAGTTGAAGTGCAACGAAGGCTTAGCGAATCCATCATCACCTGCTTCAAAACTGACAACTAAGGTAAATAATATTGATCGTTCTTCAGTTTCATTTTCACATAACACTATTTCTGTTGGAAGCCTTGAGGTACCCATTTCAGGAACCAACCTGAGACTCATTACCAAGATGGGATACACCAAAGGAGAATGCTCGAAGGTAGTGGAAGCTTCCAAGGCATTGTCAAAACCATTGGGGAAAGAGGATGATTGGAACACATCACAATCCTCCCATGACAGTGCACATTGCATAGGAAGAGCTAAGGCAAGCTCTCATCGCCAAGATTTCATTAGAGACAACCAAGAGAGGTATAAAAAGTCTTAGTATTCTAAAGTTCATTTTGATTATGAGCATATTGTTAATGATGAGTAGAAAATCATGGTGTAGAAAACCATGTAGCTTTTGTGGCTTGCATAACCATGTGGTTTCTGAGTGCTAGAAGAAAATGGGAGCAAGAAAGAGGACAAGACATGAAAGGCCTTCACCACATCAGGCAAGGAAGAAGGTTAAGCGGGTATGGAACAAGGAGAATTTTTGTAATCATTGCAATAGAGGTGCACATCAAAGAGCCACGTGTTGGGGACTCGATCTAGAGCAGTGTCTCAAGAACAAAGTGCCTGTGCAAGAACCAGTTGGTGAAAATGTTCAACAAATGAATCCGTCATAGGGAGATTACCCATTCACTTTGATGAGTGAGAAATTTTTTTACTAGATATGGTAGCTTGTTATGTCCGCATTTTGTAAATCATGTGTTGCAATATAATTGTAAAAGGGATGATGTGTTTTCCATCACTTATTAAAGCAAAGATGATGTCTTTGGCCTTTTTATTGATAGTTGGGGTATTGGTTTCTATTATGATGTACACTTAACCAAAGAGTGTGTGTTATAAACTCTTGGAAAGTATGGGGATGCTTGGACCATGATTGGTCAAGTAATTAAGCATATAGTTTTCGAAGAATGTACTACAGGTTTGCAGAGGATGCAAGTGTCAGCTCATCACTTATGGCTCTGAAGAAAAAGGGTGAAGGAGAAGGAAGTGTGACCTGTCAGGACACTTGTTGTGCATATAATGTAACACATAAGTTGAAAATTATGTTCACGATTTTGGAGGACCAAAATCTCCCCACTGGGGAGGAATGATCTAGGTGGCTCTAGAAACGCACAGAATTCAGAAATGGCTTTGGAAAAACTCAAAAATAAAATTTGCTAGATCGAAGTGAAACTAGGGTCAAATTGAAGATCTCGATGCAATATTTTCAACGGCACAAATGATACCTCAATTCGAGTTCATGGTGAAAGTTATGGTCGATCAACTTTTTGGTCAAACTATGCCCAATGGTAGCGACTAACGAGGCAACAGTTTGGCATTTACTAGCACACAGATTTCGGCCACCAGAATGGGTGAAATTTTCGCCTCTTTAATTTGTCTGGTAAACCCCAAAATCTGGTCGAATTGTTTTGAAAAATCATTTTTAAAATAACAAAAAAATTATTAAATGGGGAGGGGGCGGGCTGAAACCCCCTCAATGTATTATTATTATAAGAACAAAGTGGTGGGTGGGCCACCCGTCAACAGAACTGCCCAACCAACCATTATATATACATTAAACAAACAATGGGTTGGCAGGGTTTTAACCTGCGTTGGCCGGTGGCCGGCCTACCCAACGTGGTGAACCAATAATCAATGGTCACCTCAATCCCAACGACATTCCAACTTTGAACATAGCGCACAACAAAAATTCCATGTGGGGAGGCCGCGAGGGTTGTAACATAGGCCAACCCCTTCCCAATTTAGTTGTGCCACCAATGTGCCAACAGGGCCACCTTTAGGGACTTTGCCCACATTAAAATAGATAAACTGTTATTTTCCATCCGACCAACAACGTCGAACAGAGGCCAAGAGGAGAGAGGATGAGGGCGGAACTAGACTGCGGATCCTAGAGCCAGAACCATGCACGCATGGTTACCTAGGTAAGAATATTCCAAGGTAATATTCCTTGAACTATTCCAGGCGAATATTCCTTGAAATATTCCATAGAAATTCCATGCATAATCAGTGAGGAATCTAAAATATTCTCTAGAGGGGAAAAATTCACAACGATAGAATCATGCCAATTTTATACTCGAACGAACCATAATTTCGCAAAGAACATGATGGTGTGGTCCATTTTCTCATCTAAGAAGTAGAATTTCAAGTAGTCAGCAGTATAGAATATTTGGGGAATCTTCGCGATTCCTGAGGGTCCAGATTTTGACGGTGTCAGAAAGGGGTCGATTTTACAGTCATTCGACACAATTTCGCACCACGAATTCAACAAGGCAGTCCATTTCGTCAGCGAATATTTGAATTTTTAGGCCATCCATAGAAGTCGAGGTATATGATGCAGTGATCCCATGTCTTTATTTTGATTTACTGAGATGATGATTTTGTTGTTGAGATCCTTGTTTCCATTATGTTGAAGGATACTTGTATGCCACGTCATGTAAGAATTTATTATCTTGTCATGTTGAAGGAGAGCCCATATGAGTGAGAGTTTCTATAGGAGAACGTCTCATGGAGAGACATGCCACTATTATTGAGGGAGTTTATTCTTTTAATGACAAAGAATATACCATGTACATCATCATCATTTTGTAGCATTTAATGAAGAGGCCTCCTCACTCTTGACACCTGGCCCAGAGACATAACCCACATTGGGTGAACTTCATTGTCAATGTGTGTGTGTTCTTTGATTCGATGACTAATGTTTCAACTTCTTTAAAGTATGCACATGTGGTTTTTCATACTCTTTCAAATGAAATTATGTTAACATCACAGAAGTAAAATATCTTGGTTAATTCTAGTAGTTTAAGAGATGTCGATCAATATGTAATTAAACGTGGTATTCTATATTGTGTATTTTTTAATTAACGATAATTAATTTGAATTTGAATGTGTTATATTGTAGTACTGGGATTTGGATGCCATGTTTGACTAGTGGTCACATAGGGGTAGTGGTACTTAGAACACATTGTTTGTATATTTTCAGACCCATTTCATAGGGCACATTCACATGTGATCTAGAATTTGTATATTTTCATATAGATAGTTTATAGATGCACGAACATTGTTTCAATTTATGGATGCTTATTATTTCAGTTTATGGATGTTCATGTAATGTAATTTATATATATTTTCATCTGGATATTTTATTGATACATTCATTATTTTAGTTTATGGATGTTTATTAAATATTTTTTATGGATGTTCATTCAATTTCGTCTTATGGAAGTTTACGGATGTTAACTATTTAGCTAGTTAAAAAAAATATACATTATAAATTTTATTTTAAAAGATAGCAATGTAAAATTAATTAATTAAAATGCTGACATTTATATTTTAAAATATAATTTTACTTTGTATTTTAATGACTTTTATCATCCATTTTATAAATATTTTTCAATTATATGTCAGAATGAAATTATCTCTTCATGGTATTGAAAAATAATAGGTATAAAAAATCCATATGTAATCAACTAAACACTCCATGGTATAAGATTTAAGCATTATGTAGGAATTTACAAGATTCAAGAAGTAAAAGCATTATGTAGTCACCATCAAGCCACGAATATGGAATCTACAACATTCAATAAGTAAAATTTTATGAAATATTCGTTTTGATTTCTAATTTCATGGACTAAGAAAATAAGTACAATCATACTATGATGCAAGTCACTTTGATACTTAAAATGAACTAAAATATGCTTCATATTGGCTTGTAGAAAGTGTCTTTTAGTGCAATCAATGTATGCTATTACAATGATTTTAATAAATTATTTGAATTCTAAAGTCATCCATATTGTAACTATATATATATATATATATATATATAGAGAGAGAGAGAGAGAGAGATATATAGATATAGATATATATATAGAATTTTCTACAACCCACTCATGGACCAATGTTGTGGTCAACTCTTTTAACTTTACTTTAATAAGTTACTTGAAATTTTGAATGATTCTACACATTTGAAATGCTACTAGTTATATAATGGTTAGAAGTATGTGGTTTCTGTAATTGTGTTTATTCTATCATCATGAATTACATAAAAGGATTAAATTAACATCTCTAATAAAAATGAATTGTGTAAAGAACATTCAATGGTTTTCTACATAAATTCGAAATCTCTTTGATGCTTTTATGACCACTTCCTAAATTTTTCTAGTTAGAAACTATATACGTACTAATTTATATACCATGTATGACCGAATTTTAGCATTTCAACCTATCATATCCAGACGAAAATCCAAGGGTTTACTATTAGCCTAATTATCAAATCACTAAGATACCTGAGAAGATGTAAAGATCTGTGTACATTGGATATGTTTGATGTTAGTACCTTTTCCAATAAACAAAATTCTCATCAATGAAATATCTATACAATAGAAGTAAATGAAAGAGAATCAAAGGACAATTTGATGGCAAACACATGTTCAATAAAAAAATAAACTCTATTTTCCTATTTTATTTTTGTAAAGAATTCATTCCTTACCAAGTATATAGGTACACTTTATAGAAGTATTTAGATATTCCTTTTTTTTAGTGATTTTATAATTTGGTGAAAAATGGATCTTTGAATTTTTAACTTTTAAAGTCACTTGAGCACCTTCTTTCCATATTATGTTTTTATCTATTAAAATAATGGTTAGAAATTAAAAAGGGCGAAGAAAAAAACACAATACTAGTTGAAAAAAAATTGAAAAAGTGTTAAAGTTGAAGTAATACTATTGTTGAGATTTTTTTTATTTTTTTAAGAAATTATAGTTTCGATTAGAAAAAATGCATACTTGAATTGATAATGATAAAGTAGTTAAAAAATTAATATTGTTTATGTTTCCATAAAAAAATATAAACCCAAGTCATATGTATTTAATATACCAAGAAACAACTACTCATATGTTTCTATAATTTTATGAACTTTCCTAAATTTACGTGGCTATCCAAAGTATTTCAATCAATTCCTTATCTTAAGGTTCAATTAAAAAGCACAAATAGTATTGAACAAAGTAGTTGGTGGTTCCTCTACTGTGCAAATAATTTATGTTTTAAAAAATATTTGTAAACAACGAATAAGTTTTAAGTTTTGTTCAATTAGATTTGTTTTGAGGTTATCTACAAGAGGATATATATATATATATATATATATATATATATATATATATATATATATATATATATAGATAGATAGATAGATATATATATATATATTCTATTTGTTGCACTTTTTACAATCCAATATCAAGCTTGTGTAAGGATCCTACCCCTAAAAATAAAACCTCCTTGAAATTTGAAGAACTTTAGAAACTTAAAGACCTCAACAAACCTAAAGCTTTTAACATATACACCATTATGAATCCATCCTATTTGTAAATATAATTTCATTTTCTACAAATAAATAGGAATGATGCACCTAGAGGGGTATGGGTACATGGTGTCCTTTCATGGGATATCTATAAATATACTTTCGTATGGCTTCATTCTATGCTTCATTTCCATATTCATTTTGATTTTATTTATCTATGATTTTATTCTTAATAGCTAATATCAAAGGGAAAATTTTCTATATGAGTCTTATTCACATTCAAAGCTACAAAATTACAAAAGTATTCAATTGTCACATTTCTAAATTACAAAATTCATATGTTGATCTCTTAAACTAGATTAGATTACACTTGATTGCTATAGACTCAGCTTCAAGGCTTTCCATTTGCATCATCTACTCATCAAGACAATGGGTGATATGAATGAAAGTACTGGAAAGATATATATTCAGGCGTAAAATCTCTATAAATAATGTGACCACCCTATTTTTTAAACTTTTCAAAAAATGACCCATCACAACCATGTTACCAATTTGGTATGTGAATAGTCCATTTTCATAGAGTCACACCAACTTTCTTTTTACCTGTGTGCCACGTTCTCTTCGTTTCCTGAGGGGGAAATGACAACAAAGACATATCCAACAACCAAAATACAAAATAAAATGTATTAGTTATACATTTGAGATTTAAATTTTTAGATGGAACCATTAATGATGGATGCCACATACACTCCCTTACAACATAAGAGACTTGATCATGATCAAGTGAAACAATGACCTCTTCAGCGTGCATCTCTGCCACATCATAATTGGATGAGATCCATTTGGATTAAGAGGGTCATGTTTTCATCCTTTTACATACTCATGTTTTTCACATTAATCAAGTCTACATCCATCTACACCAATGCAAAACTCACAAAAACATGTGAGTTTTCTTCTCCTAATGGAAAATATTTCCCCCATGTATTTACTCCACATTGAGTACATTTCCCTTGTGCATTTTATAATATTACAATACCAAGGAATGATCTATTCACATTGCCTGTCAGATCGATGGTACTCATGTACTTAGTGAAAATTGGTTATAATGATGGAGGTTGGGGAGAGTACCAGCGACCACCAACTCGAACCAAGTATCCCTTCTTCCAACAACGGTCACCTATAAGGTAGAATAATTTACCTAAGACTAGTCACCATGGTACCCTCGCTAGACATGGGAGAAGTAATTGGTCCTTGAACGATACATGATCAACTCAAAACCAAAGTGGTTGGTAGCCATTAAGTGAGCGCACTAACCAACATACCTCGGGTTTTATCTCTTGGTATCATGGTGTCACTTCTCCCGTGTCAGGCTAGGAGGTAACTCCTCAAAGTAAATTTTGTTTTTGCATTAAGGCTAATCATAGATATATACATGGAGGGAGAGACTCTTGGGCTTCATCTTCCAATGTCTCTTCATATTCCAACTCTCCGTATTTTATATTTACATTATTTTACATATTCACCCAATCCCAACGATTAGGTGTCAGCATTCCCCCCCTTAATCTAAAGGGATGTTGGTGAGTCCAAGCATCATTGTGAATCTTTCAAACTTTTCTCTTCCAAGTGCTTTGGTGAAGATGTTTGTAGTCTAATAATTTGTGGAACAATGGCATAGATGGATTGTCTTAGCTTCAACATGATGTCGAATCAAATGGTATTTTGTATCATATTTGTTTTGTTCGATCATGGAACTTTGGGTTCTTGGCCAACTTTATTGTAGAAGTGTTGTCAATCATGAGTGGAGTTGAATGCACTTATTTCACCAATAAATCTTCCAAAATTTTGCTGAGCCACAGAATTTCCTTTGTTGCTTCAACTGCTTCCACATATTATGCCTCCGTTCTGGAATCTATTGGAGCTAATTGTTTGTGTGACCTCTAAGAGAGAACTCCTAATCCAAGACTCATAGCATAACCTGAAGTAGATACCACAGTTTCTTTATCTCCACCAAAGTTTGAATCAGAGTATCCAATCAAGCTGAAGTCACCCACCTATGTATACATAAGTCCAAAGTCTTGAGTTCCCTTCAAGTACTTTGGAATTATTTTCACATCAGACTAATGTCCCTCACAAGGATTTTGCATAAACCTTGAGAGGGTTCCAACAGCAAATGAAATTTATGGTCTAGTAGTAGTCAGGTAGTTGAGACTTCCTACAAGTTGTCTATACTTTGTTGCATCCTCAAATTATTTTCCTTCAGTGGATGTGAGATTTAAGTTATGTTCCATTGGAGTAGTCAAAGGACTTCACTCATCCATGCCAAACGTGTTCAACAGATCTCCAATGTAATTCTTTTGAGAGAGAAATATAAACTTTGGATGTTGAGTTACTTCAATATCAAGATAGTAGTTAACATACCCCAAGTCTATTGTTTAAACCTTTCCTCAATCCCTTCTTTATGGATGCAATATAGCTCTCATTGTTCCCTGTCATCAAAATATCATCTACATACACCACAAGATATACAACCTTTTTTCCAGCTTTCTTGAAAAAAAAAGTTGTATAATCAAGATAATAATATTTGAAGTTGAGTTTCATAAGATGCTCCGTTAACTTCTCATACCAGGATCACGGTGCTTGCTTGAGGCTATACACAGATTTTATAAGCTTGCATGCTTTATGTTCTTGACCCTTCACAACAAAGCCTTCTGGTTGGGACATAAAGACATTCTCTTTTAGATATCCATTCAAGAAAGTAGTTTTTACATCAAGTTGATGGACTTTCCATCCGTTCTGAGATGCCAAGGCAAAGAGTCTTTGGATGGTAGCCCATTTTGTCGTGGGGGGGGAATTCTCCTCATATTTAACCCCTTCCTTCTATGCAAAACCTTTTTCCACAAGCCTACCTTTGTGCTTGTCAAGTGAGCCATTAGCTTTATAATTTTTCTTGTAGACCCACTTGCATCCTATTGGTTTGGTTCCCAATGGAGGATCAACCAACTTCCAAGTGCCATTATTTATCAAGGCATGATACTCCTTTTGCATTGCTTCTTTCCATTCATCATTAGAAGTGGCTTCTTTGAAGGAATTTGGTTCAAAATATTAAGACAGATTCAATTCATAATCGTAAGAAACATCCATATCAACAAGTGAATCAGAAGCATCTACATCACCTCCATTTTGCCTGTTTGAATTTCTTGTTCCTATCTTTCCAACCTCATCAAGATGAACACTTTCAAGTGTCTTTGTCGGCCATTTTGGATGACGTTTCTAAGATGGCCCTATCTGCTTAGTTGACTGAGTTGAGACTGAATCAAGATTGAGTCTTCCAATTCTGTCAATCACATTCAAAGTGTCATCAGTGGCTGGAGCTTCATGTGGGGGAGAGAGCCTTTAGAAGAAGATTCCACAGATTGATCCAGTATAGGAATCCCCCCTTCAAGATGTGGAATCCCATTATCAAATTCTTGAAAAGACTTGCATGTCTGAATCTATCCAAGCAATCAAGCTGCCACTCAACAACATTGTCAGCCTTGGAAGATTCAAGAAATATCACGTCTCTAGACAATACAAACATTTTATTAACTTCATCAAAGAGACAGTATGCTTTCGAGGTATTTGAATACCCCAAGAAGATACACTTACGACTCCTTGGACAAAGTTTGTTTCTTTGTTCCCATGGTATCAAGGCATAACAAGTGGAAACAAATACCCTAAGATGCTTTACCAATGGAATGTGGCCATACTAAATTTCATTAGTATTGTTTCTAATAGAATTAGATGGACACCTATTCTTTACATACACAACACATAGAACTAGATCAGCCCAAAACATCATTTTTTCATTCTTAAAAAACATCATGGAACATACCATATTTAAGATTTTCCTGTTCATTCTTTCAGCTACTCCATTCTGTTGGGGATTATAAGGCACAATTGTTTGATGTTTGATCCCATGTTGTCGAAGATATTTTTCAAATTCATTTGAAATGTATTATTTTCCATTATCAGTGTGAATAGAGCCAATATGATATTGTGCATCCTTTTCAATCCATGCATGAAAGTTTTGAATGTTTGAAAAGCATCAGATTTGTTCTTCAATAAATAAACCCAATACATTCTGGTGTAGTCATCAATAAATGCCATCATATATTTATTTCCATTTGCAGAAGGAATAGGAATTTGGCGACATAAGTCTGAATGAATAAGTTCAAGTTTTCTATGTGCTCTGGAATGTGAATCGTGAGCACATAGAAAATACATGAAAACCCCCTAATACATGAAAATATTGTTTGTTGTGCTTTCCTAAGATACAAGCATCACATTGCTTAAGTTTCCTAGGAATTGTAGGAAAACCAATAACACCACTTTTCTTCAACATACGAAGGTTGTCATAATCCAAGTGTCCAAATCTATCATTCCATAAAAGACTTGATGGAAATTTACCTTCATCATAATTATAACTGTAGGAGAACTTTTTTGCACGAGTAGAGGTACCTTGCAGCTTCAAAAGTCTTTCCTCTTCCATCCCCATCATGAAAAGTTAGCGATTGGATGCTTTTATGACCTCAACCTTGCCATCAAACATATGAATGGAGTGTCCTTGCTGGCAGATTTGGAAAAAAGACAAAAAAATTTCTCTTTAGCTCCAGGAGATATAAAACATCATGCAGAAGAAAGTTTGGAAGACCAGACAGTTTGAGCCTAATTGTGCCAAGCCCTGATGGCTTGAGTTTTGACTTGTTTGTAAAGTATATTACTCCATCAACATTGTCACTGAATTCTTCAAAAAAATCTCTTCTACAATTTATATGGAAATTTGTTCTTGAATCAAGCAGCCAATCATTTTTCCAAGAAGCAAGTGAAGCATTAAACAAGTCTTCAATTACTCCAATATTACAATGTAACAACCCTAGTGAAAAGTTCATGTAATAAAATTTAATAAAGGAAAAATAAGACCACGGGTAAGGAACACATATTCCAAGTTGAATGTTGGGCAAATATATCCTAGTGGGAATCACTCAATGTGTGTTTTGGCTAAGGAAATTTGCAAAGACTAAGGCTAAGGCATTAAAAGGAAAAAAAAGCATTTTTGGCACATTTATTTATGAAAATAAAGGAAAATAGGAGAAAAGGGAGGTAAAAGGTCACAGGTTGCATGTGAGAAGGAAATTGAAGGAAAATAATGGAAAATGAAGAAATTAGAGGCCTCATTAATAAAAAGGCTTATGAGGATCAGTTGGCAGGGTTGCTTAGTGTTAAGCTCTTAGTCAGTGTTAAGCTTGGTTTGTTCAAGTTTGGTGCTCTCTCATTATTCTCTCTCTCTCTCTCTCTCACTCTCTTGGTCACTTAGAGTTTCTTGGAGCAAGGAAATTAAAACAAGCAAAGAAAAGGAAAAGCAAGCAAGGATCAAGGAAAGGATAGCAGGATCAAGTAGCTTCAGCAGGAATGATTGCAAGTAACCTTTTTCATGTGTGATTTCCTAGCTGGTTTGGACATGCATGGATTCATATGTTGGTGTATGGTTCTCTTGATGTTGGTGGCACGGTTTTCCCAGGTTATGATAGTGGATTTCATCCTAGCTTAGCCTTTTTCTAGATGCCATGGTATGTTGGGATGCTATTTCAGTTTTTGAGCTTTGGAATTGTTGGATGGGTTTCAGAATCTGGGGCATAGGTTGTCTCAAGGTTCATTTCCAAAGGCCTAGGAATCCCTTGATTGGTTTTGGTGGGATACACAAGTAAACCCTGAGAGAGAAATCTTGGTTTAGGGCCTAGTGATCCGGGTTTGGATTGTGGTAAAGCCTAAGAGACAAGGAGATAGAAAATTCCTCAATGATAGTGATGGATTTCAGATGGCATTTCGAGTTCGGTTTGGTTGTGATCGGAGCACTGGTTTTGGTGTGATCATGGTTTGATGAGGGTGGAGGTGGTTCAACCTCTGAATTCCCTTGGTTTTTCTTGGATTGGTTGTTATATGAATCCCACATTCATGCTTGGAATATGGCACGAGGATGACTGGCTGAAAGAGAGATTTGGTTCAGCCATGTCTATGGTCTTGTGGTACGTGGAAGTCCCGAACTTGGTCGTATTTTCATATGATTAATAAAAGCTAAGTTCTCTTAATTTTGCATTGATTTATATGTGGATTTAATGGTTGTCATATATCTGATATTTATATGGTTTTATGCTAGTTACAAGCATGGTTTAATGATTAGTTTATGTCATTGTGATTTCATATATTTACTTGTAATTATTAAATGGATGGATGTAAAACCTAATTGATGATGAAGTAGTTCAATGGAGAAGGAGGTGATCCTTCTCAGTTATGTTTCATAAGTTGTTTCAGTCTCTTATGCTATGTTTTGTATCCTAGACCTGTAGGTTGCATTGATGCCAATTGTTTGACAGAATGTCAGTCCCAGTTGGGGATGCTTAGGCCTAGTCCTGAGGGTGATTTTTTATTGATCAACATTGTTATCATGTTTTTAATGAATTCTGGAAGTTATAACAAGTTTTGGGCAGAGGTCAGGATTATGGGCTAGAAAAGTGGCTTAAATTCCAGGGTCATTGGCACAGAACTAGAAATTTTGTTCCAAAGTCATTGGCAAGTAGGCCTGTCAGAGTGACTTTTGGTTTCTAGTCACTCCCTTTCCCATAGCATGAGAGCGACTATGGCCTAAAAGTTGCAGAATAATAGTTGGACCAAGGGACAGGTTGTCTGAGTTGCTAACTTGTCTCCTAAGGGTTCTGTTGATGATGTTGTATGATTGTATGTGATGTTCCATCGATTCCACATCCTTAAGGCAACATAGGAGGTTGAATATGATCATAGTAACATCTCTCCTCATGTTTACCCCGGTTGGCATGGTTACTTTGGGTAGACCTAGGATGGGGTGTTACAGATTGGTATCAGAGGGTGGTTGCACTCTCCTTGGGTGAATGTGTTGGTCATGCATGCATGGCAATTTCATGTGTGTCTCTTACACTTGCATTCCATGTGCTTGTTGCATTGCATAATGATTGATCATGGTTGTAGTAAGGTTTTCATGAGGAACTTGATGTTGATTTTATGGGATGCACCGTTAGGAGTATATGGCTGGTTGCATATGGTTATATGTCGCTTATATGTTGATTTTATGTCACCTACTTACATCCTTGTATGTTAGGTTACATTCTTGAATATTTTGGATTACATGTATCAATCTTGTAGGTTGATTACAATAATCGATCACTTATGTTTGACTACATGTGTCTATGCATATGTGTGGTTGATTTGGCATTGCTTATGCACACTATTGGTTCCATGTGGAAATGTGTACAATGGAGTAATGGTTGTTTTCATCGATAAGGTCATGTTGATATGGTCACGCATTGATGACTCGACTCTAGCTAGAATTATATGTGTATGGTTTGGTACTCAATTTATATATGACTATATATAGTTGTTATGCATGTATGGGCTTGGTTATAGTTTGAACTTTGAAGAGTAGGTCAAACATGCATTGTGAAGTCATTGTATGCAATTTAGGTCATCAGGGTGATATTGGTATGTTATGATGCTAATGTGTTGGTTGAGATAGAGTAGGGGATGCAGAGCATCATAATGAGGTTGCAACGTTGGACTTTGGGGTAAGAGCAGACCATCATACATGTATTGTATGTTTGGCATGCAGGTATGTAAGTCAATGATTGTTAAATGCATTAGGTTTATATACAGTTACGTACATGTATTTTGATGTTATGGTTACATTCATGATAGATGTTAGTTGATTAGTGTAGTTATATGCACATGTGTTTTATAATCAAGAATGATAGTAACGTGTAGTTGTATGCATTGCTATTGTTGTTTTATATTAGATAACCTAATGATTATGTTATATGTTTTTGATGAGTATGTTATAGGTTAACTTGTTGTTGTTATATGACAATTAGCTTAACGATTAGGTTATATTATGTTGATGAGAATGATAGTTAACTTGATGATTAGGGTTATAACATTTATAACTTGATGTTATGTGTATCATGCTAAATTGGATTGGCCTATGCATATGGTTATGGTTACAATATTTAGGTATGAGCTGACATATTTGTGATATGGTGTTGTACTAATCTAGATTGACTTTGCATATGTGTCAACGATAATTGTGTGTGAGTTATGATGTAAACATGTTAGCTAGTGACTATTCTGGATATCATGTTATTATTTTTTTTGAATTGATATGTTGTGAAGTTATATTGTGCTAACTAGATTGATTGTGTAGACAAGATAACCTCCCCTGAGACACAATAAGGTACAAGGTTGCTTATGTTGTATATTTGGTGCTTTATTGTTTGATTATGTCATCTAGATGATTTATTTAACATGGTATGTTACAAGTTGGTTGAATGTTTGATGAATTTCATAATATGAGTATGTGTTCAAATGATCTTGTTTTAAGATGATTGTGCTAATACATATGAGTTGAGATAGCTGACATGTACTTGAGTATGATAGGTGATAGTTGTAGCATTATGTATTATGACTGATGACTATGAGTTGACTATGGATTATGACATGACTGTTAGTCCTAGTAAAGGTTGATTTTGAATTGATAGATATGATTGTCTTGATATTTGGAACATGTGGTTGACATGTGTGAGTAGTTGCAAGGAAACATGCTTGTTATTAACTTGACAAGGTAACAATTGATGTGCTTATATAACTAACAGTTGGGTGATTTAACAGTACATAGTAAGCCTCGATTGCAACAAGGAAAAAGATAAAAGAAAGGAATTGAGCAAGAATTTCTTTGGCTAGGTTTGGAAACCCTAATTCCAAACAAATGAGTGCTTTTCATACAGTGAATCTTCTTAACCATGATTTTGTTTAACGTTATGTGAATATGTGCTAGATTCATGAACATGTACTTGAAAGGTATATTAGCTAGTCTCTAGTTACGGGGGGATTTTTCAAGATAATTGGAGTCCCTTGAGAGATGGCGTGGATGTGTTCATTTGCAAGGAAGTAAGCTTGGCACGACAGGATAAGGTAACTGATTTATTGCTATTTTTATTTATGCGCTGACATTATGTGTTTATGGAAGTATAATGTAGGGAGGTCATGACAAGAGAGGCTACCATGAACCTTGAAGAGGGCTCAGGTTGAGCTTTCCTTTGGAAGCACTAGGAACCATGGGGATTGAGTGATGGTGTCTATTGTTAGTCTTGTGCTTTTGGTATTTTTCGATTGTTATGCTTGATTTTCAATTTTTCGTGTGTATGGTGCATAGTTATGCCACTTTGTTGCAGTGTCATATTGCTTTTTGTTTTCATGTTATTCTTCTTGTTTGTTTCTTGGGTTTCCTTTTATGTTTTGAGTCTTGCTAATTGGTTGGGAAAGAGGAAAGTTAGTGGAGCTCGCGAAGAGTCATATGGTACCCAATAGGTAAGTTACTAAGGTAAGACTTAGATGAAGCTATGTGCATGAGTAAGCGTAGTGGAAGGTAAGACTATGACAGTCAGTTGGACTGGTTGATCCATAGTGGTAAATGGACAATGACAGGACATACATGAGAAAGGTAACTAGAAAAGGTAAAGTAAATGGATATAAGGCGTTGGATGCCTTAGCTATGTTGGGAATGGTTGTTCTCAATGTTGTACATGTTGTACATGGATAAAGAAAGTTCTCTTAACCTAGACCTTATGTTATGATCATGATTATGTTGATATTTATATATGTATATATGTATGCATGTATGTCGTTGTCTGCTAGGATTATGATTGTTTTATGCTAACGATTATATATGTATGTATCTATGTTATTGTTTTACAGGGTTTTCAGGGATCATTCTTGTGGAGGAATGATTTCTTATGCAAGTGAATGGCATGAAGAGATTCTTGGTTCATGAGGAATCAAGTGAGAAGAGTAGTCATGAAAAATATACAAGGTCAGTATCATATGTTTATGAGTTGATATTATGTGATTATATGATGCCTATGTTATGTTATGACAAGGAACACTAATAGATACATCAACAAAATGAAGCAGTGTGGTTGCGTTAGGTTGAGACAAGCATGGATAAGACACTAGGAGCAAGGTTTCTTGGTAGAGACAGTGTGCTTTTGGATTTGAGGTACTATTATTTTATATGTTGTACATGTTGCATCTATGTTGTTGTGCACATGCGGTGTTGTGTATACATAGCATGTGTACATGTTGTTTATGTAATGTTATGTATAGGATGGTACATATAGTGTTGTACGAATATTGCATATGCAGTGTTGGGTATATATGGTGCTATGTACATGATGGATATGCGGTGTTGTGTGCATATGGTGTTCCGCACATGTTGGATATGCGGTGTTGTGTGCAATGATGCTATGTACATGTTGGATATGCATTGCTATGTATATATCGTGTTTTATGCTTGTTGTACATATGGTGTTCTGTGCATGATTGTACAAGTGGTTCTATCAGCATGTGGTTCCGTGTACATGTTGTACATGTGGTGCTATGTGTTTATGGTGTTGTGTACATGTCATGCATGTGATGCTATGTCCATGTGGTGTCGTGCACATGTCATGCATGTGATGCTATGTACATGTGGTATTGTGTACATGTTGTACATGTGGCGTAGTGTACATGTGGCATTATGTAGACTTTGTACAGGTGGTGCCGTGTACATGTGATGTTGTGCACACATTGTGCAGGTGGTGTGTTGTAAAGGTGGTATTGTGTATATTTTGTACATATGACATGGGTGTACATGTGGTATTATGTGCATGTCGTACATGATGTGTTGCGGGCATACAGTACTATGTGTACGTGCACATGGTTGAGGAGAAGACATTGGGTGTTTTTTGGGTGTGGAAACCAATCCAGAGTGCATATGGGAAAAGAACAAAGGTACAAGCTAAGGATTGATGAAAGGATAAGTATCCACATTTTATTTTAGTTTTATTACGCATGTGATTTATGACTATGGTATATGATGATTATATGTGATATATGATTTTGTTTTATGATGGTTACATGTGATTTATGATGTTGATCTATGATGGTTGTGTTTTGAGCTAACATGATGTGATATGTTTATACATGATGTTTTGATCAAGAAATTAGTTTGACTTGTCGCGATAGTAAGTGAACAGGATTGAAAATGTACCTTATTGACGAACTACCAATGAGGTATGATTTGAGGTTATTTCAATTTATTTGAATCTAATGTAAATTATGTGCTTGGAACAAGAACGCATGAACATGCCCAATTGGGTGGTTGAAATCAATTACAATAATTAGCAGTAGCAATAAAAGAAATTGGAACATGTAGCAGTATGTTGGTAAAACACTTCAGGAGCAAGGCCATCATGGGACACTGGTACCCAATAGTGTCCATTGATTTCCATGAACATGCTATGAATGGTACGATGGTTTTGAGGCAAGCATATTCCTTGGTTTTGTATCTTTCGATGCGATGAAGCCTTACCAAGCGATGGGTCACCCGAGTTAGGGGATTTCGTGGAACTTCGAAGGTGAGTGAATGCATGGAAGGGGTTGACTAGATTTCCCGAGGGACTGTATAACAGAGAAGGGAAGGTCGTGGATATATTTCTTTTGGTCATGATCATTGCTAGATGGAATTAGATGCACGTTGGGAGTGCGCCATGAAACAATGAGCCGGTAACTGTTCACTGAGAGAACAAGTGGCACAGGAATGTAACACTGGACATTGGATGTGGCTTTGACTGTGACAGTGGATTCTAGACTTCCTGGGAAGGAGATGAATCTTAGTACTACTTTTGAGGGTGGAGGTGTGATCCTCTAAACTCCCTTGTTGGTTTGTATCCTTTTATTTTCTATTTTAGCAAACATGCATGTGTATATGTGGTTATTGTAAATACAATAATGAGTTGTGTTATAAAGTTCCAGTATGTGGTATGGTTGTTATTTGGTCATGTTTTCATGATGTTCTTCTTTTGAGCAGGTCATTCATTGTAAATACTGCAATGAGAAAAGTTATGAAGCTCCATCAGCAATATGTTTTCTTTTCAATGGTTTTGTTGAGGTCTTGGTGTGTTTTAACTCCCAGGATGGTGTTCCCAAAGGGGGAGGGTTATCTAACATCCTTGGTGAAAATTTCATGTAATAAAGTTAATAAAGGCAAAATAAGACCACGGGTAAGGGGGACGTATTCCAAGCTAAATCTTCGGAAAATATATCCTAGTGGGCATCCCTGGATATGTGTTTTGGCTAAAAAAATGGAAAATGCTAAGGCAAAGGCATTAAAAGGCAAAAAAAGAATTTTTGGCACATTTATTTATGAAAATAAAGGAGAATAGGAGAAAAGGAAGGTAAAAGGTCACAGGTTGCATGTGAGGAGTAAATTGAAGGAAAATAAAGAAATTAGAGGCCTCATTAATAAAAAGGTTTATGAGGATCAGTTGGCAAGGTTGCTAAGTGTTAAGCTCTTAGTCAATGTTAAGCTTGGTCAGTTCAAGTTTGGAGCTCTCTCATTAGTCTCTCTCACTCTCTCACTCTCTTGGTCATTTAGAGTTTCTTGGAGCACTCTAGTTTGGAGCAAGGAAAGGAAAGAAAGGAAAGAAAAGGAAAATAAAGCAAGGATCAAGGAAAGGAAAGCAGGATCAAGCAGCTTCTACAGGAATACTTGTAGGCAACATTTTTCATGTGAGATTTCCTAGATGGTTTGGAAATGCATGGCTTTGCATGTTGGTGTACGGTTCTCTTGCTATCGGTGGCATGGTGTTGCTAGGTTGTGACAATGGATTTCAACCTAGCCAAGAATTTGTCTTGATGCCATGGTATGTTGGGATGTTATTTTGGTTTTTGAGCTTTGGAATTGTCGGATGGATTTCAGAATCCAAGGTGGAGGTGGTCTCACGGTTCATTCCCAAAGGCCTAGGAATCCCTTTACCAATTTTGGCAAGATACATAGTAAAGCCTGAGGGAGCAGTCTCGGTTTAGGGCCTAGTGATCTAGGTTTGGATTGCATTAAAGCCTGAGAGTCAAGGAGATAGAAAATTCCTCAAGGATAGTGATGGATTTCAGATGGCATTACAAGTTCAATTTGGTTGTAATCGAAGCGTTGGTTTTGGTGTGATCACGATTTGATGAGGATGGGGGTGGTTTAACCTTTGGATTCCCTTAGTTGTTATTGGATTGTTTATTCTATGAGATCCCACATTCATGCTTGGAATATGGCATGGGGGTGACTGGCTAAAAGAGATATTTGGTTCAGCGATGTCTATGGTCGGGTGGTACATGGAAGTCCCAAACCTAGTTGGATTTGCCTATGATTAATAAAAGCTAAGTTCTCTTACTTTTTCATTGATTTATATGTTGATTTAATGCATGTCATATCTCTAATATTTATATGGTTTTATGTTGGTTATAAGCATGGTTGAATGACTGGTTTATTTCATGGTGATTTCATATATTTACTTGTAACTATTAAATGGATGGATGGAAGACCTAATTAAGGATGTAGTAGTTCAATGGAGAAGGAGGTGATCCTTCTCGTTATGTTTCATAAGTCGTTTCATTCATTTATGCTATGTCTTGTATCATAGACTTATAGGTTGCATTGATGCCAAGTGCTTGACAGAATGTGAGTCCTAGTTGGGGATGCTTAGGCCTAGTCTTGAGGATAGTTTTTGATTGATCAACATTTTTATCATGTTTTTAATGAATTCTGGAAGCTACAACAAGTTATGGGCAGAGGCCAAGATTTTGGGCTAGAATATTAGCTTAAATCTTGGGGTTGCTGGCACAGAGCTAGAAATTTTAGTCCATAGTCACTGGCAAGTAGACCTGTGAGAGTGACTTTGGATTTCTGCTCGCTCCCTTGCACATAGCATGAGAGCGACTATGGCCTAAGTGACGCAAAATAGAAGTGGGACCCAGGGACAGGCTGTTTGAGTGGCTGACTTGTCTCCTGAGGGTTTTATTGATGATGTTGGATGACTGTATGTGATGTTTTGTTGATTCCACTTCCTTAAGGTGACATAAGAGGTTGAATCTGATCATTGTAGCATATATCCTCATGTTTACTCCAATTGGCATGGTTACTTTGGGTATACCTAAGAGGGCGTGTTACATACCATGTGCCACAACATATTGAGAAGATTTGGGTGCTTTACCTTTCCCTTTGTCATTGGTTTTACCTTTGGCTTCATTTCTCTCCTTCTCAATTCTGTCCCAAGGAAACTCACACATAGATTCATCATGTCCTTCTCTATTGCAACGTATGCAATGAAGATAAGACTTTTCTTCTTGGAACTGTTTTCTCCCCCTGCATCTAAAATTCCTTCTTCCTCTACCTCTTCGACCACTTGTTACTCTAGAAGAATCTTGTGCACAGTTCTTCTCTTTATGTGCAAGACAGACAACTTCTTCAGAAGAACGAGGATTTGTCTTCTTCCCAAGATCCTTCTATCTCTCAGCAAACTTCTTCTCAAGGGAGTCAAAGGTAATCTCCTTGAGGTTTCCACTTACTTATAATGACTCAAGATAATTTGAATAAGTGGGATATAGTACCTTGACATAATCTATGAGAGGAATGCCTATTTGAACACCAGTGATTTTGATATCATGCATAATAGATATTAATTCTAATGCTAAAGCAAGAGGGTCATCATTTTTCAATTCAAGACTGAACAATTTAATCATCAATTGGACAACTTCAAGTTCAAAGTGTGAGTCATAAAGTTCCTTAAACTTCTGTAAGGCTTCAAAATCATTTGAAAAAGGTGAAATGTGGCGAATCACCTCTTCATTTATAGATTTTATAATCAAGGCATATCCCTTGTTGTTCTTGTTTTCCCAAATGTAAATATCCTTATCTGAGGTGGGATTTACAGGTTCATTATCTCCTTTTCCTACATAAACTCCTTTCCATAACTCATTGAAAATGAGAGTGTGTTTATCTTCCACAACCATTCAGGATAGTTCTCTTTTCCAAAGAGAATTATTCCAATAATAGATATCAATGAATGCATTTAAAAATGTACTTTGCTACCAATATATTAAAAAATTGCACCTATAATGGTAAAAAATTATAATTCTGGTATATATATAGCAAATGTATATATGGGAGAGGGTTATATGAGGGGATGGATTATATGAGGGAGGTCTTATATGGGGGAGGGCTTATATGATGGAGGGCTTATATGAGAGAGGCGGGTTCAGGACCCATGGTTAGGACTGTCGGGACACGTTATACCATGTCAAGGAAAAACAATAATATATGGGATTGTAGTGTATTATTCAATGTGGTATGGCAGTGGATTATGGAAGTGTATGGTATGGGCAACATGGTATTGGCATGGGCAGTGTGGTATTGGTATGGGTAGCGTGGAGTGGTATTGCAGTGGTAGTAAACAATGTTCATATATGTTATAAAACGATGGTATACAGTGGTGGTGGAGTGGTATTGCAGTGGAAATAAAAAAAAAATGTATATGTTATAAAACGGTTGCTTGTATTTCTAGGCCACATAGTAATATGATATGTTATATAAAAAAATGCAATGTAAAAAAAAGTGGGAGTGAGATTCAACGTAATATGTGACAGAGGCGTGGTATGCGTGACCGAGGTATGAGGTGGTATTAAATGCATATGAAAACGTATGGAAGGGAGGTTTATTATTCAACAACACCACATTCAGTGTTCAGGCCATAACCAACAATGTTCAGACAACCATAGTCAGGCCTTGTTATATATGGAGTGATAAATTAAGTTGTATAAACTGGGAGTGAGATTGGGAGCATGCAATGTAACACAATCATTCAATGCTCAATATATCACAACTGGGTAACGCAATGTTCATTCGACATACAAAAAAATTGACATACCACATATCATTCGCCATTCGCATAACATGGAGGAGGCTCAACATTTCTAGGAAGCATAGATTCAATCCTTCAACAACCTCTAGCAACACATATTTTGGTGTAGATTAGCACTTAATCTTCAGATAATTGAGAAATGACAGAGGTGTCAGCTATACAAAATGGGAAGAACATAGGCAGGAGGGAGTTACAAGGGCAAAGAGGGAAGCCAAAAATGGAGTTGGCTCTGATACCATGTCAGGCCAGGAGGTAACTTCTCAAACTGAATTGTGTTTTTGCATTAAGGTTGATCATAGATATATACATGGAGGGAGAGACTCGTGGACTTCATCTCCTAGTGTCTCTTAATATTCTAGCTCTCCTTATTTTCTATTTACATTATTTTACATATTCACCCAATCCCATGGATTATGTCACCACGAGATTTATTTTCCATCTGGAGATGAAGGAATTTTAAGCTCCCTACTCATGGATAAGACATAATAGGATTTCATATTCAAATTTATCATAATCAATGGCAGAAATTAATAAATAAAAAAATTATTCTCTACAACATGTCTTACAATTAGAGAATACAATGAAAATATATCCAATACATGATGAATTTCTTCTTGAAGAAATTCTAGAGACTAGTCATGCATTTGTTTCATATATTTAAGGGGAACCTTGAGAACATATTGTATTGTTTTTTCATGTATGTTAAACAAATAAATAACAATTGAAGTGAGCAAAAGAAAAATCCTAATACCAATGACTATAAAATTAGAAAGAGATATAACTACCAAATATAGATTATATAACTATTTTACATGATTCTCCAATTTTGTATTAGGAATACTACCATATCTAACATATCTTTTGTCCTCTAACCTTCATTTTTAGACTATATATTGTTTTTTAAATTCCCTCATCCCATGAGAATAGTGTAACTAGAATCTAGGTAGATCCATTCATTGGTTTTCCAAGAGCCCATGGAACCATTTGTTATCGTGGAAATATTGCTTAGTATTGAAATCCTCACTTTAAATTCACTAGTACAAATGGGGCGAAAATCTGATGTATATTCGTCAACTATTCGACTCATGGTCATCAATGATCTAACACATTAGATTCGATGGCATGGACATCAAATATCTAACACCAAAAATGGAAATATCCTTATCTGAGGTGGGATTTACAGGTTCATTATCTCCTTTTCCTACATAACTCCTTTCCATAACTCATTGAAAATGAGAGTGTGTTTATCTTCCACAACCATTCAGGATAGTTATCTTTTCTAGAGAGAACTACTCCAACAATAAATATCAATGAATGCATTTAAAAATGTACTTTGCGACCAATATATATAAAAAATTCACTTCTAATGGTGAAAAACTATAATTTTGGTATATATAGAAAATGTATATATGGGGGAGGGTTATATGAGGGGATGGATTATATGAGGGAGGCCTTATATGGGGGGAGGGTTATATGAGAGGAGGGCTTATATGAGGGAGGCGGGTTCGGGCCCCATGGTTATGACTGTCGGGACACGTTATACCATGTCAAGGGAAAACAATTATATATGGGATTGCACTGTATTATTCAATGTGGTATGGAAGTGGATTATGGAAGCGTATGGTATGGGCAACATGGTATTGACATGGGCAGTGTGGTATTGGTATGGGTAGCATGGAGTGGTATTGCAGTGGTAGTAAACAATGTTCATATATGTTATAAAACGATGGTATACAATGGTGGTGGAGTGGTATTGCAGTGGAAATAAACAACATCCGTATATGTTATAAAACAGTTTCTTGTATTTCCAGGCCACACAGTAATATGATATGTTATATAAAAAAATGAAATGTAAAAAAAAGTGGGAGTGAGATTCAACGTAATATGTGATAGAGGCGTGGTATGCATGACAGAGGTATGAGGTGGTATTAAATGGATATGAAAACTTATGGAAGGGAGGTTTATTATTCAACAACACCACATTTAGTGTTTAGGCCATAACCAACAATGTTCAGGCAACCATAATCGGGCCTTGTTATATATGGAGTGATAAACGAAGTCGTATAAACTGGGAGTGAGATTGGGAGCATGCAATGTATTGCAACCATTCAATGCTCAATGTATCACAATTGGGTAACGCAGTGTTCATTCGACATACAAAAAAATTGGCATACCACATATCATTCGCCATTCGCATAACATGGAGGAGGCTCAACATTTCCAGGAAGCATAGATACAATCCTCCAACAACCTCTAGCAACACATATTTCGATGTATATTAGTGCTTAATCTTCAGATAATTGAGAAATGACAAAGGTGTCAGCTATACAAAATGGGCAGAACATAGGCAGGGGGGAGTTACAAGGGCAAAGAGGGAAGCCAAAAATAGAGTTGGCTCTAATACCATGTCAGGCCAGGAGGTAACTTCTTAAACTGAATTGTGTTTTTGCATTAAGGTTGATCATAGATATATACATGGAGGGAGAGACTCGTGGGCTTCATCTCCTAGTGTCTCTTCATATTCCAGCTCTCCTTATTTTCTATTTACATTATTTTACATATTCACCCAATTCCAAGGATTATGTGTCAACACCATGAGAATTATTTTCCATCTGGTGATGAAGGAATTTTAAGCTCCCTACTCATGGATAAGACATAATAGGATTTCATATTCAAATTTATCATAATCAATGGCAACAATTAATAAATAAAAAAATTATTCTCTACAACATGTCTTACAATTAGAGAATACAATGAAAATATATCCAATACATGATGAATTTCTTCTTGAAGAAATTCTGGAGACTGGTCATGCATTTGTTTCATATATTTAAGGGGAACCTTGAGAACATATTGTATTGTTTTTTCATTCATGTTAAACAAATAAATAACAATTGAAGTGAACAAAAAAAATCCTAATACCAATGACTATCAAATTAGAAAGAGATATAACTACCAAATATGGATTATATAACTATTTTACATGATTCTCCAATTCTTGTATTAGGAATACTACCATATCCAATGTATCTTTTGTCCTCTAACCTTCATTTTTAGACTATATATTGTTTTTTAAATTCCCTCATCCCATGAGATTAGTGTAACTAGAATCTAGGTAGATCTATTCATTGGTTTTCCAAGAGCCCATGGAACCATTTGTTATTGTGGAAATATTGCTTAGTATTGAAATCCTCACTTTAAATTCACTAGTACAAATGGAGCGAAAATCTGACGTATATTCAACTATTCGACTCATGGTCATCAATGATCTAACACATTAGATTCGATGGCACAGACATCAAATATCAGACACCAAAAATGGGAAAAAAAAGTTCTATCATCTGATGCTTGAATGTCCAGATATTCGACACCTTCTCATCTATTCCATTGGGCATTAGACATTGGATAACTGACATGATCACCAAAATGCTCGGGTGCTTCAGTGTCGGATATCCGACTAGAAAGGCGTCGAATATTTGACTTTAGTGTTGTCGAATGGGGCGAAAATATGACGGTTGGTTTCATCAGATAATTGTCGGATATCTGACGGCGTCTAGTAGATAAGTGTGACGGTTTTTTTTTATGGATCCGGTGGTTGGTTTCGTTAGAAAACGGTCAGATATCCGACAACGGCTAGTAGTTCAGTGTGACGAATGTTTTAAGGATCCGACCGATGGTTCTGTCATATCGTCACCAGATATCCGACGGATGCTTACAATTTTAACCGTCAAATAACTAACGACTAATGATTATTAAAAAAGTGCATGATTAGGAGAATATATCCCTCTCTTAATTTAACGCTAATAAATCAATTGTGTCGACAGTTATTTGGTCCTCCCAGTGCCACCCATATAGAAGAAGTTGCATGGATATAAAAATTGACTAATATAAAGTTTACTTATAATATAAGTGAAGAAGCCATTCTAGAGAGTATCTAGAAGATGAAAATGAAAGTGTTGAAGCTTTATTTCTAGTAGTAATTTTGACAAAATCATAATCTTGTACCCACCATTCAAGATACCTTGTGACTATACTTCAAAAATATTAATTCTCACATTAAAGCAAATTTTTCTTCTTTAATATTTGTTATAATCAAAAGGTGATAACCTTGGATAAAAAAGCAACAATGATGAGTGTATTCATACTTTGATAGAAAAATAAACCAAAAATCCCTACGAAATGCGCAAATTGTTGTTAAATGTATGGCATAGTTTTCATATTCGATGAACAAAAGATATAGTTATGAAACTGGGTTACAAACAAAGCATCTACTATTTCAGCCTACATCAATTGGTAATCAAGGTTGTGGGACTTTCATTCACTCTTAGATGTGGTTTTTCTATAGAATCCTTCTTGATGACATCCAATTTGAACCTAGGTCATCTTCATATCTAGAGCAACAATTTTATTCACAATATAAAAAAATTGAACATGTGAGAAATTCTAGAATAGAAATATAGAAGAGAAAGACTAAAACAACATTTGTAATACCTTCAAAAAATAATGTTTATGCATTTAGAGAAATACCTATAAGTAATAGAAAGCCACATTTTCTCCCATAAGCTATGACACATGTGAAGCGAGATGCATCTCTTTAGTCAAACAAATTTGATTTCCATGGCACAAAACTAAATTTCACAAAATGACAAAAGGCTTCAAAGTCAACAATTGACAAGTTTATTCCTGGCACTAAACCTTATACAGAGGTAGCAAGTGCAGCTACCAATCCCATGTTGGATATTATAACATCATTGGAGGATATTCAATCAACCTATCCAAAATATTGTTTATAAGGGTGATCATATCAACAATGCTTCTCAACATTTAAGAATATTCTAATGATCAAATCTACAGGCAAGAGAGGAATCCATGAAATTGCTGGAAAATGGTCTCAAGTATACATGAAAAAGGACAACATAGGAAACCCTTTTAGCATACAACATGTGGACCCTTCCAGAACATAGAAAATACCTTTAAATGATTGAGTCACTAGAAATATGGCTAAATTGTCAAAAGAGAGTTATGTTCATTACAAGTCATTGTAGGTTGAATTTTCTCACTATGATGGAGAACCCAGAAGTACGGATCCATCAATATCAAAAAAACCACAAGTAAATGGTTTAGTGCAACAGTCTATCTTTACTAACCCTTTCTCTCCATATGGAGAAAATGCAAGTACAAGCTTCCTTTGTAAAACACTATTCAATTCCTATTACAAATATTAGAGCTAGGTGTACCCATAAAGTCAAGTGTTTCAATTGGAAATGAAGATATTAGATCATATGGCATGTAAGATGGCTCATTACAAAGGGGGTTCACAACTTCCTTCAAAATTCGCTCTTCAACATGCACAACAAAATTCTAGTTCGAAAGGAAAAAACACATTTCTTAGAGTAGACAAAGAGGATGGTAATGTTGAAATATTCATAAGAAAAAGGTATCGGACCTATATGAACATAAATACGCAATGGTGTCTAAAGTGAATGCTCTTCAAGTGGTTTCAACTTTAAACCAACACCCCACCAACTATGTTCTCAAAATGGTTTGGTAGGTATGTAACCTAATATGTCTTCAAGGGTGGTGTCGATATCAAATATGTTGTGGGAAAAGAACCAATTTTAATGAGTTGGAATGGACACTTTCAGGAATTTGTACTCCTTACAATGCTTAACATACAAGAGGCGTTGGAAAAGGAAAACCTTGGTAGCAATATTTTTTTATATAAGGGAGTTTAATGAGGTAGTTTAGCCATGCAATAGAAGGTTGCTATAGCAATGGTAGTTGTTCTAATTGATCCTAATGAAGAAATAGATGATTGATATGTCTTAGTTGATCATATGAAGAAATTTTTCTTCTAAGACTTACAACTGAGTATACCATGGAATTTACAAACAGAGGCCTCTATCTGTTAGGGTGATGAGCCTGTGGTAACAAGTCATTTGTTACTAGTAAGAGGAGAACATCTATCGGTGTTGTTTTAAGGATATTTATGCATGGATACCAACAACTAGGGCACATCCCTAGGAGTTATTTTTAAGGCTTTTTTTACCAAGAAGACAAATAAATAAGGGCACTACTATTGTGTTTGATTTATGACTCTTTTGTGATACTTGTTGTGGTTTATTTTCTATAGAAAGTGATTTTAAATTTATGACATTTTTCATGCACGTTTTTGGATTAACTTCATTTAATGAGGGAATTCCACATGGGTCAAATTACATCCATAATGAAATGCTTTTTTTCTTTCAGGGCCATATTATACCAATGTATTAGGAGGAAACTATACAAGGGAATGATGATAACATGAAGCTAGTAGAAATGTTCAAGTTGGTATTGAACCAAGAAAATATTTAGGATAAGTGGTTGTTCTCAAATAACAAGTCAATGGCAATCAAATTAAGGGAGAAACATTTTAGTTTGAAGCAGAAATTTGACTTTATGTCTAAGTAAGTTAAAAAACAACAATAGGATGAGAGAATTAAGCACCTTTTATGTCAGTTAAAACATCATTAAATAACAACTTGATGTAGAAAGAATTCATGCAATTTCTTTTAGTTTTGTCTTTCTTTGTTTCCTTAGTTGAACCACCGGTTTGACCTTGTGTGACCTACATGTAAGATATTGTCCACAACACATCATGGAATCTTTGTGCATAGTAAAAATTTTGGTAACATTGGCCATTTTTCATGGACAATTCTTCTACCACGAATGTTATCATTGGGTTTTTTAAGGAGGAGATGGGCTCTTCTATAAGCAAGAAAGGATTGGAAGAAATTATTATTACAATTCCTGAAGGAATATCACAATTAAGGGATCTGTGAAGGTTTGAACTGTTGATTTAGGTGGAGAATATAATACAAGCTATTTTGTTCCAATAGAGTTTGCTACAACTTACTCCCAAAGTTGTGCCTGGTCGTAGGCTGGAACATAAGCTCGACCCTAATTGTGTGCCTAAGTTTTGACATAGGAAGCAGCTTGAGAATGAACCTTATTTTTAGCCTGCATGAAGACTTAGGCATCAATCTGATTTTTAGCTTGAGTATGAGATCGAGCATGGGCCTGAGTTTGAATTAGGGTGTAAATTTGAGCTTGTCTTTATGAATTAGACCAACTATGCATATGAGAATACAATTAAGGCAAAGTTTGAGACTTGTATGGACATAGAATCCACCTAAAAGTTGTTATTCACTTGAGCCAAAAGTAGCCTTGAAAGGGTACAAAAGTTACAATTAACATATAAATGCTATAAAGGATTATTCACCTGTAAAATCCAAACCCAAAGTTAAATTATGATGTTGAAATCCTATTATAATATTAGGCATAACTTCAACAATTGTGTAAGGAATAGATCAAGCTCATTGTTTTAGGCTTAAGCACAACTTCAAGAATTGTAATGAAGAGTACCATAACCATTGGTTGTGATCTACTACACTAGACAAACATTTAAGGGGCCTGTCACTTAACTAATGTTCTATTTCATGAGGATAATATATCACCCTCTTTCACGATAAAAAGGATGCCATTTTTATTTCACCCTCTTCATAAATACTTTATTTTTTACCAATGAGATGCACAAAATAATACATAATAAATGCTTCATTTCCAAAACAAAGAATAATACAAATTTCCAGAAGACAATTTGTTTTGATAATGTCTTCATTGATTCTTTGGAATCTACACCATCGATAAACTTATAGACTTTCAATGAATTTACTTGACTTGTGAAAACATACATGTACAATAGGATAAACTATCTTAGCTAATTTTTCCAATAAATAGTTGTAACAACCCTAGTGAAAATTCCATGTAAAAATATATAAATACCACGGGTGATGGGACACATATTCCAAGCTGAATGGTGGGCAAGACATCCTAGGGAGTGTTCATTTGGTTGTTTATGGCTAAGGAAATTGGTAAATGCAATGGCTAAGGCATTAAAGAGGCAAAGAGGTATTTTGGCACATTTATTTATGAAAATAATGGAAATTAGGAGAAAAGGAAGGTAAAAGGTCACAAGTTTCATGTGAGGAGGAAAATGAGGAAAATAATGGAAATTAGGAGAAAAAGGAGGTGAAAGGTCATAGGTTTCATGTGAGGAGGAAAATGAAGGAAACTAATGGAAAATGAAAAAAATAGAGGCCTCATTAATAAAAAGGCTTCTAAGGATCAATGAGCAAGACTTGGTCAGTTTAGCTTTGGAGCTCTCTCATTATTCTCTCTCTCTATCTCATACTCTTGGTCACTTAGAGTTTTCTTGGAGCACTTTGGCATTGGAGCAAGAAAGGCAAAGAAGGCAAGAGGAAGCAAAGATCAAGCAAGGAAAGGCAGGATCAAGCAGCTACAACAGGCTTCATTACAAGTATCAACTTGCATGTGTATTTTCCTTGCTAGATTTGGCATGCATGGGATTGCATGTGTTTCTTTTCTACCATGGCATGGGTTTTGCTAGGTGTGACAGTATTTTCAGCCTAGACTTGCCATTTCCTGATAGCTTTGATGAAATGGGTTCTCTCATGCATTTTGTGGGGGATGGTTGGATTGGATTTGAAGTTGAGTGGGGTGGATCTCCGAATTGACAAACACATGGTGGTAGTGGTCCCTGAACCAAACTAAGGATGCACGAAGCCACTGGCCTAGTGACCCCTAAATTGGACTGTGGGTTGTGGTAAAGCCAGATTGTGTGCCTCAATGGGCCTAGGAATCCTTTCTGGTGAATGGCAAGATATACGGTAAAGCCAAGAGGTGGATTTTATCTCCGTTGGGCCTAGTGATTCTGAGATGGAATGCACAGTAAAACCTGGAGAGTATGTCTCAGTGTAGGGCCTAGTGATCCCCGGATTAGACTGCAAATGCACAGTAAATCCTGAGAGACTGGGAGGCACTCAAATTCCTCGCGGTGTAGGCGGAGAATTCCGATGGCATCCACATTGATTGATGTTTTTTGATGTGTTCTATGAGTCCCACATTCATGCTTGGAATATGGCACGAGGGTGATTAGCTGAAGAGAGACTTGGCTCATCCAATCTATGGTCGAGTGGAACGTGGTAGTTCCATCACCAGTTGGTTCATTGCATTTATTAATGAAAAATTCATTCCCTTGATTTTCATGTGAAAATGTACTGATATATATATATATGGATTTTGATGGCTGATATGTTTATTGTATTTATGTTCCTATTATGATGTTTATAAGCACATTTACCTCGGAGAGTGTTACAATAGTATTGACTATTACATCACAGTTCCTATTGTTTGTAGAATTACAAAAAAACAACCTTTAAAATTCTAGTTAGTGGTTTCTATTTGGGCAATTTAGTGTCCTAAATTGCTCTACATAAATTATCAATCCGGGTTTCGTAAACTGACGAAGTGTAGTGCACTATATGTGCTAGATGGCCCTTCCTACTTCAGAGTTTTTGAGTTTTAAGTTGTTTTGTGGTTTTGATCTTTTAATTCCCAACAAAATCTTACATCCACTGCTACTAAGAAAATGAAATGAGAGCTAAAAGTGCTTTAAGCCAGATTTGGAAGTAAAGTTTTAACTAAGAAAGTGAAAATAGAGTTTCTCTTCTTGCTATTATGATTGTTTCCAAAACATATACTGAAAATGACTTAAGAGAAAACCAAAGCTTAAATGAGATATTAAAACTGAAAATGAGATTGTAGTTATCTATGATGAACTAAAAATGAAATACTTGAAAATGAGATTACAACTACTATCTTAATCTATTGCAGAATTAAAACTTAATAAACAACTGAAAATGGAATTACAATTAAATGAAAAACTATGATTGAAAATGAAATTGCAATTAATATAGCATAAAAACTATATGAAGTGTTAGGTCACTCTGCTATACAATTTTGGGAGAACTACCTCCTTGTGATAGCATTTGGAGGGATTCAATACTTCATTGTTCTAAGAAAAAGTAAACATGAAAATGCAGAGAAAGACTCATTCATAAACGAAATATTTCACCACTTAGTTTTAAGATGTACCATCAACTGAAAGGGCTTTCGAAAATATTCATTTACAGCATGAGTTATCTAACTATCAACAAAATGGCATTGATCAGACAAAATCAAAACCTAAAGACTAATGACAGTAAATGAAAGAAACTAGACTAATGATCAGCAAACCTAAATTATTGTATGCTACTGACATCAACTTCAAACTGCTGATAAGAAACTAGAAAGTAATGAAATAAAAGAGCTATTATGTGCTAATGAGAAGATGACACAAGCTGCATTATAAACAGAGTTAGAGAATGGTTATGAACATCATGAAAAGAACACAGTGAATTTACAGTTAATCATGAAAGACAAAACAGAAATAAAATATAACCTTGACCAACGCAAGGGCCCTCTGCAAAGGTCTCGAATTCTCAACACTTAATCAACACTTCAACAACACTTCAGGTATCCATTGAAACAGAGTTTTTATATTAAAACAGAGAATGAGTTCTTCAAACTACAGAGCGTAAATCTTAACTTAATACATAAGCATAAAAACCAAACTTGTTCTACATTCTCCACACCAGTATTTATAGGAAATTATACAACTATTTTAAAGTGAGAACAAGCTACAAAAAAACACGTAGACCGGAAAGTATGCAGAATTTTTGTCCTCGGTTTCTTGGAAACATAAATCTTATAGTAGTGGTTGTTGGATTCTATTTTTTCAGGTGGCAGATGAAGTCTGTGGCCTCAGGAAACCGCTTCAGATCCCTATCTCTGAGAAAGTGTGCAAAACAAAGTCTTGTTTGCCATAGGTTTCTTTGTTTGACTTTCCTTTGACCGAGGTCTTCTTCATCAATCTAGGTCAGATGAATAGGATACAATCCACGCCCTGATGTTTTCCAAGCTACCCATATATTCCTTTTCCTCTCTTGACACGTGGAACCTGCAAAAGCATGGATGTAGTTGCGAAACAGCCAATTAGCTGTAGAATGTGGCTGCGTTCCGTAGCTAAAAGACAAAAACTCATTCAAATAGAAAACATAAAATTATAACCTATAAATCACTGAAATTTACTCCTTGAGGCACTATGTAATGGTTTTTGATAATAAGGATGCATTTTTCATGACAAAATAGAGAAGGAAGGATGAGAAAAGTAGTTAAGGGAAAGACAGTTTTGGAACTCAACATACCCCCACTGCGAGACTATTGCATGTCCCCATGCAATCAAAATTGTGAACTCCATCCTCCCACTGCATTTGTTCTGAGACTTCAGCCAAAACATCCAACCTCTTCTTGCTTTTCTTTGCACCAACTGCCATCCTAGGCTTCCTCATGAGGAATCTATACTTGAGGTTAATAAGTGCCTTGTTTAGCTTCTTATTCTTCCTCTTTAGTTTTATGTTCTTCTTGTGCAATAAACCCAAGTGAAGCATAGTGTTATCATGGATAATCTTATCCAACTTGTTCTGTTCTTTTAAGGCTTTATTTTCCTTTTGTGTATGTGCCTATTTAGAACTTCTAACTCATAGATTTGTGTTTAAGTGAGCTAGTCAAAGTTTCTTGTCATGTGATAGGTTGCTCAGGATGAGATGAAGTCCCTAGGTCCACTGATGTACTTTTATTCTCTAACGACTCTATGTAGTCATAAATCTGCTGTTGGAACAAATCAATGCTTGGAGAGGCTCTCCTTGGGCTGCTTTAAAATTCTTGTTGAGGAGAGATCTATGGGATTTGCTCATATGTAATACTGTCATGGGACTGAGTTGGAGTTTCTTCTCCCAAATCTATGAACTGAGTCTCTTTTGATTTTTCTTTCTCCACTTTGCCCCTGAGTGTAGAAATTCTCCTGAAACTTTCGGAGCCTATGATTTCTTCCTCTATAACCTATTTTCCCTTCCCTTTCTCTTTATCTTTCTTGACTTGTTCTCTGATTTTGATAAGTCTCTCAGAAAGCAGTTGTTCATCATCCTTAGATGATGAAGGTTTAGGAATATTTTTTTGGGATTCCTCAAATTTTTCTTTTGATTTTCTTCTCTGCTTTGCTTGCTTTCTGATCTCTATTAGTGCTTCAGAGACAGGCTCTTCTTCATTGTTTTTATGTGCTGAAGTTTCAGAAGTGTTTTGAATGGTGAGACTAATCTTCCTTTTCCTACTTCTTTTTGCAGGACTTCCTTCAGGAAATTTTGGGGCATCTTTGAAGAATTTTCTGACCAAAAGGTTCTTCCATGTGTCCCCTACACTCTTTAGGTGATACTGAACTAAAATTTTTACTAGCCCATGGTGATAAAGAGTGGTTTCCATTGCTTCAATTTTCTTCTGAACATTACTGGCCATTCTTCTCAAACTACTCAATAAGAAAAATGGGAGATTGAGCGTTCCATCCTCAAGAAATTTCATTAGCAATCTTATGTGATATACATACATGGAACCAAATCTTCCCTCGCATGTAATAAATTTTTGTAAAATTAATAACATGCTAGCCCATTTGCTCTTAAGTGCAGATATTGGAATTCCTTTCCTAAAAACTGAGGTGTCCATACCTGGATTCTTGAGAATGACCTTCCAGTTTTCATCATGAAATTCTTTGTTCTTGAACCACCTCCTCCTAGCTTTGGTAGCTTAGTTGCTTTAGCAATAAAAGACTCGGTCACTGGAAATTTTATGTCACCTATTTCCACATCCACTCCATCAAATGATCTGGAAAGAGATTTGGTGATTTCTTTATGATAACCATTGAAATTTTCGATGAAACTCAACCAACCAGCTTTTTGCAGCATCCCTTTCAACTGAGGATAACCTTCCATGTACTTCACTCCTATAGGTTTAGTTCTGACTAGGAACCCCATCACCTCTATTCTCTGCTATTCTTCGAAATTCCCTTCACTGTTTGAGAAATGAGTGATTGTGTAAAGAGGACTATGTATGTGCAGTGAAACAATTGGTAAAAAATGACTATGGATATGGATATGGAATGATAGAATGGATGGAGGTAAAAATGACTATGAGTATGGGATGAAACGACTATACATGTACGGTTTATGAAATAGAGTAGCCGCATCCATATAATGTGTGCAAACAGAGAAAACGGAATGGATGTTCATGTAAACAGAGTGACTGTTATACGTAGAGGATATGAAATCAGAGTGATTGTGTGTACATAATTTTTGTACGCATGAAATGTATGAAAAATGGAGTGATTGTGTGCATAAAAAGGCTGCAGAAGTATAAGAGAAAAGCTTGGTGTAATAAATGAGAAATAGGGGTTTTGAAGAGTCGTATTCAAATGGGTTATGTCATGAATCTAACCATTTAACATGTGTGCTGGAGAAGTCCGGTTGAGTACGAATCATTGAGTTTAAAACAGAGGTTGAATCATGAGACCGTTATCATTAAAGACAGAAGGTGTGGTGGAATCATCATGTCAGTCAAATCTCATAATGACAAATCAAGGAGTCATGTGATTATACGAGTTATACCAATTTATGTTTTGTATTGCTTTTTGAAATAAGTTTTTGTTTTTACCTTTAGAACCATACCTTTCCGCTTGCTAATCTCTTTTTGTTTGCTTCCACATGTGCTCAGATGTAATTGGTCTTCAAAATTTGTTCTCTCCTTAATTACCTGCATATGAAATTTTATTATGAACTAGCCTCTTTATGCTTGGACTGATGATCAAATTGTTGTTGCATAATTGGATTGGCCACAGAACAAGATTAGCTACAGAACGGGAACAACTGCAGAATGTAAACCAGAGAACAAATTATGGCTTATGGATGAATGGAATGGAAATGGCTGCATGAGTGAATATGATAAATGAAAAATGGAAATGGAAGAAATGTTGATGAGGAAAACTTTATTGGTGGAATATGATAGTGGAGTGAAGTGAAACTTTGCAGAAGTAAAACAAAGTGAAAATGAACTAAATAAATTTTGCAGAACGCAAAAATGAGCCATCATTTTTCAGAAAAGGAAATGGAAAATATAGGGTGTCAGAGGCTTCTAATTTTCACCCAGTATTTTTTGTATAAGCATGCCAATCAGTGATTAGTTTTCAACCTTATACATAAAAAAAAAAAAAAATAGATAGGAAAAACAAAGATTAAGTTGGTGGAGAAGAAGGATTCTTCTTCACCAACTTCATGTCAGAATTATTCTGGAAGATTTTGATGAAATCCTCCCTTGAGAATGGTTTTTAATAAACTTTCAATCTATGACCATTCACAAGGAGAGGAGTTTGACTTTCATCTATTGTTCTGATCCTTACCCCTCCATTACTGAAAACTTTTTCAATCTCATATGGCCCAAGCCAATGAGTTTGAAACTTCCCTTGAAAATCTTTGAACTTTGAATCAAATAACAGTCTCCAATCTCCCTCTTGAATCTTCTTGTCCTTGATGTATTTGTCATGCCACTTAGCCCTCTGTTGTTGAACTAGACCAGTCCTTTCAACAACCTCTTGTCTAATTTCATCAAGTTCATTTAATTGCTCCAGTGTATGCTTTTGAGCTTCTGATAAATCCATCCCCAACTGGACTGCCATCTTGAAAGTTTTGACTTGGAACTCTATGGGGAACAAGACTTGTTTCCCATAAACAATTTCATAGGGTGTATGTCCAGTTGTGTTCTTTCATGTGGTTCTATAGGCCCATAAGGCTTCAAGAAGCCTTTCTACCCAATCTCTTCTATGTAGATGCACAGTCTTGGTGAGGATTCTTTCAATCACTTTATTTGTAGACTCCACTTGACCATTTGCTTGTGGATGATAGGGAGTGGATTTCCTATGCTTGATTTTGTACTCCTCCATAAGCTTCTCTATCATGTTGGATGTGAATTGAAGTCCCTGATCTGTCACAATTTCTCTTGGAACACCAAAACGAGTAAAAAATTCCTCAAAAAGAAAACTAACTACAGAACTTTCGTTAGAAAAAAGTAATGCTTTGGCTTCTACCCATTTGGTGACATAATCAGTGCATACCAATATATACTTTTTCTACTTGGATGGAGGTTTAATAGGTCCAATAAAGTCTAAAGCCCATTTTTCAAAGGGTTCAATAAGTACCTGAGGTTGCAATGGCATTTCATTTGAGGGAGCAGGTTTCCCTACCCTTTGGCAAATGTCACACCTTCTGACATATTCTTTAGCATCTTTGAAGATTGATGGCCAAAAATATCCTAAAGAAAGGATTTTATAGGCTGTCCTCTTGTCAGCAATGTGTCCACCACACAATTCATCATGACATGCTTTGAGAATATCAAGCATCTCATCTTCCTTGACACACCTTCTGATCATAAGATTTGGCCTTGTTTTATACAATTCGTTAGTGATCCATGAATATTTTGCACTATCTTGAATAATCTTTCTTTTCTCTCTTGGAAATAAATGTGAAGGTAACTTCCATGTAGCCAAGTAGTTAGCAACATCTGCAAACCAAGGAGTTCGAGTAGTTACTGCAAAGAGATATTCATTAGGGAACTTATCTTCAACCGGGGAGTCTTCTTTGATATTTTGAATCCTCGACAAGAAATCAGCAACTGTGTTTTGTTTTCCAAGTCTATCTAACACAATAATGTTGAATTCTTGCAAAAGTAAAATCCATCTTGTAACTCTGTCATTAGTAATAGGTTTATTCATCAAATATCTAATTGCAGAGTGATCTATATGAAAAAAAGTTTCATAGCCTATTATATAGTGTCTAAACTTGTTAATTGCATGAACAAAAGCTAAGAATTCTTTTTCAGTCACAGTATAATTCAACTCAGTGGGAGTCAAATTTTTACTTGTATAGTAAATGGCATAAGGAATCAAATCTTTTTGTCCCAATACAACTCCTAGAGCTGTATCTGAAGCATCTGTAGAAGTATGGAAAGGAAGTTTCCAATTTGGTCCTTTTAAGATAGGTGCTTCAAATATTCTTGTTTTCAAGGTTTCAAATGCTAAGTGGCAATTAGGATTCATCTTGAATTCACAATCTTTTGTAAGCAATTTGAAGAGTGGAGATGCTATTTTAGTGTAGTTTTCTATAAATCTTCCATAGTAACCTGTAAATCCTAGAAAACTTCTAACGTCCCTTTGACAATTTGGAATTGATAACTTAAAGATGACTTCAACTTTAGATTTGTCCACTTTAATCCCATCTCCTGAAATATGATGTCCTAAAACAATACCTTCTGTAAACATCATAAAGCATTTCTCATGGCTTAGTGAAAGGTTTGTTTCTTTACATCTTTTAAGGACTTTTTCCAAATTTTCCAAAGCTTCTTCAAATTTGTTACCATAGACTGTGAAATCATCCATATATACTTCTACACAATCATGTATTATATCAAGAAAAATTCATAGTACTACTCTTTGGAATGTTGCAGGTGCATTACATAACCCAAAAGGAAGCACTTGGTAGGCAAAAGTTCCCCATGGACAAGTAAATGTGGTTTTATCCTAATCTTCAAGTGCTACCTGAATTTGATTATAACCACTAAAACCATCCAAGAATGAGAAATACTTTTTACTTGCTAATGTATCTAATACTTGATCTATGAAGGGCAAAGGAAAATGATCTTTCAAGGTTGCTTTATTCAATTCTCTGTAATAAATGCACACCCTCCATTTACCATTCTTTTTAGGCACAATTACCAAAGGAGAGACCCATTGGCTATCTGAAATTGGGTAAATGAAGTTTACATTGAGTAATTTTTGGAACTCTTCTTTCACAATTTCCCTAAGATTTTGATTCATTCTTCTTTGAGGTTGTCTGATTGGTCTACTATTTTCCTCAATATAGATATGATGGATACAAGTCTTAGGATCAATAACTTTCATGTTGGTGTACTCCCATGCAAATGCAGTAGAATGTTTTTGTAATATTTTGGTTAGCTTTTCCTATTGTAGTTTCTCCAAGTTTTTGTTTATGTTCAATGTCCTACATAGAAAATTTTCAATTGTAGAGCTACCAAACTCTTCCATTGAATAGAGAGACATCTGCCTAGATGACAAGTATTCAACATTAGATTTTTCATGGAATTGTGCATGATCACACTTTGAAGATGTTTCAAAATTTTCCAATATGTTCAAAATTTGACTATCTTCACTAATTTCTGACATAGTAAAGAGAGGTTGAATATCATCTTCTTCATCGATCCATTCCTTGTCATCTATTTCTGTGATTGCTTTTGCTGGAGGATGCAAAGTAAATTTCTATGTTGAATTACCATTAGAAATATACATGTCACGAGATCTACAATTAATAAAAGCATCAGCTGTGGCCAACCAAGGTCTTCCTAAGATGGGTGGGTGTCCTCCTAGATTATTCTTGGGAGTTAAAATCATGAAATCAATAGGATATTCCCAAGAATCTAAGGAGACTAAAATGTCTTCTAGCACACCATCTAGTTTAATTACTAATCTATCTGCAAGTTGCAGCAAGGTGGGTGTGTAAAGAAGATTAGTGATCTGAAATCACCCCTAGGTGACCTCAGGAAATTAATGAAGGTATTATAGACTCATGTGTTGGGATATGCCTATGTTATTTTAAGCAATGGATTGATAAGATTGCGAAATACACAGGCATTGGAAAACAGTAAGAGAAACACAGCAAGCAAATGCAAAACACAACAATTTAATAAGGAGTTCACCCAATCCTCCTGGGCTACATCTCCTGGTCCAAATTTCAGTGGTGGCCTTTTCTATTGTGTCTTTAAGCAGAGTTTTTACAATGAGGATCTCAATTTGAGTCTCCTGTAACAGATGATGCTCAGTAGGGTGGTACATGGATTCCCCAAGCCGCTAGAGTACACAGACTCCTCCTTACTAAGTCTCGACCTCAACTAGTCTTAATGGGATGAGTCCAATCTGGTACTCAATTCCCAACCGATATCCTCACAGGGATTGCTTGAACCTCTCAAGCCTTCTCGGTTCAGTCTGCTCGATGCTGCCTTAGCTCTGCAGGTCAGCTCGAATTCTCTATTCTCTGCTTCTTGCTTCACTCTCTCCTCTGTCTCCCTCTGTTCTTTGTCTATTCGTGGCTTAAAGCCAGTCTATCCCATGGTTGTTTGCTTCCTCTTCTGGTTCTTCGGATCACCTGCCTCTGTCCACTGGAATTCCCTACTTCTTTGTTATCGCCATTTTGTAACGTTTCATAGAGAGGTGGACACTTGTCCCCTCACAAATTGAGCACCAGCTCTTCCTCGAACGGCCGTTATTTCAGTTATTCTATGAAATGATTCATTCGCCAGCTCAGCGGTCATGTCAGACCCCAAATTTCATATGCCTCGGCCTATCCTTCCGTCAAATTTGATCTCCCATCATGTGCAATCTCCATCGTTGATTTGGGGCCTCCAGATCCTACGGTCATCGCTTTTATCGCACAGGTGAGTTGCTCAACCGTTACCCTGTAATGAGAGCAATTTTCTCTCTCATCTGCCAGACATGCGTCATTCATTGTATGGCATCGCTTGGTCCTTTGCTAAACCCGCTTACCACCCGAAATGCCTCCGATATTCCGTCGGTTTTGACCGCGGGACCTGCCTTGTCAGTTTTAGCACTTTCCCACGGTTTTTGGGTTTCCCTTGTGACCGAGTGTTGGGGGTCTTTCCTTCTCGATGGGTTTTGCCCAGCGATACGCAATTAGTGCTTTTGCGCTAATTGCATATCAAAAATAGCCTCTGTTTTCGGATCTAGACTCCCTATTTACTAGTTTGCGCCACTGCGCGGTCTCCATGGGCCAACAGTCAGCGCGCTTTAACCGAGGGTCCTCGTTGTTTCGTGTTGGCTACAAACTGCCACTTTTCAGAGGTCTTTCTTGATAGCTCATTTGAAACAATCATAGAAACTCTGATAATTTTCAAGGATCCAATTTGAATCACGGCCTTCCCATTGAAAAAGCTTTTGGACCACCAAAAGTTGGTTTTCAAGCATTGACTAGGTGAGGATACAACTTTATCACCTATCCAATCTCTATCCATTTTGCACTTCTTGGCTTTGAACACCTGAGCCAAATTCTAAGGTACTCAACATCTCCCCTGCGCGTCGTTCTCACCTTCCTGTCTAGAACTATGTCTTCCTGCAATTCATTAAGATATTCAAGTAGCAGGTCATCAATAGAAGGCAATTGACTCTACTCTTCGGGATCCTCAATTAGTGAAGGTTCAAACAATCTCAAGCTATCTGCATTGATGACCGAGCAGATGTGCATATAAGTTGGCAAATCAAGGGGAAAAGCATTCTCACCAATTTTCTCAAGGATCCTGAAAGGTCCATACCTTATTGGTTTCAGCTTTTTACCTTCACCTTGCATCCTGTCCATGCTGATATACAGCCAAACTTGATCACCAACTTGGAAACTATGCTCCATCTGATGCTTATCATGCCTTGCCTTGTATTTGGCCTGGATCTTTTCCAGTTTTTCCTGTACTGCTTGATTGATCTCTTGGATTTTTTCAATGAACCTAGTTTCCTTGTCCACATCGTTGTGTACCTCAATTGCTATGTCCTTACCAAAGACAAAATCCAAGGGAGACTTTGGTGTGAAACCAAAATAGGTCTCAAAAGGAGATCTTTGTGTCGAAAAATGTTTGGCTCGGTTGTAAGCATGCTGCACATAACACAAATGTTCATCCCAAAGCTTAGGATGCTTACTGCAATATCCCCTGAGCAACTGGATCACTGTCATGTTGACTACTTCTATCTGGCCATCGATTTGTGGATGGAAAGCTGTGCTTTTCTTCAGTTTGGTGTCCATCAGTTCCCACAGACTTGACCAAAATCTTCCCATAAATCTGGTGTCTCGATCAGATATAATGGAAGTGGGTAACCCAAAATGAACCCATACATGTTGAAAGAATAGTTTTGCAATTTGTTCAACTGTAATCTGTTTATTACAAGGTATCAAAATACACATTTTGTTGAACCTATCCATAACAACATACAGATAATCATGACCTTTCCTAGATTTAGGCAGTCCTCCAACAAAGTCCATGGAAACACTTTCCCAAGGATGAGAAGGAACTAGCAATGGAGTGTACAAGCCTAGCTTCCTATTGCTGGGCTTGCTTTTAGCACTCTTAGTACACCCTCTTACATATCTAGAAACTGTCTTGTTCATTTTTGGCCAATAACAAAATATTTGCAGTTGTGCAACTGTTTTACTTACCCAAAGTGACTTGATATTAGAGAAGTGTGTGCTTCTCGAATTATCTTTACTCTTTCAGTTTGTGGAATGCATAGCTTCCTACAATGATATAGGAGTTGGTCCTTAATATGATAATCCAATTCTTCTACTCGCTTGCCTTGACTTAAAGCTGTATATACATCTTTAAAGTCTATATCTTGAGCATATTGTTCAATGTAGCTCTCATGTAACACATAATTATGCTTAAGTATAGTAGATGCATTTATAATGGGTCTAGGTAACATATCTGCAACTTTATTATGTATGCCTTTTTTATATCTTATGACTAAATGAAACTGTTGTAGAAAACCCATCCATATGTAGTGTCTTGATTGCTACAACTTAGTTTGGGAGTATAGATATTGAAGTGGTTGATGATCAGTATGTATCACTATTTCTTTGCCCATTAAGTAATGTTTCCACTTTTTCACACTATGTACTAATGCATACATTTCTTTATCATATGTGGGATAGTTAACTACTGCAGAATTAAATGTCTAAAAATGATAACATATGGGTTTACCGTGTTGTATCAACACTGCTCCCATGGAATAGTCACTGGCATCCATTTGGATCTCAAACAGTCTTTGAAGATCTTGCAGTGCTAGTACTAGTGTTGTACCAATATTTTCTTTCAAGGTGTCGAAGGCTTTCTGCTGTTTGCCTCCCCACTGAAACACCTTATTCAATCTTGTTAAAGCATGTAAGGGAGCTGCAATTAAGGGAAAGTTAGAAATGAACTTTCTCCAATATTGTGCTTCTCCTAAAAATCTCCTAACTTCTGTAGCAAATTTGGGTTTAGGCCAGTTTACAGTGACTGCCACCTTAGAGGGATCTATCTTCAATTCACCACCCCCTACTATATGTCCCAAATAATTCAAAGATGTTTTGCCAAATTCACATTTTGAGAGTTTAAAATAATTTTTTCTCTTTTCAAAACATCTAGAGTCTACTTAACATGCTTTAAATGTTCTTCCCATGTTTTTCTAAATATAAGAATGTCATCCAGATATACAATCACAAAATCATCAAGAAAAGGTCTGAGAACATCATTCATTATTCTCATGAAAGTAGAAGGAGCATTAGTTAAGCCAAAAGGCATAACCAGCCACTCATACAATCCCTGCTTTGTTTTGAAAGCAGTCTTCCATGCATCATGTTCGGCAACTCTGACCTGATGATATCCACTATGCAAGTCTAACTTGGAAAAATAAACAGCTTCCTTTAATTGATCTAATAGATCATCTATGTGAGGAAGGGGATAACGATTTTTTATTGTTATTTTATTCAGTGCTCGGTAATCAATGCACATTCTCCATGAGCCATATTTCTTTCTCACCAAACGATTGGTGACCCACATGGTGATGTGCTAGGTCTGATGAACCCGTTCTCGAGCAACCCCTGCACTTGCCTCTTGATTTCTGCATTCCCTAAAGCAGAAAACCTGTACATCTCAATGTTAGGCAATGGAGCATCTTGCTGCAAATTAATATCATGCACTATTTCCTTTTTGGGTGGTAGACCTTTAGGTTCTTGAAACAAGATATCATACTCTAAAACAAATTTTCTAAATCAGCTTGTTGTTTAGCATCACAGCCCTCAAATACATTGGTTTTATCAGGTTTCTTTTCCTTTACAACCATCAGTAAAAATTGTTTGCATGAATTTATAATTCGTTTCATCTGCCCTGAGTTTATGAGAGTGTAATTATTCTTGAGCTTATGAGCTCTTACAAAGTATTCGATTCCATCTTTAATGAGTAGATACTTGTTCTTAGCTCTATAGAAAATAACTTTTCAGTCATACAAGTAAGGACTTCCTAAAACAATTCCACATATATCCAAAGGAATTATGTCTAACTCAACCTCATCTACAAACGCTGACCCAAAAGAAAACTTGAGTTTGCATTGTCTAGTCACTTGTAGTTGTGCTTTATCACTTAACCATCCTAATGGGTATGGTTTCTTGTGAGGTGTAGTCAGTAATCCCAAATTCTTTACAATTGCTTCAAAAATTAAATTTACTTGTGAGCCACTATCAAACAAAGTATCAATCTTTTGATGTTTGGAAATAACTTGAATATGGAAAAGCTCATGTCTTTTTCTCTCATTTTCATCATCAATAGTAGATTGTGCAAAATTACTAGTAGATGCTTCAAAATTCTTACCTTTTATACCTATGGTTGCAATGGTTGCTTCATCTCCTGAGTCCCACCCCAAATATTTTTGAATAGTTGCAGCAGTCTTCTTCTTCTTTCCCTCAAACTTCTTAGGTCTCAGCTCTGGATGCAGAATCCAACAGTGCTCATCATCATGCACATCCTTCTTACAATGAGTGCATGAAGATTTTATTTTCTGTGCAGTGTTGGCCTTCCTTGCTTTCCATTTCTGTTTTCTTTTCTCCTTATTCTTGCTTGCGGTGGGTTGGGATGATCCCCCAACTTCTGGGTTCCCATTCTTTCCTCTAGCTTCTAGATGCATAGCTTGAACAAATACCTCATCTATACTGGTGGGATTAAACATGAAGATAGTGTGCCTCATGTAGCTGTGTAGACCACCGATGTACTTCAACAGAGTCTCAGGTGAGTCTAATGAGATTCCTAGAATCAAAGCTCTCTTCCTAAATTCTTGGGTGTAACCTTGTACACTTTTCCCTTTCAACTGGCGAAGATTTTTCTAGATCATCATGGCTTGTTGCATGTAGGCCAGTGGATAGAACTGCTTTTTGATTGTAGAAACAAATTCACTCTGGACAGAAAGAGTCTTACCATGTCTTTTCATGTTAGCTTGGGTCCTACCTTCCCACCAAACTAAGGCAGTGCCTTCAAGGCGTAGGCTGGCCAGCTAAATCTTGCTCTTATCTGAATCGATACTTTGCACTCTGCAACAAACATCAATTTGTCTAATCCAATTGTCCATCTTTTCTACATTCAACTCTCCATCATATATTGGTAAATCAAATTTAAAATCTAGTTTAATCAAAGATGTCTTCTTTTTATGTTCAGGGCTATTAGGAGGTGTGGGAAAGTTTTCTTCTTTCCCTTTGCCTTTTAAGTGGTCATGGAGGAGAGACTCTTATTCTTCTTTATCTTGTTTGGAGCCTGATAAATCCTCATCTTTATGTTTTCTAAAGTCCTTATACATTTCCTCTACCATGGACCTTATGGCCGGGAAACTACCTATAAATTGAGGGTCTGGCCCCATAGAAGCTTCCTTTGACATTGTCTTTTGAGGATAAACTCTTCCAATTTCAAGATTAGTTTCAACCAACTCTCCTTTTCCTAATTTAAGCTTTGATCTAGTTAGCATTCAATAGCTAAATCTAGCAAAAGCTTCTCTAACCTTAACAACCTATAGCTTTGATACCACTTGATCTGAAATCACCCCTATGTGACCTCAGGAAATTAATGAAGGCATTACAGACTCATGTGTTGGGATATTCCTATGTTATTTTAAGCAACGGATCGATAAGATTGTGAAATACATAGGCATTGGAAAACAGTAAGAGAAACACAGTAAGGAAATGCAAAACACAACAATTTAATAAGGAGTTCACCCAATCCTCCTAGGCTACATCTCCTGGTCCAACTTTCAGTGGTGGCCTTTTCTATTGTGTCTTTAAGCAGAGTTTTTACAATGAGGAGCTCAAATTGAGTCTCCTATAACAGATGATGCTCAGTAGGGTGGTACTTGAATTCCCCAAGCCGCTAGAGTACACATACTCCCCCTTACCGAGTTTCGACCTCAACTGGTCTTAATGGGATGAGTCCAATCTGGTACTCAGTTCCCGACCGATATCCTCACAGGGATTGTTTGAACCTCTTAAGCCTTCTTGGTTCTGTCTGCTTGATGCTGCCTTAGCTCTGCAGGTTAGCTCGACTTATCTGTTCTATGCTTCTTGCTTCACTCTCTCCTCTGTCTCCCTCTGCTCTTTGTCTGTTCGTGTCTTAAATCCAAATTGTCCCGTGATTGTTTGCTTCCTCTTCCAGCTCTTCGGATTGCCTGCCTCTGTCCACTAGAATTCCCTACTTCTGTGTCATCACCACTGTGTAACGTTTCATAAAGAGGTGGACACTTGTCCCCTCACAAAATGAGTGCCAGCTCTTCCTCGAACGGTCGTTATTTCAGTTATTCTGTAAAATGATTCATCAGCCAGCTCAGCGGTCATGTCAAACCCCAAATTTCATATGCCTCAACCTATGCTTCCGTCAAAGCTAGTCTCCCATCAGGCGTAATCTCCATCGTTGATATAGGGCCTCCAGATCCTATAGTCATCACTTTTATCGCACGAGTGAGTTGCTCAACCATTACCCTACGATGAGAGCAGTTTTCTCTCTCATCCGCTGAACATGTGTCATTCAATGTATGGCAACACTTGGTCCTCTGCCAAACCCGCTTACCACCCGAAATGCCTCCGATATTCCACCGGTTTTGAGTGTGAGACCCACCTTGTCAGTTTTAGTGCTTTCCCACAGTTTCTGGGTTTCCCTTGTGACCGAGTGCTCGAGGTCTTTCCTTCTCGAGGGGTTTTTCCTAGCTCACATATCAGAAATGGCCTATGTTTCTGGATCTAGACTCCCTATTTTCTAGTTTGTGCCATTGCGCGGTCTCCATGGACCAACGGTCAACGCGCTTTGGCTGAGGGTCCTCGTTGTTCTGTGTTGGCTACAAACTGCCACTGTCCAGAGGTATTTCCTGATAGCTCATTTGAAACAATCATAGAAACTCTGATAATTTTCAAGGATCCAATTCGGATCAATTAGGAAGTTTAAGCTTCTCCATAGTTTGTCTACTTATAATGTTTATTGCTGCCCCTAAGTCAGTCAATTTGTTTGGAATTTCAATCCCATTTATATATTTCTTGACAATTGGACTACCTGGATCCACATATTTCTGTATGGCAATCTTTCCCATCATGATATCCATTATTTTTCCCACCAAGTGAATTCTTTTTGTTTCTCTTGGTTTTCTTCTTAGTCTTTTGATGCTCAACTCCTTTATTGTTTTGGCTAGAATAGGAATTTCTCTAATGGCTTGTAACAAAGGAATTTTGATACAAACATTCTTTAATTCATCTAGAAAATCATAATTGGGCAACAAGATCTGTTTTTCTACTCCTATATCAATTTGTAATCTCTCAGGAAAAGGAGGTGTAGAAGTAGATGTTGGTTGCTCAATGTTAGGAGTTGTGTTTATTGATTCTTTTTGTTTTTCTTTTTCAATGTTTTGGTTTTGGAGGGATGTTCCCTCAAAAATTTTATTGACTTTTAGAGAGCCTTCCTCAAATTTATCTTGTTCTTGAATGACTATAGAAGGTTTTTCCTTTTCTAATATCCTACCAGATCTAAGTTGAACATCATTAAGATCTAGAGGAGTAATCATGTAAGTTGGAAATTGTTATCCTTCTACCATATAAGCATTCTGAGGGTTTTTATTATTGGTGTTTGGTAGTGGTTGGGTAGGTAGCTGATTTGGTTTTTGTTCAAATGGGAGTAAGAGTGGATGATTTTGACCTTGTTGTGGAGGTTGTTGTGGAAATGGCAATGAGAGTTGAGGGCTTTGATTTGGAAGTTGTTGATGATTTTGTGGCTGATTTTGTGAGGGAGGATAGCTCTGATAAGATGGATGATATTGATAATATTGAGCAAATCTCCCATAAGGATTTTGTACCCCTTGTGCCCACAGTTGAGATTGATACTGAGATTGAGGTTGAGGCCAAAGTTGCTGCCAAGAATTCCAGTTTGGTGGGGGTTGAAAGTACATTGGATTGTTAAATCCTTGATTTTATGGCCCCTGCCAAGGTCTTCTTGCAACAAAACAAATAGGTTCTGCAGGATTTGGGACTGTTTCCTCTTGAAAGATAGCCTTAAGACCTAGGATTGAAGGACAACCCTTGGTCTCATGAATTTTTGAACAAAACATACAAGTTTATACAATTTTTGCATCTAAAGGACATTCCCTTAGAGCATGTTTCTTTCTACATTTTGGAAAAAAGATGGCTAAAGCATCAGCCTCTATTTTCTGCTTGTTCTGAATTTTAAGGGTGTCTAGTTGCTCACTATGGCTCCCTAAAATGTCAGTTTTAAACTCATCAAGCATATTGCCAATTTTTGCCCTACTTACAGATCTGGTTTCATATTTGTTTTCCCTAACAACAGAAGGATCTCTTGGTCCTTTCCCAATTTTAGATTTCCCTCTTGAGAGATGGACACATATTTCTACTATGTCACTCAATGGAAGTTGAGAGATATCTCCCTTCCTCATCATGTTAAGAATATCTATCCATTCATCTCTAATGGCTTTTAGTAAAAGAGCTTTCAAATTTTCTTCATCTAGATTGCTCATTTTTGCTCTTTTCAAATTATAGTTGAATCTCTCAAGCAAATCCTCTAAGTTTTCATCTTCCTTTTGTATCATTTTGAACACCTCATCTTTATGATTGGTAGGCATACAGTAATCCAAGTATCTATCCAAAAATGCATGTTTCATGTCATTCCAAGTTCTAATGGATTAAGTGACTAATCCCATAAACTATTTCAAAGTAGTCCCTTTTAGCATTGAAGGGAACAATTTGAGTTTTTGAGAGTCTTCTAGATAGTCATAGGTTCTGCATAAGACTTCAAACTCAAACAAAAATGTTTCAAGATCCTCACTTCTCAACCCATAAAAGTTTGGGAGGACAGATGGTGAAATGTTTTTCATTGTTGTATGTGTTTCCTCATCTACTATAGGGAATCCAAATGAGTTATCTACTTCCCTATTTCCTCTGCCTCCTCCATTATTACCTCTACCTCCTCCATTGTTTCCTCTACCTCTCCCTCTACCCCCTCCTCCAAATAGTGAGAATTCTCCATCTTGTTCTTGTTCTGCCATTATAGTTTCTTCAAAGTCAGTATAGGGCTCAACCTGCAAGGTTATTTCCTCTTCCTCTGGTTCTTCTATTAGTGGACTATGGGAGGGAGTTCCTACTTTTTCTTCCTCACTAGGTATTCCTAGTTCTTCAACTACAATAGGCTCCCCTATGGAGGTGAAAAATGTCTTCTCTCCTATGACTGTTTTGGTGGATGATGTAGGAGAATCTTCTAATTGAGTTTCTGCCCCTTTTATTCTAGGAATCCTATGGCTGGGAGTATGAGTCTGGGATGGAGGTGTATCTTTTCTAATTCTTGGTGGAGTAGGTGGAGTTGTGGGAATTGAACTTCTACCCCTAGCAATAAATCTACCAATAGAATCTCTTTCTCTGTGCATGTCATTGTTTTGTTGTTTTTTTTTTATGAATGTAAGAAATATGGCTACCTGGTTACACTTCCTTGGCAGCAGAGCCAAAATGTTTGATCAATTTAGTGTCCTAAATTTCTCTACATAAATTATCAATCCGGGTTTCATAAACTGATGAAGTGTAGTGCACTATATGTGTTAGATCAGAGTTATTGAGTTTTAAGTTGTTTTGGGGTTTTGGTCTTTTAATTCCTAACAAAATCTTAAATCTACTGCTGCTAAGAAAATGAAATGAGAGCTAAAAGTGCTTTAATCCAGATTTGGAAGTAAAGTTTTAACTAATAAAGTGAAAACAAAGTTTCTCTTCTTGCTATTATGATTGTTTCCAAAACATAGATTGAAAAGGACTTAAGAGCAATCAATTACAAAACCAAAGCTTAAATGAGATATTAAAACTGAAAATGAGATTGTAGTTATCTATGATGAACTAAAAATGAAATACTTGAAAATGAGACTACAAATACTGTCTTAATCTATTGCAGAATTAAAACTTAATGAACAACTGAAAATGGAATTACAATTAAATGAAAAACTATGATTGAAAATGAAATTGCAATTAATCTAGCATAAAAACTAAATGAAGAGTTAGGTCACTCTGCTATACAATTTTGGGAGAACTACCTCCTTGTGATAACATTTGGAGGGATTCAATACTTCATTGTTCTAAGAAAAAGTAAACATGAAAGTGCAGAGAAAGACTCATTCATAAACGAAATATTTCACCACTTAGTTTTAAGATGTACCATCAACTGAAAGGGCTTTCAGAAATATTCATTCAACATGAGTTATCTAACTATCAACAAAATGGAATTGATTAGTCAAACTCAAAATCTAAAGACTAATGACAGTAAATGAAAGAAACTAGACTAGTGATCAGAAAACCTAAATTACTCTATGCTACTGACATCAACTTCAAACCGCTGATAGGAAACTAGAAAGTAATGAAATAAAAGAGCTATTATGTGTTGATGAGAAGATGACACAAGCTGCATTATAAACAGAGTTAGAGAATGGTTATGAACATCATGAAAAGAACACAGTGAATTTATAGTTAATCATGAAATAAAAACAAAAATAAAATATAACCTTGACCAACGCAGGGGCCCTCTACAAAGGTCGCAGATTCTCAACACTTAATCAAAACTTCAACAACGCTTCAGGTATCCATTGAAACAAAGTTTAAAACAGAGAATGATTTCTTCAAACTACAGAGCGGAAATCTTAACTTAATACATAAGCATAAAAATGAACTTGTTCTACGTTCTCCACACCGGTATTTATAGGAAATTATACAACTGTTTTAAAGAGAGAAACAAGCTACAGCAAAACACGTAGACAGGAAAGTATGCGGAATTCTTGTCCTCGGTTTCTTGGAAACATAAATCTTATAATAGTGGCTATTGGATTTTGTTTGTGCAGGTGGAAGATGAAGTCTGTGGCCTCAGGAAACCACTTCGGATCCCTATCTCTGAGAAACGTGTGCAAAACAGAGTCATGTTTGCCATAGGTTTCTTTGTTTGACTTTCCTTTGACCGGGGTCTTCTTCATCGATCTAGGCTAGATGAATAGGATACGATCCATGCCCTGATGTTTTCCAAGCTACCCATGTAGTCCTTTTCCTCTCTTGACACGTGGAACCTATAAAAGCGTGGATGTAGTTGTGGAACAGCCGATTAGCTGTAGAATGTGGTTGTGTTCCGTAGCTAAAAGACCAAAAATCATTCAAATAGAAAACATAAAAGTATAGCCTGTAAATCACTAAAATGTACTCCTTGAGGCAATATGTAATGGTTTTTTATGATAAGGATGCATTTTTCATGGAAAAATAGAGAAGGAAGGATGAGAAAAGTAGTTAAGGGAAAGACAGTTTTGGAACTCAACAGTTTCCATCAAAGATCAAAGAGTGTAAACAATGCATCTTATATTATAGTTCTTTTCACTATGTGCATTTAACAGGAAAACAAAAAACAAAAGAACATGCTTAAATAAGTAGGAATAAGTGGGTTACTAAGCCTCCTAGAGTTGACAGGAAAGAATAAGGGCTAGATTTTACATGAGGCTTGAAAATGAGTGAGGATGAAGTACCATCCTCATAACTATTCTCCTTTAAACCATTGGAAATAGAATTAAGTGGAGGAGATAAAGAACTGTCATCACACTGGTGTTTCTATGTGTTGCAAGATATGGGGCCCAAGCATATCTAAGAAAAAGTGGATTCATATGGAAAAAGTGTAGAAGCACATAGCAACCTTCTTGCTAGGGATAAAATCCTCCATAAGGGTATATTGGCACAGATAGGTATGTATAGATTTTAAATAAAATCATTAAGGAAGTTGATTTTACACCTACATCAAGGTGGTTGAATACAATTTCCCCATTATCAAGGAAACATTATAGATAAGAATGAATGCATGGGAGCTACAATATAGGCAATGACTAGAGAGGTGGGACCAAAAAGGGGAAATATGTCCGCAAGTAAAAAAACAAGCGATGATCACTTACAGGGATTTTGCAGGAAACTTGAAAGGAAAGGGCTAAATAAGAATAGAAAAAATAACAATATTATATTCAATAGCTCATCCTTGGTTGTGATATCAGGATTCAATATTACCTCACAGTTTTACATTCCATGAAGGGACATAACACTTTAGCCCAACTTAGGGAAAGTTTCACAAACTAAGATGTGAGACCAAAAGATGGAAAAAATACAAAAAAGAATGGAATGAAACATATCTAATATGTAGATAAAAAGTATTATAAATTGAAAAAGTTTTGTTTCTTCATTGCAAAGTATACAATGACATCCACAAAGAGTTGGAAATAGATAGAACTAACTAGAACAAGGTAGTCATGGAAAGAAATATAGAATAAATTGAAATGATGGCTAAAAAAATAATGTACCACATAGGTAAAATGTTGAAAATAAGACACAACCACTACTCCTCAAAGAAATACATATATGAGTATACTTTGACAAGGATTGCACACTAAATCCAAAAAATCCATATGTTGTACACTCCATTTTACAGTTTGTGGCATTCATGAAATTTTTCTACCTATTTAAAATATAAAGGTTAGTAATGCTAAGATGTAAATATCTTGTCCCATCATCTACATCGTCTTGTGGACATATAATAAAATTATATTCCATTATATTCTCTATTTTTCTCATTCCTTGGGAAAACTCACAAGATAAATATCAAGCAAAATGGAGCAACATTAAAATTTCATGTGGTCTTTCCTTTACATGCATGGTAGTGAATAAAAATCAATGCAAGGACACTAATATTTTTACCATTCTAGAAGATAATCCTACAGAATGTAGTGAGACATTTTATGGGTGAGTTAGGGGTCACCATAATATTATCTTCCCAAATAGGATATTTTGATCCAATGATGAATGTGTTGGGAAGATCCATTGACTGGAGACCATGCAAAATCAAGTAGAGTGAATGTATGTATATCTAAAATGATAACAAAATCAACCCAAAGAACATGAATCAAACCTATAATTGTACATTGAATTCCTTCAACAATAGTAAATGCTTTAAGAAATCAAAAAAACAAATCAAGAACTTCCTACAAGTATTGGGTAAGTCCTAGGCACCAACTTCACCTTGAACTTTTTACCTAGATTATGAATGTACATAAAAGTGTGGTTATGTTATTTCACCCAACGATAATTGGTCAATACCTATGCCTTTTACCAAAATCACTGATATAGATAAGGAATATTGTTGTATGAATATTGTCAACAACCTTCAACTTAATCTAGATTCCAATGCTGGAATAGATAAGCATGAGCATCATGGAGCTGTGTAAGTGGAAAAATGGAAATCAAATCAAAAGTTGATGATCATCCCATTACTGGGTGCTTCAAATGGACCCTATCCACCACGGGATAAGTAGATTTCCTCCTTCCATCAAGCTAATGACAAGCCTACAAGGACTCATGTTTAGGATATATTGTGAGTCCAATCCTAAATTTATATCATTTTCCGGGGGCAATGTTGTAATGATTTCACTAGGAGATCCACATAAGTCTTTTAGTATTTGAGATAATTAGATCCATGAGACCACAAAGAAATATATGAAGTTGGATTCCCAGATTTTTCTTTGGAAAATAAGGCCACCAAGTATGCTCTGAAACATGGGGAGAGAAATGAAATGAAATATATGTTAGAAATATTACAATCGTGAAAAGGAAGAGGAATAAATTTTGTGGACCTTGAGCGCAGATGTTGGAAATAGATAGAACTACCTAAGGAGTGTGAACAACTCAAAAATATGTTGATAGCCTTGTTAAAGGAATATGTGATGGTATCAAGATTATTGTCTATGAGCAAAAGAAATAGGGAAAATAGAAATGGAAATTGATGTGATAGGCTCAGGCTAATTCCCTTTCATTGTAAACATTTAATACACTTTGATTAAAATTAAATATGCCTAAGAATTCAAACACGTATTCAAAATTTTGAGAAAGGAGGTTGAATGGGATTTGAAGGAAGCTTGACATTTTTAGTGAAAGCCATGGATGGTTAGCAAGTATGATTTTAATTGGACTGACCATATCGGTTAATGGAGCTAAGTGAGAGGGTAGAAGAACCATGCTGGCCTTAGCTAAATTCACAAGGAAGAAAAGACAAAAGTTAAGAGGCAACATGGGTTGTGCAAGAAGGATTGACTACCTACAGTTAAGAAATGGGAAGTGGAAGGCCAAGAAAAAAAAAGGAAATTTTCAAGTTTCTTATAAGTTGGTTTCTAGATCAAATCTTAAAATCTTATGATAGCCATCAATTTAGGGTTTGAAACTTATTAAAAATTGTCTTTTATCACCTATATGTTAGGTCTAGGGTCTCCTAAAATAACCATTTTCAATTTACTATTCTATGTTTGGGGATTTGAGGATTTAGATTAATTTATCCCCTACTTACACTAGTTTTTCAATGTAGAAATAAAAATTTCTTGAAATCAAATGTAATGCAAAAATAAATCACGCCCAAGTAGCCAAGTGCTTGGTGGGATAAAGTTGAGCAATACTTGGATGAGATTTTTTGTGTGTATATGACTCCAACCCTAGTTAATATTTCAATTCCAGATATGCAAATGAAATTACCTACAAAACAAATGAAGGAGGAAAAGTTTGATTGAAATAAATAAATAATAAAATAGAATAAAATCCATACCAATGCCTTATGCCCAAATAATATAGTAAAATTTTCTTCTACTCCCCTTCTTGAAAAATGAGAGTTTGTGGTCTTTCACTCAAATATAAACACAATGGTTAAAGAAAGACAAATACTACATGAATTTTTTTCATGTAAAAGTTTCTTATTTCACTCTATTTCTCTCATACAAAACTAAATGAACAATGCATGAAAGAAAATAACTGGAAATGTAATCTACTATAAAAACTAGTAGTACATAATGAGAACATCACCATGAAAATACATAAGCAAGGTGGGAATCCAACTCTCAAAAATTCTACTAGTAATCCAACAACGTATCAATATAACCAAAAAATAATTGATACAATGTACAAACCCACTTTATTATTATCTCACTTCTTGACTTATCTTCTTCTAGACTAGAGCATATTCCCACTCATGACTATTATTTATTTAAAATGGGAATAAACTTTTATGTAACTCCCACTCGGCTAAGACATACAATGCAAATAAAAAATAAATAAAATAAAAATAAATAAATAATTGTTGTCTCAACTAAACCCTCACCATTTTGAGTTATTTTCATTAGATAGTTGTTCCACTTCAACATCTGAATTGATACTAGTTGTCTTACACATATTCATGAGACTAATGAGGAAAACTTAGATTGAATTTGACCAAATATTAAATTAAATTGCATGAATAAATAATTATTAAAAAGACTTGAGTGCATGAATACCTGAATAAGTTTCTCTCGGTTTCATTAATAAATTGTTGGAGTATTTTAATATTGGAGTAAACCTCCCTCTACTCGACAAAGCAAAAACAAAGTTAACATTGAATTTGTTCTTGCTTTGTTGGATTGAGGGTGTTTTTCTCCAAGATTATCCAAATCCTAATTTATTCTCTACTAAACAGGGTGAACCGTGTGAAGGTGGAAGTTTTGATGGCCGCTCCCCCGCCCTCTCATCACTCTCAATTCCCTAGTACCCAATCTATCTACTAGGAAATAGTTGAAAGAAATACATTAAGATACATAAATAAACAAATAGAAAACATTCATTTATTCATTCGTACATCCACAAAATATTTTATCTCAATAAATTTTATCACAAAAATATGTTTACATAATATGAAACAAGGTCATTCTAATTTTCTCCAACGGGGGGATCACAACTTTTTATTAATATAGTCAAAAGTTACATGTGCACATGCCATGAGGAATTCAACCTCTCTGTCAAACATGTGGTACTCAAAAATTCAGGCTCTAAATAAACAAGTGCATGCATTTATTAACAAGTTTCTTTCCTTTTTAAATATGTATTTATCAAGGATGTCTTGATCTTGGTCCCCTTCAGTTGTTTTGGGCTCTATATGTCTTGTTGTTGACCTAGTCCTACATCTATGTTGTTGCAAGTGGGGTCGAGCATCAATTACAATAAGAAAGAAATATTAAATTCATATTTATAGTTATTATTATTACAAGTGCTTTATTAATAAAAATAGTAGTAGAGTGTTCTTTACCTACTTTGGTAGTGGAGGGAAGTGGAATACATTCAGATGTGGCCATATGTTCCTCCTCTTGTCTAGCTTCATCATGTACATGCTTTGGAGTAGAAAAAATAAAGGTTATAATTAATACACCATTTTCATTTACTAAAAAAAATTTATAACACATGAAATACCTCCAGTATCGAGCCGAACATTAGTTTCAAGAGGCACTCCACCGTCACTAGGCTCATTTGTTGTATCTACATTTTTTTACTACTTTTTATAATCAAGCACAATACCTTATGGCTAAACATAATAACCAATAAATTGTACAATTATTAATTTATAAATTCTCTTTGTTGCTTTTATTTACTTGAGTGTCATGTTGAGTGCCAAAAGACTGTGAAGACACTAAGCTTGTCCTACGTTCAAACACGGCTTGATAGTCGTGATTGTAAGCAAGATTGAAGTCTTCCTCCGTGGCATGATATTTGAATTGTGACCCTTGAATTTTGCATGAGAACATGAAGTTTTCTTATTCTGTGATATTAAATTAATTTTTTTAAGAATTTATAATTTGGATGCAAATTTTTTTTTTATACTTCCAATTTTTTTTACAGGTTTTGAGTAACCACCCGGGTCAAGATGATGTTTCTCATGTTTAGCTATTCTCTCACTTATGAATTTTGATGTATTTGGGAGCCTATATTATTGAAAATATTGAAAAACTTAATTAGATGTCACAATGATGATAAAGCATCATAATTACATTATTAAAAGTGCCTCATACCTTCCTAGTCTAGGTGGTGTCTTCCCTTCTTTTCAAAACCCCTTCTCCTTTGTGTCTTCCACGATGGCTTTCCACTCCCTCTTTGGAATCACTGGAGGGAACTCATAATTGGGTTTGTTTTGAAAATGCACCCTATACTAGTCCCAAAGTTATTTTAAATCTAATCCTTCCTTTAAGGTAACTCCAATTTTGTTGAAGGTACCCTCACTGAATAGGCCAACCATCTTGTTCACAAGTTCATCCTTCAACTTGGAACTTTGTGATTTCTAGTTTGTACGAATGGTGGGCCCAAAGATTTCCAAGGTTAGTTCATACATGCACCTATAGAATACATCATTTCCTGCAAAACGATATTATCATTAGTTTAAAATAATCACAAACTATGGGTAAACTTTAATTAGATGATACTAAATATTACTTGGAAGTTTCTCTAATTTCATGGGGACATGGTAATTATCTACCAAAAACGTAATCGGTAGTGTTCCCATGCTAGTAACACGAGAATATCCAAGAAAATCACTTTAAAATGTTCAATGGGATCATTCTCTGCATCCACAACATCATTTACAGATCTTAGTGTATGTTGTTCACGGGGTGTAGATCTTGGAGTGTGTGTTTCAGCAGGTGCACAATTGATCTCAGTGACTGGTACATCAATCACATGTAGAGCATGAACATTTATACCAATTTTGGACCCCATAGTCGTACCAATATGAGGATCAAACTCCCTCAAAATCTCTTATAAAATTAAGAGTTTTTTTATAAAGAGTGAGATAATTAAAATCATAAATAAATAAATGGGATAATTAAATGAGTTACTTACCCCATAGTGATAAAATTGGTCCATCGGTGTCTTGGTTTGGCCTCATATCTCTTTTTTTTGCAGCTGAATCAAAATTAAACAACTGAGTTGCTTGTTTATCGCTTGGATCAAATCCAGGGACAAAATACTTTCTTCTTCACTAAGAACCTCCTCAGAATAATTTGTGAACTACTCGGAGGTTAGTGCCTTCCCCTTGTCACCCTCTTGATCAAATAAGTGTAATTTGTAATTTTTTCCATTATCCTCAACTATAAACATTCAAAAAATTTAATTTGATGAAACATTTTAGATCAATAAAAAATTCCATTTTTTACATAAGAGGAGAATTTTAGTAAGTTAAATACTTTCTCGTAAATATTATGATATCTCGAATATCCATTATGACACATTAAAAAATAATCAAGCAATTCATACACAATTAACCATCATTATATTAATAAGAAAACCACTACCAACATATGTCTAAATTTATATAGAAACTTCACATTATATCATGGCCAATATAAAAGGTTCTAAAATTATAAAAACTTCATCATCTTGGAAGGCTCTTGGAAGAGGAATTATGATAGGATCAGTAGATATTCCATATTGTATAGAAACAATAATTTGAAAAGGATGAAGGAATGTATTTTCTCAAGTTGGTCATATGCATAGTGAATCTTTCATTTAGTTATATGGTGCCTAAAAATATGAAATTGACTTACTCTATAATGGATAAAATGATACTCTAGAATAAATCTTGTGGTTATATTATTTTATGTACAATTACATTGATGTTTACCTACTATGAGGTTGGTTCCCTTTTACCTTGATCAACCTGCCACAATATTATATGTTATGAAACCAGCTCACAAATAGATAGAAAATATAGATCAACGCCTTAGAATTTAGCCTCTTCGAGGGGGAAACCTCCTTTACATTACACAAATGAACAATTATTGGATGATACAAATGACAAGACCTCCTTTCTATATATAGGAGTCTAAGGGGTCATAATATAATCAGAGCCGACATAACAATAATAATGTAAGGGCACAATAATGGCAATAGTGGGCTTCTATGGGGCACAATAGTAACAATATGGGGACTACATGGGTACAACAATATAATAAGGGGGATGTACTAATAACAATAAGGGGTTACACTAGTAGTATAGGGACCTAACATGCCCCTCCTTCAAAAAGTGTTGTCCTCAATGCTTTAGTAGTTTTTGATGTTTCTATATAAAATTCTTGTCCTCCCAATTGGAATCTTCAGCAGGTAAGTTCTTCCACTTGATGAGATACTCTAAAATTGATCGATTTCGTAGCTGTCAGTTCTTGTTTCTATGATTGCTCCAGGTTCCAATATGATTTTTCCTTCCTCTACAAGTTCTGGAAATATTGTTTGAATTGGGATCTTCTACAACTTTTGAATGAGTGGCCACAATTCTTCGTCCTTCTTCCATTCATCCCTTACTTCGTTTATCCAATCTGGTTGGATAATAGAAATAGCACAAAACAATGCTTCCACATCCTCATCCTTTCTTGAGAGTGCATCTACAACAAATTTTTGCTTCCCTTTTCTATAGATGATGTCAAAGTCACAACCCAACATAATTGTGACCCATTTTTTCTGTTCTTCTAAAGATAATATTTGTTCTAAAAAGTATTTAAGACTATCATGATCCATTTTTACCTTGAAATGTCTTCCCATTGGGTAAGGTTGCCATTTCTTAAGTGCATGTAGTATTGCCAACATTTCCTTCTCATAAATAGCTTGCTTGAGATGCAGCCGTAAAAGTACCCATTCACCTACATCAAAACATTTTTCACTGCGATGTTGATCTACCTGTTTTTTCATTCGATTCTGCACCAAAGTGGTGTTATCCTTTAAATGTTGGCGAACTTGTTGTTGATGCTCGATGTGATCTTTCACTACTTGAACCTTTTTCTTCTTGATATGTCCTTCTATCATTAGAGTTTGAAGAGTGGTAATTTCTTCCAATGCTTTACAAGATAATGGTCGGATTCATTTCTTGATGCTCGATGTGATGTTTCACTTCTTGAGCATTTTTCTTCTTAATATGTCCTTCTATCTTGATAGTTTGAGGAGTGGTAATTCCGGCCAATGCATTACAAGATATGGTTGGATTCATTTCTTCTTTCTCGATGTGATCTTTCACTTTTTGAACCTTTTTCTTCTCGATATATCCTTCTATCTTGAGAGTTTGAGGAGTGGTAATTCTTGCCAATGCTTTACAAGATATGGTTGGATTCATTTCTTCTTTCTCTGGGGTTGGTTCCTGGTGTATATCCTCTTCTTTTGATGTTTCTTGATCCTTTTCTTCCTCCTCTTCATAATCTATCTAAAATAATTTCTTCTCAGCACACTTATGACCTTTAGTGCATTTTCTATCACAATTGTAATAAAGCCCTTTTTCTCTTTTTTCTTCCAATTGTTGTGGTGTAACCCTTGTAGGTTGTGGAAGGCTAGGAGAAACAACACTTCCATATTTATAGTTGTGAGGGGTAGAATTCCTTGTTGCCATAATTTTGCTTTCCACTTTGTAACAAAGCCCTTTCTCTCTTTTTTCTTCCAATTGTTGTGGTGTTGCTCTAAAGAAGGTGTTGCTCTTTGTATTCTCATAATGTGCTATAATTTCCTCCGTGAAAATTAACCACGTAACAAGTTGTTTACGAGAACAAAGCCCTTTATACCATAAAAATCGATCTTGTTCTAAATATGAAGATGCAATACATACCTTTTGTAATAATGGTACACCATGTAGATCAAAATATTTCTCCATCTATAGAATCCAATTTACTAGATCCTTGCCATCAAACTTCCTCATCTAGCTTTTTCTTGATTTTAGGAGCTCGATCTTGAAACGACTGTAACTCTGTACTTTCAGATCTTTAAGTTCTGAAATTGTGACCTGCAGTAGCCCTCTGTGTCCTCTTTCCAATGCCACTAGTCTAATCAAAATTGGAATCTCCAAGAAAGAGTTATGCGCAATCTCCCAAGATGACCTGATTATATACCTTTTCAGAAGAGAAAACTTGTATGAAGTACCACATGTCACTGTTTTTCCCTCTAGATCTAAAAAATATATACAAGAAACTAAAGTCTGTCTGCTTTCTGTAACTTCTTACGAAATTTCAATTTGATGCTCAAAACAAAAGTTATGACTATTTTCCCCAGGTCACCTGTTTGGAATGAAATTCGGGAGTCTGCAAAAATGCCAACTTCCTCAGATCATATCTCTGCAAATATAGCGCAAAACGCTCTGAAATTTGGACTTGAGGTTCATAACGATTTCGTCCCAAATGGGTTTTTGTTTTAGCATTTGAAACGTCGCAGAAAAAAAGTTATAGTGCAAATGCCACGATGATCTGTTTGGAGCAGCGAAACCCTAGAATTCAAAGCTCTGATACCAAATGTTATGAAACCAGCTCACAAAAAGATAGAAAAGATAGATCAATGCCTTAGAGTTTAGCCTCTTCAAGGGGGAAACCTCCTTTACATTACACAAATGAAAAATTATTGGATGATACAAATGACAAGACCTCCTTTCTATATATAGGAGTCTAAGGGGTCATAATATAATCAGAGCTGACATAATAATAATAATGTAAGGGCACAATAATAACAATAGTGGACTTCTATGGGGCACAATAGTAACAATATGGGGACTACATGGGTACAAATATATAATAAGGGGGTTGTAATAATAATAATAAGGGATTACACTAGTAGTATAGGGACCTAACATTATAACCATGGTGTATTAAACATTTCCCTTAACTTACAAGATGTTTGACAATATATTGTACTAAATGACAATCAAAACATATAATATACATTTATTACAAGTTGGGTAAAATTGAATTCATACCACCCCCATAATAGCAATATTTGTATTTATTCTATTCAAATTATAATCAATGAGCAACTCTTCCCCTGTAACTATTGATTTAATGACACATACGAATACACAATATCCTTCACACCCCTTGAATATGAAATTGGGTTGTTTATTTGTGGTCATGAACCATGTACTATTTATAAACCCTACAATATTCCATGTTGCTTTCGGTCTTCCATCAATATACATAGTTGCACCTTTATTTTGGTCATTATCTTTTAGCTGTGTATAGTTTGTGGCCACTCCATATCTTCGTATACTTTTGGTATATTGGATTAGTCGTACCCAATCATTGTAGATGTAACAGGGTATGACATACTCCATCAATTTAGTTAATCCTCTATAACATACATTTATTCCATCCATGCAATATCACCCCAAATCATGTAATGACGATGGGGAAATGCGGTATATCCTTTCATTAACAGAAAAATCAATGTTTATTTCAGGAATATTCTTGGGTACCCATTGTTTCACTAGATGTTTGTACCTTAAGGGAACCTTGATTTCATCTATGATCTCATTATCATAATAACATGACCCCTCTTTAGCGAGAAAAAAATCCATGCAACTATGGAGTTTTCTTCTAATCTTTCCACAGCGAGTTGATCTTCACTTGCTAGACGACATAGTAGATGTTTGGTCAATTTGTTCTATCCTACCTTAAATTTCATTACTCGATGGAGATAGATATGACAAATACCTATTTGGTTGAAAGTCCTATAACACTCCATCAAATGAGAGAAATTTTTAGTGAGTGTCATAAGGGATGTTGAGAAACGCCTTAACAAAACCACAAGAACATTATAATAGTAAAAGTGAGTTACAAGTAATTTCTCCGTGTTTAAAATATTTAAGTAATATTTTAAAACTTGAGAACTTGAGAACCTATTCATCCTAACCAATGTTGAATGAACTCACTTGATAACTTGAGAACTCAACATAATCTGATAGCATTTATTCTTCAATTACAAAAAATACCCAAATACTTCGATATGTTGAAGAATGTAACTAGTTTTGGTGGAATAAAAGGAAAAGTTTTTAGATGTCAAGGTTGTTGAGATTTTTAGCTTGGGAGGTACTCCAAACCCTAGGCTAGAGTGTTTTATAGGATTTGGCACAAAAAAATGACTTGTGGGCTAAGAACCCAAGCTTGCGGGATTTGTCCCTAAGATGGTGGGTGTGGAACCACAAGGCATTTTGATGATTTGACACGTGGACGTGTTAGAGGACTTCGAAAGGAATTGGAGGAAATGAAAAACATCGAAATTTGAGTTGTCTATGATGAGATTTTTATTTTCGTCTATGGATGTTAGGCTTTCACATGATTTTTTCAAGCCAAATTATGTAATTTTATGAGTTGTTAAGCCCACAAGGGCAGATTAGATGAAGCCCTTAAGAAGTCTATAAATTAGAGTGAGGAGAAACCTCATTCTCGCCAACCCAAGTGAAATTCATCACAAGTGGAGAGAACTTTAAGTAATCGTGGCTTAAAGGATTCTGTTCAAGTGAAGTAGGAAGTAGTTTGGGGTTTGTTTTGTTTCTATTCCAAATTTATACTCCTAATCCTAATATCTCTCTTTGGAAAAAGATTCTATAGGAGAAATATAGACACATCAAAATACATTTTCTAGGCCTTTTTTATGTAATTGTAGTAAATAAAACTCAACGCAAATAGTTTTACCACTACCAGTAGGCACTACAACTAAAACATTATCATTTGAGTTATAATGCGGTACAAATACCTGAATTTTAATAGGATTGAAGTGTAAAATATTGATATAGTGCTTCGTATGAAGGATTTCTTAGTGCAGACACAAGAAGTGGCTATAACTCTAGCAACTTAGTTGGAGGTGGGTTTTTTTCTGGAAAAATAAGATGTCTAGATGAAACTAGTAGTATTGTCTGTGACCCCAACCACTTATCATATACAACATGAATAAAGTACTGGGGAGGAATTATCTGTATCAGAAAGATCTGTACCTACCACTGGGCGAAAAAAAAAAAGATGCTGACGGGAATGACAGATGAAGAATGGAACCTTCTCGATAGAAAGGCACTCGAAACAGTACGGTTGTGCCTCGCAGCGTCGGTCGCCTTCAACATTTTGAAGGAAACAACGACAGAGGGTTTGATTAAGGCGTTGGAGAAACTATATGAAAAATCCTCGGCCTCAAACAAGGTATTTCTTATGAAACAGTTATTTAATATGAAGATGTCGGAATGTGTATCTGTTACAGACCATTTAAATGATTTTAATACTGTTACAAGTCAGTTATGTTCTATAGGGGTAAACTTTGATGATGAAGTTAGAGCTCTGTTATTCTTGTGCTCATTACCAGAAATTTGGAATGGTTTAGTAATGGCCATTAGTAACTCTGTTTCTGGATCTAGTACTTTAAAGTTTGATGATGTTGTCGATGCTATCCTTAGCGAGGAAATGTGACAAAAAAGCTCCAGTGAGACATCGGGCAATGCTTTGAGTGCAGATTCTAGGGGAAGAAAAATGGAAAGAGGAAAGAGCTCAGGGTATCGTAGTAAATCAAGGAAAGGCAGATCCAAGTCTAGATCAGGGATAGTGTGCTAGAAATGCGAAAAGAAATGACACCTAAAGAAAGATTGTAGATCTCAGAAGGGAAAACAAGGAGATGCACAACAAGAAAATAATCATGAAGCAAATGTGACAGGTGAGGTGTTACAAGATGCTTTGATTCTTTCTTTCGAAAATATTACTAATTCCTGGGTGGTAGATTCAGGGGCCTCATTCCATGCCACACCTGATAAGAAATACTTTCATGACTATGTTCAAGGATATTTTGGACAAGTTCTTTTGGGTGATGATAAACCCTATAAAATTGTTGGAATGGGTAAGGTTCTTGTAAAACAACAGAATGGAAACCAATGGCTACTAAAGGAGGTAAGGCATGTTCCAGATCTAAAGAAAAAATTGATTTCAACAAGGCAGTTAGGCAGTGAAGGTTGTGTGACAACTTTCACATATAAAGCTTGGAAGGTTACCAAAGGAGCCCTGGTAATAGCAAAAGGCAAAAAGGTTGGTACATTGTATTTATGCAATGGTATTTCTAACTCTGTTAATGCTTTAACTTCCAAAGGAGCAGATGCAGCATTATGGCATCATAGGCTCGGACACATGAGTGAAAAGGGGATGAAGATTTTTCACTCAAGGAATTTGTTGCCGGGTTTGAAGAATGTTGATTTGGACTTCTGTGAGAATTGCATTTACGGAAAACAGAATAAAGTTAGATTTCTTAGAGTTGGGAAAGAAAAGAAGAGCGAAAAATTAGAGCTTGTGCATACAGATGTATGGGGACCTGCCTAGGTATCATCTCTTGTTGGCTCTCGTTATTATGTTACTTTTATTGATGATGCAACTAGAAAAACTTGGATTTATTGTATTAAGAACAAATCTGATGTATTTGATACTTTCAAGAAATGGAAAGCTTTGGTTGAGATTGAGACAGGAAAGAAATTAAAGTGTCTCAGATCAGACAATGGAGGTGAATATTGCAGCAAAGAGTTTGATAGGTATTGTTCAGAGCATGGAATTCGCAAAGAGAAGATAGTTCCAAGAACACCACAAGAAAATGGTGTGTCAGAAAGGATGAACAGAACAATCATGGAGCGTGCAAGGTGCATGAGATTGCATGCAGGATTGCCTTTACAATTTTGGGTAGATGTTGTAGATATTGTTGTTTATCTAATAAACAGAGGGCCTTCAAGTTCCTTGGATGGTGGTGTTCCAAAGGAAGCATGGACAAGTAAAAAGGTAAACTACTCTTTTTTAAAGCCTTTTGGTTGTGAGGCCTTTGTCCATATTGATAAAGAAAATAGAACAAAGCTTGAGGCAAAGAAAAAGAAATGTACCTTTATTGGATATGGTGTTAATGATTTTGGTTATCGCTTATATGATTACGAAAATCACAAAATCACTAGGAGCAGAGATGTAATATTCAATGAAGTTGTATAAGAATCAGTTGCAGGAAAAGAAACAGGAAAAAGAAAACAAGGAATACACAGTTCTTGATGAAATCACTGAAAAATTAAAAGTGCCTGACAATAATAATAATCAGAAACCACCATCATAGCAACAGGCACCCCAAACACCTGAAAGTGGTGTTAGAAGATCTACCAGGATAAGTAGACCCCCTGAACGATACTCTCCTTCATTATATGATTTATTGTTGACTGATTTTGGTGAACCCGAATGTTATGAAGAAGCAATGCAGGTTGAAAGCAGGAAGAAGTGGGAGGTAGCCATGGAAGAAGATATGGACTCCTTAATGCATAACCAGACTTAGAACTTAGTCAAGTCGCCTTCAGGAAAAATTGCATTGAATAATAAATGGGTTTACAGGCTGAAGGAAGAAGATGGAGGAAAACAGAGGTACAGAGCTAGACTTGTGGTAAAGGGGTTTGCATAGAAGAAAGGTATTGATTTTGATGAAATATTTTCTGTTGTTGTTAAAATGACTTCAATCAGAACTATTTTAAGTCTAGTAGCAGTTGAAGATTTGCATCTTGAGCAGTTAGATGTAAAGACAGCCTTTCTCCATGGGGATTTGGAGGAAGAGATATATATGCAGCAGCCACAAGGATATGAAGTGAAAGGGAAGGAGAAACTAGTATGCAGGTTGAAGTAGAGCTTGTATGGCTTAAAACAGGCTCCAAGGCAGTGGTATCTAAAATTTGACAAGTTTATGTCTGAACAAGGTTATACTAGATGTCACTCTGATCATTGTGTTTATCTGAAAAAGCAAAATGATGGCAGCTATATTATATTGTTATTGTATGTAGATGAAATGCTTGTTGCAGGGTCTAACATGCAAGAAATAAATGTGCTCAAAATTAAATTGGCAAATTCATTTGCAATGAAGTATTTGGGAGCTGCAAAACAAATCCTTGGTATGAGAATAACCAAAGACAAGAAAAATCGTAAATTAACATTGTCTCAGAATGAGTACATACAAAAGGTGTTGAAAAGATTTAATATGCACAATGCAAAACCAGTTAGTACACCTTTTTCTAGCCATTTCAAACTTAGTAAGGAAATGTGCCCAAAGACCCAAGAAGACATGGATTATATGTCTAAAGTTCCATATGCATTAGTAGTCGGAAGCTTAATGTATGCAATGGTCTGCACAAGGCCTGATATTGCACATGCAGTGGGAGTTGTAAGTAGGTACATGAACAATCCAGGAAAGGAACATTGGATGGCAGTGAAATGGATTCTCAGATATTTGAAAGGTACCACAAATCAAGCATTATGCTTTGATGGTTCAAACATTTATCTACATGGATATGTTGATGCAGATATGGCAGGTGACAGAGATAACATGAGGAGCACTACAGAATATGTATTTACTGCTGGTGGAACAACTGTCAGTTGGGTTTCAAAAATCCAAAGTGTTGTTGCACTTTCAACAACAAAAGCAGAGTATGTTGCTACTACATAGGCTAGTAAAGAAATGATTTGGTTTCAAAGGTTTATGGGTGAATTGGGTAAGAAGCATGATATGGGCATGTTATACAGTGATAGCCAAAGTTCCATTCATCTTACAAAGAACTCAACATTTCGTTCCAAGACTAAACACATACAGCTCAAGTACCATTTCATACGATCGGTGTTAGAAGATGGAGAGTTGAAGTTGGAAAAGATACACACTAGCCAGAATCCTGCAGATATGCTAACAAAAGTTATAACCAAGGAGAAACTAAGAATATGCTCAATTTCAATTGGTCTTCAAGGATGACGATGAAGATGAGAAACAGCCAGGTCTAAAGAGGAGTCATTTTCCTGCAAATGAAGCGGCGGTGGAGTTGTTATAATCAGTCTCCAAGTGGGAGATTGTTGGGTGTGGAGCCTGATTATCTTCTGTATTCAAAGGTATCGCCACATTAGACCCCAATTCGAAATGGGGCAGCAACGCTGCCCGTAAAATATTAGCTACAGAGGGGGTCTAGGGGGGGGCGGTTGCGACCTTTGGGGAGCGCCCCCCCCCCCCTAGTGGGGGGTTTCAAGGGCAACGCCCCCAAAGCTAAAAACAGATGTAAAATTTCCTTGTAAAAGTATAGTAATTTTTAGTCAATCTGGGTCGTTCATTAGGCAAATGATCTGACAGTAGAACTTATGTTTAGTTTAGGGTTTTTTGCCCTAGAAGGCAGCCCCTCTCTTTGTATAAGGGCATTGTATTGAGTCTATGTAATATATGTGTATTCTTCGAGCGAGAAGTAGAGAGGTGAGACTGTAAGAGAAAACAAAGGATATTACAGCGGATCTGTTGTAGGTTGTCTCTCTTCATTTTGATGGATAATAGAAAGGAAGGACTGGTTGTTCGGAGTGGACGTAGCCCAAACTGGGTGAACCGCGTATATATGTGTCTCTCTTGTTTTATGAATTTTCTGTGTTTATATTTCTGCAATATTTTATGTGTTCCGTTGCTCCATAATATATATAATTTTCTAACAACTCAAGATGGAGGATTCACTGGTGGATAAGGATCAGTGGATCATGGTATATCTGGGTACTAAACCAACGAGATTGTCCGATGAAGAATGGAAGAAGTTGGATCAGAAGGCAAAAAGAACAATACGATTGTGTGTCCCAGATTCAGTATTGTTGAATGTATCAGGGGAAGCTACGGCGAAGGCTTTGTCGGACAAGTTAGGGACTTTGTACCAATCTAAGTCTCTAGTGAATAAATTTTTCCTATGGAAAAAGTTGTATAACCTGAGGATGAAAGATGGAGACTCGGTGATAGAGCATCTAAATGCATTTAATATTGTGGTAAGTCAGTTATTATCTATGGATATTAAAATTTCAGATGAAGATAAGTTCATCATTTTGTTGTGTTCTCTATGAGATTCGTGGGATAGTCTAGTTATTGTAATAGGTACCAATGCAATTGCCTTGCAGTTTGATGAAATAGTCTCATCCTTACTGACGGAGGAGATGAGACGGAAAAATATGGAGAGCCAGAATGGTGATTCCTTGTGTGTATGAGGACAGTCCTAGAACAGAAACAAAAATAATTCATCGAGTGGGAGATCTAAATCTAGAGGGAGATCTAAATCTCTAGGAAAACCTATAAAGGTGTGTTGGAAATGCGGAAAGGAAGGGCACTACAAAAGGGACTGTAAATCTAAAGCTCCTGGAAAAGGAAAGGGATCTGATGATGCTCCTTCCATAGAGGAAAAAACCACCTCAGATGAAGGTGTGGATGTGTACTTGGCTTCTTCAAGTACACATGTAGATCACAAGGCATGGTTGATTGACTCAGGTGCATCCTTTCACTTCACTCCCCATAGAGAGTGGTTCTGCGAGTATGAGAAATATGATGGTGGTGATGTCTTCTTAGGGGATGACAGGAAGTCTAAAATCATTGGTCACAGAAAATTTAAGTTGAATTTGAATGGTGGAAGGATTAGAAAACTTCCCAGTGTTCTGCATCTTCCTGCATTGGCCAGAAATATGATTTCTATAAGCAAGTTGGATGATGCAAGTGTAAAAACTGTGTTCTAGAAGGATACATGCAAGATGGTTCGAGGAGCACTAGTATTGATGCGGGAGTTTGGATTGGAACTCTGTACAAGCTGCAAGGTAGCACTGTTGTCGATGGGTGCAACAATTTTGTGGTTCCTGAAAGTGGAGAAGAAAATCTAGTGGTCTCTGGAGAAAATACCATGCTATGGCATTAAAGGCTTGGACATATTGGAGAGAAGGGCCTTCGAATACTTCATGGTAAAGGTATGGTAGAAGGTATTACTAATAGCTCTTTGGATTTTGATTTCTGTGAAAATTGTGTATATGGGAAGCAGAATTGTGTGAGATTCCCCTCTGGTGGTAAGAGGGTGAAACAAATATTAGAGCTTGTGCACAGTGATGTGTTTGGACCTATGCGGGCTCCATCACTGGGTAAGTCTGTGTACTATGTATCATTTAATATAGATGACTTCTCAAGGAATACATGGATATATTTCCTTAAGAAGAAATTTGAAGTCTTTGATAGGTTTAAAGAATTTAAGGCTCTGGTGGAAAACCAGACACAGAAGAAGATAAAGGTGTTGAGGACAGATAATGGTGGAGATTTTTGCAAGAAGGAATTTGAAGAATTCTGTAAGAAGTGTGGTATAGCACGGCAGCAGACTACTCCATACACACCTGAGAAAAATGGATTTGCAGAAAGAATGAACAAGATGTTGATGGAAAGGAAAAGAAGCATGATCAGTGGTGTCGGGTTAGGACAGGAATTCTAGGAAGAGGCGGTGGAGACGGTATGTTACCTGGTCAACAGATCACCTTCATCAGCATTGGAGGATAAGACTACACAAGAGGTATGGACTAGTAAGAAACCCTCTCTTTCACATATGAGGGTATTTGGATGTGATGCATATGTACATGTTCCAAAGGAGAAAAGAACAAAGTTTGATAGTAAATCTGAAAAGTGCATCTTTATTAGGTATAAGGATGGTTTAAAGGGTTATAAGCTTTGGAACCCAATAACAAGGAAGGTTGTGTACAGCCGAGATGTGGTGTTCAGAGAGTTGAAAGATGTTATTAAATATGAAGTCCAACGAAAGGAACCTGAGAAGATAGAGTTTGAGCTTAAGGAGGAAGAATCGGACTCTACAGCAGAAGAGGAATCAGAAGATGAAGAGCCACAAACTCTGGTTGTGAGAAGATCAGTTCAAGAATGAAGGCAGCCAGAAAGGTATAGCCCATCTGCTTTAGGTTCAAATTTTTCTTTATGTATTACTAATGATGACCCTAGAACTGTGAAGGAAGCAATAGATTCAAAGGATGGAAAACTTTGGAAAGAGGCCATGGTTGATGAAATGGCATCTTTGCACAAAAATGAGGCTTGGGATCTAGTGGAGTTGTCGGCTGGAAGGAAACCCATTGGCAACAAATGGGTGTTCAAGAAGAAGACAAATGCAAAAGGAAAGGTGGAGAAATACAAAGCTCCGTTGGTAGCAAAATTTTATTCCCAGGTGTCGGGAATTGAGTTTGGCAATATTTTTTCTCCTGTTGAAAAGGTAGCTTCTATTGGATTACTTTAATCTGTTGATGCTACTTTTGATTTTGAGGTAGAACAAATGGATGTGAAGATAGCATTTCTTCATTGGGATCTGGAAGAACAGATCTACATGAAGCAACCTGAAGGCTTTGCGGTGAAGGGTAAGAAAGAACTGGTATGCAAGTTAAAGAAGTCTTTGTATGGGTTAAAACAGTCACTAAGGATGTGGTATCAGAAATTTGATACATTTATACGGGGGCTTGGCTTCACCAGAAGAAAAGTAGATCATTGTGTGTAATTTAAATTAATTGGTGACCGTGTTATTTATCTAGTCTTGTATGTGGATGATATGTTGCTGGTTAGAAATGACAAAGAAATTATCCAGGATTTGAAGACCCAATTGTCCTCCAAATTTGACATGAAATATCTTGGTGTTGCAAACTATATTTTGGGCGTGGAAATTAAAAGAGATCGGGCAAAGAGGAAGCTCTGGTTAAAGCAGAGGAAGTATGTTGAGACAATACTGCAGTGGTTTAATATGTAGGATAGTAAACTAGTGAAGGTTCCTATTCCTGTAGGTGTGAATTTATATGTTGAACAGTGTCCCAAGACACAAGAAGAGGAAGAGGACATGTCCTGTGTTCCATATGTAAGTGCAATCAGTAGCCTGATGTATGCGATGGTCTGTACTAGACCAGACATTGCACATGCAGTGGGAGTATTGAGCAGGTTTATGTCAAACCAGGGAAGGAGCACTAGACAATAGTAAAGCAGGTTTTCAGGTATTTGCATGGCACTAGTAATTATGGTTTTTGCTACCAAGGAAGACCAGGATTGGATAGAGTGTTGGATATTCGTGGCTTTGTTGATGTAGACTAGGATGGATATTTGGATCAGAGAAGATCTACAAGTGGGTATGTGTTTAACCTATTTGGAGGTACAGTCAGTTGGATGAGTAAGAAACAATCTGTAGTGGCACTATCAATTATAGAGGCAGAATACATGGCAACCACTCATGCAAGCAAGGAATCATTTTGGTTTCATAGATTGTGTTCAAGCATGGGGTTAGTACAGGGAGTTATAAGGATATATTGTGACATCCAAAGTGCAATTTTCTTAGAAAAAAACCCTACTTATCATTCAAAGACAAAGCACATTGATTTTTAGTATCACTTTGTGTGGGATATGATAGAAGACAAAAAGGTGTTGTCGGTAAAGGTGTACACTTTGAAGAATGTTGCAGATGCATTGAAAAAAATTATGAGCTCTAAGAAGTTCTCTTGGTGTAGAGAAACAATGGGCATTGCGGGGCTGGATAAATGACTAAGCCCTCATGTGGCCCCCCGTGGAAAGAAAACAACAAGTGGGAGAATGTTTGGTTGTGTTATATTCTTTCCACGACTAACTTCCCTAGTTAAGCAAGGGGTTAGGGGGGGTGGATCCCCCCTTCGTTGTGCTAATTGTGTAGCGGGGAGGGGGGGTCATCCCCCCCCTGTATAGGGGATTTGATGGGGGCATTTAGCCCCCATCTACGGGGTCCAGGGCAGTGCCCCCAGGAAAAAAAAATTGGACACTATATTAGGTGGGCGGACTTACCTATGGTTTTGTGCATGGTTTTCGCACACGGCTTTGGGTGTGATGGTTTTCGGTCCATGGTATTGGATGCTTCGGCATGTATATATATGTATTGTAACATTTAAAGGGACATAATGAAAAATGAAGTTGGTAGTCCCGGTGTTGGGATCTAGGGGAAAATATTTGTGTATATGTGTTTTATGTGTTATGCTCTCTCATTGTTTATTTTCTTTGTTTTAGAATTCGTATGCAGGTAATTTCTATACGGGGTTAAAACCTACACCTAACTAACACAAGCCTCCTTTGATCGCCTAACCTAATTTCATTGGTCTTACTCTAATTAATCTGACGATTGAAAACAACTAAACCAAAAAGATTTTAAAATAATAAATTAAATTAAAATGGTTGGGCAGTGTCTACTTTAAGGGTCTCAAGATTACAGATTCGCCTGAATAATAAAATCAAATAGGACCATGGATAACCCCACCAACACAAATGAAATCATTTTTCATAAAACAAAATTGAAAACCCATGTACCTCAGTCTTACTCAAGTTTGCTTTGGTCTCCTCATTGCTCTTCACTGGAGGCTAAGATCCCCAGACTAGTGGATGAGGCATGGTGGTAGAATAATATTCCTCATCGTCTGACATCAGCCCAATATTTGGTGGTGACGGGTGCAGGAGCCTAAAATTTTTGGGGTCCACCAACTTTTGATTTGACTTGTCCTTGCCGCTATGTCGGGAGGATGCGTTGCCCAAATCTTTGTCAGACTTCTTCTTGTTTGACTTTATTTGTCATATGTCGAGCACTGCAAATATATTGGTGTTTCTTATTCCTAGCGATACGTCATCCCTCTTGTTTCCCCCTCCGACCATCCTATCCTACAGATTAAACCCTTGTTTCTTCAGCTCTTCTTCTCTTTAGTATTAGCCACAGCTCTGCACGGATGATTAAATTGCATATGAGATCAATATATGTTGCAAAGGGCCAAAGGGCAGAGAATTCCTGTGGTTTTCTTAGTGAAGGATGCAATCCACTTCTGCTTTTGTTGTGGGTGATGGGAAACCCTTGATATGGAGAGTCATAGAGCCATAGTGAGCTAGATGAAGGGAAAAATGTTTATAGGATCACACCAAACGAGAAAATATTTTAATTAAGCTGAATGGTGAGGCGACACTGTAGCTAGATTACGTGGTGATCGATGGATCTAGATACAATGTCATGAGGAAAAGCCTCACCATAAAAAAACCTTCGTCTTAATTAATAAAGGGGTTAATTATTAATCTTTCACAATATTTAATTTTTGTATAAATAAGTCTTATTCATTATGAATTAACAATAAGAATATCAAACACCAATTAAAATATTATTAAAGTGAAAGACTAAATATACAATATGCCTTCACCTATTCACTAATTTACTTATGAATTTAATGTTTTACATTATTTACTTGTGCATTTAATGTTTGACATTATAAAAAGGGTTGTCATTTATTTAATTATGCATGCATAAAGGGCATTGTAGTCAATTTTTTTTTTTTTTTTTTTACCTACAGCTAAGGCCCTACAGTAATCGAAGGTCCAAACCTTAGAGAACTGATTGGTTTTATTCTTTGTACATAATTTTGTGTCTATCGTTAGTGTGGCTACATTTTTTTGTTTTCTTTGACTGTCGGGGTTGTTAGCTACATGAATCTTCCTCGTCAGCTACAAATCCTTGAAAATTGAGTAGATTGAGTTGCTTTATTTTTAGTGTGGACTCAACTCAAACTCAAATGGCTTTAAACTATGAGATAATCTTCCCATTACTTCTCTTTAGTCATCGAGAAGTTTGAGATGTTGATGTGGTGTAGTGGAAGAGCGACATTTTCATTCCAACACATCAATAAAAAAAATTGGTCAATAATAACTATAAAGAGAATTCGGCTCCTTTTCCTAGACTGACAAGGTTGACTCCTCATCAAACATAAGAAAGAAGAGAAAAGGTACTATGCTTCATCTGTAACATCAAGTATAGTAAAGGGCATAAATGAAATGAGAATAAATTATTCTACATAGAATGTGAAGATGAACAAGATCAAGAAGTGGAAGTTTCACTAGATATAAAGCTAGAAGAAACTACTCCAACAATCTGTTGTCATGAATTGATCATGATCATTAATCCACAAGCCCTCAAGATAGAAGCATATATCAAAAGGGAAAGGGTAACAATGTTGATTGATTCAAGTTTTACCTATAACTTCACCAATTACAAATTGGAAAAACTTCTTAATTGCTTTGTATATCTAGTACCAGAATTTCAAGTGATGATTACAAATAGAGGTAAGATAAATTGTTCAGGGAAGTGTAATAAGATTAAGTTGAATATGCAGCAGTATATATTGGTTATTTGCATGATTGCAATCCAAATGGGTGGTGCTAATGTTTTATTATGGTTCCAATGGTTACAATCATTGGGAATAATCCCCCTTAATTTCCATGAGCTTTCCATGATATTTTTCTCATAAGCAAATGAAATTTAGCATAGAGGTATCCAAGAGAAACCTAGTAAAGTGATAAGAAATAACATGACAAAATTGCTAAAAAAGGGACACCAAGGTGTAGTTGCACAATTGTGTTAATTATATGTTCAAACATCTATATCCTATGCTCTAATGGATCTTCAAAAAGTTATTAATAATCATGCCAAGGTATTTGGAGAAATTTGTAAGGGTCTTCCACCTATCTGAGAATATGACCATGTTATTCATTTGCAACCTAGAAGTGTATTGCCTAACATTAGGCCTTACAGATATTTGCATGCACAAAAGAGTGAGATTGAGCGCATACTTCAAGAAATGTTAGACGTGGTCATCATTCAACCTAGCCATAGTCTCTATCTTCACCAGTGGTGATAGTTATGAAAAAGGATGGTCTATGCTGTATTTTTCCATACTACAAACAACTCAACAAAACGAAAATCAAAGTTATGTTTACTGTTGTTGTCATTGATGAATTTTTAGATGAATTGTATGGAGCAATTTTCTTTACTAAGTTGGATGTTCATTCTAGATATCCTCAAATCATAATAAGGAAAGAAGACATTCCCAAAACATCCTTTAGAACACCTGAAGGTCATTATGAGTTTTTGGTTATTCCATTTGGACTTACAAATGAACCTTCAACATTTCAAAGCTTGACGAGTTATATTTGCAAACCCTTCCTTAGAAAACTTGTGCTAGTATTCTTTGATGACATAATAATTTACAATAAATCTTGGGGAGAGCATATACAACATGTTGACAAGGTTTTCACACTATTGGAAGAGAAAAAACTATATGCAAATCCTTCTAAGTGTGCCTTTGTGGTTCAAGAAATGGAATATTTTGGTCATATTGTATCACAAAATGGTTTCAAGGTGGATCCTAACAAAAAATATCTATGAGGGAATGGCCAATCCCAAATTTTCTACATTCACCACTGAGTAAATGTGCGTGTATGGAGGTAGACTAAATCTATAAACATTGTCTCCCACCTTCTCTAGTATCTCAAAGGGAAAATATTGTAGAGCCTTGATTATAATGCCAATACCTTGTAGTCTCTCTTCGTTCAAATGTAACCATACTCTTTCTTCCACCATAAATGAATAAGACAACAATTAAATATTTTGAAATATCAATAATTAATGCCTATCTTTCTGAGATTGATATTGAGTGCATCTTGTATTGTGAAACACTAAGTATGCAATATTATGCCTTAATTAACTAATAATTAAATAGCCTTGTATCTTTTTGTGACTTCTACATCATCTCTTGTACCTATAGAAAAATATATCTAATCTTCTCAATAATAAAAATTCCCTAAGGATTCCCTTATAAGATCATCCCTCACTCCTCCTTTATCCCCATATGTAATATCCAAAGGTGAAGGTGGAGTGTATCCAAAACAAGTTTCAAATGTGGACTTACCAATAGAAGTGTGGACTGCTATGATATAATAGTTATGTATATACCATATTTTCATCCCAATTATTCAAATAACTATGATTGTAACCCTTCAAAAGTTGTACCAAAGCCCTACTGAATACTTTTGTTTCCCCGTCTGCCTGTGGATTGTTGACCTCTTCAACTTCCTGTCAATATTCTCCCATAATTTAGTCCAATACGCATTGGGAGATATTGTGTCCTTGTCTAAGAATATGCTCCTTGGTATCCCAAAGTGCACCCAAACACATCCAAATAAAAAGTTCATTGCTTATTTCCTACTAAGGTCTTCTACAGAGCATTGGAACACACATCTTTTTGAATTTTTTAACTACCAAGAACATGTAGTCATGTCCCTTCCAAGTTATTGGTAAACCTCCCACAAATTCCATGGAAATACTTTTCCAAGGACAACTAGGTACAAGAAAGGGATGATCTAAACCCTATTTCTTATTTCTAGGCTTGCTTGTACAATAAAGCTACATCTTCTTATGAACCTAGCAACCTATTTTTGCATCCTAGGTTAGTACATTTACCTTTTCAAGTTGACCATTATCTTTCCTACACCAAATTTCCTTACAAAATAGGAGGAGTGAACCTATCTGATCAACTATAGTCACTCACCTTTAAGAAGACATAACTTATCTAGCCTATAGAGTAACCCATTTTAGAGATGTTAGTCAACTATTTTGTCACCATCATGAACGTGATTGTCGCTATGAAACTACTAAAACGCCTCCTTGAAGTCCTCATCCTCTATATATGCCTCTATGTATGCATCATGAATTAAAGGCTCAATGTGCATAAGAGTTCCCAAAGCTATGATATTTGGTGTGGGTGGCCTTGAAATCAGGTCAAGAAATGTGTTTGTGCTTCCCTTCTTGTACTTTATCACTAAATGAAACTATTATAAAAACCCCATTCACTTGTAATGATTGGTGTATTTTAGCTTACTCTGGACCTGCAGATATTATAGTGGTTGGTCATATATTTCAATTGTTAACTCCTTTCCAATAAGATAATGTTTCCACTTCTTCATAGCTTGTGTTATCATCAGGTTTGCACCATTCCCTAAAGGTCCAAAGGCAATATTTATCAGTTCATTTTGCAAAGTCATATTTATGTAAAGGGCTTTATAAAAAAATTGTGTAAATTTCTATCTAAGCCTAGGGACATGTCTAATCAGGCCTTTTCACCCAACCGTAAGCTTATACTATGCTTTTCGTAGTGCAATTAACCTATCACAAACCTACAGTGGGCACTACAAAATATTTTCGTAGCACTCACCGAAAAATTTAAAATTTAGGTTTTCGAGCTACCAACTCCATTATTTTAAGTGCCCAATAATTTTTCCACAAAGATCTATCCCTTTTCATCCATGATGTGACAACTAGCATAATTTTGAATCCAAAGAGAGACATTTAAAATCAAACCCTAATTTTCCATATTTACCCTAAAACGGTAATTTCCAACAAACTCGGAATTTTGTTTACAGTGTGTGGGAAGGTTCTTGAGCAGTTTGCAATGTCCGACCAAGGAAATTCGAGCTTGGGAAAGGTGTTTGAAACATCAAAGTATTTTCAAGATTGGTCAACCAGGTCATGTGAAACAATTTGAGCTTGATGGGATGTATTTTGAAGTGTATCCAAAGATGTTGACTATGTTTAGAAATGCAGGGTGGGAACCAGTGTTTCAGCGCTTCAATGGAAACAACCTAAGTTGGTGCCATGATTTCCTATACTCATTTGATGGAAACACAATGAGAATCAGAACCCTGCAATTCACAGTCATGTAGGAATCCATTGCAGAGGCAACAGGTTTTCCAACTGAGGATGAGAAATGGTTTAAGAAACAAAGAGTGTAGAATGTGGACTTAAATTTTTTCTTGAAGGAGGACTATCAAAACCAAGACTAGAATGTAGGGGTCCTCCAAAATATGTTGAAGCCTGAATGGTCTAACACCCTTAGAGTTGTACATCTCTTCTCAACTTGTGAAGGCAGGTATTCTAAAGCTTATTTATATCATATGAGGGTTTTATATCATTTAGCAGGTTTTAGTAAGATGAATTTTCCCCATTTCCTTCACCAAAGTTTTCTAAATATGTGCACCAAATAAAGAACCAGACCTGAGCTACAACCTCATGAAATTTTTCATCACAACCTAATTAAAATATTATATACTCATGAGATAAATAAGCAGGTGGAGCAGTTGAGACAAAGAAACCTAAGACAACCTGCACCTAGAAGACCAAGGAGAGGCCAAACTAAAGTTTTTACCCAAACCCTAGCTCAGGAAACAAAGGGAAATTCTAGCCATATCCTTGTTGAAACACATGATGAAAACCTTGTGAAAGAACCAAAGGTTAGGGTTTATGAAAGGAGAACAAGAAGAAATAAGAAACCAATGTTAGAAGAAGAGGGGGGAAACAGAGAGTGGCACAAAGTAAAAAAGGCAAACAAAAGATAGGCATAGGGGATGAAGAAGTTGAAACTAAACCTAGGGTTTACTCTAGAAAGCCTCACACTTGCCCTACAAAAAAACTAAGTTTGGGTTTAAAAGCAAAAAAAAAAAAAAAAAAAAAAAACTAAGCTGAAGGAGAAAGTGATTATTGATGAAGATGAAAAGACTATGAAAACTTCAAAGAGCATAAAGAAGGCAAAAAAATAGAGGAATACAAAGCATACTGCCAGAGAGGGGAAAGCAACCTTAAAGGCTGAAAAAATCATACTGAAAGTTACTAGAAGGATGAAAAGAAGCCAGGATAAGTTAGACCTCCTAGCTTAGGTTGCAAAATCCATGGAGAAATCATCGGTTTACTTTGTGGGACAAATAAATATTTAAAACCCTAATTTTGTTGAATAAACCTTAATTGTACCTCATCATTTTGACCTATTCAGTTTATCTTTTTTTTACAGTAAGTTATTTTTGATATATTATGGTAATATGTCAAAGGGTTTTTGTGGCTGAGGAAGCGCAAAGAATGTGAGACAACATAAGGGGAAAATTCTCTGAAAGGAGAAAGCATTTACAAGGGAAATTGCACAATTTCAACATAGTTTACAGGTTCATGCACCAGTTTTGCTACCAAGAGGGAAGACAAGTTGCAGTTCCATATATCAAGCCTACAAGGGAGTGAGCAGTTCTTGATCCTATAATATAGCTATGACTCGTCCTTGTTCCAGAATAATAGTAGGAGATATGCACAGTAGTTCTACAATGTACTTTGACCACTGTTATGTGGCAAATTATAGATCTGAATAGCTAAGATGATAGGATTCTAATTATTTTTGTTAATTAAAATTTCATATATTGTAAATATTATGTAGTTATTGCTACCAGACTTAATGGATCTTATCTTTTATTGTATTTTTCTTATATATTACATGAGAAATGAGGAAAAAGGTTGGTTTTTTATGAAAGAATAGCCATTATCTGTGTGTTGAAAGCTTTATCAATCTATAGTTTTCCAAGATCAGTAGATTTTGATCAGTGATATTAAGATTCATGTGATGGTATGTCTTAGTATGTGGTTTCTAGATGTTTCAGTGTTTCTTTCTTTGTAATATTATTTGAATGTATGGTATTTTGAATATTTGAACAAGAGTAAATGTTACAGAATTCATCCTTGCTTTGATGCTATGTTTCATAGATTTCAAATATTTTCACTCTTATCTTCTAAAGCTACTTTAGGATTCATTTCATATGCCCTACTATAGAGGATTGTTCTCATATTTTTTTTCCTTCAACTATAACAATGACCAATGTCTAGGATGTGTTATCTAGCTTTCCTTTGTCAATCCTGATCAAACAATCAGTATCTTGGTAAGTTGACATAAATTAGAGCTTGTTAACTCCATTACCCAATGGATTGTCTCCCTCATTCCCAACCAAACCCTACATCAACACAACTTAACTGAAGATCTAGCCACTATGTGAATGTATAGTCAATTGCTAAATTTAGTGATTAGGCTATTAAAGAGGTCCCTCTCTGGATTGAAGGAGCTAGCCTTCAATCTGCAAGATTGGCTTGCAAAGTTTACCTTAGGAATTTCTCTCCCACAACCAAGAGGAAATTTCTAAGTGATATCAGCTTGCACCAGGGACTATAACTCATTGTTGTAGGTAGGATAGTTAATAACAAACCCCATGAAATACTTCAAAATGGTAGCATACAAGACTTCCTCCATACATCAAGATTTCCCTCATAGCATACCCACTTGCATCCATCTCCACTTCAAAGTATTTTTGTAAGTTGGGTAATTCCATAATTAGTGCTTGACCAATCTTGTTATTTAACTCCTCAAAGGACCTTTGCTAACCCTTTCCCCACTATGAACTCTATCCACTCACTATTATGGTGTGGAATGGTGCTACTCCTACTAAAAACGAGGCTATGAATTTCCTCAAGTATTATGTTTCCCCAATGAAAATCCTGACCTTAAAAACATTAGCACACATTAGCCACTTCATGATGGCCTCCATCAGGTAGGATCTATATTCTGCTCTCATCCACCTATTACATATCCCAAATACACTAAAGACTATCATGCATACTCACACTTCTTGATATTTTCCAGCATTTAGTGCTTCTTTAATGTCTCTAAAACTTGCATTAAATGTGATATGTGATCCTCCCATGTAGCACTATATATCAATATATCATCCAAATAAACAATAAAAAAATAATCTATAAAAGGGCGCAATACATCACTCATTAGCCTCATGAATGTAGTTGGTGCATTGCATAGGCCAAAAGGTGTGACTAACTACTCATACAAAGCTTTTCGAGTTTTGAAAGCAATCTTCTAGGTATCTTCTTCTCGGGCCTGAACCAGGTGATATCTGGACTTTAATTCCAACTTGGTGAAGTAATTGGCTTGTTGCAACTGGTCCAGTAGATCATCTATCCTGGGTATGGGGTATTATTACTGAGTATATATTTTTTTAATGCCCTATAATGAATACACATCCACCAAGTCCCATTGTTATTTTGCATAATGATGATGGGTGACCCACATTATGAGGTACTTGGTCAAATGACAGCTTGTTCTAGTAGTTATTGCAACTACTTCTTCACTTTTTTTTCCTCTATAACGAATTGCTTCTATAGCCCAATTTTTGGCAACAACAAGTCAAGGAATATCTTGATCTCATGCTCCACTTCCCTCTTAGGTGATAGGACTTTATGGTCCTATAACACACCATTGTACACCTATAACAATTCTTCCAAATATTGTTTATGTTCCTTAGTGCACCCCTCCAAGGATGACTTAGCTCTCATAGACTCTTCTACAAACTAATTTTATCTTAAAAATAACAAAATACATTTCTTACTAGAATTGATCAACTCTTTGGCCTAGTTGGAACTTACCAACAAGATCTTCAACATTCCCTTGTGTGCAGTGATGATGACGGATTTTTTATGCTTGATGAGGTGGTATTGGTTCACTCTTTGCATGAATATTACATCCTACATGTTCATTTAGGGACTCCCAAACACAACACCACATCCAATTCTACTTCATCAATAAAGTCAAAATTGATAGAAATTTGATTCTACACTATTTGGTTACATTTATCTCTAGCTCCTTGTTGACCCATCTTCATGAGTCTTTAGTCCTAGTTTCTTAACCAAATCTATCTCTATGAGATTCGACTATGATCTTAAGTCGAATATAGCATCTATTTTCGTATTCTTGACCTATATCCTTATATGGAAGAGTTTGGTCATTTCCTTATCTTCATAGTTTTGGATATTACTCATATTCACCCCCTTCTGCACTGATGTACAGATAATATTATCATCCACATCTAAGTTAATTTCCACTTGGTTGCTCAAATTACTGACCATTATATTTTTCTTCTTAGCATCTTTCTTTTTGTTCTTCAAGTTAAATTCTATATGCAATTTCCAGCACTTATCCTTTGTATGACCATCAATGTTACAATGGTTGTAGTGATTTCTAGGATCTTTGCACTCATTTTTTTTTTTTTTCTTTTTATCTCTCCTCGTTTCCACTTCTTCTTCCCCTCCTTGGAAGCTTCATTGTTCTCCTTATGCTTTGACCCACTCGATTTCCCTTTCTTCTAGCCTATGTTCTCCAAGAATTGTGCTTGTAAACAATCCTAATCCATCGTTTTGGATTTAAACAACATCACTTGCTTCCGCATATGGTTTTTTAGACCCCCCCAAATACTTTAAGAGTACATTTGGATTCTTTAGGTAGATACCCAACATTCTAGCCATATTCCTAAATTTTATGATGTACTCTTAGACACTCTACCCCTACTTTTGCCTAAAGTAATGTCACTAGATCCACTAGTCTTGTACATAACCAATAGTGTAGAATTGGGAATTTATGAGAGTTTTGAAATCCTCCCACTCTGTCACTAGAGGATCTCCCTCTAGTACTAGGTTTTTTGTGTGGATTTCCCACTAGATCAGGGCATCACCCTCTAATTTTAGAAGTGCACATGAAATTTTATGTTTTTTCTCTATACAATGAACACTAAAATAAACTTCTAACATATACAACCAATGATTTAAGTCAAATTGTCAATCTCACCTTGATATGTCTTAATGTCAACCTTCACTTCCATATTGAACAAGGACTGTGAATGGTTTACAACACTCAAACTGGCTTGATCCTTTTTAGATTCATTCTTAGACTCCTTCTATGGTTCTTCTGGATCTCCCAATCTCCCCTCTAATTTGATCCCTGTGTTATAACCTTTGTATTATATGAGTATCTCGAGTTTATTTGTTATGGCTACCATGAGGATACTCGGATTATGATTTATATGTGACATGTGCTTCCAATTGCACAAACATCTCCTTTGTGGGATCTTGAGGGTTATTAATATATTCATTGGCGATGGCTAGGGTTTTAAGAATTTCAGCTTAAATTATTTGTATCTTTTACAACTTCCCACAAAATTCCCATATAAACCTTCTCTAATACCAATATGATTTGTAAATTTCCATGGATATTCCACTAGATAACTTGTCACAACAAATCTATTCAAATATGTTTTATTTTTAGCTTTTGTGATTTGAAATTCTTTGATTTAGTTCTTATGGATCCATCACATTGAGTAACTTGGATCGATGTTTTGAACCAACAAGTGTGGTTCATCATCAGCAAAATAATGATCAATCTTATCAAGTCCACATGAATAAATAGGGTAGAGATGCAAGAGAAAGGGATGAACCCAAAAAATTCAAGAACCACAAAAAATGGATGCTTAAACCTCTCCTTTGTGGGATATTGAGGGTTATTAATAGACTCATTGGAAATGGATAGGGTTTTATGAATTTCAACTTAAATTATTTGGATCTCTTACAACTTCCCACAAAATACCCATATAAACCTCTTATAATACCAATATGATTTGTAAAATTCCGTGGATATTCCATTAGACAATTCATCACAAAAATCTATTAAATAATTTCTGAGTTTTCAAAGCGGGGGTGACAACCGAGGAGGGTATGGGGAAAATGGGCATGATAATCTCCCACACGGCAGTGGTAATGCTCAAATGTGGTAGAGAGTGGGTGTTGGGAAACTGCCCGACAAACATTCTCGAGGCAAATCTTGGTATAACTATGATGATGCAGGCTTGGATAGTCAGTTGCTACAGTAGGAAAACGAACATAGGTGAAATTGCAGGTGGTTTGGCTCCGTCTTTGTGCATGGTCTCTTCGGAGCCCTAAGTTGTTCCTCTAGTGTGTGGTAGGTTCCTTTAGCTTCTCAAATGCTTGGGATACTCAGTGGGTTGGAGCTCGTTGTTATCAGGTTTATAGATTGGGACCCTGGTTCGTGAACCTCAAGGGGCCATTACGAGAAGGAAACCCAGTTGCATGAGAATTCCATCCTCTTGTTAAGCTTCCTCTGCGCTTTTGTAGCAGCAATCGATTTGAAGTTTTCAATTCTCTATCAGGTAATTCCTCGCCCCCATTCTTCAACCAGCAGGATAGTTTGGTTTTCTTTTGATGTGAGGGTTGCTAATCCCCTAAGGAAATTTGAATTATTTTGTTGTGCATGTGGAAATGTTATAGAGGGCTAATTACCCTTCGACTCTGTTTACTTGGTATAATTGTGTTGTCTTTCTACTACCAGATGGTAGGTTTGGATGGAACACTAGGGTTAGGAGACCCTTGTTCATCCATGTCATTCGCCTTCTATAGAGTCACACCCTGACCTTCTTGGTGCCTAAGGTTGGCACTCAAGGGTGGACTCACCCTGCCAATAACCTTTGGTCGGGAGCAAGGAAATTTAGTTCTTTTTTCAAGCCTCGATGGGTCTAGTCAAGTGACATAGTGAGACTTCAGTTGCAGGGTTATTTTCCCTTATGCCAAAACCGAGTTATATGTGAAAGATTCATGTTGATACAGTGAGGTTGTCCTTGTCATGGGGGTGGCCAATGGGGTAGGGGATATAGACGCCCAAGGGAGCAATCGGAAAACGAATGTGAGCTTGATCTACCTCATGGAGGCTTGCCTGGACATGTTGACTTGCCTCCCCCTTTTGATTCCATTGAAACCCAGATTCGCATAGTCGAATCTTTAGTGAACCAGCTCGCTCAAGACCACCAAACCGGCCATAATGAAATTATTAGTTTCTTTTTCTGACATTTTGCACAATCAAGGCCACATTTTGGATCACCAAGCATCATTACGCTGTAATCAACAGTGGTTGCATGATCGAATGGATAGTTTTAAGGGGCGGGTGACCCACATGGAAGCACATATACATGATGTCTTTCATCACCTGGGGATGGAGGTAATGTTGCTCAAGCCTTGAATGAAGACAATATACAATGAATAAAGTGGGATATATTCTGGTTTTTTCTAAATTTTGTATATGTTGGTCTCTTGATATGAAATCCTCTAGTTTTGTTGAGATATTATCAGTTCTTTTTTGTATGTACTAAATGGCCACCAAATACGGTAGGAGTGAGGCCTTGTTTCCATGGAATTTGATCTGCTCATGATGTACTATTATCCTAAATTAATAGAAAAATGTCGATATACAAAACAAAAAAAAAAAGTTTAGGTTTTTGTGATTCGAAATGCTTAGATTTATTTCTTCTAAATCCATCACAATGAGTATTTGTGGTCAATGTTTCGAACCAGAAAGTGTGATTCATCATTAGCACAATAATGAGAAATATTATCAAGTCCACGTGAATAGATAGGGTAGAGATGCAAGAGAAAGGGATGAATCCAAAATATTAAGGAACTGCAAAAAACAGATCAATTACCAAAATTGAGTGATATATTGAGTCAAGGTCAAGAAACCAACATCAAAATGCAATCTCAAATCACGCATATTTAATTAATAAACCCTAACTATAATAAACAAAAAACATATATCATAAAGTATAGCTAATATTAAGGTCTAAGAACTAGGCTATTGACTCATACATATATTCGAAAATCTAAAATCTACACTAAGGATTAGTTTCTCCTTATATTTTTGGATTTGTTAATTATTTTTTATTATGCATGCATGAAAATTATAATTATGTATAAAATAGAGTTACAAATGGAAAAATCATTCACAAACCACAATAACACAAAATATGTCCTCGAAAACCCTTCTAACAGAAATCTCGGCTAGAAGTTGAGACTCCTCTAATGTTATCACCTAAAAAGTGATCACCTGGCCATTTTCCATTAGGATGATCGAAACACTCCCTGTAGTATGGGTTTTACATGTTAAAACTCACTTTCGCCTTAGGTAATAATTTATAGAACCACTTTTCCTAAATTATTTTTGTTTACCAACTTGAAAATAACTCGCAAAATAATTTAAATATTTTCGTGTTATTTTAAAATTTACCCATTTTCACCCATCCATGGGAATAATTAAATAGATAATTATTTATTTATTATTCCTTAATTATTCAACTTATTTCCTTTGAAACCATTATTAAATCATTATTTAGTTTATTTCTAAATCCTTTTTACCATATTACACAGGAATAATTAAATAAACCAATATTTATTTATTATATCTTAATATTGTTAGAAAATTATATATTACATAGCACTGGAACACATAAAATATTGCAGAAAAAAAAAAAACACAGAAAATGAATAAAACAAGAGAGATACAGATATATGTGGTTCACCCAATTTTGGCTACGTCCACGAAGAAAACAGTGAGTCCCTCCTTTTATATTATCCAACAAAATGAAGAGATATAACCAACAACAAATCCGTTGTAATTTCCTCTTCACTCTCACACAATCTCCTCTCTCTTTCTCGCTCAGAATACACATATACATAGCTGCAATACAATTCCCTCATATATAGCGAGGGGTTTCCTTCTAGGGAAAAAACCCTAAATTAAACATAACTTCTATAGCCAGATCATCTGCCTAATGAATGGCTCAGATTAACTATGAAATTACAATATTTTACAAGGAAATTTTACATCTATTTTTAGCTTCGGGGCAGCATCATCGCCCCCTCCCCTGGAACCACTTAACGGCAATTAAACGACAGGTGGCATTGCCGCCCTATTAAAAATTGGGGTCCAATGCGGTGACACCTCTAAATAAAGAAGATAATCATGCTCCACACCCAACAATATCCCACTTGGAGACCGATGATAGCAACTCCACAACTACTTCATTTGTTGGACAATGACTCCACTTTGGAACTGGTTGTTTCTTATCTTCATCATCATACTTGAAGACCAATTGAAACTGAGTAGATCTCAGTTTCTCCCTCGTTACAACTTTTGTTAACATATCTGCAAGATTATGGCTAGTGTGTATCTTTTCCAGCTTCAACTATCCATCCTCCAACATTAGCCGTATGAAATGGTAACTTAGTTGTATATGTTTATTCTTAGAATGAAATGTTGAGTTATTTGCAATATGAATGGAACTATGGATGTCACTGTATAACCTTCCCAACTTGTTTTTCTTACCCAATTCATCCAGAAACCTTTGTAACCAAATAATTTCTTTACTAACCTCTATAGTAGAAACATACTTTGCTTCCGTCGTTGAGAGTGCAACAACACTTTGTAATTTTGAAACAAAACTGGCAGTTGTTCCACCTACACTAAACACATACCCTATGGTGCTCCTCTTGTTATCTCTATCACCTACCATATCAGCATCAACGTATCCCAATAGAGAAATTTTTGAACCACCAAATCACAATGCTTGATTTGCGGTACCTCTTAAATGCCTGAGAATCCACTTCACTGCCATCCAATGTTCTTTTCCTGAATTGTTCATGTACCTTCTTACAACTCCCACTGCATGTGCAATATCAGGCCTTGTGTAGACCATTGCATACATTAAGCTTCCAACTTCTGATGCATATAGAACTTTAGACATATAATCCATCTCTTCCTGAGTCTTGGGACACATCTCCTTACTTAGTTTAAAATGGCTAGCCAAAGGTGTAGTAACTGGTTTTTCGTTTTGCATATTAAATATTTTCAACACCTATTGTATGTACCCACTCTGAGACAATGTTAATTTGCAATTTTCCCTGTCTCTAGTTATTCTCATACCAGTCATTTGTTTTGCAGCACCCAAATCCTTCATTGCAAATGAATTTGCCAATTTTCCTTTGAGAACATTTATTTCCTGCATGTTAGAACTTGCAACAAGCATGTCATCTACATACAATAACAATATAGTATAGATGTCATCATTTTTCCCTTTAAGATAAACACAATGATCAGAGTGACATCTAGTATAACCTTGTTCAGATATAAACCTGTCAAATTTTAGATACCATTGCCTTGGAGCCTGTTTTAAGCCATACAAGATCTTCTTCAACCTTCACACTAGTTTCACATTCCCTTTGACCTCATATCCTTGTGGTTGTTGCATATAGATCTCTTCCTCCAAATCCCATCAAGAAAGGCCATCTTTACATGTAACTGCTCAAGATGCAAACCTTTTGCTACTACTAGACTTAAAATAGTTCTAATTGAATTCATTTTAACAACATGATAAAATATCCCATAAAGGTCTATACATTTTTTCTGTGCAAACCCCTTCACCACAAGTCTAGTTTTATACCTTTTTCTAACTCCATATTTTTCCTTGACCATGTAAACCCATTTATTATGCAAGTTTGTTTTACCTGCAGGCAACCTGACAAAGTCCCAAGTGGTTACGTACCAAGGAGTCCATTTCTTCTTTCATGCCTTGCTCCCACTTTTTCATGGTTTCTACCTACACTGCTTCTTCATAACATTCTGGTTCACCAGAATCAGTCAACAATACAAAATATAATGAACGAGAGTATTGTTCAGGGGATCTACTTATCTTGGTAGATCTTCTAACACCACTTTTAGGTGTCTGTTGCTATTGTGGTCATTGTTGTTGTTCTACATGTTGATCATTATAATTTTCATGCACCTTTATTTTTTCTCTGATCTCATCAAGCACTGTGTATTTTCTGTTTTCTTTCTCCTTTTCCTACATCTAATCCTTATACAAAACATTTTCATTGAATATGACATCTCTGCTCCTAATGATTTTTTGTTTTTCATAATCATAAAAGCGATGACCAAAATCATTAACAAGATATCCAATAAAGGTACATTTCTTTGATTTTGCCTAAAGATTTGTTCTATTTTCTTTATTAATGTGGACAAAGGCTTCACAACCAAAAGTCTTTAAAAATGATTAGTTTACCCTTTTTCCTGTCCATGCCTCCTCTGGAATACCACCATTCAAGGAACTTGAAGGCCCTCTGTTTATTAGATAAACAGCAGTATCTACAGTATCTGCCCAAAATTGTAAAGGCAATCATGCATGCAATATCATGCACCTTGCATGCTCCATGTTTATCCTATTCATCCTTTTTGGCACATGATTTTCATGTGGTGTTCCTGGAACTGTATTCTCTCTGTGAATTCCATGCTCTGAACAATACTTATCAAAATCTTTGTTGCAATATTTACCTCCATTATCTGATCTAAGACACTTCAACCTTTTTCCTGTCTCAATTTCAACCAAAGCTTTCCATTTCTTTAAAGTATAAAATACATCAGATTTATTTTGAATATAATAAATCCAGGTTTTTCTGGTTGCATCATCAATAAAAGTAACATAAAAGTGAGAGCCACTAAGAGATGATACCTGAGCAGGTGACCATACATCTGTATGCACAAGCTCTAATTTTTCACTCTTCTTTTCTTTCCCAACTTTGAGGAATTTTACTCTCTTTTGTTTTCCATAAACATAATTCTCACAGAATTCTAAATCAACATGCTTCAAACCTGGCAAGAAATTTCTTGAGTGAAGAATCTGCATCCCCTTCTCACACATGTGCCCAAGCCTATGATGCCACAATGTTGTATCTGCTCCTATAGAGGTTAAATCATTAACAGAATTAGAAATATTGTTGCATAAATACAATGTACCAACCTTTTCTCCTTTTGCTATTACCAGGGCTCCTTTAGTGACCTTCCAAGTTTTATCTGTAATAGTTACAAAACCTTCACCTCCCAACTACCCTGTTGAAATTAGATTTTTCTTCAAATCTGGAACATGTCTTACCTCCTTCAATAGCCATTGGTTTCCATTTTGTCGTTTTGTGAAAACTTTACCCATTCCAATGATTTTACAGGGTTTATCATCACCCAAACAAACCTGTCCAAAATATTTTAAGATCCTAGGATATCAATATTTTAAGATCCTAGGATATCAATATTTTAAGATCCTAGGATATCCCGTGGCTCTTCGTAAATATTAGGCTATGTTTAAGGATTTCCCAGTTATTAAATTTAACAAATCAAAATATAGGGTTTATTAACTTAGGCATTAAGTCGGCTTCATATTCCTTGTTGTCTTCCTTTACCTTATTTATTTATCACATATCCCTTACCTCTTCTCTGTATTTCAAGTCCTGATGATGAGTCTTTCTCTAGGCTCGAAACGTCGACAAAAGAAATAAGATGAATACTGTGGATTATCTGAATTCAACCTCTCAAAAACCACTCCACAGAAACCTGCAATCCAAAATCCTTGAACATAATCATGAAAATGTTTCCTATCAAGTGTGGCATGGAACGAGGCCCCTGAATCTACCACCCAACCATCAGTAATATTTTCTAAAGAAATAATCAAAGCATCTTGCAACACATCACCTATCACATTCGCTTCATGATTCTTTTCTTGTTGCGCGTCTCCTTTTCCTTTCTGAGACTTACATTCTCTCTTCAAGTGTCCTTTCTTCCCGCATTTCCAACACACTACCCCCAATCTGGAATTGGATCTGCCTTCCCTTGACTTACTATGAAATCTTGGGCTCTTTCCTCTTTCCATTTTTCTTCCCCTAGTCTTTGCAGTCAAAGCATTACCTAGCGTCTCACCGGAGCATTTCTATCACATTTCCTCACTAAGGATTGCACCAACAACATCATCAAACTTTAAATTACTAGATCCAGAGACATAGTTACTAACAGAAATAACAAATCCCTAACTTCATCATCAAATTCCCCTACAGAACTTAACTGACTAGTAACCGTATTAAATTCATTTAAATGATCAACAATAGATCCACCTTTCGACATATTCATATTAAATAAATGTTTCATAAGAAATACCTTATTTGAGGCCTAGGGTTTTTCATATAGTTTGGCCAATGCCGACATTAAACCATTTTTTTTCGTTTCCTTTGAAATATTAAAGGCTACCGACACCGCTAGGCAAAGCTGTATTGTTCCAAGTGCCTTTTTGTCGAGAATATACCATTCTGTGTCTAACATACTCATCGGCTTATTTGTCTTTCCTCTCAATGGTAGGTACAAATATTTATGATACAAATAATCTTCCATATGCATATTCCACAGCTGGTAGTTTTGATTGTTAAATTTTTCGACCCTAAACCTACCATCTTGCGCCATTTCTCCCACTTGAACCAAGAACCCTTCTCTCCTGAGACCTTTGGCTCTGATACCAGTGGTTAGAAAATTATATATTACAGAGCAATGGAACACATAAAATATCGCAGAAACACAAACACAGAAAATGCATAAAACAAGAGAGACACAGATATATGTGGTTCACCCAATTTGGGCTACGTCCATGAAGAAAATAGCCAACCCTTCCTTTTATATTATCCAGCAAAATGAAGAGATACAACCAAAAATAGATCCATTGTAATTTCTTCTTCGCTCTCTGTTATAGACATTTTTGTGCCTCGCGTCATGAAGCATGAAATGTCGATAATTACAGGGATCCTCAGTCCCTAAACATGTTGTTCTTACCCCTAAAAGAACAAGGTCATCAAACAACAGCACTTCCAATCAGTTCTCCACCTGAAAACACTTCAAAACGGGCTTATTTTGGATCATGTCAGCTGCTTAACTGAGCTTCTGCGCTGTAATGCAACTGTCCCACTCTGTACCTGTGCTGGAAGTCAAAAGTAATGAAGGCTACCTGCGCTGGGCGAGATTGGCCAAGTGGCACAGTCATCCTGCAAGGTGTCAACTGCCCAGGAAGCTTCCAAACTGACACTTGGTTCATCAGATTCGCCTTGTGATGAGTAAGAGGTACTTGATCACCATGTGTAACCAAGGATCTCCAAGTGGACTCAAGAACTGAAGATTAACTGAAGAGGGAGAGGACACAAGGCAGCTTCATGTCAATCTCAAGCTGACTCATCCTCTCTTCTTCTATCCTATATATAGAGCTCTTCTATGAGGTCTAAGGAGGCTGGAATTTTGTATTAAGCAAGGAGGTGCTGTTGGATTACAGTTAGAGCTATTGGGTGATTGTTTTACTAGAGGTGAAGAGGAGAGTTCTTGCTGCTGGGGAGGTGCTGCTGGATTGGAGCCATCATTGGTTGTAACCTTCTCAGAACCCTGTTACTTTCTATCAATAAAGTTTTGCATGTTCTCCTATATACTTGTATTACATAGATGTTTTGTGTTTACATGTATATTTGATGCACCCTAATCCATGCTTCAGTTATGAGTACATGTATCTTGTAGTTTGCTCTCTTGTTTTGTGCAGGATCTATGTGTAGCTGGACCGGCTGAGAGAGCAAGAAGCTGGGAACGAGATACAAAGAGAGAAGGACAAGGATCGACTAAGCGAAAGACACCAGGTTAGTTGACCTTCTTTTCATTCTCTCTGTATTTTCATAAAGTGGAACATCAAAACTTTACTTTCAGTTGTTGCTAAAGACTGTCACCTTTAGAGTAGGGATAGGGTCATCCGCATCGGATACTTTTCCCCACAACAAACTGGCGACTCCGCTGGGGAGCCTAGTATCTTGTTGGTGTTTGTAGTATTTTGCTATTCATTTCTTGAAGAAAAGAGTACCAAATCGAAAAGCTTTTGACTATATCAAAAGCGAAGTAGAGGGACTGCTACTCTTGCTCATTTGCTGAGCAAATTCAAGATTTGAAGAGCTTATCTACAAAAGACTCTTTACTCTTTGTGATAGATCTTCATCCTCTTAATCATCCCTTAGCCTGTACTTGACCTATAGCTTTTTATTTCAGCAAAAACAGTGCATTTTTGAGCTTTTTATGACCCGGAATTCTTTATAGACGAAACTCTCGTGAGTCAGTGCAGGCTGTACACAGGCAGCCTGCATTACAGCGCAGGTACTCCCTTCGGGAACTGCGCTGAGAGTAGAATTGGCAGACTAGAACCTGCGCTGGTCCAGTTAGCCCTTGTCTTGTTCAGTCTTCCTGTTGTGTCTTGGCCCTGTTTGCACTTGTTTTTGGCTAATTGCTTGCTGGTTATTGTACTTGCTGTAACCCACTTCTCCTTGACATTATTCCGCCTCAGTTGTGTGATGAAACTGTGAATGTTCTTTCAGTATTTCTTGTTTCAGTTACAGTTTCCCATTGTGAAAAGCGAACCAGTATAGCTGTGGCCTCTTAGATCCTGAACTGCAAAAGTGTCTGTGTGATCTTATGAGCTAGTTTTATTACTGTTCATGGCTGTTTGAGTTTGTTTGCTTTTCACTTTTATGGTTTGAATCTATACTTTTCCTGTGTTTAAACAAGTCTATCATAAGGTGTCTTTTTTATTGTGGACAAGCTTGTTTATTTCTACTTGAAAGTTGATTCAAAAATCATACAACAGTTTCCTTTTGTTAGCATCAACATTAAGGATAACGAAAAGAAATACATGCATTGTGCATTTTGCATTTGACTGTGTGCTTGACGATTTAGGAAAATGTGCATTTTAGTGTGTGTTCTTTGATCTGTGGAAAAAGTTGTGTCTTTCTTTTCCCTCAAGTAGATTAAGGTTTTCAAAGTTGAAAGATTGAAAAGATTTGCTTCTCATTCTTAGATTGCATATAGGAAGTTGTATATACACATCTCGTGGCGAACCTGAAAGGCAAACTGTTAAGAAAGATCAACATTAAAATAAACTCAATTTACATAACAACGCTTTGGAATTTAACGCAAACATCTAGAGGTCTAGGTAGAGACGTGTTCCGGCGTCGTTAAACATAGTGACTGTCGATCTCTACGAAGGTGGGTGATTCCTCCTGAGAGTCGGTGGCACTAACACGGACTTGAGCTCCCGCGTACCGTCGCGTATATTGGGAGACCCCTATAGGCTTTTATCCTTTATCTTTAGGAAACCGTGTCGGCCGCCCTACTGATCGCGATGCAGTGAACACAGCATTCACGAAGATCGACCACCCGTACCGTAAAACGTATTCTGTGGTTTCGCGAAAGGTTTGGCACACCCTCTGCCTAGATCTCCAGAGCAGTTTCTTTTGGCCCTTTTCAAACTCTATAACTGAAAAGGTCCAACCGAGCATTTGTCACTTCGGGCTCGTTAATACATCGAAGGCGACTAGAGTCATCTTTAGCTTTTTCTCGACTCTTAAAACATGAAAAAGCAAGTTTGTGTCTAAAAGCGTCGTTAATAAAATTTATTTTAAGCGGAACATAATCACCTGTTATTCCCACGTTGATCTTTCAGTTGAAAAGTATGGAGCCCACCAACCAAGGAAGTAACCTTGACGGAAGTCCAAATCCCTTCTCCTCTTGGGGAGATGTTGGTGCGCCTCATATGGCTACATTGTCGCTTCCAGGATTGACAATCGGCCTCCCTGTATGGCTCTTTTCAACTAATGTAGTCCAGATCGCCACTAATCCTGAGCATTCGAATCAACAGTCAGAACAATCTAGAACTACCCACCAGCCTTCCACTTCTTGTGATACTTCCTCTGATCCTTCATCTTCGCAAGGTAGAGCCGGCAAAAGTCAGCCTCCCAAGGGGAAGAAGGAAAAGAAGAAGAAAGAAAAGAAGCAGAAGGAGCCTTTGGCGAAGGCGACTGGGGGCAAGCAGAAGAAAGCTGACAAAAACCCACACACTGCACCGACCGGGCCTAAATCGCCATGTGTCATTTGCAAAGGGATCCACTTCCATCGTGATTGTCCTTGTATTCCCCGGATACTAAGGGACTGGTCCCCAAGGTTGCACAATCCGGTAGCATCAACCTCTGGTTGTCATGTTGATTGCATTCCGTCAACTAGCGAGAGTGAAGGACGAAGAAGGGGTCCAAGATCACCCTGTCTATTGTGTGAAGGCAGTCATGCCCTCCACAAATGTCCATTCTTAGATGAGGCAAAGAGAGTTTTGGAAGATCGCCCGGTTTCACCGTTGCGACTTCCTCCTGGATATCAAAAACTCGCGCCTAATCCCTCGATAGTTGAAAATCCAGTTGAACCACTCAAGTGGTCAACTGAAGTGTCGGTCATTGAGAATGAACCTACTGAATCCAGACCAGACGAAAGTCTAAAGGTCGATACGGCAGTTGGCTCGGTTCTTCCTTCAGAGGTTCTATCGTCCAATGACTCCGTCATTGAAGACCCGTCTTCAAATGACACCGTCGTCGAAGAGTCATCTTCATGCGACACCCTTACTGATGAGAACAAGGATGACACCATCCAGGTTCTCTTCATCAGCACCGACTCCGATGAGCATCCGGGCAATGCGCCCATTCCTTTGTCGCAGGAAGGAACATCATCAGAGTCATATCCGGCCGTATATTCGGTCCCACCACCAAGCAACCTGGTTGTGTCCTTTGATTGGAATCAACTAGGCAGACCCCGGTTACCAGCCAGTACACCATTCAGAATCATTGTCCAGATCTATAGAATGATTATGGCTGGTACTATCATTGATGAAGGGGCGTCTGTGAGTATCCTTTCCTCTGTTGCTTGGAAAGCACTGGGTTCCCCAGCGCTTTTACCTGAGTTGAGAAATCTCTCAGGTTTTGATAAAGGAACCAGTCGACCATTAGGGATCCTCCCCGATGTACCTGTTACATTGAAAGGGAAGACCGTCAGGATGAACGTGTTGGTAGTTCAAGGACCCTTGGATTATAACCTACTCCTTGGACGCGACTATATTTATTGCATGGGAGCGATAGTCTCCTCACTCTTTAGAGTAATGTGTTTTCTACACGAAGGAAGGGTGGTCAAGCTCGTAGACCAACTTTCATTTCCAGGATCTCGCATCGCAAATAGTCAAATACCAATCCTAAATGGTCTGTTCACTCAAGATTCGCCTCCACCCCCGGTCCTCCTTCCCGATGAGCGCGAGTGATTCGGAAAGAAAGACTAGGACCCAGGGGGCGTGCACCCTGGTCTGCTTCGGGCAGAAGAAACCCCGGGTATAAGAAAGAATTTCCGCAGAAGAATATGACTAGTCCGTACCCCGTCCGAAGGAAGTGGGGTTGTTCTGGAATAATAATCTTTTGTTAAAGTTATGTGTCTGGGAATCATTCACCTTTGTCTAAAAAAGTGGGCAATGCCCAAGTAGGAATTCCCTTATTGCAACAAGTAGTCACCATCTTTGAATTCAAGCCTCGCCCATCGAAACATATGTTTTGAAGGATAAGCAGGGGCAGTCTACGAAGAAGGAGACCGTATTGTTGTGACAGAGGGTAACCATCTTTGGACAACCCAATGATAGACACCGCCGAAGAAAGAGATTGATTTGCGGCAGCAAATCGAACCTTCTTTGGAATAATAAGAAAGAGGCAAGCCTCCCTCAATAATGCCAATGTTTTATCTTTGAGTGATGTTCTTCTATTGTCACAAATAGCTGTTTGTTAAAAGTGGGCCGACGGGAAGCCTGAGTACTGCGTAAGACCCCTTAAAATAACGAGAAGACAAGTATCGTTAACAATAGATTAGCAAAATGACAAATAAGTGTGAACACCGAAAGAAAAACAGAAGTAGGGGAGAGGAGGGGCAACCTCGAAATTCTATCCTATACCTGGGGGCATGCAAACTTTCTGGAGTGTAAGCTAGGGGCGGTTATTTATCTGGTTTTAAGATTAGCCGTTTCCAAACTTGCATGAAAGAAAGCCTGTGGGGCAGAAGTAAAATCCGCCAAAAGTGAGCACAGCTGTGGTAAGGCATAAGCTCTATAAAAATTGGTCCTTACGAGAGGCGTTCTTCATATGACTGGTATATCGAGCAGTTTTAGCATATAGTTCATGCTCGTTAAAAAATAAACGCAAATCCGAGCAGTTTTAGGACTGAATTTATGCTCGTTAAAAAATAGAAAAGTGTGAGCAAAAGTTTCCCCCAGAGTTCAAGCTCATGGAAAAAATGAACCGGTAAATAACCTTTTGAGATCGTAAATTCATCAGCCATAAGAACCTTGATCGTGTTTTCATCCATCACCTCCACTGTTCATTTGGCCGATCATTCACTTCCATTTGTGTGTTTACCTCTTTTGAGAAACAGCTGCGAAGAGTGATTTCACCTAGCCATCCTTGTGACACTGCCGTAATTGGAAAATTCCAACCTGTACCTGGAATCTGTAGCTATCCCTGTTTATCACTCGTTCCTCAAAAGACGAGTCTTCTTTCAGCTCTTTTCAATGACTCGTAAAATACGAAAAGTTTGCCGAGTTTTGGCCTTCCAGCTCGTTAAATGACCGGAACGCTATCCCTCCTCTAAATTTTAATCTTTTTGGACCTGAGGGATTATTGCACAAAAGGATCGAGCGCTTGTCTTGTTCGGCTCGTTAAAAGTACCGAACAGCCATCCCTTCTGTATTGTTTTATACTTTTTCGGACTTAAGGGATTTGCTGACGAAAAAGGAATTATGGAGTTAACTTTCTGTACCTTTTTAGACTCTCTAAAAATGAAAAGGACCGAGTTTTCTTTGTCGTTAGACTCGTTAAAATGATTAAATAGCGACAAACTTGTCTTTAGACGAGAACGAGTTTCCCTATCGCTAGGCTCGTTAAATCATAGCGATGGGCTTGCCCGAAGGGCAGGTTATAGAACAAGCATATGTTATCCTCCTCAAGCTTGACAAAAATAAAGAGGTACTGGTCAGAAATGACTGGGAAAAATTGGGAGAACATCAAAGTTTAAAGGTAGCAAGTCACTCTTGAACATGACACTTTTCCTCCGTACCATATCGGGTTGGGTTGTTTCATTCACCGGTCTCATCACCATGGTCCTCGCCACACCATCCACATTTGGGGTAATGCTACCGATCCATCGCATCAGTGTCGTTATATGTTCAAGAGGGGTCATTCTGAAAGTGTCAACCGTGTCCCATCCACTACCATACATTATCCTTCATCCATTCATGATCGCCACCCTGAATCATATTTCACAGTTTGTTTTCACCTCCACTAAAGTCATTAGCTCCGTTCCGTGTCATTGATGTGGGATTCATTAAGGCCCTCCTTTGACGGATCGCTTCTTGTCGACTTCAGCTCATTATCCAAGAAGTTGATCTAGGAACACCCCCATCAGTACTTTGAAGCTTGCATGCCTCAATGGCAAGTTTCTCACTTCCGGCGACAGGTATACATCAATGACCTTCGACCAGAAGATTTTACGTGGCGTTCGACGCCAAGTCCTTTATTCACGCCACGTGAATTGTACTGCAGTACCTTGAGGGTCATCGTCATTATTGGTGATTCCTCTCGCGCTTGTTAACGGTTTTCATTATTGACCGGTAATCAAGCGATGTCTTTCCATGTTCGACTTCAGCGCAATTCTCACATGGATCGACTTGTACTTAGAGTGAAGATCGAACGAGTTTGAAGACCCCGGATCTAGTTTCATCCATCCGGGCTGCGATATATATTCAGGAAATATAAAAGCATTTGTCGTGTACATCATTGCAGCAGATGATCATCCTATTCAAAGGATGATAGTTTCAGCAGAAAATTATCAGTCTATCTTCAGACGATCGTCTGTCATATGTACCAAAATGTATTTATAGAAAGCTGAGCATGGGAATGCCCGCCTCAGCTAGATCATGAAGATTGAATGAAAAATAATGTATTGTATTGTATTGTATTACAGGGCACTCTCCTCAGCACTGGAACGAACTTCGGATCCTCTAGATAAAGCATTTCACCCGATAAACGGCCTCATACTTTAGGGGGCAACTGTTATAGACATTTTTGTGCCTCGCGTCATGAAGCATGAAATGTCGATAATTACAGGGATCCTCAGTCCCTAAACATGTTGTTCTTACCCCTAAAAGAACAAGGTCATCAAACAACAGCACTTCCAATCAGTTCTCCACCTGAAAACACTTCAAAACAGGCTTATTTTGGATCATGTCAGCTGCTTAACTGAGCTTCTGCGCTGTAATGCAACTGTCCCACTCTGTACCTGCGCTGGAAGTCAAAAGTAATGAAGGCTACCTGCGTTGGGCGAGATTGGCCAAGTGGCACAGTCATCCTGCAAGGTGTCAACTGCCCAAGAAGCTTCCAAACTGACACTTGGTTCATCAGATTCGCCTTGTGATGAGTAAGAGGTACTTGATCACCATGTGTAACCAAGGATCTCCAAGTGGACTCAAGAACTGAAGATTAACTGAAGAGGGAGAGGACACAAGGCAGCTTCATGTCAATCTCAAGCTGACTCATCCTCTCTTCTTCTATCCTATATATAGAGCTCTTCTATGAGGTCTAAGGAGGCTGGAATTTTGTATTAAGCAAGGAGGTGCTGTTGGATTACAGTTAGAGCTATTGGGTGATTGTTTTACTAGAGGTGAAGAGGAGAGTTCTTGCTGCTGGGGAGGTGCTGCTAGATTGGAGCCATCATTGGTTGTAACCTTCTCAGAACCCTGTTACTTTCTATCAATAAAGTTTTGCATGTTCTCCTATATACTTGTATTACATAGATGTTTTGTGTTTACATGTATATTTGATGCACCCTAATCCATGCTTCAGTTATGAGTACATGTATCTTGTAGTTTGCTCTCTTGTTTTGTGCAGGATCTATGTGTAGCTGGACCGGCTGAGAGAGCAAGAAGCTGGGAACGAGATACAAAGAGAGAAGGACAAGGATCGACTAAGCGAAAGACACCAGGTTAGTTGACCTTCTTTTCATTCTCTCTGTATTTTCATAAAGTGGAACATCAAAACTTTACTTTCAGTTGTTGCTAAAGACTGTCACCTTTAGAGTAGGGATAGGGTCATCCGCATCGGATACTTTTCCCCACAACACTCTCACACAATCTCCTCTCTCTTTCTTGCTTAGAATACATATATAAATAGTTGCAATACAATTCCCTCATATATAGTGAGGGGTTGCCTTCTAGGTAAAAAACCCTAAATTAAACATAAATTCTACAGTCAAATAATCCACCTATTTAACGGCTCAGATTGACTACGAAATTACAATATTTTACAAGGCAATTTTACATCTATTTTTAGCTTCGGGGGTAAGTTCTTTATATAGAATGCCAAAGGACACCGCTCACAAACATTTCACAGATCGGTACACCAGTATTCTTGATGTGGTTAAAACCCTGAAAAAGGGAAACAGTCCATAGCCTGAGCCAACGCGGCCACTTCAAGCAATTTGTTAATGTAAAAGAAATAAAATTTACATAAGATTCTCTCATGAACGGTCACCTAAAAAATGACCCTCCATGCTCTTTAAATAGAGATCATGGACCAATCGGGTGTTAAGCCACGGATCAAGTGTCGGTAATACTGAGGAGAGAATGAACCGTCGAATCACTTCATGTCTAGAACATATCGTGAGCATCGGATTGTAAGTTACAAAAAGTGCATACTAAAGAAACACATTTTACCTAATTATACACTAGACCAAGTTGTACTTAATTATTTCCTGTGTGTCGGAATATCCTAACAGTTGCCCCCGAACCCCTGCCAAGGGGCTCATAAAATCATCGTCCCCCCCCCCTTACCCCCTTGACGGAGATTAAACGACGGGTAGCATTACCACTCCATTACGAACTGGGGTCCAATCCAGTGATACCTCTGAATAAAGAAGATAATTAGGCTCCACACCCAACAATCTCCCACCTGGAGACCGATGAAATAAACTTCATCGTTGCTTCATTTGTTGGAAAATGACTCCACTTTGGACCTATTTGTTTCTCATCTTCATCATCATACTTGAAGTCCAATTAAAACTTAGCAAAATCTCAATTTCTCCTTGGTAACAACTTTTGTTAACATATCTACAAGATTTCGGCTAGTGTGCATCTTTTCCAGCTTCAATTGTCAATCTTCCAACACTGACCATATGAAATGGTACCTGAGTTGTATATGTTTATTCTTAGAATGAAATGTTGAGTTCTTTGCAAGATGAATGGCGCTTTGGATGTCACTGTATAACCTGCCCAACTCCTTCTTCTTACCCAATTCATCCAGAAACCTTTGTAACCAAATCATTTATTTACTAACCTTTGTAGTAGCAACATACTTTACTTTCGTCGTTCAACACTTTGTAATTTTGAAACCCATCTGACAGTTTTTCCACTTATAGTGAACACATAGCCTGTGGTGCTCCTCATGTTATCTTTATCACTTGCCATATCTGCATCAACATATCCCTGTAGATAAATGTTTTAACCACCAAAGCATAATGTTTGATTTGTGGTACCTCTCAAATTCCTGAGAATCCACTTCACTACCATCCAATGTTATTTTCCTGGATTGTTCATGTACTTGCTTACAACTCCCACTGCATGTGCAATATCAAGCCTTGTGTAGACCATTGCATACATTAAGCTTCCAACTGTTGATGCATATGGAAATTTATACATATAAGCCATCTCTTCCTGAGTCTTGGGACACATCTCCTTACTTAGTTTGAAATGGCTAGCCAAAGGTGTAGTAACTGCTTTTTCATTTTGCATATTAAATATTTTCAACACCTTTTGTATGTACTCACTCTGAGACAATGTTAATTTGCGATTTTTCATGTCTCTAGTTATTCTCATACCAAGGATTTGTTTTGCAGCACCCAAATCCTTCATTGCAAATAAATTTTCCAATTTTCCTTTGAGCACATTTATTTCATGCATGTTAGAACCTGCAACAAGAATTTCATCTACATACAATAACAATATAATATCGCTACCATCATTTTACCTTTTGAGATAAACACAATGATCAAAGTCACATCTAGTACAACCTTGTTCAGACATAAACATGTAAAATTTTAGATACCACTACCTTGGGGCCTGTTTTAAGCCATACAAGCTCTTCTTCGGCCTGCACACTAGTTTCTCCTTCCCTTTGACCTCATATCCTTATGGCTGCTGCATATAGATCTCTTCCTCCAAATCCCCATGGAGAAAGGTTGTCTTTACGTCTAACTGCTCAAGATGCACATATTTTCTTGCTACTAGACTTAAAATAATTCCGATTGAAGTCATTTTAACAATAGGAGAACATATCTCATCAATGTCTATACCTTTTTCTGTGCAAACCCCTTCACCACAAGTCTAGATTTATACCTTTTTCTACCTCCATATTCTTCCTTCATCCTGTAAACCCATGTATTCTATAATGTTGTTTTACCTTTAGGTATCCTGACTAAGTCCCAAGTCTGGTTATGTACAAATGATTCCATCTCTTCTTTCATGGCTAGCTCCCACTACTTCCTGGTTTCTACCTGCACTACTTCTTCATAGCATTCTGGTTCACCAAAATCAATCAACAATACAAAATATAATGAAGGAGAGTATCGTTCAGGGGATCTACTTATCCTAGTAGATCTTCTAACACGAATTTCTACTGTTTGAGGTGCATGTTGTTGTGGTGGTTCTTGTTGTTGTTCTAGTTGTTGATCATTATGATTTTCAGGCACCTTTACTTTTTCTCTGATCTCGTCAAGCATTGTGTATTCTGAATTTTCTTTTTCCTATTTCTTTTCCTGCATCTGATTCTTATACAAAACCTTTTTCATTGAATATGACATCTCTGCTCCTAATGATTTTGTGTTTTTCATAATCATAAAAGCGATAACCAAATCATTAACACCATATTCAATAAACGTACATTTCTTTGATTTTGCCTCAAGCTTTGTTCTATTTTATTTATTAATGTGGACAAAGGCTTCACAACCAAAAGTCTTTAAAAATGAGTAGTTTAACTTTTTTCCTATCCATGCCTCCTATGGAATACCACCATCCAAGGAACTTGAAGGCCCTTTTTTTATTGGATAAATAACAGTATCTATGGCATCTTCCCAAAATTGTAAAGGCAATCTCGCATGCAATATCATGCACCTTACATGCTCCATGATTGTCCTATTCATCCTTTTTGACACAACATTTTTTGTGGTGTTCCTAGAACTATCTTTTTTCTGTGAATTCCATGATCTGAAAAGTACTTATCAAACTCTTTGCTGCAATATTCACCTCCATTATCTGATCTAAGACACTTCAACATTTTTCCTGTCTCATTTTCAACCAAAGATTTCTATTTCTTGAAAGTATCAAATACATCATATTTATTTCGAATACAATAAATACAGGCTTATTGGTTGCACCATCAATAAAAGTAACATAATAGTGAGAGCCACCGTGAGATGATATATGAGCAGGTCCCCATACATTTGTATGCATAGTCTCTAATTTTTCACTCTTCTTTTCTTTCCCAACTCTGAGGAATCTGACTTTCTTTTGTTATCCATAAACAGAATTCTCACAGAATTCTAAATCAACATGCTTCAAACCTTGCAACAAATTTCTTGAGTGAATAAATTGCATCCCCTTCTCACTCGCCCAAGCCTATGATGCCACAATGTTGTATCTGCTCCTGTAGAGGTTAAAGCATTAACATAATTAGAAATACCATTGCATAAATACAATGTACCAACCTTTTCTCATTTTTCTATTACTAGGGCTCCTTTAGTGACCTTCTAGGTTTTATCTGTAAAAGGAGTTACATAACCTTCACCTCCCAACTTCTTTGTTGAAATTAGATTTTTCTTAAGATATGGAACATGCCCTACCTCCTTCAATGGCCATTGGTTTCCACTTTGTTGTTTTATGAAAACTTAACCCATTCCAATGATTTTACAGTGTTTATCTTCACCCAAATTTATTTGTCCAAAATATCCTTGAACATAATCATGAAAATGTTTTTGATCAGGTGTGGCATGGAACGAGGCCCCTGAATCTACCACCCAGACATCAATAATATTTTCTAGAGGAATCAAAGCATCTTGCAACACATCACTTGTCACATTCGCTTCATGATTCTTTCTTGATGTGCGTCTCCTTCTTTTCCCTTCTAAGACTTACAATCTTTCTTCACGTGTCCCTTCTTCCCATATTTCCAATACACTATCCGTGATTTGGACTTGGATCTACCTTTCCTTGACTTACTACGAAATCCTGGGCTCTTTCCTCTTTCCATTTTTCTGCCCCTAGTCTCTGCAGTCAAAGCATTACCGAATGTCTCACCAGAGATTTTTCGTCGCATTTCCTCACTAAGGATTGCACCAACACCATCATCGAACTTTAAAGTACTAGATCCAAAGACAAAGTTACTAATGGCCATAACTAAACCATTCCAACTTTTTGGCAATAGGCACAGAAATAACAAAGCCCTAACTTCGTTATCAAAATTTACCCCTACAGAACTTAACTAACTAGTAACCGTATTAAATTCATTTAAATGATCAAGCACAGATCCACCTTCTGACATCTTCATATTAAATAAACTTTTCATAAGAAATACCTTATTTGCAGCCGATGGTTTTTCATATAGTTTGGCCAATGTTGACATTAAACCCTCTATTGTCGTTTCCTTTGAAATATTAAAGGCTACCAACACCGCTAGGCACAACAATATTGTTCCAAGTGCCTTTCTATCGAGAATATATCATTCTGTGTATGTCATACTCATTGGCTTCTTTGTATTTTCTCTCAATGGTAGGTACAAATCTTTCTTATACAAATAATATTCCATATGCATCTTCCACAGCTGGTAGTTTTGATTGTTAATTTTTTCAACCCTAAACCTACCATCTTGCACCATTGCTCCCACTCGAACCAGTAACCCTTCTCTCCTGCGAGTTTATCAGCCAAATAGACCTCCGGCTTTGATACCAATTGTTAGAAAATTATATATTACAGAGCAATGGAACACATAAAATATTGTAGAAACACAAACACAGAAAATGCATAAAACAAGAGAAACACAAATATACGTGGTTCACTCAATTTGGGCTACGTCCACGAAGAAAATAGCTAGTCTTTCCTTTTATATTATCTAGAAAAATGAAGAGATACAACCTACAACAGATCCATTGTAATTTCCTCTTCAGTCTCACACAATCTCCTCCCTCTTTCTCGCTCAAAATACACATACATAGTTGCAATACAATTCCCTCATATATAGTGAGGGGTTTCCTTCTAGGGAAAAAACCCTAAATTAAACATAACTTCTACCATCAAATCATTCACCTAAAAAACGGCTCAGATTGACTATAAATTACAATATTTTGCAAGGTAATATTACATACATTTTTAGCTTTGGGGGTGCTTCCCCCGAACCTGTTAGGCCCCTATACTACTAGTGTAACCCCTTATTGTTATTAGTATAACCCACTTATTATATTGATGTACCCATGTAGTGCCCATATTTTTACTATTGTGCCCCATAGAAGCCCACTATTGTTATTATTGTGCCCTTACATTATTATTGTTATGTCGGATATGATTATGTTATGACCCCTTAGACTCCTATATATAGAAAGGAGGTCTTTTCATTTGTATCATCCAAGAATTGTTCATTTATGTAATGTAAAGGAGGTTTCCCCCTCGAAGAGGCTAAATTCTAAGGCGTTGATCTATCTTTTCTATCTTTTCTTGAGCTGGTTTCATAACATTTGGTATCAGAGCTTTGGATTCTAGGGTTTCGTTGCTCTAAACAAGTCATCGTGGCATTTTCGCTATAAATTTTTTTCTGCGACGTTTCAGAAGTTGCAAAAAAAACCATTTGAGAAGAAATCGCGCTAAACCTTGGGTCCAAATTTCAGAGTTGTTCGCACTATATTTGCGAAGATATGATCTGAGGAAGTTGGTCTTTTTGTAGACCCCTGAATTACATTCCAAACAGGTGGCCTGGGGAAAAGCATCATAACTTTCTCTCTGGGGATCGGATTGAAATTGCGTAAGAAGGTACAGAAAGAGGACGGACTGCAGTTTTTTGTGTATCTTTTTTAGATCCAAAGGTCAAAACAGTGACACGTGGCACTTCATACAAGTTCACTCTTTTGGAAAGGTCTATAATCAAGTCATCTTGGGAGATTGTGCATAACTCTTTCTTAGAGAATCCAATTTGGATCAAACTGGTGGCATTGGAAAGAGGACACAGAGGGCTACTATAGGTCGCAATTTCAGAACTTAAAGATCTGAAAGTACAGAGTTAGAGTCGTTTCAAGGTCGAGATCCTAAAATCAAGAAAAAGCAAGATGAGGAGGTTTGATGGTAAGGATCCGGTAAATTGGATACTTCAGATGGAGCAATATTTTGATCTACATGGTGTACAACTGTTACAAAAGGTATGTATTGCATCTTCATATTTAGAACCAGATCAATTTTTATGGTACGAAGGGCTTTGTTCTCGTAAACAACTTGTTACGTGGTCAATTTTCACGGAGGAAATGATAGCACATTATGAGGATACAAAGAGTAACACCTTCTTTGGAGGAACACCACAACAATTGGAAAGAGTAAAAGGGCTTTGTGACATAGTGGAAAGAAAAATTATGGAAAGCAGGAAGCGTACCCCTCACAACTTTAAAGATGTAAGTGGTGTTTCTTCTAGCCTTCCACAACCTACAAGGGTTACACCACAACAATTGGAATAAAAAAGAGAAAAAGGGCTTTGTTACAATTGTGATAGCAAATGCACTAAAGGTCATAAGTGTGCTGAGAAAAATTTATTTTACATAGAATATGAAGAGGAGGAAGAAAAGGATCAAGAAACATCAAAAGAAGAAGATATACGCCAGGACCCCACCCCAGAGAAAGAATAAATGAATCAGACCATATCTTGTAAAGCATTGGCAAGAATTACCACTCCTCAAACTCTCAAGATAGACGGACATATCAAGAATAAAAAGGTGCAAGAATTGAAAGATCACATCGAGAAAGAAGAAATGAATCCAACCATATCTTGTAATTCATTGTTCGAAATTACCACTCCTCAAACTATCAAGATAGAAGGACATATCAAGAAGAAAAATGTTCAAGAAGTGAAAGATCACATCGAGCATCAAGAAATGAATCCAACCATATCTTGTAAAGGATTGGAAGAAATTACCACTCCTCAAACTCTAGAGATAGAAGGACATATCAAGAAGAAAAAGGTTCAAGCAGTGAAAGATCACATCGAGCATCAACAACAAGTTCTCCAACTTTTAAAGGATAACGCCACTTCGGTGCAAAATCAAACGAAACACAGGTAGATCAACATTGTAGTGAAAAATGTTTTGATGTAGGTGATTGGGTATTTTTACTGCTACATCTCAAGCAAGCTATTTATGAGAAGGAAATGTTGGCAATACTACATGCACTTAAAAAATGGCGACCTTACCGAATGGGAAGACTCTTCAAGGATGAGGATGTGGAAGCATTGTTTTGTGCTATTTATATTATCCAAACAGATTGGATAAACGAAGCAAGGGATGAATGGAAGAAGGACGAAGAAGTATGGCCACTTATTCAAAATTTGAAAAAGATCCCAATTCAAACACTATTGCCAGAAATTGAAGAGGAAGGAAAAATCATATTGGAACCTGGAGCAGTCACAGAAACAAGAACCCGACAACTACGAAATCGATCAATTTCAGAGTATCTCATCAAGTGGAAGAACTTACTCGCTGAATATTCCACATGGGAGGACAAGAATTTTATACATAAGCATCAAGAACTACTCAAGCGTTGAGGACAACGCTTTTTGAAGGAGAGGGGCATGTTAGGTCCCTACACTACTAGTGTAACCCCTTATTTTTATTAGTATAACCCACTTATTATATTGATGTACCCATGTAGTGCCCATATTGTTACTATTGTGCCCCATAGAAGCCCACTATTGTTATTATTGTGCCCTTACATTATTATTGTTATGTCGGCTCTAATTATGTTATGACCCCTTAGACTCCTATATATAGAAAGGAGGTCTTTTCATTTGTATCATCCAAGAATTGTTCATTTATGTAATGTAAAGGAGGTTGCCCCCTCGAAGAGGCTAAATTCTAAGGCGTTGATCTATCTTTTCTATCTTTTCTTGAGCTGGTTTCATAATAGAACCCCTGCTGGGGAGCGTGCTCATAAAATTGTCATCGCGCCCCTGGACCCCCCTAACGGTGATTAAATGCCATTATGAACTGGGGTCCAATGCAAAAATACCTCTGAATAAAGAAGATAATCAGGCTCCACACCCAGCAAATATTCACACATTTTTCCTATGAAATAATTATTAAATCAATATTTAGTACTTATTTCTAACTCACCTTGACCATATCTCCTTAAAGCAATTAAAAAAACATTTTTATTTACTAATTACTTTAAACATTTGTCTTATTAACTCGATTAATCGTTTTTTTTTAGTTAGTTCACTAACTAAAGGTTTTTGGCCATTTCATTAATCTTTTCCTCGCTTAAATATAATAAAATACTCCTAACAGTTAGATCTTGATTTGGTCTAATAATATTTTAGTGTTTGACTAAACCTAGCTCTATCTTAGCATTCTATTATAAATAAAGAGGTTTTTCCCTCACTCTCTACACAAGATCATTATCATCACCATCACTTTGTTCTCATTACTCTCAACTTCTTCACATTAAGTTCAACCAATTTTATTCTTTTCCCGTTTGCAACTAGGAAGAGAGAAACAGCAGCCACTTGAAGTGTAGGGACACAAAAGGACCCTCCCATGGAGGAGGATATTAAAGACCTGAGTCTATGTTCTACTCCCCCAGGTGTTATCATTAATAAAAAATCAAGTTCTTTCCATTGGGTTCCTTGTTATAATTTTTGCCATGTATTTTCAGTATTTGTGAGCTCTTTTGTAGGTTTTCTCTAAAATATTTATTACAAATATGAAAGTCTTGCTAAAGGTCATAGGGTTTTCCATCATATTTTTCTCTTGTTCTCTTTGGTGTTAGGAAAGATTGTCACCAACTGTTAAAAGTATATTTTTGGCACCTCTACTTAGAAATTTACACCTAACATCTGCTCTTTCTTTCTTTGAATGGAAATAGATGCAAGTACAAAGGAGTGAGACCTATGACCCATGGGCTACTATATCATACAAACCCTTTGTTTTTTCTTTCTCTCTATCCACTCTAATATACTATATGTATTTATGGAACAAAATGCACTAGAATAGAATAGAGACCCTTTTGCTCCTATTCGTCTGGTTATAACATAGCCATATATCCTACTAGTGGTTAATTTTGAGTCCATCAACTCTTAACTAGAGTTAATATATTAACTCTTCAAGTCTTATTCATATTACCCATGTGGCTAGCCCCTTTTCCATAAGTAACAAGGGCTAACATGGCATCCTCTTGAAATATGGTGGTCAATTTCGATAGGTCAACTTCGGGGAGCCATAACTTTCTCATAAAAGCTCCAATTGAGGTGATTCCTATACTATTGTAAAGGTATCAATGTGTTTATTATATATTTTATGTCCATAATCAGGTCTGTAATGCAAAAAGTTCTCATTTCAGGCCTCAAAATGGCTCATGAATTTTTTCACCCTAAATTTTCCAAACTGGTACCATCGGTAAAAATGAACCTAAAAGATTATTCTCCAATTTTTCCACTCTAAAATCATTGACATGGATGGAAAATAATATAGTGATACAACCTGGATTAGGAATAATATTATTTCCCAATTTGGATTATGAATAAAAATTATTTCTTTGCAAAAAAATTTATTGTGGCAGGTGTTTGAGCTTAGTCCATTGGTTGTATTGCCAAATCCAAGAACTCCATTGCTTACACCACCTTAATCAAGAGTAATGTGATGAAAAATTTTCAATAGCCCATATAGGTTTATTCCCCTCCATAAAAGCATTAATATACATGTATACAAGACAAGGATAAATAAATATAACATATGTGTAAAGTGAGGTGATTGCAATAGATTGTAACATTCTCAACCTCCCTCAAATAACTATGTATAAGACCATTGCTATAGTCCATAATATTCTTAGCCTCCCTCAAATTATTGTGTATAAGACCATATAAATAGGTAAAATGTATGGCAAGTGTGGGGAAAATGTTATAGGGCATACTATACTTAGCATCCCTCAAATCATTGTGAATAAGACGAAATTCATAGTTATATATATTACCTTAGTTGGTATGTCCAACCAATAGAAATATTGTGGTTATAAACCAAGATTGGTAAGATGGAATATGATGGTTGTAAATATTACGGTATCCAATATTTCCAACCAATGGAAATGGTGTGCTTATAAAACAAGACTGGTAAGATGGAATTCATGGTTGTATATATTACCTTATCAAAGATTTCCAACCAATGGAAATGTTGTGCTTATAAACCAGGATTGATGGTTATATACATATATATATATATATATATATATATATATATATAGAGAGAGAGAGAGAGAGAGAGAGAGATCCGTAGGGAAGTGAGTTAAGTAAACCAACACACAATATCATTTGAGAAATGCTTGTGGCTTTAATAGTGTCATAAAACTAATTAGAGAGAGAGAGAGAGACATCAAGCTCAGTCACACCATAAAAAAAAAAATATTCTTTACCCTAGAAATTCAACATTTAATGGAAACCTTATTAAGCTTAGGATAAAATTATAGAGGGGTGAGCTATACACTAATTTTTTTATATTTTCTTTTCATTGGAAATACAAAATTGTAAATGACCATGGCTCAAAGACGCATTCACTCATAATGATTAGGCTACTTGACCCATTCATCCATCAATCTCCAAGTTGCACTCTTCAAGCTCTCATTTCTACTACTTCCAAGTTATCCATTCATCTCCCTCATTGATCTCATTTTTATTATAGCCTTCATTTTTAATTAGTTGACTTTGGAAGGCTAACCATCACAATGGTTCATTTCCATTTCCAACTTTACAAAAAATAAAAAGGAAATAGAAGAACAATGGCATACTAATTACAAAGTTTGCAGGAGGTTTGGCAAGGAAAATCACAACTCCCAATTTGTAGGATTTTTGTACCCAAAAGTGTCAACATTCTCCAATCTTCTTTTTATCAAAGTATACTCTTTAACAAATATCAAAGAAAGGGTGCCTCCGATTGAAAATGGAAGATAAGAGTTGAACAGGGGTAGTCCTAGGCATCAGCATGATGTCCATCTCATGGCTATGGATGGCATATGTTACTACAATAGGTTGTTGGAAAATTGTTGCTCCTTGGTTATAAGTGAAATTAGCTCCTCTTTCCCTTTAACCTTGACTCTTCAATATTTTTTCTTGGTTGTTTAGTTCTTGGATGGAGTTTTAGGTGAAGCCTCCAACATTAGGCTTCTTAATGTCTAGCAATTCTATAGAACAAGTAATAATTCTTACATGGGATACTTGGCCTTATAGAATTCCAACAATTGTTAACCTTATGTTTGTTTTTATTACAACAAAAACAAACCAAATATATTATGTCATAGTTTTTAAGTTTTTGATGATACTTGCCATCTTGGTTTCTTGGTCCTGCAACAGTTGAAATGGATATGGATGATGAAATCATCTATTTTTCCCTCTTCCAATCCTCTACAAGCAAATTTAAGTGGCTTATTGCACACTATTTTTCTCGTTGTATTTTCCTCCATGGGAATGGCTTAATTTCCAATTATTGTGTCCTTAACCAAGGGGATTTGAGCTAAACTGTTGTTTCCTTCCCTGCTAAATCAAATGCCTCTGTGTTTTAGCCTCTATTGCGCTACAATGAAGATTACAACCCATCATACTTCCTTGTTATCCCTTGACCATCATATCCCATTTCCCCCATGAGTTTGGAATCAATGCCTCTGGTGTGCTTTCGAAAGTATTTGAATTTCTCTTGAGAAAGGGTCTTCGAAGGTGAGGTCACCGTGATTAACTCCATCATAGTGTAGTGACAATAGAAGGGGCTTGACTAGTCTTTTGGATGGTTTCTTGTAGAAATGCCTCTCCCTTGACTAGAAAATTCTGATATAGCTGAGAAATCACTTCAATGAACATTTCCTCTTATTGATTAACTATGTCAATGAATTTCTCTCGTGATTGCAACAGTTGTGATATGTTCCTATCTAATTATTCCATCGTGGTGGTGAAGGAATCCTAGTGCTTGCAAGTTTTTTTTGTAGCTTATTTTTTTTCTTCCTCCAACATTGACTTTCCTCTTGGATTTACCCATTGAAGTGTCCCAATTCTTCCATATTCTTCCTTTTTAAGGATTTACCTATGGTAGTTGCTTCAAGCTCCAAGGTCTCTAACAAACCTACTCTAATGCTAGATTATTTATAAATAGTTGAGGTTATATGACCCTAAAAGGGGCATATAGGGCATTGAATGTATTTGAGTATTTAGATTATAATAGTAGGCCTATGGCATATCCATTTTATTAATACGTATCCCTATTGTAGAACAAAACATACTTCTTTGAAAACCTTTTTTTCTACGATGGTTGTTTGAGATTGGTCTATTGATTATGCTACCAAATCCAAAAAATAAATTTCTTACACCACCTTCATCAAGAATAGTGTGTTGAGATCATTAAAAAATCCCTTGTAACTATTGTATGTTTATTCCCATCCCCAAAAGCATTAATTAGTCTATATACAAGATAAGAATAAAACATGTGAATCGAAAGAAAAAAAAAGGTATAAAAATTGTAACTATATAACACATTATAAATCACAATGTAGCATTGTTTCCTATGCATAGTACTTATTCAAATACAACGCATTATGAGACTGAGGAAAAGGGTTTCCTTCATAGCCGAGTAATTTATAGTTCCCATTTTGCAATATAAGGCGCATTATGTAAGGACCATGCCAAAGAGGTTCAAGCTTTCCTACCCCAAACTTTCCATGATCTTGGCCATAAATCAACACCAAATGTTCTTCAACAAACATGCAAGGACAAACATTGTTATCACATTGTGCTTCTTGTAAGTCTCCAATGCAATTTCTCCATGATGCTTAAGGTGAGATAAATAAATGAAATGTTCTTCCTCCATAGAGAAATTAGGTAAGGATTCTACCACTAGCTTCAACAGATGTATTTCGCATTCAATTGGTAGCACTACCTCCACAAGCCATGAACAAGTTGAAAATGTGTAAAAATAATGGAAGTTTTAACTAAATTTTGATATGCTTGTGATTCCAAAAAAACCATTAGGGGCTAGTTGGTCATGTGATTACCCATCATTCTCTAAACCATAATCTTCAAAAAATTATTATGGCTTCTACTTGACCATTACATTTAGGATAGTAAGGCAATGAATTTTCATGTTAAAAAACCCAACTTGGCTACCAATTTGGTCATTTTCGGTACGTCAAACCCAGTAACAATATAGTTGGAAGACGTAGGCATAGCCTCAACCCACTTGGCGAAGTAGTCAACAACCATAATGATGTAGTTGTGACTAGTACGTGAGGTAATCTTGCACATGATTTTGTCTCCCACTTTGCAAAGGTGTTATGACCCTAAAGGGGTTATGTTGGGTTACATCTATATGGTATAACCCAAGGCAGGGAATATATGGGATGAAATGTACATGTAATATGTCAATGTATATGTAATAGGGTTATCCTAATAATGAAGAGACCACATGTGCAATGTGTAGATAGGTATATATAGAGATTGTGTATTCATTATGGATGATATGGGATTTGGATGTAGGAATGTATTTGGGTATTTGAAAGAGTTTATCTTATTGTTATCTATATTTTAGTTGTGATACATACTCACATTATTTTACACAGTATGTACTTCTGATTTTTATGTTTTTGGATCATAACATTTGGTATCACAACATATAAATTGAGGGTTTTGTTGTTGCAAATAAGTCATCATGTTATTTTCACTATAATTATTTCATGGTACATTGTAGTGGTGAAATTTTAAGCATATTGAGAAGTGATCTTGGGAAAGACTAGTTAAAGTTTCAAATATTGGTGTGTTATATTTTCAGAGATATACACCATGGAAATTACGATTTGTGATTTATTCTAAAATCTATTTCAAAAGAGTCATCTCATAATTTTAACTATAACTTTTTTCCAACCCATTTCGAATAGAAAAATTTATAGAAGATTCAGAACACATATCAAGGTACACCAGATAAAAATTTCAGGTTATGGTTTGCTACACTTTCAAAGATATACCCTATGGAAATTGAGGTTTGTGAATGATCTTGAAACTAGTTTCATACTAGTGATCATGGAATTTTTGTTACAGTTTCGTTTCTAGAAAGCTTTATAATGTAAAAATCTTAGACTGTTGAGAAGATATATTGAGGAATAGCTAGTAACAATATCTTATTTTGGGTTGCTATACTTTCAAAGATATACTGTATGAACGTTAGGGTTTGTTGAAGGGTCCTAAAATTAGTTTTGAATGAGTGAGCTTGGAATTTTCACTATAATTTTTTCCTATGATACCTAGGAATATGAAACTTTCATACATATGATGACACATATCGAAGTACCTCGGCTAAAAATTTTAGAATTAGAATTCAAAAATTGGATAAGTGGTGTGCTTTACAAATTCACTATGAGGAAGAGGTCAAAAATTAGCAATTTGTGGGAAATTTGCCATAACCTTCACCTGGCATATAAAATTTTGATCAAACTTGTGGAATTGCATAGAAGACATATGAGGATACGGCAAGCTGAAATTGCAGACTCGTAAAGGTTTAAATTACAAAGTTACACCAAGAAAAAGATTGGGCAGCTAAAGAGTCTCTAAATCGGGTTTTAAAAGGTATGTTAACTTCAAATTATCATTTATTTTGATTGGGATGTCCAAATGAGGTGATTCAAAAGCTAGTGGAAAGTAAAAACATAGAATATTATACTAGTAAAATTATAATAATCACACAATATCATTACGGATGACATATTGAGGTTATAATTTGAGGGTGTGGTGTAAACCTCAATTGAGAATTAATGTTAGTAACAAGATTTATTGAAGATGAAGATAATGACGAACTTAACCCTATGGAATGGTCAAGGACATCAAAAGGAACATCATTCAAACCTTTTTATGCAAGTTTTTCTTTTAATGATACAGTTTCCAAGAGGTGGAAAGGATTTGATGAAGATACTAGATTGCATATCACATAGGAAAAATTTGAAGAATGTTATCAAAAAAAAAGGATCAAGGACTCACAAATGGAAGCAATGAATATAATTCAAAGATGAATTAAAAGAAACAAAAGAAGAGGTCAAGAAGAAGGGTGATGAGTTACCTAAGATACGAAACCCTAATAAAGCACTCATTAAGGAGATTCAACAATGAAAACAAGGAAAGAGTAGCAAAGGGAATTGGGAAAAGGATGATTCAAAGGAGGAATTGAAAAAGAAAATATGAAGAAATATGTATCTTACAAAACCATAAAAATAAGTTATTAGATGACATAAAGAGATGGAATCAATAAAAGAAGTATTTTGAAAGGGAAGAAAATACCAAACTCCTTGGGGAGGAAATGTTTAATAAGATTGAATAAGCCCCAAAAATGCATAAGGTGAAATCAAAAATTCATTCCAAAATTGAAGAAGGGCATCAGAATTTGATAAATGTGATTATCATAGTGCATCTTCAAAAGGAGAAGAGAAGATTCAAGAGGGTTACTAGATTATGCTTGAAGAAGTTTAACTCCATTTAAAGGATGTACATGTCAAATATGATGATATTATCTCTAAAGTTAGAGAAGTTAAATACCAAGAAAAGAGATAGAGGATACCATTATCTCTTAAAAGAAGACAAATGTAGAATTCGTTATGAAGAGAGAAGGAAAACCATAAAATGTGAAACCATATTGACATCCTCATTACCGAGAAAGATTCCAAGGAAGGCAAAAAGATCAATAACAACATTATCAAAAAGACAAGAGGGTCTATATCAAAATTATAAAGGAAGAATATGGATGACTCATCAATATTCATGGAATAGGGTATCACCAAATCATTAGTCAACAGGATGTTATCGAAGACCAATGACTACAAATTGGAGATCACCAAATCATTATTAAACATGATTTTATCAGAGACCAATAACTACTACAAGTTAGACAAGTCACAACAACAAGACATGGAATCAAAAGAAGGAAAATTATGCAACAAGCAACCATCAAGGATTAACACTAGAAATAATTGGATTTGGATGGATGGATCCTCATCAATGGTAAGAAGAATATAGAAAAGAAAATACGATTATTTGATTCCATCACATGTAACTCCCTTAATAGCAAAGCTTTGAGGACAAAGCTTTTTGGAGGGCACTATGTTATGACCCAAAGGAAGGTCTGAATTGGATTAAACATATATGGTATGACCCAAGGGGTGGCATATATGGGGTTAAATATACATGTAATAGGTAAATTTATATGTGAAATGATCATCCTAATAATGAAGGGACCACATACACAATTTATAGATAGGTATATATGGAGATCATGCAATCATTATGGAGGACATGGAATTTGGATGTATAATTGTATTTGGGTACTTGGATGATTTTCTCCTATTGTCATCTATATTCAAGTTTTGCTCCACGTTAACATTGTTGTACAAGGTGTGCGTTGGGTTGTTGTTTTGTCATCCTTTTCATCTGTAGTTGTTCAACCTTTTGTCTATTTTTCCTATTTTCATACATAATCCCTATGAATATCACCATCTATATGTACACTTCTAAATCCATTGTACTCAAACAAACATCAACAAGCATGATAAGATAGATTGTTAATAATTTGTGTATTTTTCTTTGTTTTCAATGATTTAGATAGGTTTTGAATGATATCTTGTTAATAATGGTTATTGTCATGTTTATTTCTTATGACTTCCTACCAATACATTTCAACCTCATTTCCACAAGAATTCCTACATCCACAGCGAACTCTTTAAAGTATTCAGTGCTAGTGAAAATATGAAAAACAGTTAATTACAAGTTTTCCCAAAAACTTGTAAATAAAGAAAATTGAATTCGTTTTGATAGTTTGAGCATTTATGTGGAAATTTGAAACATGGGTTTTCTTCCAAAAGGGGATGATGTGCTTCTACATGTCTTGAAACTTACCCAACTTACACGTGTGAGTTTCTAGCATGTGATTTAAGCTAGAACCCAATAATCTACAACGGTTTTGGAACAATCAACTTGTGCCTCGATTTCCGTGTAGACGGAGGTGAATCTAGAAAAATTTGGGACATGGGTTTTGTGCAAAAGGGGCCAAATTAAGTTGCTTGCAAAAAGATTCCAAAAATACTAGATGGTTTGAGAGATTTGTTCATTTTTCTAAAACGTAATTCCCTAGATTTTGTGATTAGCTGACTTTTCATAAACACCCAATGCCAACTAAAATGCCAAGTCAACTTGAAGATGGATTGAGAAATATTTCGATTAGATGAACACGTAAATACCAAATCATAAAATCTTTATTTTGTGGTCAATTTTTATCCAACAAGATTTCTAGGAAACTGGTTGTAACTATAGTGAATCATAACAGTTCCCTATTTTTTAATTTAGTAACTCATTTATCCTAGGAATGATTTTATCTGTTGAAGAAGGTATTTATCCATGTTTTGAGATCTATATATGATGAACAAAAACTCAAAAAACTAAAAAATAAAAAGTTGTATTTTCCTTGAACTTGTAATGCTCTACAGTTTTCTGGAATATGAATAAAATACCGATTATAACACACTTATGTTGTTGGTCTGTTGAGGTTGTAAGTGTGTGAAGGGTGTGACTATGAGTGCAGGAAGGGCCCCCTCCATCTTAGAATCATGCCCTATTTAGATTTCCTTTTGCCTCTCCATTTATGTAGTTTATTTATGCATTTCCCTTTCCTGCAAATGTTACTTCCTAAAGTTTCACAGCTTTGATTTCCATTTAGATTTTAAATTTATTTCAATTTCTACATTTCAATTTCAATTTCATATTGTGTGAATTAATTTTGTGTAAGTTCAAGAGTAAGCATGCTCTACGTCCATCCCTTTATTTGGTTTTGATCAGGTGGAGTACCCTTTAGAAGTAAATCTAAGTTGCTTGGAACCGCATTGCTACATATACTTGACATGTAAATTCCTTACTGAGAAAGTAATTCATTTGGTAGAATTACTTGCTTGCACATAGTTATATTTGAGAGCGTATTTCATTTTCAGCGATACAATAGTCTTAGCAATTTCATTTCAAGATAGCCAGCTCCAATCATGCACATATTGTGCTTCATAAGCCTAAGAGTCATGGGTCTAAACTGTTGGAATTATATGTATATACTTTTCCCAACAATGTACTTCTGATTTTTATGTCTTTGGATCATAACAAAGGGGCCAACGATAACCACAACATGTAACAAAATAAGATGACCAGGCACCTTTCAGTAAATACTTGACAAGGATGATGCTTTTAGACTACAGTAATGCAATCTTTTAATATGGATTGGAAAAAGTATCCTATATGCAAAATTTTCTAAGTTGTTGCCATTACAAAATCATGCATGGAAATCATTCAAAGGCCATTGAAGACTAATGAAAAGATAACTCTTGGCTTGATTATGAATACAATGATGCTCATCGAAAGACCTGCAAGACACACGAAAATCCAGGGACGGGAATGAAGTAGGAAGACAAACCAGGGTTTCGAACTGTTACAGAGGCAGTCCTCCATGGAAGGACACAAAGGAGGGAGTTCCACTCCCTCCTACAAGCAGGTTGTGGCTAGCAGGGGAAAAAAACCAATGGAAAATGATAAAGAGCCTTCAAAAGGAAGGGAAAGAGGCAGTGAAGAAGAGCAGGAGGGAACTAAGTCAAGAAAGCATAATGATGCAAAGGAAAATGAGGAAGAAATCAAGGAGCAAGGCAGTAAAGACAAAGCACACATTGGACCATGCAAACCCAAAGCGGTGGTAACTCCCAGAGTCATTTTAAATGATCTGGCGCTGCAGGCGCACAAGGATCACATGCAAACATATGCAATCATTTGTAAATTCATGGGGTTATGGTCCAATGAAAAATATTTACAAACGTGGATTAAATACCACTGGAAAACAAAAGGTAACATTGACCTACATCTTGGGTCCAAGGGATTTTTCGCTGTAGTATTTGAAAATATTGAAGATAAGCACAGAGTGTTTGAAGGAGGGCCCTACTTTTATGCTGCAGCAGGCCTCTATATGTGATGAGCCCCAATTTTTGGTACAATTTGGGCTCATTTGGCCTACTTGATCTGCTCAAACCATTCATTTTTTTATTGCTTATGCATTCATTTCTTGGTTTATTCGTGTTGTTTGTAGGAAGAAGGGTAGGCATTCTATCCACGTGACTAATACATGATGATTTCAGGTTTTGGCATTAAAAGGAAGCAAAGACCACGAGAAAGGAGACAAGGAGACAGTGAGGTGGCACTGCTGGTTTTTAGGAGAGGATGTCCACGGTCTTGGGGACCTTCCTCGTAATTCCCACCATAGCTCCGAGCTCCAATCCATCTCCCCACCGAGCTTAGAGGCAGCCAACTGTTCTACAGGAACAGCAGTTATAACTGTCCTACAGGATCAGCAGTTTAACCTTCAGTTGGACAATCAAGGATACCTGTTGGATGATCATTTTTGCATAAATACTGAGGCCGTAGCCTTGGATAGGAGCTTTTTGAACTTTTGTATTGCTCTTGTAATTTGGAAGTACGAGCTACAGCTCGGTGTTTGTTCCTTTTGTAAGCCAGTTTTGGCATGACAGCAGATTTTCGTTTATGAATAAAGGCAGACAGATTTTGATCTCATTCTGAGTTTCTAAGGGAGCTATAGCTCTCAGGTTAGGGCCCAACCTGAGAGCAATAGATCTCCTCGGTGTTGTAATGTTGTTTGCATTTCGTTCCAGCACTTTGAGTTTTTACTTTAACATGCAATTCGAATTTACAGTCTGTTAATTTAGTCTTTTTCATGAGCTTAGATAGGATTAGTTTATGGTGAATTTTTTTCCAGTTGCTTAGGTTAGAAGAGGATAGATATAATTCATTGGAGCTCCAGAAAAAGGTTGTTAAAGCTCACTGCCATCTCTCTTAGGGATTGGGGTGCAGTCCATAACCAACCACCAAAAAGAAACGCAGTTCTTCTCACTTCCATGCAAGCTGCAACAAAGACATTTTTCGTTGAAGATCCATCCATGCACTCTTGATATTGAACCATACTTCTACATTTCACTTCCATGCACGAGTTTCATTTCTTGGTTTTCCATTGTTGTTCATAGGTTTCATGGCACAGTTATCATAGGTTAATGAATTCTTGTTTTTGGTGCATAAGTCATTTGTTTCATTTACGCTGCTCCATATCATTCCACTTCCTTCTTCTTCTTCTTGATCTCTCCTCAATCCACCTACTCGGCCTCTGTCCAGCTCATTTACCCTCCAACTCATCCATTATTCATGTAGCTTCATTTACTTAACCTTTCGTTGATCCAATCCTTCCAAGCCATCAAACCACTGCATGCACTCTTCCTCCATCTGACTTCTCTGCTCCTGAGCCATCACCAGCTCCATCTCCATCTCACTTATCCTCCCACACCACTCCAACACTTCACCATCTCCCAAAACTTCCACGGTCAAACATCCTGTAGAATTGCACAGACTTCCAGTAGAAATCCCTGAGTTTCCTGTAGGATCCCCTGCAGACTTCCTGTAGAAGCCTGCAAACTCGTTCGCTGAGCATCCGAACATGGTAGACTTTTGTGGGTTGATGCTAGAGACCCTCTGGGACCTCCCCTAGCCATCCTGACCTTGCCCATGCTTTCCTTCCATTCCAACCGCTCCTGCACAACCAAACCCTAATCAAAAGCATCATCACAATAAATCCAACCACTTAATGAAAAAATAAAAAAACATGTCTTTTCAGATACAAGTAGCTTAGATGCATGTATTTCAGTTCACTGCAAGTAATGGCATTATCGGTAGTGGTTTCATTCATAGTTTTGCATAGTTAGGGTCTAGCCTAGTCAAATTAGGGTTTACTAGGGTTTTCATGCTTTGTTGGCTTTCAGTTTCTTTCTGCAGATAGATTAGTCTCCTTTGAGTTAGCTTTCGTCCATCATTCATAAAGCTTCTTCTGTGAGCCTATAGAAGTTGGCTTGAGCCCTAGTGGACTTGTGCCAGCTGACCAAGTGACAGCTGCGACAAGAGCTAGTACTTGTGCATACAGCACCGTCGCTTCCAAGTTTGTACGAGCTACCGTGTTAATAAAATTAGAGATAGGAAGCTCCAAGAGTTGTAGCATTGCTACAATACTGGAGCCCACCAATATGCGACCTTGGATTATGAATTTTGTTCCGGAACGCGAAACTTTTACTTCAGTCCCAGTTTGGGTAAGACTCTATTCTCTACCTCTTGATTACTGGCAAACGGAATCTCTATCCGCCATAGGAAATAAGTTAGGGCGTTTTGTCAAAGTTTCTGAGGCCACTAGAAGGGGAAAGTATACTTCCTTCGCTAGAATATGTGTGGAGATGGATCTCTCTGGAGCTTTGCCGGACGAGGTTATTCTGGAAGTTTTTGATGAAGAATGGATACAAACGGTAGATTATGAACATATTCCATTCAGATGTCGCAAATGTCACAAGCATGGACATATGTTCAGAGACTGCCCTCTCAGCAAAATAGAGAGAAAAAACAAAGTTGATACAATGAAGGACTCAGAAAACTTCTTCAAGGTGGAACACAAAGGAAAAGGAGGAAAAAGAGGACCAAAAACACGTAAAGTTGCAAGGCAGCAAGCTAGCCAGAACATGTTCCAAGTCCTCGAAGTAGAAGAAGGTTCAATAGAAACAGATAAGGCAAAGGAAGGAAGCCCAGTGGAGGAGGAGAAAGCAGAAGACAGTGAACAAATACAAGAAAATAACAAACAAAAATAATTTATGGTGAGTAATGCAGAATAGGAGATGGATCAGGAAATGACCCAAAGTGAGATGGAAATGGAGGACCATGAACTCCAGGAAATTAGTAGAAGAAGAGTTAGAGACCACTCCATCTGAAGCTATGGCTGACAATAGAAGAGAAGATGAGAGAATAGAAGGTGCCTTCCCCATCCGAGAGACCAATGGAGAGATGAAAATGAAGAACATTAGCCCCTCCGCCTTACCTCACTTCCATGGGCTGACCACTGAAGACCCGGATACCTTCCTGTTTGAGTTTTCTGTCCTTTGTAGAACCTATGACTATACTGAAGATGAGCAAAAGTTGAAACTTTTCCCTTCCACTCTTAAGGATGCAGCACTACGCTGGTTCATGGGCTTACCTGGGAATAGTATCACCACTTGGGCTCAGATGCAGCAAGCTTTCAACACCAAGTACCGGGATTACTGTAGGTCCAAGGAAACAAAGGGGGAAATCTTTCGGATGTCCATGGGAAATGATGAGTCCTTAGAGGATTATGAGGAGAGGTTCCAACTAAGCTATAAGCGGGCCAGGTGCACACTTGACCCTGAATCCCTCAAGTTGGTCCTGCTCCGAGGAGTCCCTGAAGACCTCTTAGATACCCTTCACATGTTAACTGGGGGGGACATTTACCAACTGCCTTATGAGGACATCAAGACTGTGTTTAGAAATCACTCCAGGGCAGCTCGGAAACGAGGTAGAGGAAACCACCTCTCAACTAGTGTCCCTTTCTCCAAACATGAGCTTGCAAATCAATTAGAAGATCTTAAGAGTGAGGTGAGACAGACCATTGCTATGCAGCTTGACACATTCAGGATTCAGCAAAAGAAAGAAGAAGCTGAGAGAGCCTTGGCTGTTTTCTGCCCTAGGTGCACAAGGAGACACCCTAAAAATGAATGTCCATTGCATTCGGTTGAAGTGTGTTTCGTTTGTGAGGAGGACCATCCCACAAATCAGTGTCCAACCTTACCTAGGTTTAAAGCCATGTACCAAGGGACAGAAGCTCCCATTGAACCTCTCTATTACCTCAACCAAAGGAGGCCACAGGGATCTAGACCTTATCAGCAGGGGATGCAATGGGCATCTCAAGCTTATTACAGCCCCAACCAATCGACTCCTATGCCTTCTTGGGGTCCCCCTGCTCATCCTTCATGGTCCATGCCTCCTCCATGGTCTTATCCACCTCAGTACCCCACTCAACCTACTTCTCATTCATATCACTCACATGCCCAGCCACAGCCTCAATGGAATGCACCTCAGTCGGGGTGGAGGCCCCAATACAACACTCCTCTTGCCATCTTGCCTCCACCACCAGTTCAACCTCAGCCATTACCTCCTGCTCCTCCAAGGCAACCTCAAATGCCTGCTCAACCGAACCCGAACCCCAACAATAGACAGGCCCAGCAGGTATACACTGGGGAAACCTCATGCCCTACCTATGTTGTGGAGATCCAGGAGATCAATCTTCGATCTGGAAAGACTCTACCAGATCGTCAACCTCCTCCCCCAGAGGATGAGGAAGATAAACAGGAAAGTGAACCGAAGGTTATTCCACCCTTTCCTGAGAGACTAACAGCCACCACACAACCCAACCCAGAGGAGGATGAGCTTCTGGGTGAGCTCAAGCAGTTGTGTGTAAAAATACCACTTCTCCAAGCCATCAAGGATGTGCCAATATACAACAAACTGGTTAAGGAGAAGTGTTTCAAACACCCAGGCAGACGGAAGAAATATGCTTCAACTATCAATGTCATAGGACAACTGTCTGACCTTATGTTAGGACAAGTCATCTGCCCAAAGTACCTAGATCCTGGAAGTCCTGTAGTAGATGTTCACATCAATGGCACCATTATACCTCACACCTTGATTGATCTGGGGGCTGCCATTAATGTGATGACCAGGGATACCATGCTTAAGCTTAATCTTCAGGGTTCTGTAGAGCCTCTACTTTGCACTTGATTATCCATCATTACCTACAGTTTTCCCTCATTCATCTCTCTCTTTTGCCTCATTTTCCTTGCAAACCAACCCAGATCATTACATTTAATGTCTTTAAGCATCATTAAGTGAACTTTGCTAATGTGTGACTGTTTTGTTTAGATTTTGACATATTTACAGAGTTTCCGCAGCTGTCTGGCAATTCCGCAGCCATTCAGCGATTCCGCAGCCATCTGGAGATTCCGCAGCCTTTTTTTCAATCTCAAGGTTCCACGTGTCATTTTGCAAAACGAGCCACATGGGCATGTAGGGATAAAGGTGCTCGAGGTTCCTGTGCTGTTAGTTCGGTCAGCCACATCATCTACACCTCTGGTCAACGAGGGTCAAGCCACGGTCAACAAAGGCAGCTTAAACGGTGATACGTAAGTTGTTGGGTCACGTCAATGCAACTGGTGACTTGTCCATGTTACGCAGGTTGTGGAAGACATAATCCAACTCTGGATTCAATTCCCATAACGACCAGAACCTCCAGCTCATCCACGAGGCTTATGACGTGTTGCTGAACCTTTATTACGCATGATAGATTAGTTAATTTTCAGTTTCTAGCTTTCCGCATTAGGCAATCGTTTAGATGCCTATAAAAACTAGCGTTTGCATACGCTTAATTTTACTTTTTAGTTGCTGTGTTTTATGAACTTGTTATAATTTTAGTGCGTTTCAAGACTCTGTTTTAATAGTGCTGTTCTAGCACTCTTGACTGTAATTTTCTGCACATGGAGTAATAGAAGCAGTGTTGTTCTGAAGTTTTCAATTCCTTGAGTCTTCTTTGGGTTATATGAATGGAGGGCCCTGTTCATGTTAGCCCTTGTATAGTATTTTATGTTCAGCATTTCCTTATTTTCCATTCAGCATTTCCTTTTCTTTGAAACATGTACAGCTTGATTCACTTTCATGTTATTTCATTTCCAGCCTTTATTTTAAGCTGATCCGTATTGTTCTTTTGCAGGTTTTTAACCCGGGATTGTTTTTGTGTTTATGTATTTGCTTTATAACTGATGGTATTTTCAGTTGACAGATTCAAAGTTGTTGCCTTTACTTTCATAGCTGATTTTTAGTTTAATTTCTCAAAGTTGTCTGCTAACATATGAATGGTCTCTTTATCACAAATTGTTTATCTTTTAGAGATCAGAATACTAATAACTTACAGCTGGCTTTGAGTACTTTTTAGACTAATCTTTAACTACTTTCTAATCGTGCTTTACATAGTACCATATGATAGAAGCAGAGAGTTAGAAAGAGCAAAACATTATAACTAGTCTTTAAAGTAGATTTTTCTCATTTTTGATCACTTTTCTAACTCATCTTTAGCTACTTCCTAATCGTGTTTTACACAGTACTATGTGTTAGAAGCAGGGAGTTAGGAAGAGATAAACATTATCATTGGTTTTTAAAGTGATTTTCTTACCTTTTATTTGCAGCAGCATGAATGGTGTCTAGTGCCATTAGAAAGTGGTTCTTTGCTTTCAAGTTATTTATTTCTTTCAAGCTTTTCCTTTTCAGCAAGTAGTTAGAAACCACTAATCACACACTCTCACTCATCTAGAACTCACCTTACACACACTATCACTCATCTGTTTATAAATCACCACTCCATCTTAGGAAGATAAATTAACCACAAACAACACCTCAAACGACAAAAAGCTCTAAGAGGTTGCTTAAGTACATATTGTACACCTTCACTTCATCAGCTTACGAGCCCCGGGTTGACAATTAATGACATCAATTTAGAAACACTAAATTGACTAAACATTTTGGCGCCGTTGCCGGGGAAGTGAAATTAAGTAGCCATATTCTTAGAAAAAAAACATAAAAATTTCAAGAAAAGAAGTTGATAACCTATCAAAGTATGCTCTCCTCTTGCACTGCAAGGTGATCTGGAGGATCAGAAAAGAGAAAGTTATTGATTTGGTAGTTTCTTGAGTATGCTCTCTTCTTGCACCTAGAGTGAACTGGAAGATCAGAAAAAGAACTATTAACTTGACTTGAAGAAAAATAATAAAAAATGACATGCATAGAGCTAGAGATTCTAGAGGAAGGTTTTTAGCTAGAGCTCGAAGTTCAATTTTTACAAGTCCATCTGCTTCAAGGGATAGACAAGAGACACCCCCCTTGTCTCCAACCGACACTCCTAGTCCTAGAATTCCTGGAATTCAAGAGCCAAGAGTTGACTCTCCTACACCTTCTATTGAATTTGAACCAGGAAGAGACTCTTCTCTTTCTACTACAGAAAGACCAATTGTAATTGAGGAAGTGGAATCATCTGAAGAAGAAGGAGAAATATCTTCTAATTCACCTTTTGTAGAGGAACCAGAAGATTTTGAAATCCCTAGGAGAATCATCATGGCAGAGGAAGAAGGAGGTGGTAGGGGTAGAGGTAGAGGTAGAGGAGGAGGAGGAAACAACAATAACAATAATGGAGGTAGAGGTCCCCTTGGAGGAGGAAATAGAGATGGGGATAATTCATTCGGGTTTCCCATTGTTAATGAGGATTCCCGAGCCACCATGAAAAACATATCACCATCTGTCCTCCCTAACTTCCATGGGTTAAGGACTGAGGACCCTGAAACATTCTTATTTGAGTTTGAAGTGGTGTGTCGAACTTATGACTACCTGGATGACTCCCAGAAACTCAAATTGTTCCCTTCAACACTGAAGGATCAAGCCTTGAAATGGTTCATGGGGTTACTCACTCAATCCATTAGGACTTGGGATGAAATGAAACAGACATTTTTGGATAGGTATTTGGACTATTGTATGCCTACTAATCACAAGGACGAGGTTTTTAAAATGATACAAAGAGAAGATGAGAGCTTAGAAGATTTACTTGAGAGATTTCAATATAACTTGAAAAGAGCAAAAATGAGTACCTTGGATGAAGAGACCTTAAAAGCCCTCTTATTAAAAGCCATTAGGGATGAATGGATAGATATCTTAAACATGAGGGGAAAGGGGATATTTCTCAACTTTCACTCAATGATATAGCAGAACTCTGTATCCATCTCTCAAGGGGCAAATCAAAAACTCAAAAAGGGCCTAGAGATCCTTCTCTCCTTAGGGCAAATAAATCTGCAACAGGATCAGTGAGTAGGGCTGAAATCGGCAGTATGCTTGATGAATTTAAAACTGACATCTTAGGGAGTCTTAGTGAACAACTTGATACCCTTAAGATTCACAATAAACAAAAAGCAGAAGCTGAGGCTTTGGCTATCTTTTGCCTGAAATGTAGAAAGAAACATGCTTTAAGGGAATGTCCCTTAGATGCACACGTTGTAGAAACATGTGTAATTTGCTCAGAAACTCATGAGACCAAGGATTGTCCTTCAATTCCTGGCCTCAAAGCAGTCTTTCAAGAGGATCCAGATACACTTGAATCTCTCTGTTTTATTGCAAGGAGACCTTGGCAAGGACAACAGAATCAAGGGTTTAACAACTCTATGAATTCTCAATCCCAACCAAATTGGAATCCTTGGCAACAACCTTGGCCTCAACCTCAAAATGCTTTTCAAGCATGGATGCAAAGCATGCAAAATCCTTATGGGAGATTTGCTCAATTCTATCAATATCCTCCATCATTTCAGAATCAGCAAGCCCCGCAACTTCCAAATCAAGGTCAACAACTATCATTGCCATACCCTCAACAACAACAACAACCTCCACAAAATCAAAATTCTCAACTATCACTTCAATCCCTGCAGAAATCAAATCAACTTCCCTCTCAGCCATTACCAAATCCAAATAATAGGAACCCTCAAAATGCTTACATGATGGAAGGTCAACCATTCCCTACCTATATGGTTGTTCCTCTCAATGAAGTACAACTCAGATCAAGTAGAATCTTAGATCAACCTTCTACAAGTGTTCAACAACCAAGCATTTCTGAGGAAGAATCTCTCAAAGTCAATAAAGGTTCTGAAGTATCACTTCAAAACCAAAATATCCAAAAAGAAAAAGAAAAAGAATCAACCTCTACAACTCCCATAGTTGAGCAACCTACACCTTTAGCTACACCTCCTTTTCCTGAAAGATTGCAAATTGACAAAGGGGTGGAAAAGCAGATATGGGTGCCTGACTATAGTTTCCTAGATGAATTGAAGAATGTCTGTATCAAGATTCCCTTGTTACAAGCCATTAAAGAAATTCCCATTCTAGCGAAGACAATAAAGGAGTTGAGTTTGAAGAAAACAGGAAAGAGAACCAGAAATACTAAAAGGATACATCTAGTTGGAAAAATTGCAGACATAATGATGGGTAAGATTACCATGCAAAAGTATGTGGATCCTGGTAGCCCTATTGTCAAAACTCATATTAATGGGGTTGAAATCCCAAATACTTTGATTGACTTAGGAGCCGCGATCAACATCATGAGTAGACAGACCATGGATCAGTTAAAGCTTCCTAACCTTCTCTTTACACCTACTTTACTGCAACTTGCAGATAGATCAATCATTAAACCTGATGGTGTATTGGAAGATATTCCAGTCTCTCTAGATTCTTGGGAATATCCAGTTGATTTTATGATTTTAACTCCCAAGAACAATCTAGGAGGACATCCTCTTATTTTAGGAAGACCTTGGCTGGCCACAGCTGATGCTTTCATAAGTTGTAGGTCTGGGGACATGTATATATCAGATGGTAATTCCACCAAGAAATTCAACTTGTATCCTCCAGCAAAGGAAATAACAGAAATAGGAGAAGATGAGTGGGTTGATGATGAGGATACTATTCAACCTGTTCTAACCATCTCTGAAATCAGTGAGGATAGTCAAATTCTAAATACATTAGAAAATTTTGAAATGCCTTTAGAATATGACTCTACACAGTTTCAGTTAGATGCAGACATTGAATATCTCTCCTCTAGACAGATGTCTCTCTTCTCAATGGAAGAGTTTGGTAGTTCTACAGTTGAAATCCTTCCAGGAAAAACATTGAACATTAACAAAAACTTGGGAAGACCACAACAAGATGAATTAACCAAACTGTTGCAAAAACATTCCACTGCCTTTGCATGGGAATACACTTACATGAAAGGAATCAATCCTAAGACTTGTATTCATCACATCTATATTGAAGAAAACAGCAGACCTATTAGGCAACCACAAAGAAGGATGAATCCAAACCTTAGGGAAATCGTGAAAGAAGAACTCCAGAAATTGCTCAAGGTAAACTTCATTTACCCCATTTCAGATAGCCAATGGGTTTCTCCCTTGGTTATAGTGCCCAAAAAGAATGGTAAATGGAGAGTTTGCATTGATTATCGAGAAATGAACAAGGCAACCTTAAAGGATCATTTCCCTCTACCTTTTATTGATCAGGTACTAGACACTTTAGCAGGTAAAAAGTATTTCTCATTCTTGGATGGTTTTAGTGGGTATAATCAAATTCAGGTAGCACCTGAAGATCAAGACAAAACCACATTCACTTGTCCTTGGGGAACTTTTGCCTACCGAGTACTCCCTTTTGGATTGTGCAATGCACCCGCTACATTTCAAAGGGCTGTACTAGGTATCTTTTCAGATCTGATTCATGATTGTGTAGAGGTATACATGGACGATTTCACAGTTTATGGTAATACATTTGAAGAAGCTTTGGAAAATTTGGAAAAAGTACTCGTAAGATGTAAGGAAACAAATCTTTCTTTAAGTCATGAAAATTGTTTTATGATGTTTACTGAAGGGATTGTTTTAGGACATCATATTTCAGGAGATGGGATTAAGGTTGATAGATCCAAAGTTGAAGTCATCTCTAAGTTACCTGTTCCAAATTGTCAAAAGGATGTTAGGAGTTTTCTTGGGTTTACTGGGTATTACAGAAGATTTATTGAAAACTTCACTAAGATAGCATCCCCTCTTTTCAAATTGCTTACCAAGGACTGTGAGTTCAAATGGGATCCTGAGTGTCAATCTGCCTTTGAAGCTTTAAAGACTAGAATATCTGAAGCACCCATCTTAAGGGGGCCAAATTGGAAACTCCCTTTCCACATTTCTACTGATGCTTCAGATACAGCTCTAGGAGTTGTTTTGGGACAAAAGGATCTGATCCCTTATGCCATTTATTACACAAGTAAGAATTTGACTCCCACTGAGTTAAATTATACTGTTACAGAAAAAGAGTTCTTAGTTGTGGTACATGCAATCAACAAGTTTAGACACTACATAACCGGCTATGAAACCTTTGTCCATACTGATCACTCTGCCATAAGATATTTAATGAACAAACCTGTCACTAATGGTAGAGTTACAAGATGGCTTTTACTTTTACAAGAATTCAACATTACTGTGTTAGATAGCCCTGGAAAATAAAACACAGTAGCTGATTTCTTGTCTAGAATCCAAAACACTAATGAAGATTCTCCAGTAGAAGATAAGTTTCCAGATGAATACTTGTTTGCAGTGACTACCAAGACTCCTTGGTATGCAGATATGGCTAATTATCTTGTTACAGGGAAGCTTCCTCTACACTTATTTCCTAATGAGAAAAGGAAAATCATTCAGGAGACTGCACATTATTCTTGGATTTCTAATGAATTGTTCAAAACAGGGCCAGATTGTATAATCAGAAGGTGTGTTCGGGAAGATGAAATGCCTGACATCCTTAAGGCATGTCATGATGAACCATGCGGCGGGCACTTTGCTGACAAGAGGACAGCCTATAAAATCCTTTCTCTAGGATATTATTGGCCTTCTCTCTTTAAAGATGCAAAGCAGTATGTTAGAAGGTGTGACAGCTGCCAAAGAGTTGGGAAACCAACTCCTTCAAATGAAATGCCTCTACAGCCTCAGGTATGCATCGAACCCTTTGAGAAATGGGCTCTAGATTTCGTTGGACCAATTAATCCACCATCAAAGCAAAAGAAGTATATACTGGTTTGTACTGATTATGTTACTAAGTGGGTAGAAGAAAAAGCATTGCCTTCTGCCACTGAAAATTCAGTTGTTCAATTTCCTTTTGAGGACATTTTCACTCGTTTTGGTGTCCCAAGGGAAATTGTGACAGATCAGGGCAGCCAGTTTACATCTAAATTGATGGAGAAGCTGATGGAGGAATATAAGATCAAGCACAGAACATCTACTCCATACCATCCGCAATCAAATGGCCAAGTGGAATCTACCAATAAAGTTCTTGAAGGCATTATCACCAAAACTGTTCATCTTCATAGAAGAGATTGGGCGGAAAGGCTTCCTGAAGCCTTATGGGCCTATAGAACTACATGGAAGAACACAACAGGACATTCTCCCTATGAACTTGTTTATGGGAAGGAAGTCCTGCTCCCCATTGAGTTCCAAATCAAGACCTTCAAGATGGTAGTCCAATTGGGAATGAGACTCTCAGAAGCCCAAAGACACAGAATGGACCAGCTAAATGAGCTAGATGAAATAAGACAAGATGCAATTCTAAGGACCGATCTAGTTCAGCACCAAAGATCTAAATGGCATGATCGTCATATCAAAGAAAGAAAGTTTCAGAAAGGAGATTGGGCTCTATTGTTTGATTCAAAGTTCAAAGACTTCAAAGGAAAGTTTCAAACTCATTGGCTTGGGCCATATGAGATTGATGAAGTCTTTAGCAATGGAGCAGTTCGAGTGAAAACTATTGATGAATTTCATACTCCTCTTATTGTGAATGGTCATCGCTTGAAAATCTACCAAAAGCCATTCTCAAAAGAAGAGTTTGTCAAGTTGTTTAAAGAAGATTCTGCAATCAGGTTGGTGGAGAAGGATTCTTCTCCTCCATCAGCCTAATCTTTGGTTTTTGAAAAAAAAAAAAAAATGTATAAGCCTGAAAACCAATCTCTGATTGGCAGTCTTATGCAGAAAACCTGAGGTGAAAATCAAGGTCACCTGACACCTCATGTTTTCCAAAAAAAAATATATCTCTCTCCCTTCCATCTCATTTCGCCATTCCATCCACTTCATTCACCATCTCATTCATTTAATCACTCTCACTCCACCTCATTTCTTTCCATCCATCCATCCATTCATTACATTTCATTCCATCAATAAAGTCATTTTTTTAGATAACTGAAGTTGTTTTGTGCAGCCGGAGGGTATCACTGCAGTTTCCGCAGCTGTTTGGCAATTCTGCAGCCATCCAATGATTCCACAGCTCTCTGCACCTGCATAAAAAAAAACACACAGTCTGTTTGAAAAGAAATTTACAGTTCATAAGTCATCAACAATAAGTGGAGAAGAGTCATGCAACAGCAATAAAACAATGAAGGGTTAGTGGAGAATGATCAAAGGCAATCCAAGCGCGGATATGAGGTATGATCTAAATCCTAAACTTACGGTTATCTCATTTTGCAAAGTTTTCGGGGTTATATTCTTTGCCATTTAATGTAATGATTACCAGTCTTTCCCATCATGCGACCAAAAATCCACGTATCTCCCACACTTATCGGTCATGATCATCACGATTTTGAAACTCAATTGCGGCTGCCCCTCCATTAAGATTTTCGTACCTAAGTGACGTAGACTACTGTACTACGTCTCTCTAAGTCATAATCCCGTAGCCAAGTGTAAACCTATGACCGAAACCTAAGGACCTAACCGTTTCTACCCATCATTTCATAACCCTCCTACGCTCGTATCATTCCATTCACGCTGTTTCATTATCACAGTTCCCTTATTCCGCTGTGCTCACTACGTTGCTACCTTAGCCATACTCTGTTTTACTTCTTCCTCTCTGCTAATTCTGATTATCAGTGAACGTATGTTACGGTTGTTCTATTAGAGCCGTAAATTTACTGTGTTAAGGCCACTGTTGAAGCCGTGTAACCTTTTTTCCAAAAGTCTTAGAACAGAGCGGTAAAGCCAATGGGTAAACTCTTAAGAGTAGAACCCGAGGGTTCAAAATTTCTGGAGGGATATCCTCAAGTTAAAGAGGTTTTGCAGAAAGCAAACTGGCTCCAATGCATCCAGAAATTCAGAAGTTACCACAAAGAGGTTACGAAGACCTTTGCACGTTCCTTCAGAGACAAAGACAATCAAGTGGAGATAGGGGACCTGAAGTTTACAGTCACTGAGAGCAGTATAGCACAGGCCACTTCACTCCCACAAACTGGAGAAAGATGGTTTAAAAACAGATCAGTACAAGACCAACAGTGGAAGCAAATCTTAAAGAATCCAGGTATGGATACCAGCATTTTTACAAAAGGGATTCTTGTTACTTATGTCAAGGAAGAATGGACAACTTTACTTTTATTAGTGCAAAAATTCTTTACTTGTGAGGGAAAGTTTGGAGTTTTATATGTTTACCATGCCAAAGTCATGATGCATTTCTTAGGAGATGATATTAACCTTCCATATTTTCTACTCTCAAGTCTTAGAAAAATGTGTTCAATTGTCCAAAGGAACCCAAGAAACATTGAATCACATCTGTATCATCATGGTCTTGTTAAGATGCTAGTTGAGAAACAGTTGAAAGCAAAAAGAGATACCTGGGAGAGATTTCTTGTGAGAAACCATTTTGAAGAAGCAGGAGAAACCTCTGTGCCTAAAAAGAGTAGAAGAAAAAGAAAAGAGGCTACCCCTGAAACTGTTGTCCAAGAGGAAACTGTCCAAGAACAGATTGAAGAAGAAACTGATGTACATCATTCTGAACATGAAATTGATCTTGAGCCTGCTGTGGACATTGATCAAACAGCTCAAGGAATCATCACAGAAACCCTTTCAGAACTTGCCCAAGAAGTTGCTCAAAAGAGAAAAGAGAGTAGGAAGAAACAAAAGAAAGATAAAGGAAAATCCATAGCTCAAGAAACTTACGCTACTCCTGAGAACTCTAGTGAAGAAGATACTCAACCCTTAGCACAAAGAATGGCCCAACTCCATGAAACTGCCCTTTCCAAGAAGGTGGAAAAACAAAAGCAAAAAGCACAAAAAGAAAAACAGAACATCACCACCGTGAGAAGAAGCAGCAGGTTACAAAGAAAAGTGGGGGCCACCGAGAATAAAAAGTCACTCATCATTGACTTGAGCACACCTGAAAAGGTTGCTACAAGACCTGACTTTGAGAAAAGCTCTCCACACGCTGAGTATGTTGAGACCAGTCCTCCACGTGAGGAAAGTCCTTTTGAGCATGAACCTGAATATGAACATGGATCCGAATTTCAGTATGAGCCTACTCCAAAGAAGTCACCAGAGGTTGATCCAGATCAGCAGAAAGTTTATAATTACCTGGAGACGTTAGAACAAGCAGCTGCTGGTCCAAGTACTGTTCAAACTTTGGAACAGCAAGTGCAATCACTGAAGTAGGAAATATTTGAGCTGGAGGTACTAAATCGCCACATCAAACAAGAAAATGAAAAACTGAAGGTACAGAGAAATGTGGACAAGATGGTCCAAGATAACACGATGCTTCATATGGGCCTGTGGCAAAAGGAAAATAAAAAGCTCAAGAAGAGATGTAGGAAGTTAAATAGAGCTTTGATCAATCTAAAATTCAGATGTTTGATGAAAAGACCAAGAGTCAATATAGCCACACAGAGAAAGAAGAGAAGGCTGGATGTCTTAGCAGAGACATCTCAGCGGGTGGACTGAACAATGTTTTTGATTGCATGAGGACATGCAATGCCCTCGTAGTGGGGGTATGTAGAGCCTCCACTTTTCACTTGATTATCCATCATTACCTACAGTTTTCCCTCATTCATCTCTCTCTTTTGCCTCATTTTCCTTGCAAACCAACCCAGATCATTACATTTAATGTCTTTAAGCATCATTAAGTGAACTTTGCTAATGTGTGACTGTTTTGTTTAGATTTTGACATATTTACAGAGTTTCCGCAGCTGTCTGGCAATTCCGCAGCCATTCAGCGATTCCGCAGCCATCTGGAGATTCCGCAGCCTTTTTGTTAATCTCAAGGTTCCACGTGTCATTTTGCAAAACGAGCCACATGGGCATGTAGGGATAAAGGTGCTCGAGGTTCCTGTGCTGTTAGTTCGGTCAGCCACATCATCTACACCTCCGGTCAACGAGGGTCAAGCCACGGTCAACAAAGGCAACTTAAACGGTGATACGTAAGCTGTTGGGTCACGTCAATGAAACTGGTGACTTGTCCGTGTTATGCAGGTTGTGGAAGACATAATCCAACTCTGGATTCAATTCCCATAACGACCAGAACCTCCAGCTCATCCACGAGGCTTATGACGTGTTGCTGAACCTTTATTACGCATGATAGATTAGTTAATTTTCAGTTTCTAGCTTTCCGCATTAGGCAATCGTTTAGATGCCTATAAAAACTAGCGTTTGCATACGCTTAATGTTACTTTTTAGTTGCTGTGTTTTATGAACTTGTTATAATTTTAGTGCGTTTCAAGACTCTGTTTTAATAGTGCTGTTCTAGCACTCTTGACTGTAATTTTCTGCACATGGAGTAATAGAAGCAGTGTTGTTCTGAAGTTTTCAATTTCTTGAGTCTTCTTTGGGTTATATGAATGGAGGGCCCCTGTTCATGTTAGCCCTTGTATAGTATTTTATGTTCAGCATTTCCTTATTTTCCATTCAGCATTTCCTTTTCTTTGAAACATGTACAGCTTGATTCACTTTCATGTTATTTCATTTCCAGCCTTTATTTTAAGCTGATCTGTATTGTTCTTTTGCAGGTTTTTAACCCGGGATTGTTTTTGTGTTTATGTATTTGCTTTATAACTGATGGTATTTTTAGTTGACAGATTCAAAGTTGCTGCCCTTACTTTCATAGCTGATTTTTAGTTTAATTTCTCAAAGTTGTCTGCTAACATATGAATGGTCTCTTTATCACAAATTGTTTATCTTTTAGAGATCAGAATACTAATAACTTACAGCTGGCTTTGAGTACTTTTTAGACTAATCTTTAACTACTTTCTAATCGTGCTTTACATAGTACCATATGATAGAAGCAGAGAGTTAGAAAGAGCAAAACATTATAACTAGTCTTTAAAGTAGATTTTTCTCATTTTTGATCACTTTTCTAACTCATCTTTAGCTACTTCCTAATCGTGTTTTACACAGTACTATGTGTTAGAAGCAGGGAGTTAGGAAGAGATAAACATTATCATTGGTTTTTAAAGTGATTTTCTTACCTTTTATTTGCAGCAGCATGAATGGTGTCTAGTGCCATTAGAAAGTGGTTCTTTGCTTTCAAGTCATTTCAAGTTATTTATTTCTTTCAAGCTTTTCATTTTCAGCAAGTAGTTAGAAACCACTAATCACACACTCTCACTCATCTAGAACTCACCTTACGCACACTATCACTCATCTGTTTATAAATCACCACTCCATCTTAGGAAGATAAATTAACCACAAACAACACCCCAAACGACAAAAAGCTCTAAGAGGTTGCTTAAGTACATATAGTACACCTTCACTTCATCAGCTTACGAGCCCCGGGTTGACAATTAATGACATCAATTTAGAAACACTAAATTGACTAAACAGGTTCCTTGAGGAAGACCTCGACAGTACTGCAATTAGCAGATCGCTCCACTGTGACTCCCGAAGGGATTGTGGAGGATGTCTTGGTCTCCATTGACTCTTGGGAATACCCTGCAGACTTCCTGGTTCTGCAACCAAAGGCCAAGCTTACTGGATATCCTCTCATTTTGGGAAGGCCTTGGTTAGCTACTGCAGATGCTTACATAAGTTGTTATGCAGGAAACATGACTATCAAAACTGGTCCCATGTCCAAGCAGCTAGTCCTATACCCTCCTACCCAACCCTCCTTAGAGCATGACTTACCACTCTGGTTGGAAGAAGGAGAGGAAGACCAGGTGTACTTAGCACCTCTGTGCACCTTAGATACCACTAGAAGAGACCCCCCAACCGAGGATGACTTGATCGAGGCCTTGATCCAGAATCCACCTTCCAGTGCACTACCCTTAGAGAAATTGGTGGAGGATGCCCAAGCCAGCACCTTAGTGGATCTTTATACAACCAACCATGTTGCTCCCAGAGTTAAGAATGTGGAGTTCGGCCCTGAGAAAGCATTGAAGATCAAATCCTCCCTATCTCCTTCCCATGAAAAGGAGTTGTGTAGTCTGTTGGCCAATCACTTAAATGCTTTTGCTTGGAGCTATAAGGAAATGAAAGGAGTCCATCCTTCGATCTGTACCCATCATATATACATCAAAGAGGATTGTAAACCGGTTAGGCAACCTCAGAGGAGAATGAATCCAGCCCTTAAGGACATTGTCAAGGAAGAATTCCAAAAACTGTTGGATGCCGGATTCATCTACCCCATCTCAGATAGTGAATGGGTGTCCCCTCTAGTGTTGGTTCCCAAGAAAAATGGGAAATGTAGAATCTGTGTGGATTACCGAGAACTGAACAAAGCTACCGAGAATGACCATTTCCCTCTACCTTTCATAGATCAAGTGTTGGATGGACTGGCAGGAAAGAAGTTCTTCTCTTTCTTGGATGGGTTTAGCGGGTATAACCAAATCCAAATCAGCCCGGAAGACCAAGATAAGACCACCTTCACTTGTCCTTGGGGTACCTTTGCCTATCGAGTTCTTCCCTTTGGGCTATGCAATGCTCCTGCTACCTTTCAGAGAGCTGTCTTGAGCATCTTCTCGGAGTTGGTCCATGATGCAGTAGAAATCTATATGGATGACTTTACTCCTTATGGGGCCAACTTCCAGGAAGCATTGTCCAACCTGGGAAAAGTCCTAACCAAATACACCGAGATGAACTTGTCCCTTAGTCCTGAAAAATGTGAATTCCTAATGACTGAAGGAACCGTGCTAGGCCATACCATTTCTTGCCAAGGGTTGCAGGTGGATCCTAACAAAATTGCTCTCATCAAGAGGGTTCCACCTCCTCAAAAGGTAAGGGATGTCCGGAGTTTCTTGGGATTAGCAGGATACTACCGGAGATTGATTAAAGACTTCAGCAAGCTAGCCTCGCCATTGTTTGGCCTGTTGGCAAAAGATGTGGAGTTTAATTGGACTGATGATTGTCAGAGGGCTTTAAATGAATTAAAGGACAAATTGGTGTCAGCCCCAATCCTGAGAGGTCCAAACCGGGCCCTACCTTTCCACATCCACACTGATGCCTCGAACAAAGCCATAGGTGCAGCTTTAGGACAAGTTGAGCAAAAACTTCCATATGCCATTTACTTTGTTAGCAAAAACTCGTCCAAAGCTGAGCTGAATTACACTGTAACCGAGAAAGAATTCTTGGCTGTGGTCCATGCACTGAACAAGTTCCGACATTATATTACTGGTTACCAGACCTTTGTACATACTGACCATGCTGCTATTAGATATTTAATGAATAAACCAGATGTGAATGCTCGTATTATTAGATGGTTACTTTTATTGCAACAGTTTGATTTGACCATTGTTGACAAACCAGGTAGAGAAAATGTTGTTGCTGACTTTTTATCTAGATTGGATTTGTCTGCAGATGAGGATGGAACAGTGGATGACCAGATGCCTGATGAACATCTGTTTGCTATTTCAGTACTCTCTCCATGGTTTGCTGATATAGCAAACTATCTTGTTTCAGCACAGTTCCCTCCACACCTATCTTCCAGAGAGAAGAGCAGAATCATCAGAAAAAGTGCCTCATTTACTTGGATCGGGGGCAATCTATTCAAGCTTGGCCCCGATCAGATCTTAAGGCGTTGTGTAAGGGAGGAGGAAGTCTTTGATATCCTCCTCACTTGTCATGATGGGCCTTGTGGAGGACATTTTGCAGCAAAGAGAACTGCCTTCAAAATCCTGCAGGCAGGCTACTATTGGCCCACACTTCATCAAGATGTCAGAAGATATGTCAGTCAGTGTGACCAATGCCAAAGAATGGGGAAACCGACCCAAAGGGATGAGATGCCTCTCCAACCTCAAGTGACTCTTGAGCCATTTGAGAAGTGGGGCATGGACTTTGTGGGCCCAATCAACCCCTCTTCGAGGCAAAGGACTTACATCATTGTGTGTACTGACTATTTGACAAAGTGGGTAGAGACCAAAGCAATCAAAGCAGCAATAGAAGAAAAGGTGGCCGAGTTCCTAAGAGAGAACATCTTCTATAAGTTTGGCTATCCACTAGAGCTGGTCACCGATCAAGGGAGCCAGTTCACCTCCAACCTGGTTGAAGATCTCCTAGCTCATCACAAGATCAAGCATAGGACTTCCACCCCTTATCACCCTCAAGCAAATGGGCAGGTGGAAGTCACCAATAGAGCATTAGAAGGGATCTTGACTAAGGTGGTGAGCAGCAGCAGAAAGGACTGGGCAGATCGCCTGGTTGAAGCCACATGGGCTTACAACACCACTTGGAAGACCACCACCGGCTTCACACCGTATGAGTTGGTCTATGGGAAGAAAGCTCTGTTGTCCATTGAGTTTGAATACAACACTTTGAGGATGGCAGCTCAGCTGGACCTAGATCTCAGCCATGCACAACAAGAAAGGCTACTGCAGCTGAATGGCCTGGATGAGCACCGAATGCAGGCCCTCCTTCACTCAGAAGTGGTTCAACTTCAGAGAAAGGTGTGGCATGACCAACATCTCCATGACAAGCAATTTCAGCCGGGAGATTGGGCTTTGTTGTATGACTCCATATACAAAGACTTCAAGGGGAAGCTGAGAACCAGATGGCTAGGACCATATGCAGTGGAGAAATGCCATGACAATGGATCTGTCCTCATTCGAACCATTGATGAGGAAGCCATTCCCATGCTTGTCAATGGGCGTCGATTGAAGATCTACAGGAGACCTCTCTCAAGACAAGAGTTCATCAAAACTGTGGAGAAATCTGTATTGGTCCTAGAGAGGGGTTCTGCCTCTGCTTTTGGCATACCCTGAGGGATATGAAAAAAAAAAAAAAAAAGGAAAAAAAAAAAAAAATAATAAAGATCCTTGGGTGAAAACCTCTCTGAGGCGCCCAAGGCAGGTGGTAGGGGTGAAAACCTCATTGAGGCGCCCCTATTGTCTTTCAAAAAAAAAAAGAGAAAAGGTTTGAAAAAAGATCCTTGAGTGAAAACCTCTCTGAGGCGCTCAGGGCAGATGGCACGGGTGAAAACCTCTTTGAGGCGCCCCTGTTATCTTTCAAAAAAGAGAAAAAAAAACAATAAGCAAAATATGGTAAAATTGCATGCAGGTTGCAGATGTTCTATGGAGGAGAGGAAGCCCTTCAACTCAAAGCCAAGGGTCCTTATCATGCTGTCAAGGAACCTCACCAGCACCTCCTCCAAGGGTACCCATGTTTTTTCAAGGTATGTGCAATTTTATCATGGTTTGAATCCTCTACAGGAAGATGCAGTCTTTCTACAGGAAGGCGCGGATTTTCTACAGGAAAGTACAGACTTTCTACAGGAAGGCCGAACTTTCTACAGGAAGCTCTGTGTTCTATAGGAAACTTCCTGTAGAAGTTTGGGACGGCCCATAATTCATCTTAAAAAGAGATTTAGCGACTATGGATTGGTATGGATGCATGCAAGCCTCTGTTGGCACCCTTGCACATTGTTGTCACCTTGCTCCACCATCCTTGTCGACATGCGACCAAGTTCCCTGCACCAACAAAGCAGATCGATGAGTTCTCGCGGGAAAGCCATTTTCAAAGTTAAACAAATGCTGGGATCTCATACCACAGGCATCAAGAGCTCCGGGAACGTGATTGAACGGCCAGGTTCTCCGTCGTGCAGCATGCACCCAAGGAGAAAGAACTGTTACGAGACACCTCGCGGGAATCCTGTAACAGTTCAACCTGCTCGAGTGGATACCATTCACAGCTCCGCCATCTGCAACGAAACGCGGGCACATGCAACCAAAGCATCCACTCCATCGTTGGTAGCCTGTAACCACGAGCCTCCGGGTCTGTGTAAGTCGCATGCAGCAGGTAGATCCACTCACCATCGTCCAAGAACTGGAAAAATCGTGTGCAGCCACGCAGGTAAGTGTCTCAACCCTTCCTCCCATCAAATCGCATGAATTTTACTTTGAAATTGTTTGCATAGCGTAAAATTGAATGGTTGAGCGGCCTTATGGCCAGTCGACTGGCCACGTCGGCTAGTTAAAGTGTAATTGGATGTTTGGGTGGCGGCCACGACAAAGAGAATGAACGGAACGCACGTGAGAACACTGTCGTCAGAAGCATGAGTTTAACAGGAAAAGGCGGCGGCAAATCTGTGGGAATGGATGCGGCAGCAAGTGAATACGTAGGCGAATGATGGATGACGTCGCCCAACGGTCCGGCGGGGACAGCTCATCCCCCGCGCCACGGATTGCGCCGATTCAAAATCTAATCGGCTAGATCATGCGGATGCATTTATCGACCACCACTTCAAACTCGAGTGGCTATTCTGATCTCCTCTGTGCTTTGATACACTGAGCTGTTGGCTACCAGAACACCGGTGAAGCATACCTCGAGCGCGGGCCAACTACAGTCCTCCCCGAGAATTGTGCACTGCTCCTACAGGAACACAGTTTCTACAGGAACGCAATTCTACAGGAACACAGTCTACAGGAACGCAGTCTCTAAAGGAACGCAGTCTTCTACAGGGAAGCGGGTGCCTCACGGAAAAAATGTGGCCAATTAAAGAGGTAACCCTGAACTATTCATGCAACTGGTTAGTAAGAGTGGCAAGACCATCGTCCACAGTCTGGTCATAAAGATATTGGTGGAATTGTTGTTTGCTATGCCTATGTTGTCGTTCTACAGGATGTCAGTATAAGTAGACTGTATTGAATTTTGTGGATTATGTGCATGCTCTGTCTTAATAGACCAAATCTCTTTTGCATTTGCCACCTTTAATTAAAACAACCGTGTTCATCATGCTGGGTGGGTTTATAAGACGGGAACCCACTGATTCAACCAAATTAAGGGAAAACCCGGCAGTGGTAGAGCTCTTCACCAGAGCACAATGGATGCCTTTTTGTGATAAGCTGCAGGGCTACGATGATGAAGTGGCCGAAGAATTTTTGCAGGCTCTGAAGCCTAAATCCCAGACACTGGCCACAGTGAACTTCAGAGGTCTAAGCCTCAAGCTCACCCCGGAACATATCAGTCGGATCACAGAACTTCCTATGGGTTTGCCGTGGGATAAGGAAGAAATAAAGTTGAGCCAGCAGGCAAAGAAAGAATTCTTTCCACCTAAGGAAGAATTCTCGGAGGATAAAAATGGGGTGCGAAGAACGAGCCTGTTGCCACCATGGAATGAAGTCAGTTTGCAAATCATGAAATATATCACTTGTGAAGGTCGTTTTAGCATCGTGTATGCATATCACTTTCGGCTGCTCACTGAATTGAGGCACCGAATTGATCTTCCTGTAGAGAAAAAACTGAGCATCCCTTATTATCTACTGCAGTCTCTAATGGAGTGTGCCACAAAGTTGAAAGAGGGCATACCAGATCAGATAGCCCACCATGGGTTGATCAAAATTCTTATGGAAGATGCATTGCACTCATATAAGGTCCCCCTCTCATGGGAATCCTTCCGGAATTTAACAAAAGATGGGGACATTAAGATGTTGATCGAAGAAACGGGTTCCTCCAGCAGTGAGGAACAAGAAGCAGTGGTCGAGGGACAGAGAGAAGAAGGCCAGAAGACCCCGACCACAGTACAGAAGAGAGAACGAAGGAAGAAGCATGAGGAAAAGGAGGACAAAGAAAAAGGTGGCACACCTATCTTGTCAGCAAGGGAAAAGATGATGAAGAGCAGAATGGACAAAGCTGAGGTGGTCCACGTCAGCCCAAGTACCTCAACAGCACCTGCAACCAAAGCAAAAAGAAAAACTCAGGCAGGCAAGCAAGCGGAGGTGGAGACACCTGTGTCTACAGGAAAGCAGAAACAGGCTTCCACAGGAAGCCCGAAAACAAAAACAAACGCTTCTACAGGAAGCCCGAAGATCAGTGAGAAACAGGCTTCTACAGGAAGCCCGAAAATCGTTGGGAAACAGGCTTCTACAGGAAGCCCAAAAACAGAGACAAAGGCTTCTACAGGAAGCCCGAAATTGTAAAAACAGGCTTCTACAGGAAGCCCGAAGACAGAGACAAGGGCTTCTACAGGAAGCCCGAAATTGGAAAAAGGGGCTTCTACAGGAAGCCCGAAGGTCATTGAGAAACAGCCTCCTACAGGAAGCCCGGGAGTGGCTAAAACCGGGTCTTCTACAGGAAGCCCAAAAGCGGGAAAGAAAGAATCTTCTACAGGAGGCCCGGAAGTGGGCAAAGCAGGGTCTTCTACAGGAAGCCCGAAATCTGAAAAGGAGGGGCCCTCTACAAGGAGCTCTGAGAGAGCAAAACGCAAGAAAGAGAAGGCTGGTATTCTAGAAAAGGAGGCAGCAGCGGCGCTGGCCGCCCTCAGTACACATCCAAAGCCGAAGGAGAAGAGAGAGAGGGAGACCCCTCTACCATCTGAGGCCAGGAGAAGCAAGAGGATAACCACGGGCAAGCCACAGCCTCCACCCGGCAGCCAAACCATTTTAGGGGATGTCCCTACTTCACCCAGTGCAAGAACCCCCTCTAAAACATCAGCCACCCCTGAGAAGGGGAGCCCAAAAATAACTTCCTGGACACGAAAAATAGGCCAATCGCCTTCCGAAGCCCGGCTCAAGGAAATAGGAAAGGGGGAAGAAGCATCACCTTCGTCACCACCAGGGGCAGCAAAGGCAGGGCCGCCAAAAACGGGAAAGGAAGAAGCGCCACCCTCGGTAGAAAAGGCAGAGCCACCAAAAACAGGAAAGGAAAAGCATGCTCCGGGCTCTAGTTCTCGGCCAAAGACGAGGAGCCAGGGCAAAGTTGCTCAAGGATGAGCAAATAGTTTAGCTGGGGGGTGATGATGAGCCCCAATTTTTGGTACAATTTGGGCTCATTTGGCCTACTTGCTCTGCTCAAACCATTCATTTTTTTATTGCTTATGCATTCATTTCTTGGCTTATTTGTGTTGTTTGTAGGAAGAAGGGTAGGCATTCTATCCACGTGACTAATACATGATGATTTCAGGTTTTGGCATTAAAAGGGAGCAAAGACCACGAGAAAGGAGACAAGGAGACAGTGAGGTGGCACTGCTGGTTTTTAGGAGAGGATGTCCACGGTCTTGGGGACCTTCCTCGTAATTCCCACCATAACTCCGAGCTCCAATCCATCTCCCCACCGAGCTTGGAGGCAGCCAACTGTTCTACAGGAACAGCAGTTATAACTGTCCTACAGGATCAGCAGTTTAACCTTCAGTTGGACAATCAAGGATACCTGTTGGATGATCATTTTTGCATAAATACTGAGGTCGTAGCTTTGGATAGGAGCTTTTTGAACTTTTGTATTGCTCTTGTAATTTGGAAGTACGAGCTACAACTCAGTGTTTGTTCCTTTTGTAAGCCAGTTTTGGCATGATAGCAGATTTTCGTTTATGAATAAAGGCAGGCAGATTTTGATCTCATTCTGAGTTTCTAAGGGAGCTATAGCTTTCAGGTTAGGGCCCAACCTGAGAGCAATAGATCTCATCGGTGTTGTAATGTTGTTTGCATTTCGTTCTAGCACTTTGAGTTTTTACTTTAACATGCAATTCGAATTTACAGTCTGTTAATTTAGTCTTTTTCATGAGCTTAGATAGGATTAGTTTATGGTGAATTTGTTTCCAGTTGCTTAGGTTAGAAGAGGATAGATATAATTCATTGGAGCTCCAGAAAAAGGTTGTTAAAGCTCACTGCCATCTCTCTTAGGGATTGGGGTGCAGTCCATAACCAACCACCAAAAAGAAACGCAGTTCTTCTCACTTTCATGCAAGCTGCAACATAGACATTTTTTGTTGAAGATCCATCCATGCACTCTTGATATTGAACCATACTTCTACATTTCACTTCCATGCACGAGTTTCATTTCTTGGTTTTCCATTGTTGTTCATAGGTTTCATGGCACAGTTATCATAGGTTAATGAATTCTTGTTTTTGGTGCATAAGTCATTTGTTTCATTTACGCTGCTCCATATCATTCCACTTCCTTCTTCTTCTTCTTTATCTCTCCTCAATCCACCTACTCGGCCTCTGTCCAGCTCATTTACCCTCCAACTCATCCATTATTCACGTAGCTTCATTTACTTAACCTTTCGTTGATCCCATCCTTCCAAGCCATCAAACCACTGCATGCACTCTTCCTCCATCTGACTTCTCTGCTCCTGAGCCATCACCAGCTCCATCTCCATCTCACTTATCCTCCCACACCACTCCAACACTTCACCATCTCCCAAAACTTCCACGGTCAAACATCCTGTAGAATTGCACAGACTTCCTGTAGAAATCCCTGAGTTTCCTGTAGGATCCCCTACAGACTTCCTATAGAAGCCTGCAAACTCGGTTGCTGAGCATCCGAACGTGGTAGACTTCTGTGGGATGATGCTAGAGACCCTCTGGGACCTCCCCTAGCCATCCTGACCTTGCCCATGCTTTCCTTCCATTCCAACCGCTCCTGCACAACCAAACCCTAATCAAAAGCATCATCACAATAAATCCAACCACTTAATGAAAAAATACAAAAACATGTCTTTTCAGATACAAATAGCTTAGATCCATGTATTTCAATTCACTGCAAGTAATGGCATTATCGGTAGTGGTTTCATTCACAGTTTTGCATAGTTAGGGTCTAGCCTAGTCAAATTAGGGTTTACTAGGGTTTTCATGCTTTGTTGGCTTTCAGTGTCTTTTTGCAGATAGATTAGTCTCCTTTGAGTTAGCTTTCATCCATCATTCATAAAGCTTCTTCTGTGAGCCTATAGAAGTTGGCTTGAGCCCTAGCGGACTTGTGCCAGCTGACCAAGTGACAGCTGTGACAAGAGCTAGTACTTGTGCATACAGCACCGTCGCTTCCAAGTTTGTACAACTACCGGGTTGATAAAATTAGAGATAGGAAGCTCCAGGAGTTGTAGCATTATTGCTACAATACTGGAGCCCACCAATATGCGACCTTGGATTATGAATTTTGTTCCGGAACGCGAAAATTTTACTTCAGTCCCAGTTTGGGTAAGACTCTAGTCTCTACCTCTTGATCACTGGAAAACGGAATCTCTATCCGCCATAGGAAATAAGTTAGGGCGTTTTGTCAAAGTTTCTGAGGCCACTAGAAGGGGAAAGTATACTTCCTTCGCTAGAATATGTGTGGATATGGATCTCTCTGGAGCTTCGCCGGACGAGGTTATTCTGGAAGTTTTTGATGAAGAATGGATACAAACGGTAGATTATGAACATATTCCATTCAGATGTCGCAAATGTCACAAGCATGGACATCTGTTCAGAGACTGCCCTCTCAGTAAAATAGAGAGAAAAAACAAAGCTGATACAATGAAGGATTCAGAAAGCTTCTTCAAGGTGGAACACAAAGGAAAAGGAGGCAAAAGAGGACCAAGAACACGTAAAGTTGCAGGGCAGCAAGCTAGCCAGAACATGTTTCAAGTCCTCGAAGCAGACGAAGGTTCAATAGAAACAGATAAGGCAAAGGAAGGAAGCCCAGTGGAGGAGGAGAAAGCAGAAGACAGTGAACAAATACAAGAAAATAACAAACAAAAATAATTTATGATGAGTAATGCAGAACAGGAGATGGATCATGAAATGACCCAAAGTGAGATGGAAATGGAGGACCATGAACTCCAGGAAATTCTTGAAAAAGAGAACCTAGATTTAGAAGGTTTCTTGAATCAAGGAACCAAAGAAGGGTTAGACTCGTTACCTACAGAGGAGTTCAATAGGGTTCAGCAGCTGTTTTTATGGAAAACCCAGACTAAAGGGGTGGACAGACTAAAACACAAAGATAGACAAGGCAATGAAGGAGTGAAAACGATGAAAAACACAGCAGGACTAGCACCCAGAATCCCAGGAAAGAAAAGGGGCAGAAAAAAGCAGAATGAGTTGTTGATGGAATGTGGAAAGCTAATGATAGATTCAGGTAAGATGAAAGACCTATCCAGTTACTCCTTTACTAATATTTAATTATGAAGTTCACTTCTTGGAATATCAGGGGTCTAGGTAGTAAAAGGAAACAAAGGTTACTGAGTAATAGAATGAAACAAGCATCTCCGGATGTGATTTTCATTCAGGAAACTAAGTGTTCCATCCAGAAGATAAGAGATATCCATAGTAAATGGCTCAATAGATTTGAGTTTCTGGAAGTCAAAGCAGAGAATACAGCAGGAGGTATTCTCACTCTTTGGAATCCACAAAAAATTGACTTAATAGATGCAGAGGCATCTAGGGATTATTTATCTGTAGTAATTCAACCAGTAGGAGATAAGGAAACCTACCTGGTAACAAATGTTTATGGCCCTCAAAGAATGGATGACAAACTCAGGCTTCTAAACTCTCTGGAGACTCTTAGAGACAGATATGTAGGAATACCCTGGATCTTAGGGGGTGATTTCAACATGATTAAATCACTTACGGAAAAAAAAGGGGGAACTAGAGTTCTAGGCAAAGACTCTTTGGCTTTTCAAACCTTTATTGATAAGATGAAGCTGGTGGATATCGAAATGAGTAACGGAATCTTCACCTGGAACAATAAAAGAGGAGGAGAGTCTCAGGTAGCCTCCAAATTAGATAGATTCATAATCTCAGAGGATCTTATGCTCAATGACAAGGAAATGGTAGCAAGAGTGCTCCCCTTTGGAGGCTCAGATCACTGGCCAGTACAACTAGAGGTTCAGGGCATTGGTAACCCCAGGAACAGACCTTTTAGATTTGAGAATATCTGGCTTTCCCACCCAGATTTCATTAGCAACGTAACCAAGTGGTGGTCAAAAGATTTAAACATTCAGGGAACCAGAATGTTCCTCCTACAGAAAATATTAAAACACATCAAGCTCTGGCTTAAAGATTGGAACAAGAATGAATTTGGCAATATCTTTGAAGAGAAAAAAATTATTGAAGGCAGAATGCAGGAACTTAACCAAACCCTTATCAAGGAGGGCCATGACAAAGTTAGAAGTGATCAAGCCACCAAATATCAACAAAAATGGGAGAATATATGTAAACAAGAGGAAATATTTTGGAGACAAAAATCGAGAGTTCAATGGCTAAAAGAAGGTGAACGTAATACCAGATTTTTTCACAAATCCACCATGGAAAACAAAGCACATAATAGAATTTCTTTGATTAAGGATAAAAGAGGAAATAATCTCAATTCTCATGAAGAAATAGAAGCAGTTCTAGTTCAGCACTTTCGAAACATAGCACAGGAAACCTGTTATGAAAGAGATCACTACATCCGAGACTTCACTAAGCATATACCCAAGATGGTATCCAGAGAGGATAATGTTAACCTTTACAGGCCTGTGACCGAAGAGGAGGTTAGTGGGGTTCTCAAAGAAATGCAGAATGGTAAGGCGCCAGGCCCGGATGGTTTCAATGTCGACTTCTTCAAAGCTTGCTGGAATATTGTCAAACTGCAGGTAGTGGAAGATTCCAAAATGCACAGAACCATTTTGAAGGCTCTAAATACCTCTTTTATAGCCCTGATCCCTAAACAGGAGCTGGCTCAAACCCCTGATAGATTCAGACCTATAGCTTTGTGCAATGTGGTTTACAAGATAATATCAAAAGTGGTTGCAAACAGACTCAAACCCCTCTTGCCTTCACTAGTTTCGAGGGAACAATCTGGATATGTGGAAGGAAGGCAAATTCTTAATAACATCATCCAAGCACATGAAGTGGTGCACTCTCTTACTAGCAAGAGAAAAGCTGGAATGATCATGCAATTGGACATAGCCAAAGCTTATGATAAGCTGAATTGGATCTATATCAGGAAAGTTCTTATTGCTTTCGGGTTTGACCACAATTGGGTAAGATGGATCCTAGCTTTGATTACTTCTTCCAGTTTTTCAATTCTAGTCAATGGTTCTCCTTTAGAGACTTTCACTCCTTCCAAAGGCCTTAGGCAGGGTGACCCTCTCTCTCCCTTTCTCTTCATCCTCATGATGGAAGGACTGGGTAGGGCTATCAAGCATGCAAAAGAAGTTGGTAACATCAAGGGTCTACAACTCTCTGACAATGGATAGGCCGTGACTCATCAACAATTTGTGGATGACACCATGCTGCAAGGAATACCCACAGTCAAAGAAGCTCTTGCTTATAAACAAATCCTCAGTGACTTTGCCATGGCCTCAGGTATGGAAGTTAATCTTTCCAAATCTAATATTTTTTTCTTCAATACTAACATTGCTATTCAGAGGAACATATCTAGAATTCTGGGCTTTCAAAGAGAATCTCTCCCCTCGAAATACCTGGGGGTTCCATTAACTGCAAAACCGTTACACAAGAGTATCTGGGAGCCGATGATTAGTAAGCTACAAGACAAGACCAGGAAATGGACTATGAGATCATTAAACTTGGCTAGCATGTTGGTCCTCACAAAGGTTGTTCTTCAATCAATCCCAATCTTTATGCTTTCAGCTATCCCTGCTCCTAAAGGAGTCCTACATCAAATGAGAAACATACAAAGAGACTTTCTTTGGGGCAAGGGGGAAGAAAAGAAGAAATGGGCCTTAGTTGCCTGGGAAAAAATTTGCAAACCCAAAAACCACGGGGGTCTTGGATTGGATGATCCTAAGATTCTTTGTAAGGTTCTAGGGGCAAAATTATGGTGGCGATGGATAAAGGAACCAGAAGCACAATGGGCCATCACTTGGAAAGAAAAATACACAAGCTCTTGGCTAGATAATGACCACATAAGGATGGATGGTAACATAAGAGGATCTCATATTTGGAACAAAGCCTGGGATAACAGAGGCTTAATTCAAGATAACAGCTTCTGGGAAATTAGAGAGGGAGACTTAGCCTTATTCTAGGAGGATAGATGGAAACAAGAACCTATTATGTTACAAGAGGATTTGGAGGACCTCAAAGCAGAGACAGACACTAAGGAGCTCACCAAGGTTAAGGATTTTTGGGATCAAACCAATAGTTCAGGGAAATGGAGAAACTGGAGGAAATTTGATCTCAGAAATGATAGTCCTCTAAAAACTAAGGCCGAAAGACTGATGAAAATGTTAGAGCATAGGAAAATTCTAGTTTCAAGGGGGCATGACCAACTGAGATGGGGCAACAACAATGAGGGGAACTTTAATCTCAAAGAAGCTAAACTCATACTCCTTGAACTCGATTCCCATGCTCCAGTCAGGATTTGGAAAAACCTATGGAAGCATCAGGGGTGGATGAAAATTAAACTTTTTCTGTGGCTGGTTCTGCACAGGAAAATCCTAACCTGGGATAATATTAGGAAGAGGGGTGTCCTAGGGCCTTCTAGATGCCAACTCTGTGAGGCTCAAGAGGAGACCATGGAACACCTTCTCAACAATTGCATTTTCACTTCCAGATTATGGGATTCTTTTGCCTCTATCTTCCAACAATCTGACAGAGATATTGGAAGTCTTTTCAATACCCTCACCAAATGGAGAAGGAACTTTTCGGATAATGAAGTTATGGGTTTAGCGTGGGCACTTACACCAAGCTTCATTATTTGGAATATATGGAAAGAAAGGAACAATAGAATCTTCAAGAATGTTAAGAAATCTTCCCAGTGTATCTATGATCTAATCCTAAGACAGATTAAGGAAACGGTTAGTACTACAGTTCGAAATCTCCCCTCAAATCCCCCTTCTGCTACAGATTGGAGGATTCTCTGTAAGTTAGAGTTGCAGGGACTCGTTCCTCAGGGCTTAGTCAGGAAAGTTTCAATTGTGGATCCTGAGCTAGACTTCTGGCATCCTCCCCCTAAGGGATTTCTAAAATTCAACATTGATGGGGCTTCTAAAGGTAATCCGGGCACGGCAGGCCATGGAGGGGTGTTAAGGGATGATAGTGGAGGTATTATGTTTATCTTCCATGGCCACTTAGGAAAGGCCACCAACAACATGGTGGAGTTAATGGCCATGGAACAATGTCTTGAGTTCCTGGTTCAGGAAAATCACCAAAATACGATCATTGAAGCTGACTCTGAGTTGATCATTAACTCAGTCAAGAGAATAAGCTGGGGAACAAAACCGGAAAAAGCCTCTAAAAACTGGAGGCTAATTCAAGTCTTCCAACAGATTCACAGTCATCTACAGAGCCTGAGAACAGTCAGTTTTGCACATGTGCGAAGAAAGGCCAATAAACTAGCAGATTTGCTAGCCAATCAAGGAGTGATCTGCACAGATAATAGGGTGGCGATGAACTGGTGAGAGTTCCCTCGAAACAGATTAAAAACAGAGTGTCAAAACCAAGCAGATGAAGACAAGACAATGTTCCTTAAGAGAGCCATGGAGGCGGGTACAGTTAACTAGCAGTTGTTTGTTCAGTGGTTTGCTCACAATGGGGTCTTTTGAAAGCGGTTTGGAGAGGTCAACCGGCGATTCCCAGATTAATTGGTTCACTGAAGTCTCCAGTTGTATTAGCGAGGACGAAAGGGTTTCAGGGATTACAGGAAGGATGGTGGTGAATGCTTCACGCATCGGGTCAAGGAGGGTTGACGATGCGAATAGTCGGGAGCAGAGGACATTTGAAAGCCACGAAACCAGAGATATCTTAGTTTTTCTCTTTTTACCGCGGCCTGAGTGGTTTTCAGGTGATCGCGGCCCTCACAAGCAGGAAGCGGTATTTCACTTTCGGGAGCAATCCCACTCATTGTGCTCCACGTGGCGGTGGGGATGGGAGGAATACCGCCCTCATCGCACGCTAATGTCCATGAATGTAGGTGAGTGCGATATCAATCTCCATCATCGGATCTCACAATGCGAATCAACGGATCAGATCGCTTGTGCAGGTTTGTGAACCCTTGCGGTAAACAGTGAGCAACTTATCATTGCGATATGGTCTACAACCGTTGGATTGAACGGAAAGGTTCATCGGTCGAGATTAAAGAGGAAGGCTAGGTTTGGCGGGAAAAGTGTATCCTAGGGGTCAAGAGGCTCATCGCGCGGGCAACTGAATCAAAGTTTAAGAAATCGGGCGGATGTGTTGCCTTTATATGTAGACAACTATGTGTTCTTTTCGGGTCCGAGTCCAAACTCATGTATTTTTCTTTTGAGAAATGTAAAGTTTGGAGGTAGGGAGTAGGGAATAGTTTTGATGGGGTATCTCCATAGTCAACAACCATGCGAGTATTGATGTATTCTATGTACTTTATTTTATAATTAATGAATTGGAAGGTCCGACTCTTGCATTAGCAAAAAAAAAGGATACAATGATGCTCATCTCAGGATAGTTAAGGGTTCAACCATCAAGTTTGAAGATATATGAAGCATATTTGTACCTTGGATTAGAAGAGTCAATGGGGAATAAACATTCATTCAATAAGGACTCATTAAACACAAATTCCTAAAAATCTTTAGGAATATCAGTGTTCAACTTTGTGAAAGCTAAAGACTTTTGGCTTTTGAAGTAGCGAACTCCAAATTGAACTCTTGTAGGATAACAATCCACTTCAATTATTTTCCCCCAATGATCTAATGGGTCAAAATGTGTTACATTGGGTTGGATTTTACAAAAATAATAGTTTTCTAAATAACATAGTATCTAAGGCATTGAACAACATGAATTTTTGTGAGACCTAATTTCTCGACATAAATAATGCAATTCAAGGCTAATTAGCCTTGTACTAAGGTAATAAATCACATGATCATTTTTGCAAATTGTCATCTTGGATAAGGACCATAACATAATTATTGATTTGATGAGAACGATGACCTCAAATGAAAATTTATCCTTATATTCCCATATTTTTGGTCAAAAAAAATCAACCCCATTTCAAAAGTTGGTGCTACTTGTAGTACCTTTATTCAAGGTTGAAATTAGCACATTTTACAACCATGACATTAACAATGTCATCAACAAAAACCTTAAAACCGACTACCAAATAAAAAACAAACACTAATAGCAGCACCCTTTTAATTTTCAAGGTTAAAACTACAACTCCTTTTAAGCCTCCAAACTTGACAACCAGTATTATTGTGTAACCAAAACCTAAAAATTGAGCCTTAAATCGTAAAGGGGTGCTCCAAGTAGCAAATGCCTTTTTTGAGGGGATAAAATTTCAAGTCCTTTAACATTTTTCTGTTAACAATTAGTACAATTAGAACCAAAATTTTAAAATCAATGAATAAATTCGAACATTATTTATAGCATCCTATTTTCTTTATGGTTTAAAATTGTAAAATTTTAAAAACAATGGTTATTACAAACAAAATCATAAAAAGTAAAAGAAAGTGAAAATGAATAAAAATAAAACAAAGTAGGTGGAAACCCTTAATCTAAAAATCATTTTTAATAAAAATAAAAATTTAATTTATATTGAATGTTTGGTAGAAATTATTCTTATCTTCTTCACCTAGGTTCAGTTCTTGCAAGTAAAATGCTGAGCTCATAAATTTGAGTTTTGTTATTGTAAAATAATCCCAAAAAAACTATTTTAAATTATAGCACAAAAATAAAAAATAAAAATGATATAATTGAAAAAGACTATTTTTACAAATTAAATAAATGAATTAATATATAAAAATAAAAATAAAATAAAATAAAATAAAAACAACTTCTAAAAAAAACTTATAAAAACTATAATGTGTGTGAATTAAAAAATATAAAAGTACAATATAAAATAAGTAAATAGAAATCATCAAGTTGTGCGTGTGTGAATTAAAAATATAAAAATACAATATAAAATAAGTAAATAGAAGTAATCAAGTTGTGTGTGTGTAAATTGAGGTTATCGTATTATCTTCCTCTACGATATTCAAATCCCCACTAGTGACATGATGAGCTATAATGCCTTGATTAATATTGTTGTCTTGGCTTCGTGCTTATGAAAGTTGTTGTATTAGATTTCAACCTTTTGAACTCTTAACTGATAATACCAATTGGTTGGCTTGATACAAACAACCTCACTCTAACCCTCAAGCCGAAAGAGACTCATTTTTTTCTTCATGTGTGTGTGTGTCCAGGTTCAAGTCTCATAAGTTGGCATGTTGATGCTTTGGAATAGAGTAACTTTGTTGTGCTTTTAAGTGAGTCTACATTAAGGGCTGGTCTAGTACCACCAACCTCTCTCTTGCCTTCTAGCTAAGAGGGGGGCCGACTTTCTTCCCTAGACAGTACCCAATGCCCAAAATTTTTCCCACATATATATATATATATATATATATATATATATATATAAGATTATAAAATGTGTTTTTGGAAGGTTAGAGTGGTTGATGCTTGAATTACCTTCATCTCACCAAACTCCCCATAATATATGAAATATGGACTCCCTTGGTTTAAATGGAATGACCATCATTGCTTTTTTTAGCGGTGGGATGGAAGTGTATAGTGTATAGCATAAGTCATAGGGAGTTTGGTTATGAAGGTAAAAAATTTTCTTTCCTAATTAATAATTTTTCAATAAAAAAATATATGTAACATAATTTTTATAAAATTTAAAACAATTTATACTTTTTTTTACTAATATATTTTTATTAAAACACTTTTTAATATTTATTTGATAATAAAATTATTTTATTTAAAATATTAATAGTAGATTGTATAAAGAAAAATAGAAAGTTATTAGTAATTCTTCTTTTTTAATTATATAGTTTATTTTAAGATTTTCGTTTTAATGATCTCAAATGACAAGGCCTTGATTCAAAAAACTTGCAATTTTGGTACTAGAAAAAAGAACAGGATTGTCATTGGGAGCAAAAATTTTTGGTTTAAAAGTGGTTTTACGGTTTTGGTTACAATGGCGCCAATTGTCAAGTCCAGAGATTTCAAAAAGTTTGTAGTTTTAACCTCCAAATTAAAAAATTGGCACTATTGTTAGCAACACCTTTTAATTTTGGGGTTGACTAAAAGGTGTTTTTCAACAACATCATTAAAATATTAAGGAAATGGTTGCGAAAGGTGCTAATGATAACCTTGAAAAAAGTGTATGCTACCAATAACACCACTTTTCAAAATGAGGGTAAAAAATAGTCATTGAAAATTACCTCTAAAAATATGAGAACTCTATAAAGATCTCATTGAGTTGGTAATTGAGTTCCACACCAATGGTGGAATTTGACGTGGAAATATATAGCAAAAATTCCTTACCATAGTTTACGGGATTCGGAAAAGGAGTTGACATCAAGGATTTCTTAAAAGTTGGTAATGAATATTGTGCCTCGTCATCTTATATAGAAGGTACAACCTTCTCTAAAGGCACATGAAATCTTCATTAGTGAGACTATCATCAAGTCCCTTTTGATGCTCAAGCTATTTGGAATACATCTATCCAAGTTAGAGAGGATCTTTGTAAATGGTTGCTACTGCACTTTCAAGTCACCAATACATCAACAAGCTTCATGCAAATGATGAATGGCAAGCTTTGACCACTTATCATTCATGTTTTATCTTAAGCAAAGAGGAATGATGTTAAAATTAGCAACTAGCGCCAAACTCCATGTGGGTCATCTTATTTATGGCAACTAATATTTTTCTTGGATCCCTCTCATCGAGAGGTGTAGTATTGATCTAAAGATCATCCAAGTCCGATAAGTATTCATGGAGTTATGAATTTATTTGTGTTAATAGACAATTCGTCAAGGTTGCCAACAACCAAATAAACCCCACATGTGCCCAATGTTTTAGTATAAAAGGAGATGACTTGAGAGTCATTTTACACACACTTCACTCTTGATTTCTCTCCACTTGTTCTAGGTTTTAGTGGTAGAGAAATCTAAGAGAGGAAGCCCTAAACACAGAAGTTAAGAAGCCCTAGACGCAGTCAAGAAGGAGGGTTAATCGCTACCCTATACGCTGGTCTCTACAAGCCCTAGATGCAGTAGGGAAGGATCCCTAGCATGAAGTTCAAATCGCAGTCCTAGATGATCTACGCATGACCTAGAAGAGATGCCCTAGCTCCTAATGCAATTATGGAGTAAGGCCTAAGTGTTGTCCACAAGGGGTCATGACAAGAAGGGTTAGGTGCCCTGGGTAATGAGGGAAGTTTAGCTATACCTTACGTTGTCCTAACACTAAATCCTAGCCACAATTAAGAAGGCAAAGGAGATTATAGGACAGCGTGATGTGGAGGAGAACAAGAGGCAACTACAGCAAGGAAAAGAAGGCAGCGTGGAGCCTTCTAAGGGTTGGATGCCATTGCAAGAAGGCCGAGAATGTTCAGGGCTAAACACAGGTCAAAGACAAGTCAGTTGGGCAGCAAACAAGGTAAGGAGTTTTGTTTTGGAGAAGGTTATAGGTGACAGCAAGGACTGTGGTAGGTCGCAGGCCTAACCACCTCAAAACAGGAATAACGTGAAAGGGTTTAGGGTTGTACAGTGCTCACAACAACAACAATGACATAAGCCATTGGGATAGCAGCAATGTATGGCAAGGCCATTGGGACAGCAGCAAGGTATGGCAAGGCCATTTGGATAGCAGCAAGGTATGGCAAGGCTATTGGGACAGCAGCAAGGTATGGCAAGGCTACAATAGGACAACAGCAAGGTACAACATGCTACAAGGGACAGCAGCAAGCACGGTGCTGCAAATAGGACAAGAAGCTATGCCATGGTACAACAATGTCACAATGGGATAGCATGGCAAGCATGGTGTTGCAAGCACATTAGGACGGCATGGTGCAGCAATGGCACATGGGTGCAGCACAATGAGGTGCAGCATGATGATGAGGAGCAACACAATGATAGGTGGAGTATGGTGATGGATTCACCTGGGAGAATCAGATGAAGCAACTTGTCTTCAACTGAGTTCAGCTACCTCATGTATCATCTTCTTAGAGATGATATAAGAGATGATATATGCTCATATTTCGATAAGTCAAAGTGTTGACTTATGTTGTATATGTATTATCTCTCTCTCTCTCTTTGCTGAACTATTGAAGAACATATAAGAAGAATTGATCAAGGGTTTCCTGACATTGGGGTTTGTCCCTGGCTAGCGCCACATATTGTGTCCTCTTGTCTTGGCTTATTTTTTGCAATCTACGTTTATGATCTAACTACAATTTACTTTAATGCGGATGTGATTGCTAATCTGGAAAGATATTGAGCTAATTCTGAAAATTGAAATAAATTGCTCTAAGCATAGAACATACCTAAAATTTAACATGGTATAAGCGCTGAGGTAAAGACAAAGCCCAAGCAAGAGTGAAAGAGCAATCACCGAAGACAATTGGGAAAGGACAAAAGGCTCAATGGGTTCCTCATCCCTCTTCAAATTCACCAAGGGTGAAGTCGAAGTAGAGAATATTATCCGAGTAGGCACAACGGAAGCATCTGATGGCCTACCCAAATATCACTTCAATGAGAAGTCCAAATCTAAGGGTGGAAGGAAAATCAGATGCCTTGCTTGCAATAAGTTCGGCCATTATGCGAAGGAGTGTCTGAATGGTAGGAGCACATCACCTGATGAAGATGACAAACATTCTAGGGACATCTTCAATGATCATAGGAATGACAGGTAATGCAGGTCATCAAGGAAATAGTTGACTCTTCAAAGAAAGAAAGGAACCCTAGGTATGAAGAATCAAATGTTGTTTCTGATAGGATAAAGAAGCATTATCTTATATTGGCCCTCTCCTCCAGACCCTTGGGAATCTGGCTTATTAATTGTAGTGCTTCAAGGCACTTCATCGAATAGAAGGGTGCTCTCTCTAATTTGGTAGAGATGAAAACAATCATGAGATTATACTTGGAGTCAATGCCACCTATCCCGGAAAGGGTATAGGGAATGTTACCCCTCAAGTGAATGAGGGTAACTCGATTCATTTATGAAAATCTCTTTATGTACCTGATTGCAAGAAACTGGTGTCCATTCCGATAATGGAAGTCAAAGGTTTCATGGTGGCATTCATCGATGGAAAGGTACGTGTTTGAAAATGGAATTTTCAAAGATGATGTTATCCTTGAGTTCAAGATTGAAAATTTGTATCAAGTTGCGAGAAGTCCATTAGGGACCATGTCAGTTTACACATCTCATCTATAGCACCGGAGGTCTGCTGATTATGGGGCCCTCTCCGATGTGAGTTAAATGGTGACATGGATGCCTGAATTCAAGAAGAGCATGAAGGTACATGTCCGAGATTTACCGAAGGAAAATCTTACAAGGGGACCATTCCCCTCATGTAGCAGGTCCACAGGTTTGGAACAACCCGAGGGGTTTGAGATTCATGATCGGGAATCTCATGTATGCAAGTGGAAGAAAGCCCTCTATGAATTGAAGCAAAACACCCTAAGCTTAATATGAGAGGATTGATAGTTGTATGATGAAGCTGAGATTCACTAGGAGTGAAGCCGATCCAAACCATTGCTTGAAGGTTGTGGATGATAAACCTCTCATACTGGTACCTTATGAGGACGACCTCTTTCTGACAGGTGCAAACCCTCTCATTTGCAAAAGTAAGAGGGAGTTGGATTCTGAATTTGGAATGGTGAACTACAAAGCCGTGACTACCTCAGAAGTTATGTGGTAGGGATGCCGGACCTGATTTGGGAAGTGCCTCTGAGTTTCATAAACTCATTCTAGCATTGATGTTCTTGGTGAACTCCCGCCTTGATATATGTTTTGCAGTTAGCATGTTGAGCTCATATACGGTTGAGCCTCACTGGATTGGTGCCAAGAATCTTCTAAGATATCGTGGGGACACAATCTCTCATGGATTGAGATACACTGGCGGAAATGTGAAGCTACATGATTATTCAAATGTTGACTGGGCAGGCAGTGTGGAGGATCACAAGAGCACTTCTGAGTGATGTTTCTCTTTGGGTTTTGCTTCGATATCCTAAATGAGTAGTAAGAAAAAGTTGGTTGCTTTAAGCACTACTGAGACCGAATACATAACTACGAGTATGATCTCATGTGAAGCTGCCTGGTTTTGGAAGCTCTTCAGTGAGTTGTTTATACACATGATGGATACCACTTTGATCTTTTGTGTCAACCAAGGGGGATTCAATTGTTCAGGAATCCTGTATTCTATGATTTCTCCAGCATATAGACATCAGATACTACCTTATCTGGGATATGGTACGTCGGTGAGTGAGGAGGCTCCATCACATTGAAACTGATGTACAAGTCGCAAACATTCTGTCAAAGCCCCGGGGAAAGGTCAAATTTGTGACTTTCTCGAATGACTTGGAGTCATTGAGAGACCCTCTTATGAGGGTCCTGCATGATGCATGCATCGAGCTCCGGGAGCTCCGGGGGGGCTTGGGGTACTTCTTGGAGCAACAAGCGACCATAAGGCAACTCACCCTCCCCTAATGGTGTGTTGTGTACAAGGTGAATGGTTCTGCGTTCCCCTATGATACCCCATGGCGAATTAGGGACAAGATGAGTGGTTCTCCTGTCAAGGCGTCCTACCCATGTAGTATGGGACGCATGGGAAGTACCTCTCATCTGGCCAATGAGCAGGGAAATGGGGTTAAGGACCATAGTAGTACTATCGATGGATGCATCGTTGTATCTACTATACTCCATATGCTAGGATGACCTCCATTGATCTGGGATAAATGAAACTAATCTAGGATCAGTATGAGTGGTTTGAGACACTCTCTTGTGATATTGATCTAGGATCAATGAAACTGACTTCGGGTCAGTAAGAGTGATATGACTCACTCTCTTGGAACTGATCTTGGATCAGTAAGAGTGGTATGACACACTCTTCATATGGAACTGACTTCGGGTCAATAGAGAATGGTATGAGACATTCTTTATCAATTCTTCTTCTTCATGGTTCAACAGAGCAGAGCAGTGCAGGGCACAGTTGGCAGAGATAGTACAGTCTGGCTGATGGATCAGTGGATGGAGTTCTCTCTAGTTGACAGGGAGTGTTAAAATTGGCAACTAGGGCCAAACTCCATGTGGGTCATCTTATTTATGGCAGCTGATATTTTTCTTGGATCCCTCCTCATCGAGAGGTGTAGGATTGACCTAAAGATCATCTGATTCCGATAAGTATTCATAGAGTTAGGAATTTACTTGTTTTAATAGACAATTCATCAAGGTTGTCCAACAACCAAATAAACCCAACATGTGCTCAACTTTTTAGTATAAAAGGAGATGACTTGAGAGTCATTTTACGCACACTTCACTCTTGATTTCTCTCCACTTGTTCTGGGTTTTAGTGGTAGAGAAATCTAAGAGAGGAAGCACTAAACGCAGAAGTTAAGAAGCCCTGGCACAAGCCCTAGACGCAGTCAAGAAGGAGGGTTACTCGCTGCCCTATACGCTGGTTTCTACAAGCCCTAGACACAGTGGGGAAGGAGCCCTAGCAGGAGGTTCAAATCGTAGTCCTAAATGATCTATGCATGACCTAGAAGAGATGCCCTAGCTGCTAACGCAGTTATGGAGGAAGGCCTAAGTGTTGTCCACAAGGGGTGATGATAAGAAGGGTTAGGTGCCCTAGTTAATGAGGGAAGTTCAACTATACCTTACGCTGCCCTAACACTAAAGCCTAGCTGCAATTAAGAAGGCAAAGGAGATTATAGGACGGCATGATGTGGAGGAGAACAAGAGGCAACTACAGCGAGGAAAAGAAGGCAACATGAAGCCTTCTTTGGATGCCACTACAAGAAGGTCAAGTATGTTCAGGGCTAAATGCAGATCAAAGACAAGTCAATTGGGCAGTAGACAAGATAAGGAGTTCTGTTTTGGAGAAGGTTGTAGGTGACAACAAGGACTGTGGTAGGTCGCAGGCCTAACCACCTCAAAATAGGGATAGCGTGAAAGGATTTAGGGTTGTACAGTGCTCACAACAGCAGCAATGACATAGGCAGATAGCAGCAAGGTATGGCAAGGCCATTGGGACAGCAACAAGGTATGGCAAGGCTACAATAGGACAGCAGCAAGGTACAACATGCTACATGGGACAGCAGCAAGCACAGTGCTGCAAATAGGACAGCAAGCTATGACATGGTACAGCAATGTCACAATGGGATAACATGGCAAGCATGGCGTTGCAAGCACATTAGGACGGCATGGCAAGCATGGTGTAGCAAGCTATGACATGCTGCAGCAATGGCACATGGGTGCAGCATGGTGCAGCACGATGAGGTGCAGCATGATGATGAGGAGCAGCACAATGATAGGTGTAGTATGGTGATGGAGTCACCTGGGAGAATCAGTTGAAGCAGCTTGTCTTCAACTGAGTTCAGCTACCTCATGTATCATCTACTTAGAGATGATCTATGCTCTTATTTAGATAAGTCAAAGTGATGACTTCTGTTGTATATGTACTATCTCTCTCTCTCTCTCTGTTGAACTATTGAAGAATATATAAGAAGAATTGATCAAGGGTTTCCCCACATTGGGGTTTGTCCCTGGCTAGTGCCACATCTTGTGTCCTCTTGTATTGGCTTGTTTTCTGTGATCTATGTTTATGTTCTATCTGCAATTTACTTTAATGTTGATGTGGTTGCTAATCTGGAAAAGGTATTGAGGTAACTGTGAAAATTGAAATAAATTGCTCTAAGCATAGAACATACCTAAAATTTAACAAATGATCACTCAGATCACATCAAACAAGTCTTGCAAACTTTGCTAAAAAGTAGGTTTTATGCCAACCTCACCAAGTGTTCCTTGGCTCTTTAGAGTTTAAAATCCCCTTTGTTACATTATTGATGTTGGAGCCCATACAGTTCCCAAGAACATATAGGCAATATGATTTCATTGGTCTTATCAATTTCTTCCACAAATTTGTTTTGGGCTTCTCACATTATATGGCACCTCAATCAGATTTTCACTGCAGTGGAAAACCAATATATCTATTGTAGCAAGCAAACTTTAAAGAAGGTACGCATGATAAATTATCAGTGATTTGAGATATGACAAATGAAGGCAAGGCCACTTGAGCAGACAAATGATGTAACAACCCTACGTTAGTGTAGTATAGGGACCTTGATTGTAGCAAAAGATTATAAATTTACTTCGCAGAACAAAAGGCATTGCTTTTCTATTTATCAAGTCACCTAAACTAGTAAGGGTGTATTTGTTGGCAAATACCATTCATGTGTGTAAATGGAGGTGCAACTATTCCTGTGCTCGAAAATAGATAACCCTATGTTGTGCCTTAGCAATATTATCTCTTGTTTGATATTGAGGATCCATAGGCCCCAACTTCAGCCTTACAAGCCTCCCTCCCAAGAGTGATAATTGTCCCTTTTCTAGTAAATCTCAAACCAGATTTTCCAAATTTTCTTTTGTCCCTGAAGGGGAAATACAAATACATATTTGGGGAAGAAACAGTCATTTATTATTGAAACAGTCTTCCCTTAACAAATTAGAAAGGGTTTTGATCAATGCACCCACAGTGTATTCATTCAAGGGGTGACCCTTCCCAATGGCTAAGCAAAGGGAAGGAAAACCTCCACCTCAATTTATTAAGAAATTGGGGAAGGGATTGTATTATGGGGCCACTAATGGCAATGGATGTTGAGAAATGAATAAGGTGATTCAGTTGTTTGCAACTTATATGTAAAGACAGAGCATTTCCATTGAGAACAAAAGAAAACTGAAAGGTTATTTTAAGTACTTGAACATGTTAATATGTCGCAAAACATGTGAACAGCATGTTCAACAGATGGCATTCACACATGTCCAAAGTTACAATAGGAGCCTTTTCAAAGAAATTGCACTAGAATCAATCAATTATACATATCAGACACTTACACTTTCAGTACAATGTACCAACTAGATATGGCTTTAGCTCCATAAGTAAAAAGTAGATATAATCCCAGCCATCAGAAGACATACCTTGTCACCAAGTTATGCCCAAAGTGTAATGGCAACTATGGAGCAAGGCATCCAGAAATATACTGGTGCAAAAGCTAAAAAATCAACAATCATGAAAGCAAATGGATCATCCAAACACCATTATTACATCATGGACATGAAAAAGAATTTAAACGTTGCCATGAAAATATCAGGCATTGATACTAGATGTGAAACCATGCTAAAATCAAGTAGTCACATTAAATATCCAAAACACGGAAACGAAATATTTAGAACGAAAAATTTTGCATGGTTTCTCTAGTAAGCAGCAGTAAACAATGATGCCAACAATCTGGAACAACTTGGATGCCGCTTTTGGATAATTGTTCTCATACATTTTATGCAACAACTTCTTGACTCTCAGGGTTTTGATCATGCCTGCACATTCAACAAAATAAATTGAAGTGTATGATAATCTAAATAAGTTCATATATGAATACTTCTAAAAACCTGAAAACAGTATTTAACTGGCCCACACAACCCATATTTACAAAGTCTAATTTCTATTAAAAGAATATTAGAGAGAACACCATCATATATTCACATGATACTGTATAGAGATATCCAAAGAAGATAGAACTCGCATTCTGGCTGGTGAGGTATGCTGCAAGCAAATACAAGGCTCGAATTCTTTTAGAAATTAAGGGAAGAGATTTTCATCCCTTCTAGATAATTTGGCATCTCTCCAATTTGAGATAATTTCTGAACTGACTTCCATGTGACTTTCATGTCGGGGTGGGGGTGAGGGGAAATATTAGAGAAACCATAATATGCTTTCTCGAATATTTCCCTTATGCTTTCTCTAATATTTCCCAGGCAAGGAATCTCATAAATAAAATGAAAACATACCATGCCCCATAACAATAGATCACTCTTAAAAGTTGTGGTACAGCTCTAAGGTTCAAGGTGTAAGGGCATGATTGACAAATAACATCTTGAACCTGTGGGCTATACATTGGCTATTTGTCTGAAGCAAACAATGTTTTAAAACTCCGACTCTGATTCGGAAATGGCCGAGGGTTGGCTCCGACTCCGCCTCCAACTCGGAATCAACTCGGCCGGTTTGATTTCAATGACTCCGTCGTTGTAAAAAATACATTAAATATTTATTTTTTTATAAAAAAACATAATTTTAAAGATTTTCATTCATGTTTCCAAACACAAAGCTTTAGAATATAGAGAGAAGATAACATCTGATCAAAGTAGGTTCATGAATATATCCATCGTATCAAAATGGCACCCAGTGCACTGTCCAATACATATATCAATGATGATACAGAGATCAAAACAAAAACACATAACCAAGGAGGCTAGAAATGGCCTCTATAAATGATGAACAAGTTAAAATTTGCTTCAATGAGATTACAAAGTGAAAAAGTGCTCTAATGAAGATATAAACTTGTAACCAATATATCAAATATCACTTGTTAACCAAGACTACAAGATCCAATTACCAAAGAACTTTAATTTTATTCAATGAGACGATTATGGCAACGATAGCAACATCTCCTTATCACTTATGTATGCTTATTAGAATTTCTCTTTCAATTTCTATATTTGTAAATTAGAACAAGAGAGGTCTACAAAATTGCAAGAGCACAACTACAAAGCAATAAGATGAGATTGTCAACAGCAAGACAAGTACAACAAAAAGATTCAACTATGCAATGCAATTTGCAAGAGAGAAATTCTTATGCAGACGAGATGCAACTAGAGTCTAACCATGCACAATGAGAGAGAAGAAAGGTTAGTAACCAAACAAGGCTATCCTTGACAAGAAAAGAGAGTAACCAATAGCAATGATAATATGTTAGGAGTCTGCTGCCCAAATGCTAATGAATTTGTCAAATATGCATTAGACATTAGACATGAATTTGTCAACAAAGATAAGATTGCTGTAGCTTACTGTCAATGTATGACAATCCACTTAAGATAAGATCAATGACAAATGCAAGTGAGGAAGAACCAATCCACAACAATCACGTCAGATGCCAAGAGCACTTAAAGTTATGCTAGACCTTAGAAATATTACTGCAAACTCAAATCAGACCTCTGAACAATGCAATCAGTCAACTTTAGCAATGATATCAGTCCTCAAAATCAAGATTGGTCACCAAAGATGTATGAGACAAGAGCCGAAAATACTTAAGATTATTCTTGTGATTAGTTTGTAGTGTTTAAGTGGTTTTAGGCTTATTTGTTAGGTCTGCTCTTGATGATTAGGGTCTGCAAATGATTTGTTTCAGATCTGATATTTCATGACAGTCATGCTGCAAATACCTCATAGCTTAGCTAGAGCAGGCCGCTTTTCAGCCATGGTGACCGAGCCAGCTGAGTTAGCTCGGGCTCATCCAAGCCGGCCAGGTTGTTACCGACCCGGCCAAGTCGATCACCGGCTCGGCCGGCTCGATAACAACCTGGCCAGCCGAACTGTTTCGGCCACCGAGCCAACCCGACCAGGCACTGACTCGGTCTGGCTCAGCTGTTTCATAAAACACGGGAAGCAAATGAGTTCCTTAATGTTCACATTGTCGAGAATAACAAGAAAAGAAGCTTGCAAATGCTACCTATCTAATAATATATTCAATGAAACATATCTTAAAATAGCACAAGAACTCTCACATAAAACAGTACCACTATTGTACATCTATGATGTGAAGAAATTCACATCATCTATGAAAGTCACAAGTTCGAGTTTGGGTTCAACAATGATTAAGTTCAGTTCGAATTCCAAATTGTTAGATGAGGTTTTCCATAGGGTTCAATATATATATATATATATATATATATATTCAATGAGGCTTGCCATTTAGGTGTGTGTGTGTGTGTGTATATATATATATTCAATGAGTCTTGCCATTTAGGTGTGTATATATATATTCAATGAGTCTTGCCATTCAGGTGTGTATATATATAGACAAACGTAATGGCAAACATATCTATATATATATATATATATATATATATATATATATATATATATATATATATATATATAAGTCACCGGATTCGTCCTAAACCCCCTGCGAATCCCGAATCCGGCGAATCCGACACGATTCGGTCCGGATTCGTGTCCAAATCACAGGACACGTCGTGTCCGAGGGCGTGTCGCGATTTTCAGGGGCGTGTCGCGATTTTAGGACACGTGTCCGGTTTCCAGGACTCGCTAAGCTCAGTGCGGGAAAGAAAAGGGCGTGTTTGCTCATTAATATTTTCATTTGGCAAGTGATTTGTGCTGTTGCAGCAAGGAGTAGAGCATTTTGGCAACGTCATGATCAAGTCTAGGCCCTAGTATTGATATGCTATTCATGGTAATGTTAAATTCTTAAAGTAAAAGTGACATTCTCCTTAATCTTCATTTTCATCCTTTTACTTAAATTTTTAACATTACCATGAAATGACTCAGGATGTTTGAGAGTGGTTCCGGCCTCATTGGATTTCATATGGAGAAAGTAGAATTTTATATTTCATTCAAAATCCAGCAGACTTATCAGTTTTTCAGGATTTTAGGATTGGGGGATTGCAATGTTTCCATTGAATTTTGTCATGTATTAGGGTATGGAACCCGTATTTAATCAAGAGCACCAAACCAAGAGCTTCTGAATATGTCGCTCCCACTCCCGTTTTCGCTCCCGCTCCCGTTTTCGCTCCTGCTCCCAATTAACACTGTTCCTAATGATATGGGTCTGGACACCACTGTTGAGTTGGCATTGGCCAACATGGATCTCAATGATCCAGTGCTAGAGCCTGTTAGATTTGATGACTTAGAGGGGTCAACCTCCATACCAACAGATGTAGAGGCGACTATGGATACAGGGGAGGAGGAGGATGCAGAGGAGAGCAGGGGGGACCATGATGATGGGGACAGTGATGCTGATTCTGATGTTGATTGATGCCTTGAGGCTTGTATACCTGTAGTTGTTTTATATTTTCTATTTCTATTTGCCATTGGCATTGCACCAACACTACCTATGTAACACATTTTGATTTGATGACTTAATGAGAAAACTACAATTGTCAGTGTGTTTATCTTACTATCTTGTAGTTGTAAGTTGTCTTTCAGTTATGAATTATGAATCATGATTTAAATTTTTAATAGATTTATCATTTATGTGACCAGTACCACTGACATTTATTTGAATCTTGTATGTACTCTGCATGCTAATAGCTATAGATGAAGATCTATGTTTGAAATCAATAAATTTGTATCATTAATTAAAATTTGTGTAAGAAATATGATAATATCTAATTTTTAATATATATATATATTTTAATAAAATAATATATAACATGTCCTGCTCTGGGGGGTCAGCGTGTCCAAATCCGACACCACGAATCTCGAATCCTACGTGTCCCGGATCCCCGTGTCAGGTGACTTATATATATATATATATATATATATATATATATATATATATATACCTAATGGAAAACCTCATTAAATATATATAGTAAGAAATCAACATCAATAAACATAAAAAACAGTGTTCCATGCGGAAGCGTCCCCCAAGGTGGGGGGCACACTTCCTCGCTCCCCCACGCTTCCGAGACAGGGAAACTCTTGGGAAAACTTTTCCCCACCTCCCCTTTTTTTTTAAACTTGGGGAAACTCTAGGGGGGCGTTTTTTTGGTGACAAAATGCGTCTCTCTTGTGGGAGGACAAGGGGACGCAGGGGGGATGCAAGAGGGATGCGTACCCCCAAATGTTTTCGCTAATAACAATTAAAAAAAACAATTTTTGTATTTCACTGCTTTCTATGTTTACTTTTAGTTCAGTGTTCTATGGCTGTTTTAGAGTTCAACATAATGTCATTGTCATATGATGAATTTAATTTTTGATGCGCATTGAGTAATTTTAATTGTCAAATGATGAATTTAATTTAGATGTAGCTTGCATAATATTAATGTGCATTGCCAAATGATGAATTTAGATGGAACATTGCATAATGTCAATAGATAGATTCAATTTAGTAATTTATTTTTAAGTTTACATTGATGATTGCAGAAATGTCAAATGATAATCTTGATTCATAATAGTCTAATACAAAATGATGATCATATTTAGATGTACAATTCATGTTTATAAGATTTACTATCTCCTAATTTAGTTATGACATATTGTTGGGAATTTATTTTTTTTATTTTTATATATTAATTTTTTAATAGTTTTATAATTTTTATGACTCTGACGTCCCCCCGTTTCCTTAAAATTTCCCTAAATTTTGGGGTTGCTTATATAATTCCCCCTTGTGTGTATCCCTGCTCCCGCGTTTCCCCATCCCGAAAACTCGGTGGAACATTGATAAAAAATTCTATGATGGACATGGAAACTGCAAGGATAGATTACAAGCTTGAGCTGAGACATGAGGTAACAAGTTGGAGCTGCAGAATCAATCAATAGCCATGAGGTTCAATGAACCTCAATGGATCTCAAAAAAAATTTGAGGTTCGCCAAATTTCAATCCTCAAGGTTGAAATTCAGCAAATATTGTGACATAGTGTTCACTTGTATTCACTCTTGCAACGAGATGTTACCTAAAGAAGAGTGCACACTAGCCCCTCTCTCTCTCTCTCTCATTCTCATTGCTAGGGTTTCTTGGTCTTCATGGAGCATCATGGATGTCTAGGGTGAGGATTTATCCATTGGAGATTGGAGATTAGGGTTTTGTGATAAAACTCGGGGGTGGAATTGTGAATTGGAAGAGGAGAGGACATCTTGCCTTGGAGGATATATTGGAGTTGTTCTTGCATATTGGATCTTCTTGGTTGCTAGGATTTTGTGATTTTCCCTACCAAGGGTTTGGAGAGCTAGGAGGCTTTGTACTAGCCTTGCATGAACAATATGATATGTACATGTACTTCAACTTCGGCGTATTAATGAAGTTTCCAGCTGTCCAAAACTTGTGCAATCTCTAGATTTGATTTTCATCTATATATGTTCTTTATGCATTGTTATTTACAGTCATATATGTCTTGTTGATTTCAGATAAGTAAAGGGGACAAATGTTAAGTAATTTGATATCTAAGTGAAGCATATTAGGGGCTGCTTTTTCTGCTGTTATTACTGTTGTAAATGAATACTTTCAGATCAGGTTATTGACTGATAAGTTGCCATAAAAGGACTGAAACTTATCACTTAGTTTGGTATTTTTTTCTTCTTTAGTGGTTGGGAAGTTAGGGCTGTTTGGAAATAAAACATTCTACTCATTCCACTGTTGTTTTGTACCTTGTTTACAACAGCCCTAGAACTAAAAATTCACAGGGATAAGATCGAAGAAACCTTCTAGGTTCCAGGTGAAATTTTTGTTTTGCATTGAAATTTGAATTTCAATAAATTTCCACACAACTGAACTGAATTGAAAATCCCAAAAATACCAGCTAACATTGCATGAATCAGTTAACATAGAAAAGATTCTCCTCAACTAGCGTGCCTTATCCTGCCTAGAATAGTCTAGATGCTGCATTGATAAGGTAGAACTAGACCGCTCTCAAGAGAAGACCACTAGTTCAAAGTAAACTGGATAATTATCCAGAAAAAGTTAAGTAATATTATTTTGAATTTTCCCAAAATATCCCCAGAGAACTACTCCTCACACGCATAAGATGGAATTTTTTCTAAAGATATATTAGGCGAGAGATATTACTAACTTTAGTAACCATTTATCCAAACCAACACACATCTCAATTTTCATGCTCATCAGATTATAATTATGGAAACGATGTTTTCCACACACTTTGACATATGGCACTATCTCTTCAACCAATCATCACCCTATAAGCACTATGTCATTGCCTAAAATACGCATGGAAAAATCATTGTGACCCTCCTAAAAAGGTGGAAGCTCAGAATGCCAAAATGACACCTGTGGCAACATTTACTATAAATAGCATGTCTAAAAATAGATACCGTGAAAAATAACACATTTCGCATGTCATCCAAAATAGGCTTAATACACCACAACTCTTCAATGTGCTCCTCCAAGGGATTTTCCTCTTTCACTATACAAAGCAAAAAACTACCACTTGGTCGGGGTTACAAGTCTACTAAAGCAAGACCTTCAATGAGCAGCTTGTATGTTCAATAATGCTTGGAAGCTATGAAAGACCTATTTATGATATGCATTGCAAGTTCCATTCTCCTAGTTTCATAATTTTCTTCATCAAAATCACTAGATTTTTAACTCTTCACTTGGTTACTGGAGACTTTCAATTACAAGAAAAGGTATCATCATTCCAATTTGTCAATTTTCTTATTTATAATTTTACACGGAAAAGATTGCAAACCCTTATTTAGGATTTTACTAAACAAAATATGACCATATTGTGGATAATTTTGTGTTGGGGTCCTCGAAACCTAATTTTAATCTTATTAAAGCTTTAGGTACCTATTGTTCCCCGCAATAATATTTTTTAATTTTAATAAATAGTTCCTAGAAAACATAACTCCAATGCTGCCCACTTGGATTTTAAATACATTTTAAAGCAATTTTTCAAGAATTTTTATCTTTAAACCTTAATGCTTCTGTGTGGATTGCTTGCAAATTCAAAAGCAACTTGTTCAATCTGTCGGGTATATGAAATCCTAAGATCTATTCTATGTAATTTCTCAGTGAAAACTCAGGAAGAGAAATACAGACTAGTGTTGTAACATTGACAAAAACTTGTCGAGGGGGTCGAAGGGTTGTACCTTAGGAGATCAACATCAGCAAAAAAATCAACAAAAATTGGTAAACCACAGGAAGCATTAAAAATACAAAATAAATTCATGTTTTCAAATTATTTTAATTATAAACCAACATCAAACAATCATATTGCCACACACATATGAAAATACATTGATATATACATAATACATATAGTATGCCAACCTAACATCAAACATTAACTATTGATATTACGACACTTAAACCCTATATTGATAGTTATCCAGCCAAGACTCAAAACTGAATACATAATACTCCCATGATGCCCACTTGGATTTTAAATACATTTTTAAACAATTTTATTAAGTATTTTAATCTTTAAACCTTAATGTTCAATGTGTGGATTGCTTGCAAATTCAAAACCGACTTGTTCAACCAGTTGGAAATATGATATCCTAAGATATATTCTATGTAATTTCTCAGCAACAACTCAGGAAAATAAATACAGAGCAGTGCTGCAACATCAACAAAAACTCATCGAGGGGTTATACCTTCGGAGACCAACATTGGCACAAAAATCGGTAACCCACAGCAAGCATTAAAAATACAAAATATTGTCATGTTTTCCAAATTATTTTAAAAATAAATCATCAAATAATCAATTTTTCCATGAGAAATATCTTAATTTTCCATATGAGGAATATGCATGTTTTGGTCCTCAAGGGATTGCTCAAACTCAACAACAAGGCTCTAAGTTGTTGATGTTTGTAGCTTGGGCAAGTACTTTTGCACAGGCCTAAGCATTTAAGCATGCGCAAGTCGCCTAATACACCTTTAACCTTTGCAATTACTTTAGAGATTAAAGCAATTTCTTTTATAAAAGAAAAGTGAGTTAATCTAATGAAATGCAAAGGTTATTTGCAAATTTGCATTAGTGAATTAGATGAATCTCAACCGTTGATCTCTAGTGAGGTAAGCTGTAATCTCAACCATCAATCACTTTGGAGATTAAGGTTATGGATTCGGTCAACAACTCAAGCTTATAAAATAAATACTAGGCTAAGAGAAAAGACATACTGAGTGAGAGCAAGACATTGAGAGAAGGACATCTCAGTGATTGGGTGGAGAAGGACTTCCATTCAAGTGTGCTTGGTACAAGGAAGGTGCAAGGGAAACAAGGGAGATCTAGACCAGCCATCCAGGATTTGATCAGCTAGATCAAATCCAAGTTCTTGTTGTATGTATTTTCGTCAATGGGCCATAATCCTAGGAAAGAAGCCTTTGTAAGTTCCGAGTTATTAATGAAGAACAGGTTTGAAGGGCAGAAATCTTTGTGCATGTGATTGTGTGATTGGTGTATTTAATTTGCTTCCGTTGGTTATTTTGTTTATGTTAAAACTCTAGCTATGTTATTATTCAATAGAGCTGTATGAACTGCTAGGAAGCAATTAAACACGTGCTAGGGTTAGAAATTTTACAAAAGCCATTACAACAAAGCTTATCATGTGACTTGCGGGAATTGAACATGGGTGGGTAGGATAAGAATCATTCCTCCCAACCATGCAAGATAAACCCAATTGACAGACATCACATAATCATAAAGCCACATAAATATGAAAATAAAACATCAATATATATGTATAGTATGCCAAACTATGCATCAAACATTAATGGTTGATGATAGTACGACACTAGATCCCTAATATCGATAATTGTCTAGCCAAGACTGAAAAATGAATACATAATACAAATTTTTATCAAATAGATAAAAGGTGTATCTTAACAGCATAAGCCATCTACTATGATTAATTTAGCAGATAACTATCAATTCCATCTATGACTCATCTAATACTAGAAGGTGTTGTGGCCAAAGTTGGACACTAGGGATTTGAGTATCTCATTGTATAGAAGGTGATGCTAAGGCTAGCACATCAACCTCCCTATTCTCAATCTCCTCCTCCTTCACTAATAGTTATAATTCATCCTCCTCTAACCCCTACACCTATACTCTAACTACTTAAGTGCCTCCACAATAACAAGCCTCTCGGTCTCCATCCACTCAGACATGGAGTCAATGTTTTCCAAGGAAATGGCATCCACCTCATGGGATCTCTCTACTTCACCCACAATCAATATATGTACTAGGATTAACCCATATCATTAACATGTTTATACTCTAACCTATACAGGGCTCATAACAAATTTAATGAATCTTGAGGGTCACCATAAATTCAATTAACGTTGACGGTCATAAGAAATGCTAGAAGATTATAAGTATAAAAAATTTAATTGCTAATGATTTGTAAACTGTCGTGAATATTCCATTGGACAATTTGTCGCAACATGTCTATGAAAATAAACCAAAATCTATTAAGGGTTAATTCCTTTTAGAGTCCAAATTTGTTAATTGTCTTGTTCTTTATGCAGGCAAGAGATAATATGTGGAAAATAGAGAATAGGTAAACACAATCACTCGCAAACAACAATAAACACGAAGATATGCTTTAGGAAACCCTTTCAAATGAAAACCAAACTAGAAGGTGAGGGTATTCTGCGCTCTTTTGTCTAGAATAGAAATGATGCAAATACAAAGGAGAAAGCATTCTCTCTGGAATTGCCTAAGACCTATGTCTAGTGGGCTACCACATAACACAAAAAAATGTTATCAGAACCAGATGGTCTGACTAGTTGGAGAGAAAAGTTGGTCTGGACCAGTGAAACAGACCATTTTTAGTCGGTTCAGCACTGAACCGGTTGGTTATGTCTTGTACAATGCTATTAAGGACCCTTTGAACGCAATTTTTTATTTTTCTAAGTGATGATTTATGACTAGGGAAGCCTAGTATTTGACCATATTGCCCTACTTATGCCTATTATTCAAGCCTATGGCCCTACTATTGCTCTGCAATTCATGGTCATATTAAATTCTTAAAGTAAAAGTGACATTTGTTGAATTATTGAGCAACTACGGAGAAATTTCCCTAGAAATCACTTTATGTAGTTAACCCCTTTCACCTTTGAAGCGAATTATTTCTCAAGAGAAAAATTTATTTCAAAAATATTTTATAAATCAATTAGACATGTGCAAAATAAAATCACTTAAGTTATCTAATTCGAATGGATCACTCTAGGAGCTTCCAAAACACTTAATTCAAGGAAGGGATTTTGCCTCAAAGATTTCTATATATTCAATAGAAGCCTTCATTTGCAACACATAGCTCTCGCATTGATGATCAAGCCCTCGCATCAGTAATTCATCTCTCTTATTATCTGTCGCAGATCTATTCCAGATTTGCAGATCTCTTATCGTCATTGGCAGATCTCTTATTATCAATAGCATATCTATTGTAGATTTGCAGATCTCTTATCATCATTGGTAGATCTCTTATTATCAATAGCAGATCTCTTATTATCAGTAGCAGATCTATTGCAGATTTGCAGATATCTTATCATCATTGGCAGATCTATTGTTTGGAAGATCTATTATCTGACAGATCTATTGTTTGGAAGATCTATTATCTGGCAGATCTATCGTTTGGCAGATCTATTGACAGGTCTCAAAACTCTCGTTCAGCTCTCGCACCAGTGATTTCTACTATTGTTATTTGATGTTGTTAATGCTCTTGCTCCAGAGAAGTATTAGTGCAATTGGTATTGCTCTCACACCATAAGTATTTAGCTCTTGTATTGATCTCGCTCCAGAGATATTCTATTCTTGATATTGCTTTCACACCAGAGTTTGATTGTTGGTATATTGCCCTCGCTTCAGCAGCATTTTGATCTTGCATTTGGAGAATATTGCTCTCAGTATTTAGCTCTCGTACTTGTGCACTTTGTTCACGCACTTGTGTCTATTTCTCTTGTTTTGGAAGCCTTTGGAGGCTTGTGGTGGTATTTTGAAGTTGTCATATTAAAAAGTGTTGTTACTATTGTTATTTGTAAAAGGGTTTTGTACTCTGATCATGTATCTTTGCTGAATATTTGAAGATGATCTAATAGAAGAGCATTTTAAAAAGGGCTTTCCCCCATAGTGGGGTTTTTCCCTTGTCTTGGACCAAATCCTATGTCTTGTTGTTCATTGACTGTCTTCTATGGTTTATGATCTCAAAAATTAAATTTTAAATCTGCAAAATTTAACATGGTCTTAGAGTTGTGGTGAAGATAAGCTCAAGAATAGTAAGCTTAAGGCAATTATCTGTTGAAAGACCTTATTTTCTACTCAAAATATAATAGTAAATCAGTTCAGATGGCTACATCCTTCTTCAAGGAAAACGATAAATTGACAGGGACCTCAAATTATGTTGCTTGGAAACTCATACTAGACACCAACTTGGATGGCGAAGATGTTATAGAGTATGTCCAAGGAGGTGTACCCCAACCTCCTAAAAATGCCTCTGTTGCCACCAAAGAAAGATACACGAAAGGTGAGATCAAAGCCCACAAAATTATCATTGTTTCTTTGAAAGACCATCTTCTTACCTGTATCTCCAAACTGAAGACATCTAAGCAAATGTATGACAAGATTGTTGGCATGTTTGAAGTCCAAAATTTGAATCACATCCTTGACTTGAAGAAACACCTCGAAGATAACAAATTGAATAAGGGAGAATATATTCAGCATTATTTTATAAGGATTACTGAACTCAAGGACCAAATTTTGTCCGTTGGAGAGCCCCTCTCTGATAGGGAGTTTGTACACACAGCCCTTGATGGACTTCCTGTAGCTTGGGAAGTATTCATTACGATTATCAGCAATAACAATGTTCTGCCAACTTTTGATGAATTGATCGGAAGATGCAAGCAAGAAGAATCAAGGATAATTTCAAGGGGCAGAATTCAGAGACATGAAGAAGGAGAACCACCTGCCTTGGCTACACAAGCAAAGAAGAAAGGAAAGAGAAACTCTTCTAAGCCAAAGTCCAAACACAAGTTTTTCGAGAAGAGCATGAGGAATGTTAAATGCTTTAACTGTCACAAGTATGGGCACTATGCTTGAGATTGTCCAAAAAGAAGATCCTCTTATAATCAAAGGAATAACAGCAAGTTGCAACTACAATAATCAATCTCTTGGTCGAAAAGGGAGGAATTATGGAGGAAGAAGATATGAAGGAAGAAGCAATGCTCGCAGTGATCGTGATCAAGAGCCTTGTCCTCAAAAGAGATACAGAAATACAAGGTATGAAAATAATGTCGTTGGTTCTCAATTTGTGTACTTTCTAATTTCAGCTTTGTCTAGTGCTTCTCCTCCAAATTAGTTAGATAGTTGGTTAGTGGATAGTATCATAGTGGTACCTCTAGGAACTTGTCTGGTTATAAAGAAATCCTCTCTAATTTGGTTGAGAGGGAGCATGGTTTAAACACTATCCTTGGAGATAACACTACATACCCTGTAAAAGGGTTTGGCTTAGTTTCTTTTCATTTGGATCTTGGAGAAACTATTCACCTTCAAGATGTTTTATATGTACCTGGTCTAAAGAAAAATCTTGTATCTATATCTGCTCTAGAAGATAAAGGAATGAAGGTGGCTTTTATAAAAGGAAAGGTGTTAACATGGCCAGAGAAACAAACATGAAAAATGCTTTTACTCTTGGATCGAGAGTCGAAGGGCTTTACAAGGTCAATGGGAGACCTATTAAAGCTATGGCCTAAGAATGAAATTTCAATCAAATCGAGTTATGGCACCACAGATTTTCTCATCTTCATTATAAGGCACTGCCCAAAGTAAAGAAGATGGTTTATGGAATGCTAGAAATCCAATCAAAACATGATGGTGTTTGCCCTGGTTGTGAAAGTGGAAAGAAAACGAGAGGGCCTTTTCCCTCTAGCAGTACCAAATCTCATGACATCCTACAGCTAATTCATTCAGATTTGTGTGGACCTATGCCAGTGACATCCATAGGTGGATATTTGTATTATATCACCTTTGTGGATGATTTCTCTAGAAAAACGTGGATATACTTTCTAAAGCACAAAGATGAAGCCTTTGATATGTTTAAAATTTTAAAGCAATGATTGAAAACCAAACTGGAAAGAAAATCTAAGTCTTTAGATCAGATAACGGAGGAGAATTCATTTCAAGTGAATTCATTGACTTTTGCAAAGAAGTCGATATCAAGAAAGAGACCATTGTACCATACAATCCTGAACAAAATGGTGTCGCAGGAAGAAAGAATAGAACTATCATGGAGGCTTCTTATGCCATGCTACATGATCAGAATGTGCCAAAGTCCCTATGGGGAGAAGTTGCCAATACTATTGTATATGTACAGAACAGGACTCCTCATCGAGCATTATATGACAAGACTCCTGAAGAAGTATTCATAGACAAGAAACCTGATGTCAGTGATTTAAGGATCTTTGATTGTCCTATTTATTTTCATGTATCAAAAGACAAGAGGAACAAGCTTGTGGCTTCAGGTAAGAAAGGTATGTTTGTGGGCTATTGTGAAGATTCTAAAGCATTTAGAATTTATATACCTGGTCAAAGAACAACAGACTTCAACAAAGATGTAAGATTTCATGAAGATGCAACTCTTGAAAAGGTAAGAATTAGTCCTCATTCTATCTCTTCTAAAGAAACAAATGATGATGTGGATCCCTCTATCCATGAACTTGATCATGAGGACCTAGATGAACCTGTTGAGCCTATGGATCCATTAGATCCTCCTCCATATAGGAAAAGGCCTCTATGGCTTCGTGATACTCTACAGGATGTTGAAAAACATACTGCTCCTAAGTTGGATTTATGCATAAAATCAAAAACAGGCCATCTTATTTTCTCCCCTAAGCAACTCAAAGCACAAGAGCGCTCCACATGTTATTGAAGGAGGGCATGACCTCATTATGAATCACCCCAAGCCTCACCCAACCCCTATGGAATCTGCCATCATGAGATAGAACACTCCTCTACGTCTATGGATGGGAGTTCAGGTGATCGCCCATGTGTTTCCTGTACGAAAGGTTCAATCCATGGCTTCGACGTCAACCCACCACCCTCGCAGCACCAAAGGACAACAACTACAATGATTGTAGATCGCTAAAGGGGGTCATGCACAATCATTTTGTAGCAAGGCAATTTTGGTTCAACAACTATCTCCTATTTGTTCAAGGTTCATTGTTCGTCGGGCCTCAGAATTCGAAGAAGGCATTGCTCACCCCTCGACCTCCATATTTCTTCCAATGATAAGGTTCCCTATCTCTCTTGTGCCCAGTATCAGAATTCGTTTGCTCTATTGCAAGAGGTAGTCTGTTTCCCAGGGTTGCAATAGTGAATAGGATGGTGTCTAAGAGAGGACAAGATAGACCCTCTAGTAAGCAGATTAATTATAAGGAATCATCTGACATAACAAAACTCACTTCCCTTCATTTCAAGATAGAGATATTTTCAGCCCGGTTGGATGCAATTTTCGAGATTTTGAGAGCACAGAGGAGCCAGATTCATGGTTTGGGTCAAGATAAGATATTCTTAGGATTAATTCCCAATTGGCATCAATTCAAGCTACTTGGCAAGGAGGACAAGGAACCTAGTTCCTAGCCCCTCTATAACTAAACACAAAAAATGGCACCTAACGTTCCAAACTTGAATCAAGTAGCACCAGTGGAAGATATCATAGTTTTAGATGACTAGTTTTATCTTTAGCTTTCAATTTTCAGAATGATAGCCAAATGTTGTAAAATTCTTGGAATCTACTATAGATACTATACTATAGAATCTTATGGATGTATATAAGAGGAACCTTGTACAAAAGAGCAGATAGCTTCATATTCTTTCTAAACAATTTAGATAGGAACAACTCTTCCAATTTTGAATGTAATTGGTTGTGCCCATAGCATGGATTTTACAAATACAAATTATTATAGTTAATGTTAAAAAAAAATATTAATACACTATTGGAAATACTGAGGGGCAGTGAATCAGTATTTCTTTTCAATTGTTAAATTATACCAATTAATATCATTAACCAATACACAAAATGTATAACAAAAGAATAATTTTATTAGTAAGAATGACGAGGACTCCTATCCTCTTTTACAACAATCCAAGTTCCAATTTGTACAATAACACCTATAATTCCTTCAAGGCTCCAACCCTAGATGAAGACTCCAATCTTCAATTTCAAACCAGGCTCCAACCTGTACTACACCAAGCTCCAACTTGGTCTACTTGAGGACTCCAATCCTCTCCAACAATTCAGGCTCTGACCTAGTTTTCCACAAGGCTCCAACCTTGTGTGAGGACTCCAATCCTCTAGGGCTCCAACCCTCTTAATCTGCTTCAATTCTTCAAGGTGGCTTCAATGTTTTCTTCAAGACTTCCAAAAGTTTCTCCAACAAGTCTTGAAGGATTTCTTCAACAATGCTACTACTCCAACAACACCTTACAAACTGCTCCAAGACGCACTTCAACAAATTCTTTCAAGACACTTCATTACATGGTCAACTCCAGCCAGTCTTCAAGGTTCATGAAAAGTGTCTCCAAGGCTCTTCATGTTTGCTCCAGGTTTACTCCAACACAGGTTTAAATCTGCCTTAATAAGCATTTAATAAGGTTGCTTCAATAGGCCTAGTTTTGTCCAAGAGAAAGCCCAAACTCTGCTCTCAACTGTTAAGTTCAAATCTTCTTTAATTAACCTAGATGTCTGCTACTCAATACTCCATATGTCTGCTTTTAACAATGTCAAAGTCATGTTCCCAACAAGGTCAAGTCTTTGTTGCTTCACAAGGCCAGGGTCTATCCTCACATGGTCAAGTCCTGCAACTCTTACAAAGTCAAATCTATTGTTTCCACAGGGCCAAGACGAGATTGTGATAGTGCCCTATTATAGGCTCTAGGTTTGTTCACAAGAAAGTCGAACTCTGCAAAAAAAAACTAAGATCCAAATCTACGTTGCATGAAACACCAAAACGTCTGGAAGTTTCCAAAATGGGTATGGCTAGAAACCCGACCCCCCAAAAATGAAAACGTCGGGCAAAGCATCATATATATGTGTGTGTGTGTGTGTACATTTTTTTATAAATAAGTGAATAATGCATCTTGCAAGAAAAAAAAAAGAATGAGACACATAAATGACACTTTAGAAGGAAAACCCAGTCTATGTTAACTATCATATATGATTAAATGATTCAAAATCCAAATTATCATTTATAAATAAGGTTGTACATCCAAGATTCGAAAATCAGCCTTTATACATGAGGCTTTACATCCAAAATCAGCCTTTATGCATGGCTATATGTGCTGAAAATGAAACATAACATACGTTGATGACAAGTAAAATTACATATATTATAATCCTAATCCTTATTTTCATTAACAAAAATAGAACAAGTTGCTTTTTTAGCAGAACTAGAGAGTGGATTGATTAGAGATAAATTAGTTTGTGGAGTGATTAGACATAAAATTTAGTGTTATATTAAATCTATTTTGGCCATAGAAAGGCCCCACAACCTTCTCGGTTGTTTGAGTGATCCCACAAAAGCAAAAAAGTCATGGAAATGGGGCAAAATTGGTCAAAACCAGGGAAGAATTAGGCCAAAACGCCATAGAAACATTTCAACAGCGTTTAGGTGGCGTTTCCAAATTAGGAAACGCCACCTAGATGTTTCAACTGCATTTCGGTGTTTCGTCAAGTTTTGGGTACGGGGATGCCACCTTGGGGGATCCAAATCATAAATTTAACCAAAACCTAATCCAAACAAAGGTGTTGAGGTCTAGTCTTGTGCAATCTTGAACTAGCCCGAAACACTGTGTTATGAGAGGGCCGAAGTTGTGCTTAGTTCCCAAGTTTGAGGTAGGCTGAATACGCTGCTCATAAATCACTGTTCCAAGGGCCGAAAGTCGAAGTTTACTATAGGTTTGAATTTCGTTCCTCAAGGCCGAGCTACAGGATCTGTCTGGAGGGTGAAATGTTACAGTTCAAAGGTCTTACCACAGGATTGATTTTCGCTAGCCATAGAGAGGCCGAAATGTCTTCCAAAATATACCACAATGGTCTGATCTTCAATAGAAAAATATTCCTTTACTTTGGGCCCGAAAATACACTCTTACTATCACCAAATTCTTAAACTAATCCCTTGCTTTTTTCAATCGAATTGGTTCCTCAGATATGCAAATTCCTTGTCACAAAATGGGGAAGAAGAATTTATATTTACAATTGTGTGACCCTATTGTGAAGGGTCACATCTCTAGGGGCTGTTTAGGTAGGCCGACATGTAGGCCACAAAAAAATCATTAAATACTTAAATAAACCTTGCTTGAGCCATCTTGTAATTTGGGCATTTTAGTAATTAATTAATTAAAACTTGGTTTTAATTAATTAATATATCAATAAGGAATGCATCACGGAGATAAGGCACAATAAAGCACAATCCATATTCAAAACCTTTTATTCTAGCCATCCCTACACCTTAGCAAGCTCAAATTCCTAGACAAATTCATGTTGAACTCCTTGCTTTTGCTTTTGATCATTAACTCTTTGCCATTAATGACAACATCTCAACAAGCTCCCACTTTATCATTGATGGAAACATCCTAAGTAAAACATTTGCAACAATGGATGTCACTCCAAACATATAAGCAACTCCCCCTCAACTAATGACTTGTTCTACTCTGCCTCTTTTTCTCCCCCTTTGTCATCAATGACCAGGAATACCTCTCCCTGTCATCATGCTCTTCTTTATCTTCATGCTCCTCTTGTCATAGTGCTACTCCTTTCAATATGTTTCTCCTGTCATCTTGCTCCCCTTGTCTTTTTAAGAATGGCAGACAATTAGTCCATTATTTATGTGATGAACTGTGTTAGAGAGTATCATAGGCTTGAAACAACTCAATCCTCTGTTTTTTGGCCCAAATCCATCATCAGTCCTTATTGATATGCAATTTGGCATTTCATTCATTTCTAAGACACTTTTTTCAAGATTCCACATGTAATGGTTGTTGCTTATACTGGGTGTTTGATACACTTCCCTTAGTTGTTGAAACATCCTTTTGTTGCACTTCTTTTTCAGACTTTGACAGAAGTAAAATATAAATACACATCCCAATTAGGGATGATTAGGTCAACAACCCAATTAGGTGTTTCCATCTCCCATGTGGAGTGATATGTCCTAGGTCATCCCATCAATCCATAGGCGTGTGTGATAATGGTGGTCACAAAGAAGGAAAGACTTCAAGGCAAATGCCATAGCCATGAGACCAACTAATGGGGGTCCAACATCATGAGCATATAAATATAAGGAGAGAACCATCGCGGTGGCATGAGATACCCCTTTCCTTGGCCTTTTTTTCCACCCCTCTGGTGGCCTTTTTACTTTAATGATTTGTCTTTATTTGGTGCATAGCTTAGAAGCCCAAGTTTGCTTTTATATTTTTCCAATAACCCCTTAAGATGTAGCAATTTCTCGCTCGTCAGGGTTGGCTTTAAGTGAAGCATTAAATGCCTGGGAATTGGGTGATGACTAATGAAGGGGGTAGAGCTCATGTTAGGATTTTGCCCCACGCACTAAATATTGTCCCAGCCATCTTTTGCATTTTACATTTTCTTTCATTGTGGCTTTATATGCTTTGAACTTTCTTTTAGTTGCATCAACCTTCGAGGCCATGCTTTCAGGCCCTCACTCCAGGATGTGGTTATAGGATGCCAATCCCAATGATCAATGACTACCAACCCAAAGAATGGAGATGAATAACTGGGAGACATGCAAAGTGGAACAAGACCCTAAGTATGGATTATCGGCTTAAAGGCTTCGAGTCCTGTTCCACCTTGCTATGCTTTCCAGAGGTAATAGGGAAGGGGAAAGGATCGATGTCTTCAACATGCTCTTCCCTATGTTGCTCTTGATACAAGATAAATGGTTTTCCATCGGTCATGAGTATGGTGACATAAGATAGAACCATCTATAAATTCCCACCAATAGAGGCTAACTATTTTCTTGATAAAAACATGCCCCAAACATCAGGAACATCAATGACTATTACATCCATTAACAGAACTATGTCTTCATCAACAACCAAAGCAACCTTAACATCTTTAATTAAAACCATGAACAAGAATGGACTTTGAGTCAAAACCACACACATTTATGTAGGGCCTAGCTCCAATTGGTTCATAACTCTTAAATGCATGACATTAACAAAGGCTCTAGAGTCAAGCATACAATTGTGCAACATCAAGTTATTAACTATTGAGACAACAAGAAAAGTGCATGTCCTCCATTCTTCCAATCATAATATATGTTTTGTAATATCATCGAAGGTACCTCGGGCTCCCTTTCTAGGTTGAGGATTTTCCTAACTTGACCTTTTTAAGGTTCAAGCTTCGCAAGCTCCAACTGTGGGACAAGCACATTCACTTTAGTTAGGACACCCTCGAAAAATACATCTAATGACACCCCATTATTGCTATTAGAGGGAGCAGTCTTGGGAAGAGGTGCTCTAACCACCTTTCTTTGGGGAACAACACTACTACTTGTTTCAAGGTGGCTTGGCTCATTATTCTTCCTAGTATAATGCAACCCTTTGAACCTATTCCCGACTTCAACAACATTAACAGGCTCATCACATTCTTTATCTAGTTGTTCAATTAGTACTTCAAGTTGTTATTGAGGAAGGGATGAAATATCATTAAGCAAAGTAGTGAAAGGAAGTCATTGATCAAGTCCAAATGCTTTGGGCTATCCTCTTCTTCAATCTGATTTAAGAGCACTCTTCTTCACTATTGTAATCATTACACTTTTGACAGCAAGGAAAACCCTCTTGATTAATCATGTGGGTATGAGCCAAGGGGTTACGCACAACTTGCTAAGAGATGTTCTTGCCACTACTAAGATTCCTTTTAGGGGGGCTATCATTATTGAATTGAGGCTTAGGAGGATAGCTGTACCAGGACCCTATTTATTTATCTAAGATTGTGAGTTTGTTCATCATAGCCATTTGCCCCTACATCAATTCACTAGTAATCTTGTCCAACTTCTGGGCAAAGGCTTACAAAGTGGGGTCAACTTCAGTAGAAGGTTTAGGTTTGACCTCCACCTTGGCTCGAGGATATGAAAGTAAGTCAATTGTAGATGTTTCCAAATTGCGCTCAATGATAGCAAAGGCCTTGGCTTGGTCAAGGCTTTGAGGATACTTGTCCTTCAATGCATAAGATGTGTCTCAGTAAAGCATCAACATATAATGCAAGGATGATTTGCTCAACAAGCTTGTACAACTCGAGTAATTCTTTAAGTAACTTGTCAAACATTTGAGTGAAATCTTGACACTCTCATTGTCAATCATTTTGGCTTCGTGGAACTTGGCTAAGAATTGCATGCCTTCCTTGATAGTGGCCAATCTTTTGTTAAACACTTCATAAAGTTAGTCCCAATTTTTAGGTACCCCCATAGGAAAATCTACTCATCCATGTGCTCCTCAACCATGATCGCATTAGTCCAATTCAACTTGGGCAGCCATTCCTTATAATGAACCAAGATCAACTCTTGATTTTAGCAGACCAAACAGCAAAGATAGTACCATTAAGGAGGAAGAGTCGCTTGGGGTGTTGCCCAAGGATCTCACTGGTGGTATTATATGAGAGCTAAGTTGCAGGAAACGTGGGCAGGGGGTCCGTTTCCCCAGGGGAAACGAAACGAAACTCGTTTCCCCGTACCGTACGGCCTGGAAACGCGTTTCCGGCCGTACGGCCACGTTTCCCGAAACCGAAACTTGGCCATACGGCCGGAAACGCGTTTCCAGGCCATATGTGCCACGTTTCCCCCAAAAAAACACTTGTTTTTTAATTTATTTTTTTTTTAAATATTTTTAATATATATATATATATATATTATTATATATATTCGCGTTTCCCCGTTTCCAAAATTTGGGGAGGTCGCGTTTCGTTTCGCTTCCCCGTTTCGTTTCGCTTTCGCGTTTCCCCGTTTCGTGCAACTTAGTATGAGAGAGACCCTCATATGCAAATGATTGAGGTGGGGGGCAACCTATCTCAAGGACGGGAAGAAAGGAAGCTTGTGGACTTGATTACACAGGTTTCATTGAGCAACATGAGATAGAATGAAGGTAGGGAAGAAGGAGGTGGATCTTCTCCCAATCCAAAGCAGTATCAAGAGGTTTCATCTGAATACCTTCACCAACAGTGTGACGACATGGGAGGCCCGAGTGCTTCTTTTGAGGATGTTGGTGTAGAGGAGGACGATAGAGACCCTAAGGATATTGTGGACTATTGCAGATATGCAATGGAGATATATGACTTTCAGTTGATAGAGAAGCGGCTTGAGACATTGGGATGCTCGAGATCAGAGATCGATGGAGTACAGAGATATTTGAAGCCACGACATCAGTCGGATACTTTGGTAACTCGGAGCCAGAGAGGTGTCCTTCGAGCTCTCTTGTTGCAGTAGACCCTTGGAGTTGGGTGAGTGTGGTGCCTCGTCAGATGAGAAACATTGCACCCCCAAAGAGGAGGGACCTTGGCAAGAAAGGTCTCATGTATGTATGGAGGTATGATGCTTAATCGTAGGAGCATTGTACGTGGACATGTCTGGTAGGAAGACATCATCATCTACAGTTTGGTGAATTTATCATGATGGACAAGTTAGATCAGACCTATGTAAGAGACTTGGGGGAAGGGTTCTCTTGCATGAGGATTGTACATTCTCATTAATCAAGTGCGACAATTGGATTAGCTATCAATTAGTCTAAGAGATGGGGGAGCTTCCTGTGTAGACATGTATGGGGGAGTCTACTTCTACAACCATGTATATATGACAAAATTTGGGAGATCAACCACATCATGCCTACTTTCTAATATGAGAGATAGGTCAACTTACTACATATGAGTATACAAATAAATTTTAGAACTACCGAGGTATGTACCTTATATCAAGGACGAAAAAAGTAAAAATTCAAAGATACCTCAATGGGTTGCCTTAGTCATTCAGAGACTGGATCGAGTTCGATGCGGATGAACCCAAAACATTGGAAGATACTATTTGAAAAACCAGTTACAGCTACGGACAATCCAAACACAAGACTGAGAACCGAATCGATTAGAAGAAGAAAGATTTGGGCAACTTCAAAGAGAAAGGATCAAAACCCTTCAGGCATAAACAAATGGAAAAACGGGGAAAACTCACCACTCATATTCAAAGGTAAATTCCAACAAACACTACACACTAACAAAGAGCATCCCTCCAAACCAGCAAGAGAAGTTGAAGCGTACAAGAAACTTCAATGTTGGAACTGTGGAGGAAACGACATACGAAGGGAGTGCCCAAAACCATAGAACCAGAGAGGCTGATTCTAGGGCAGTGCAGCAGCTTCTAGAGGCAAAGTCGAATTGTTGAGAGGGATTAACGTTTTTAGTTCAAGAGGTCGGGAAGGAGTCCCAGAGTGTCAGAGAAGTGCCTTTCCAGTTAACAGAAAGCAGAACGACTTCATTAGAGACCAGTCTGAGGCTAAACGTCTAGCAGGCTATCTAGAGTAGCACAAAGGCTAACGCAGAGGGTTAGAGGGCTGAATTTCTTAAGGCAAGTCGTGTCGGGAATTTGCTTGTGCAGTGAGGAAAATTCCTCACTAGATTTTTCCTAGTATTTTTCTCTGTAGGATTGCCATATTTCGGCATCCAGTTGTACTCTGAATTTCTCATTGCTGCATAATAATAAAACCCTCAGTTGTTGCACTAGTTTTCCCAAGTTGGGTTTTTCCAAGGACTTTTGTCCAAAAATAACCATGTTATTTTTATGTGTGCGATAGCATTTCTCAGCTTCCAATGTTTTATTTTCTTCCGCAATATTTTATTTGTGAAGGTTGCAGTGTGATTTATTCAGTATTTGTCGTAGCAAACAACAAATAAATTGTTAAATAAAATTAACAATTAGGAGAATAATTTCCAATTGCTGCAATAGGGTTCCAGCTTGGAATTTTTACATGAGGCAACCTAGGGGGCATGGAGACCAGACGAAAGCATTGCACCCTTTTTTGTTTGATATGTAATGGATATAAAAGAGTTGTTTTATAAAGCTCAAATTTGTTTGTTGTCTTTTCCAGTTTTGTAAGAACATCGGGGACAGTGTTCCTTTAAGGGGGTGAAGTTTGTAACACCCCTGCATTAGTTATGATCCTTATAAATATTTCTGTGTAATTGAGCATCTCAATGCAACAAATGATAGTTGGCAGAAACTTCGTTTTAATATAATAAAAATTATTACTGGTGAAATCCATTCTTATTTTGATTGTGGTGCCAAGTTGTGTGAATACCCTTTTTAATTATTGTCAAAGTTAAAATAGGCATATACTCATGCTTGAAACAAATTAACGGTGGATTAGTGTTTTAATTAAAAATGATTAATTAAATTTAATATTATAATTAATTATTAATTTATAATTTATAATTTTAATTTTCATGGTTTAATATTCAATTGATTATTAAAGACCCAAGGAGAAGGTACAGCATTGTTGCTTCACTGAGCGACATCTCTTACTCAAGTACCGCAGTTGTCTGCACAAATACATCCAAGATGAGATGGAGTTCCTAGACATCTCCTCACTTGGCACTGCCTACCAATACGCTGTCAAGATCAAGCAAAAATTTAAACAAAAGACGTGAGACTTTGGATTTGCGAATCTGAAGTACAGGAAAGGCGTACCCAAACAACAGAACAAGGGACAAAGCCAAGGCGGGGTGACCCAGGACAACCCATCGAGGCCACAGGCAAAGAACAACACCACGAAGACAAAGAAGGATACAGGAAAGTGGTCTGAGTTCCATAAGAGTTTCACCCACAACACAAGTGAGTGTCAAGCCAAGCAGTCACTGGTGAGCGAGCTAAAGGCTTCAGAATTAAATGCATGTTCTGACTCTAAGTCAAAACCCAACAAGGGGAATGACAAAGGGAAGCAAATTATTGATGTGGAGCCTAGTGCCATTGTTGCCACCACCAAGATCCAGAAGATTGAGCGCGAAGATCCAAAGGAAGGGGAGCGTCTCTTCCACTCACAGATGTGGGTGAAGGGTTCGTCGCTGCAATTCATTATCGACAGCAGGAGCCAAAAGAACCTCATTTCAGCAGAGATCGTGAAGCAGTTGGGCCTATCGACCACACTGCACCCGCAATCGTACACTATCAGGTGGCTTCACCAAGGACAAGATCTTTGCGTCAGCTAGTAGTGTCACCTTCCCTACCGCATCAAGCCCTTCACGGATGAAGTTTGTGATGTATTATTAGGCCAATCATACTTGTGGAAGTTGTTGAAGAATGGAGGGAAATGGTGTTTATTAATATTCTTCACACTTGATAACAATTTGTGATGCACTTTGACAATATATCTTCTTCTTATTATTAGTGTGTGTGTTTCATCAAACTCCTACCAAAACAAAATAACAAGAACACAAAGTTTGGCTCTCTGCCAGGGACAAAACCTTTCCACTCTTGAGAGGAAAACCCTTGGTAAGTTTTCTCTTATTGAAGCTTCTTATTTGAACAACTGCCAAACCCTAGACCCTTGACTAGGATATCCTCCAAGCATAAGTCAAATCCTTCCTCTTTCTGCACTATAACTTTCGGCACATGGACCTCTTTCTTCCGGCACTTTGCTCCTCAGCACTTTGTCCTTCTTTTGTTGCTTGTCTAAGTTAGACTCTCTTCTTCTTAAGAGAAACCCTAGAAAATTAGGGCTTCTTTACTTCACTTTAGAGAGAACCTTCTTTGCTTTCCTTAGGAGACCTTGTAGACCTAGTTACACATCAGAATGAGGCTTCTAAATGTATTGCCTTCAACTGCTGTCAAATCCGCAAAAAGTACACTACTGAAATCTTCGCACATGTGGGTAGAAACCCTAAAACAATCCCCTTATCCTCATTGTCTTTTCCTTCCTTTGCTGCCTTAGAAGGCTCCTTTTTATCAACTTCTGCTTCTTCTATTCTCGGCTAGTTTTTGGTTCCTTTTCTATGTTGAAAGAGAGATATGATTGATGTTCAAATGAGGAGTGGATAGCCTCTATAAATAGAGGTTTGTCCCACCTTTTTAGGCCGACTTGACTATTTCATCATAATTCATCTTTTCTTCATTATTTGGCTGCTTGGAGACTTGGTTGAAGCTAGGAGAGGATTTGACTTGATTTGGAGGTGTTCCCATGACCTTGTACATTGACATACATGATGTAACATGCCCTCAAAGGGTCTCATCATAATTACATTTTGACTTTGACGCTCTAGAAGCACTTTAAAATGTGCTTGACCTATTTTCAATGAGCAAGAAACTCATTGACAAATAATATAAAAATAATTTCGCTTTTCTTGACTAAATACAAATATCAAAATTACATTTATGAAGACCTAGCCTAGTTACATTTTCTTCAACACTCCCTCTTAACTAGGGAGGTATTCATAAACCATTACAAGGTGTTTGGAAATTTTCAATCTTGAAGGATTCACATAAGAGAAACCGGATTTGCAATCCATCTGTTATAGCATCATATCCATCAACATTGTCATAGTGCAAGGCCTTGACTAACAGCTCCATCTCATCATGTGCTACAACGCTGGCGAGACCAATGATTTATAGACACCATCATTGTCTCTCAAGGTACATACCCACCCGGGTGTTCATTGAGTATGACCTTCTAGGACTATTCTTATCTTGGGTTCCCAGCCCTCAAAGAATATCGGTCCTCTTGCTACTCTTGTCTTGGATGCCCTACACATCCTCAAAAAGTATCGAATGCCAGATGATTACCCAATCCTCTCATTCTCTCTTCCTAATTGAAGACAAGAATGTAGTGTCTATCTTGTGTCTAAGTTTCCATTCATGGCCTTCATCTAGACGTATGGTTGTTAGTCCTGGTCTAGTGCATGACCCCATGAAATGGAAAACACAATTGGCACTCCTTTGTAATTAGGGGTGATTCAAAACTCCCTCTTGATCAGGGACCTGTCAAAGCTCCCTCTTAACTGGGGACTATTTCCTTCATCAGCAACTTCTTCTTCGGGTGTCCTTCAGTTGCTTGATCTTCTTCCTTTATTTGATGTCATGAAGTCTTCATTCGGACTTCTTCTAGGTAGGGCACCATCCATCGATCACTTTCCTCCTTGGTTTGTCATGTCATGCTTCCTTCGTGGAAAGTGGCTTTCTTGTCATTCATCAAGTTTTCTTGTCATCTTGGCTACTCTTTTGTCATCTTGTCCATGCTTTGGAATATTCTTCTCATGGATGCTTCGTTGTACTTGCTTGTTTACATGCTTTGACCTAGTAGCCCATCATGACTTCATCCTGATATTGCTTCAACATTGCTTTTTCTTTTGTTGGATGGCTTCTTCATCACGACATCTTTGTAGAGTAGAATCAATTATCTGCACCTTTTATATCTCCAAGGCCTTCATAGGTGTCAAGGGTCCTTTCTTCCTTTATCAGAGTTGTCTTGCCTTCTTTCGGGAGATATCTTCAAAGTATCTTGTCAAATAGTGATTCTCGATGATCATGGTGTTCTTCAACATGATTGATCTCTTTCTTTATTTGCTTCTTGTCAGATAGATAGGTCAACCATCTAATGCTTCTTGTGAGAGCATTTCTTCATTGCTTGCTTCCTGGACTTGTCAGCATTTCTTCTTGCTTCTCAGTCAGCAATCTTATGCTCCTTATGGTATTAGCATATTCTTTTGTCGACCTTCATTGCATTGCAGTACATGCCTTCGAACATGTTCTTGGTAAAAGAGATTCTTTCATACTTGATCATGTTATAGAACTATTACCATGACTCAATAATATACAAATGATAACATGACTAAATTTTGATGCATACGTACCTCATCTTGATTCTGCTTTGATCATCCTTTGGTGTGGCCCTTCTTGCATCATCTTAGCTTGCCTGCATATCATCCCTTTTCTTGAATCCCATGAATGGGATTCCCAATGAGACATCTGCTTTGGTCCAGGAACCTTCTTTTGAAGATTTCATCATAAGATCTTAAGACCATTTCCTTGCAAATGTTTCTTTTCTTTTGATGATGGAGGTCTTCTAAGATTCTTAATCATGATCAATTTTTCTTTCATAGTGGATGAGGTCCTATACTAGGTATGTTTCTTCTAAATGAATATCTTGAGCTATATCTGTCATGCTCCTATATTTTAGAAGATATTTCAACCCGTGCATTTTTTATCTTATCATAAATGCTACATCTTCATGAGTATCTAGAAATCTATGTACTCCATGTTTCTAGATTCTAGGAGGATGGTTCTAGGCATGCAATATTATTCTATTCCTACCAGTGTTGCGGGGGAGCCCCCCCCTCGATCCCGCTCCCAATCCACACTCCGGGCGGGCGCGACTCAGGAGTGGGTCGAGAGTGCGCTCCCAAAATCGCTCCCGAAAAGGGAGCAATTTCGGGAGCGTGCTCCCTAAAAAAAATTTTGTTCCCTGCCTTTTTGGGAGCGTTTTGCCTTTTTTGCAATTTTTTTTTTGTAGTAATGTTCAAAATGCAATTTTTTTTTTAAGAAACAAATAATTTTTGAGTGGAGCAGCTTAATGATCAAGTCTAGGCCCTAGTATTGATATGTTATTCATGGTAATGTTAAATTCTTAAAGTAAAAGTGACATTCTCCTTAATCTTCATTTCATTTTCATCCTTTTACTTAAATTTTTAACATTACCATGAAATGACTCAAGATGTTTGAGAGTGGTTCCAGCCTCATTGGATTTCATATGGAGAAAGTAGAATTTTAGATTTCATTCAAAATCCAGCAGACTTATCAGTTTTTCAGGATTTCAAGATTGGGGGATTGCAATGTTTCCATTGAATTTTGTCGTGTATTAGGGTATGGAACTTGTATTTAATCAAGAGCACCAATCCCTCTATGTACCTTGATGTTAGTGACATTGGTTGTCGAACTCTTCTATCATGACCCTCCTAAAAATGTACGCATCACTCAGACAAAATCTTGACTTGACATGCTATGCTTTTTCTATCTTATGTTAATGCTTAGAGGGTGATATTAATGACAAAGATCCCTATACAGATACAGAGGTAATGACAAAGATACCTCTGGATAGTAATGCTTAGAGGGTGATATTAATGCTTAGAGGGTGATATTAATGACAAAGATCCTGATTTTCCAACAAGAGTCAAGACTAAAAAATTAGACATTTCTCGTGGTGGCAAGAGGCCCAAGCATAAGAAATAGATAATAGATTTACTTCTCTTTTCTAGTTTCTAGTAGCTTTTATAACTATTGACTCTTTCATATTTATTATGATATTTTTTAAACAATATATGACAATTTAAGTTTGAAGTTGGCAATTACAACTCATTAGTAATGAATTATGAATATGATGCTTCATGAAAGTTGAAATTTGTTTCATTTCATTTCATTTTATAACATTTCATTTCATGTTAGATATTATTTGTTGTAATGGTTACACTTAGCTTACAAGTACAACTTTGGTGATCAATGATGATAAATGTTATATATTGAATTTTGAAGCTTGAAACTTTAAGATTGATGAATCATGAGACTCAATATGTTGTATGTTACTATGTTACTAACTTGTGGACATGGTTGATGAAGATTATAACTTCTAGATGATTGTTGTTATATGGTTCAATCTATGTTTCTTTTTATGTTTTTTATATCTAATTCATTATTCTACATGTTTTTGTTGACATATATGTATCAAAATATAAAAAATATATATATTATATAAAAAACGCTTCGGGATTCGCTCCCAAACCAGGAGCTTCTAAAAATGTCGCTCCCGCTCCTGCTCCCGTTTTCGCTCCCTCTCCCCGCTTTCGCTCCCACTCCCAAGTAACATTGATTCCTACATGCTCCTATACTATCAAAACTTTGAAAGAAGTCTAGAAATAAAGAGTTTGACCTAGTCATAGTAGAGATCCGGAGGATCTTCTTTCTTTTGCTTCTTTCCTTCTTCTTTCACCTCTTGAGTTATGTGAGTTTCTTCCCTCTTCCTTTTGTTGTTTTCGTCCTTCTTAAGCTTAGGACAATTCCTTTTGTAGTGTCCATATTCTTGGCATCCAAAACATTGGATTTTGGACATGTCTTTGTTGTTAGTTCTTCGTGGACCAAATTTGCGAAATTTACCCTTTCTCTTGGCCATGGTAGCAAATGCTTGCTCCCTTGATCCCACATCTTCTTTTGCCTTAAGTTTGGATTCCTCTATCCTGCATAGAGATCACATTTCACTGAGAGTGGTTGCTTCCTTCTTGGGATATAAGCTTGATGTGAAGTTTCCCCATTCCTCAGGTAGAGCATTGAGTACTGCAGTTGTCATCTCTCTGTCAGACATGACTTCCCCAAGCTCTTGAAGTTGATCTCTCATTTCAAAGATTTTCATGAAGTAGAGAGCTATTCCTTCCTTTGTTGTCTTCATCTTGTACAATTCATTCCTCAGAGATATCACTTCTCCGGTTGTGGATACCGAGAAGAGCTCTACTAGCTTATCATAAATTTCTTTTGATGCCTCAAACTTGGAGACATAGGGAATGAGAGAGTCTTTGATTGGTTCTATGATCTATCATAATCCTTTGAGCTCTTGTCTCATCCTTATTGTACTTGGCTAAGGCTTGAGTTTGTTCCTTAGCCGGGATAGTGATATTCCCTTTGACATGTTCTAGGAGTTCATTCTCCTTGAGAAGTAGATCAATTCTCTTCTTAAATGCAAGGAAGTTGGTGCTTCCAGCTAATTTATTGCTCTCCTTGCAAAAATGCATTCTTATATGATCGCACATATACTTACTTGATAGAGTATGAGATGTCGTGGACTTGCTCCCTTCTTGAAGACTTCCTGACTTGCCTTCCTTGGATCTTGAAGTTCTTCAATAGCTTGCTTCAAGTAGATTTGATTGATGGCTTGGCTTGTAGAGTAGGTCCCTCCTTGATCTATTCTTCTTGTAGTTGCCTTTGTACAAAAGGCTCCTCCTCTTGCTTTGTAGTCTTCTTGTAGCTCCTTCTTGTCCTTGAGTGGATTGGATGCTTCAACCTTGTAGATGTTCTTGAGTTGCCCTTCTCCTTGATGTGTCACCTTACCTCTGATACCATGTTGAAGAATGGAGGGCAATGGTGTTTATTAATATTCTTCACACTTGATAACAATTTGTGATGCACTTTGACAATTTATCTTCTTCTTCTTATTAGTGTGTGTGTTTCATCAAACTGCTACCAAAACAAAATAACAACACAAAGTTTGGCTCTCTGCCAGGGACAAAACCTCTCCACTCTTGATAGGAAAATCCTTTGTAATTTTTCTCTTATTGAAGCTTCTTATTTGAACCACTGCCAAACCCTAGACCCTTGACTAGGATATCCTCCAAGCATAAGTCAAATCCTTCCTCTTTTTGCACTATAACTTTCGGCACATGGACCTCTTTCTTCCGGCACTTTTCTCCTCAGCACTTCGTCCTTCTTCTGCTTCTTTTCTAAGTTAGACTCTCTTCTTCTTAGGAGAAACCCTAGAAAATTAAGGCTTCTTTACTTCGCTTTAGAGAGAACCTTCTTCGCTTTCCTTAGAAGACCTTGTAGACCTAGTTACACATCCGAATGAGGCTTCTAAATGTGTTGCCTTCAACTGCTGTCAAATCCGCAAAAAGTACACTACTGAAATATTCGCACGTGTGGACAGAAACTCTAAAACAATGCCCTTATCTTTGTTGTCTTTTGCTTCCTTATTCATTGCCTTAGAAGGCTCCTTTTTATTGACTTCTCCTTCTTCTATTCTCGGCTAGTTTCTGGCTCCTTTTCTGCGCTGTAAGAGAGATATGATTGATGTTCAAATGAGGTGTGGCCAGCCTCTATAAATAGAGGTTTGTCCCTCCTTTTCAGGCCGACTTGATTGTTTCATCATAATTCATCTTTTATTCATTATTTGGCTACTTGGAGACTTCGTTGAAGCTAGAAGAGGATTTGACTTGACTTGGAGGTGTTCCCATGACCTTGTACATTGACATACACGATGTAACATGCCCTCAAAGGGTCTCATCATTATTACATTTTGACTTTGACTCTCTAGAATCACTTTAAAATGTGCTTGACCTATTTTCAATGAGCAAGAAACTCATTGACAAATAATATAAAAATAATCTCTTTTCTTGAATACATACAAATATCAAAATTACATTTTCTTCAACAGAAGCGTCACGTTGTATATGAGCTGAGGCCTTGCACTATTATTATTTCTTTTGGTAATAAGTTATACAAGATACCGGAGGTAGCCCCGCCTACCACCATCTCTTTGATCTCTACTAAGCAATGTAGTAAGATCATCTCCCTAACTAGGAATTTGTTTTCTTTCTGATTTGCTCTCAAAGTAAGGGGAAGATCGTGGCCACATCTATGTCCCCTGATAATGGTTCCTCCACGCACGAAAAGCGGTGGATAAGGTCGTGGAAGAATACAGGGACATCTTCTCCTCACCCACAGGGGTACCCTTGCACTGTCAAGTCAAGCATTCAATCGATCTGACTCCCAGAGCACCTCTACCCAACAGGGCGATATAACGCCGCTCCATTCTGGAAAATGAAGAGATCAAGCCGCTCCATTCTGGAAAATGAAGAGATCAAGCGGCAAATCCAAGAGTTGCTGCAAAAAGGGCACATCCGACCAAGTTCCTCGCCTTGTGGGAGCCCGATTGTACTTGTACAAAAGAAGGATGGGACCTAGAGGCTCTGCATTGATTATCGGGCACTAAACAAAATCATTGTCAAGAACAGGTATCCAATCCCACAGATTGATGACCTTCTGGACCAACTCAAGGGGGCCAAGTATTTCAGCAAGATCAATCTGAAGTCTGGCTATCACCAGGTTCCAATAGAGCCCACAGATGTATGGAAGATTGCCTTCAAATCCAAAGAAGGCCTTTTTGAATGGTTGGTTATGCCATTCGGGTTGACAAATGCCCCTATTACTTTTATGAGGCTAATGGATGACATCTTGCGGCCCTTCACCAACTCATTCGTGGTTGTTTATCTAGACGACATCCTCATCTTCAACAAGAGTTGGGAAGAACACTTGAAACACATTCGGCAGGTCCTTCAAACCCTGCGACAGCACAAACTATGTGCCAACTTGGAGAAATGCACCTTTGGCATGAGTCAGGTCTAATATCTGGGTTACATCATAGATGAGTGAGGCGTGCATGTGGATCCGACTAAGATCCAAGTCATTCGAGATTGGCCAACCCCGACCACTCTAACAGAGCTTCGCAGCTTTTTGGGCCTTGCAAATTTTTATCGGAGGTTTGTGTTGGGATTCTCCCATATCACTTGGCCTTTGAGTCAGATTACCAAGGGCAGAGCGAAAGCAAAGTTTTCTTGGTCTGAGTCCCAACAGAAGGCGTTCGTTGAGTTGAAGTGTCGCCTCTGCTCTGCACTGGTACTCACATTGCCAGACCTACAACAGCCATTTGAAATTGAGATAGACACCTTCGACTATGCTATTAGTGTAGTCCTCACCCAGCATAGGCATCCAGTGGCCTATCATAGTGAGACACTTTCTAACACAATTCAGAAGTACCCCACCTATGATAAAGAGATGTATTTCATCATGCAGGCTTGCCAGCAATGGAAGCATTACATTCTGGGGAAGGAGATGGTCATCCACACCGATCACCAACCTCTTCAATTTATACAGACACAAGGGAAGTTGCAGAATGATCACCATCAGAAGTGGTCTACATATCTGCAACAATTCCACTTGAACATTAAATACAAAAGGGCAGCACCAATCATGTTGTAGACTGCTTCAGCCGACCCCCAATTGCAGCACTGACTATTGTTCTCAACTCTTGTGGGCACGAGACCTCTGATGCCCGAAATTAGACAACAATGATCCAGAGTTTGCCTCCACATACCAGATGCTAGTAGATGGCAAGCGAGTTCCTGATTTCCACCTCCAGGACGCATTATTATGCTACCTGGGCCACCTTTGTGTTCCTTCAAGCGAGCGTACCAAGCTAATTTGGGAGGTGCACTTTGGTGTGGAGAAAATTGTGGCCGTACTAAAAACATACTTGTATTGGCCAAAACTCCGACAAGATGTAGGAAAATATATCAGATCTTGCACTGCCTGCACCATTGCCAAGCCAACCATCAAGAACCAAGGCCTATACACTCCTCTGCCTATTCCCAACCAGCCTTGGGAATCCATCTCCATGGACTATCTGTCTAACCTTCCTTCTACCAAGCATGGTAATGACTATGTATTTGTGGTCGTGGACAGATTTTCTAAGATGGCTATATTGGCAGCCTGCAAGAAGAGTATCACAGCAGAGGACACTATCAAACTCTTCTTTGAACAAGTGTGGGTACATTTTGGGATCCTGCAAATCAATATATCAGATCAAGATAGCAAGTTCCTAAGCACATTCTGGTCAAGCCTCTGGACACTAATGGACACCACGCTGACCAAGTCGGCTGCATTCCATCCCCAAACTGATGGTCAGACAGAGGTCGTCAACAGGATGATAGTGCACATACTCCGCATGTATAACTCCAAGCATCCACGAACCTAGGATGAGAGTCTTCCCTATGTGCAGCACAGTTATAACAGAGCTCTCCATAGCTCGACTAGTCGCAGTCCCTTTCAAGTGGGTCTAGGATTTCAACCATTGTGTCTGATTGATGTTGCCATGCCTCATGCGACTACACAAACAGAATCCACACATGTATTGTCTAAGGCTGATAAAGCAACCAGATTTATTGAACGCATCCAGCACATCTGCCAGCAAGTTCACAACATCTTGGAGAAGTCCAATTCCAAGTACAAGCAGCGACAAGATCAACATCAGGTGCCACACAAGTTTCAGGTGGGTGACAAAATTTGATTGCATTGCAGAAACAACGCCTTACCGGAGCCCATTGAAAGCTCAGACCGCTCCGATATGGGCTTTACACCATTACCAAGGTTGTGGTAGACAATGCTTTCGAGCTCAACATTCCCCCATTCCTTAGCCTGCACCCAGTGTTCAATGTGGACCACCTTCGACCATACTTTTCACCATTATTGAACACATCAGACATTGCAAAACAACTCACACCAACAGAGTTAAACACAGACTACATGGAACAGGCCACAATTGATCGAATCATGGACACATAGATCAAGAACACTCGCTAGCAGAAGATCCAACTATATCAGGTTGTCAAAGTTGGCCAACTCCTGCACCAAGGCAAGTGGCTCACCAGGGACCAAGTTCAGCAGAATTTTCCCCATCTCATGGAGGCACTCAACGCAATGGGGACCATTGCTTCCAAACGGGGGAGGACTGAACCAGATGGATATTGGTGGCCACCCACCTATTCCACTTGGACCCCCACCATTGTTTCTTTCAGTTTTTCAATTTCCTTAATTGTAGCACATTTTATTATTTTTGGCAGTTTTTCAAGTCCTGAACTTGAACTTCCAGAGTCATTTTGAGGCACTAAACGACGTTTTTTTGGAAAACGAGCCAACACAAAATGTTTGCAATCGAAAGTTATAGTCCTCGGATAGATCTTTCTAACGAGGTATCGTGCGTGTCACACAGAGATCGTATGCCAAAGTTACGACCCCGGGAAGTTGATGTACCAATTTACCCCAACGGGGCCAATAGTTTTGCCGTTTCATCTCCTAGGGTTAGGTTTTTGGATTTTAGGGTTTTCCATTGTTTCTCAATAATAAATAGGCCTTTGAGCTTCATTGTAACACAATTTAGAGGCATGTACTTGTCACATCTCTTCTTAGAGATAAGCTATCATCGCCCGAGCTCGTTTTATCTCCATTCTGTATGTAAGCATATCCTAGTTCTTTGATATTAATGAAATGAAGTTTTATTTTTGTTGCATCTTTGTGTTTATGTTTATATCTATATTCTGTTGCGTTCCTACATAAGTCCGGATCATGAAGCAAGAAAGAGGGAATTGATGGCAGTAGAAGAAGAGATATCCAAGCCATCAAACCTAAATAAAAATATTTGATTGTTGAAAATGCTTGATAATCAAGGGAGAGAAGAAGTTGAGACAAGAGTAGCAAGGTCCATATTTGCTTGTGGGATACCCTTTAATGTGGTCTGATCCCCATATTGGCAAGATATGGTGAGAACCATTAACATTGCCCCTCAAGGTTTCAAGGGGCCAAACTATGAAAAACTCAGAATAGTCATGCTCAAAAAGAAATACAACTTCTTAATGATGTTATGAAACCAATCCATAACTCATGGGGTAGCACAGGGGTTTCGACTATCTTAGATGGTTGGCCTGATATAAGGCATAGGCCATTGGTTAATGCAACTGCATCATCACCAAAAGGAGCCATGTTCATAATAGCACAGGATTGTTCGAGTGAGGTAAAGGAGAGTCAATTCATTGCAAAAAAAATATTTTTTGCTATTGAACAGGTGGGGCCAGAAAATGTGGTGCAAGTTATCACAGATAATGCACTTGTCTACAAACCTGCAAGCTTGATTGTTGAAAGCAAATACAATCTTATATTTTGGACTATTTGCATTGTACACACTCTGATTTGGTTTTAGAAGATATCGAGGCTAAGACAAAATGGACTAGGGAGGTCACAGGGCAAGCAAGGGAGATTATAAAGTTCATAACCAATCATCACTAGTCACAAGTGGTGAATAAAGAATACTCCAAATTGGAGTCGCTCAAAGTTGTTTAGACAAGATATGCCTCTAACTTCATCATGTTGAATTGCCTTCTTGAAGTCAAACCTGCATTAATGAGTATGGTGGTGGGTGCAACTTGGGCTAAGTGGAGACAATCAGATTTAGAGAGGGGAAGTATGGTGAGGAGAGTGTTGATTGATGAAGATTGGTGGGTCAAGATTGATTTCTTACTCGAGTTCACAAAACCTGCATTTGATCTTCTCCAAGATGAAAACACAGATAATTCTTTCTTGGGAGAGGTTTATGATGGCATGGATACGATGGTTGAGAAAACCATGGAAATTATTTCATAGGAGGCTCCCACTCTTCATTTTGTTGATTTTGATTTTGCAAAGCAAGCGAGGTCCGTCATAAGCACTCTATTGCACACTTTGGCACATGCTCTAAATCCAAAATTTTATGATGATAAATTCAATGCTCAAAGCAATGGAAAGAGGAAGGCCCCACATAAGGATAAGGAGGTGCTCGTTGAAGTGAAGAAACCCTTTTAGAGGTTGTTTTCATCTTCTTTATAAACTAATGCGAGGGAGGAATTTCTCTGTTTTGCTACTTGATTAGAGGATTTTGCAAACATATCAGCTTTGGAAGCGAGGACCATGAACTCCGTTATATGGTAGACTTGTCATGGTGCAAATGGTATTTATTTACAAAGTCTTGCCAATCGTATTCTATCACAAGTGGCAAGCTCTTCATTAGTAGAATGAAATTGCAACACCTAAAATTTCATTCATAATGTGAAGTGCAAGAGGTTGGGATCGCAGAAGGCAAAGGACCTTGTATATATGCATTCAAACATATGCCTTGTGTCTCAAAAGGGTGAAGAATATACAAGTGGACCTCATAAAGAATGGGATGTGGATGCAGAATGCCCAGACCTAGAGATCCCTCTTGTTGCTCTTGATGTCGGTAGCAATGGTGATGCAACTGGAAGTGGAATTGTCTATTCTTCCAATCCACAAATTGGTTTTTTTGAACAAGCATCTTGTTCTATTTTTTATGAAGAGGATGAGGATTATGATGATTAGTGATATGTAATTTTATTTGTCTTTAGCTCATGTTTTATTTCAATTTTAGCACATATACCTGTTGAAAATGTAACTATGTTCAGTCTTCATAATTGTCATTGAATTCATGTCATTATGTATATCTTATGTATCTATCAAAAGAAGAAAGAAAATTATTTTTCAAGCATGGGTTTCATGCTCCATTTAAGTGGTCATCTAGGTCAAGCATGCATTTCATGCACCTAGGGTTTGTCAAGTCAATAAGAGATGTGACGTGAATCAAGAGAGTCTTTTTCCTATGTATTGTTGAAGAATGTAACTAGGTTCGGTCTTCATAATTGTACTTGAGTCAAAATGTAATATATTTGTCAAAAGAAAGTAAAAAGAATTTTATTATTAAATTGAATTGACTTGTTGAAGCATATGGGTTTCATGCTTGGGTCAATTGTTATAGGTCAAGCCTTCATTGTAGGCTTTAGGATTATTTACTTAAGTCAAAAGATTCCTCCATCAAAGTCTCATTGATCATCATCAAGTCAGCCTCCTCAAAGTCTCCGTCAAGTCAGCCTCAAAGGAATTATCATCAAATGAACTCATATCGGCCTAAAACAGAGACACATCTCTTCATGATTCATGTCAGCTCATTTAGGATGGACATACCACTATTGATACAAGCACAGGGACTTCGCATTTTTCATAGAAGACAAGTTTAGATTACAGAGATAATTTTGGCATACCTTTCTGAGATAAAATGCGGATTACAGTGGAGACTAAATTTCGGTGATATGTGACAGTGACTTGGTGCCATTTCAGTGCTATTTCAGTAACCTCAGTTCGAAACTATTACAGTGACTTCAACTCGGTGATTCGATGCTCCCACAGTTCAGTGCTACTATAGATTCAGTGTTACCACAGTTTGGTGCTACCACAGTGAGAAGGGTTTAATGTCATCATAGTAACAAGGTCTCACAGTTTCGGTATCATTACAGTTAGGTGTTACCACAGTGAGAAAGTCTCAATGTTGTCACAGGGAGAAGGTCACAATGCAACTACAGTGATGAGGTCTCGATGTAATTACAGTGATGAGGTCTCCGTGCAACACAGTGACAAGAATTCGATGTTAACACGGTGACATGGATCTTGGTATGCAAGCACAATGAAAGGAAGAATAAACAAGGATGAATTGATGGAGGTAGTCTAGAGTCTAAGTTGCAAGGGTCTTGGTCGTCTCATCTTGAATCTACTGAAGAAAGAATTTTCACTGGGTTTTCCCCTAGACTGGGGTTTTGCCCTTGCAATGTGCCTAAATCTTGTGTTCGCTTCTATTTGTTGCTTGGCATTAATCTTGATGATAAGAAAACATAATTCGAAATAACAAATAATAATAATGACAAACATCACAAGATAATGTCATAATAAGAGAAATCATTTAAACTGCCACCCTTTGGATCTCTCAACATGGTTTCAGAGCTATGGTCATGGTCAAAGGCAATTTAAAGACCACTTATATGATCTTTGAAGTATCCTCACTAAAAGGTTATGTGTGTATTGAAGATCAAGTCAACTTAAAATGGAGGATCTCAGTATACCTCAAGGTGACAAATTCAGACCTAATTCAGAGAATGAGGGTCGGTAAAATCACAGTCAAGAAGCTCGATAAAATTCAGAGAGACTAATTTGTATAATCTTATAAGGAAGTACAATGATACATTTTGGTTCATTTCAGAAATTAGGTGATTCAAGTCTGAAATTTTGAGTTCTATTATCTGAGATCCAAAGAACATATAGAAGCATTCAAAGAGCCTCCAAAGGAAGGGTATTCATTATCACCAAACAATAATAGTCCTATCACACTTGAGAAAGCAGTATCATCTAAAATTTTGTGCTCAAAAACTGAAGTTTGTTCCATTGAAAGGATCTAAAGGAGAACTAAGGGTCCTAATTAAATTCTAGTAAAGCAGGATAGAAAAGAGGCCTGAATAGCCTCACTGCACAGTAAAGGTAAGAAGAGGCTTCTACATGATGTTACAGAGCTGCGACAAGTGAGAAATCTGACTACAGATCTAGAAAAGAACTTTGACAATTGGTCTAGACAAATAATACAAATACACAGTGGAAAAGAAGGGCAAGCAAGGTCAAATTATTAACCCTAGACAGGTTCTCTGGAAAACCCTAACCTAAGGGTATGTTGACAATGAATGAAACCCCAATCTACTTAGGGCTATTGATGGAATCTAAAGAAATTGTTGTTATGTTTAATATATCGATGATGTCATGTTTAGGGTTTTGGTATGATCATGAAAACCCTAACTTGTTAGGGTTGAATGGTGTTGTCTCGAATCCTGAATCTTTGAAGTTTTGGTATTGTAGGGTTTGCTTTGCTATGAAACCCTAGATATTTAGGGTTTCATTGGGCCTATAAGCAAAACCCTTGTTATGTATTTAAAGTAATGATCCGAGGAATGAAGCCCTAGATATGTATGTGTTCATTTGGTCGAAATCCTAGCCTGGTCTAGGTCAGTATATGTCTAATGTATTAATGTTGTCGATGCATGATAATGAATTCCTAGACATGCGTGTTGACCTAATTATTGATGGTCATAAGTCTTAGGGTTTAATAGATGCCCTTGTCTGAGTTTGATATTCTAGGATGATCTTGTTTAGGAAATCTAGGGTTTTGCAGTGAAACCCTAGTAGTAGTTAGATTCTCTAGTATGTGTGATATGAAAATCTGGAATCTATCTATATAGTGATTGTTGAGATTGTGTAAATAAGAAATCTACGGTGTACATCAAACCCTAGTAGAAGCTAGTTATGTTGTTAATTAAGCTATGATCTGTTTTGATTGTTGAAGCTCATGTATAAAATCTAGGATATGTATAAAATCCTAGTGAGGAGTCTAACATATGAATTTTTGAAAGTTGTTAGATTCATTGATTTGATTTGTTTCTAGGGTTTGTTATATGAAAGAACTTGTCATATCATTGAAAGAATATTGAAACCCTAGATATAATGAGTTTGATATCTTGATGAGTTGTAGATGTGATTTAGTTTTTGTAATGTAACAAAACCTAGGCAAGAAATTGAAGTATTAAAGTATAGTCTCTTGTTGATTATGTTTGTAAATTCTAATGCTTCCATTATTATAAGATTTTGATATGGCTAAATCCATGCTTCTATAGTTTTGGTTGTACTTGCTATCTAAGTTGTGCAAGTACACAATCTTCAAGATGGTGAAGATGATCGAAAGAAAAGTTGATGTGATAAGTATGATGTGAATGCTAATGATAAATCTGATGAGACGGATGGAAGCCACGAAAGATTTTGCGATGTCGAAAAGAAGTTGATATCCTTGGGTTAAGAGGGAGCCCGGATAAAAGAGATCTCCCTGAGATTAAGAGGGAGCCTGGATAGAGGAAAGCTTCCTAGTTGAGAGTAAGGGCATAGCATAGTTTTGATTGGAGAATGCATTTTGAAAGATATGTTGTTGCATGTGAAGTAGGGAAGGAAAGTGTAGGATTGAGGAATCTTCTGTCAAAGATTCGGTTGAGAAGCAACATCAGAAAAACCCCGAAGGTTTGTGTTTATTTATGAATAGGTGAAATTATATTATTGATTGGGGTTGTGTTTGTACAGGTAAATCTCTCGAAGGATTTGATAGCATGCTAGTTATCGATCAGTTTGATTGAGAGAGATTTGTTGTCCTTGATCTGTTGGATCAAGGAGTGTTGAGGCTTTGTCAGTGAAACATTACTTGGGAGGACAACTAATCAGCACTTTGTGTTGATGTCTAAGTCTCGAAGTTGGGTGGGTGGTGTTGGTCATAGAGCTCTGACTTTGGTTACACACCTAGATCCTTGGGTTGATGGTTAGCAAGTAAGCCTGATGGTACCTAGAGAGGTTGAAAGCATGAGTCCATCTTAGTCCCACCCAAATAGATTGCGCTGGTGAGGAATCTAGTCTATGGCATTGCAGTGCCTAAATTGTTGAGAGACCTTGGATAGATTGCCCTGGTCAAGAATCTAGTCCATGGCATTGCAGTGCCTAAGCTTCTTCGTAGATGATGGTTTTTGAGATCCTTAGTTAAGAGGGAGTGTTAAAGAATGTAACTAGGTTCGATCTTCATACATTGTACTTGAGTCAAAATGTAATATATTTGTCAAAAGAAAGTAAAAAGAATTTTATTATTAAATTGAATTGACGTGTTAAAGCATGGGTTTCATGCTTGGGTCAATTGTTATAGGTCAAGCCTCCATTGTATGCTTTATGATTGTTTACTTAATTCAAAAGATAAAGTTTGTTTGGCCAAAGATTCCTCCATCAAAGTCTCCTTGATCATCATCAAGTCAGCATCCTTAAAGTCTCCTTCAAGTCAGCCTCAAAGGAATTATCATCAAATGAACTCATGTCGACCTAAAATAGAGACACATCTCTTCATGATTCATGTCGGCTCATTTAGGATGGGCGTACCACTATATATACAAGCACAGCGACTTTGCATTTTTCATAGAAGACAAGTTCGGATTACAGAGATAATTTCGGCATACCTTTCTGAAATAGAATGCGGATAACAGTGGAGACTAAATTTCAGTGATATGTGACAGTGACTCGGTGCTATTTCAGTGTTATTCAGTAACCTCAGTTCGAAACTATTACAGTGACTTCAACTCGGTGATTCGATGCTCCCACAATTTGGTGCTACTACAAATTCGGTGTTACCACAGTTCAATGCTACTACAGTGAGAAGGGTTTAATGTCATCACAGTAAGGTCTCACAATTTTGGTATCATTACAGTTCAATGTTACCACAGTCAGAAAGTCTCAATGTTGTCACAGGGAGAAGGTTACAGTGCAACTACAGTGATGACGTCTCGATGTATTTACAGTGATGAGGTCTCGGTGCAACATAGTGACAAGAATTTGATTGTAACATAGTGACATGGATCTTGGTATGCAAGCACAGTGAAAGGAAGAATAAACAAGGATGACTTGGTGGAGGTAGTCTTGAGTCTAAGTTAAGGGTCTCGGTCGTCTCATCTTGAATCTACTGAAGGAAGAATTTTGACTGAGTTTTCCCCTAGAGTTGGGATTTTCCCTGGCAGCGTGCCTACATCTTGTGTTGTCTTCTATATGTTGCTTGGCATTAGCCTTGAAGATAAGAAAGCATAATTTGAAAGAACAAATAATAATAATGAAAAACATCACAAGAATCAAGATAATATCATAATAAGAGAAATCATTTAAACTGCCACCCTTTGGATTTCTCAACATGTATAAGGATCTATTGGGCAATTTGTAACAAGAAAGAAGAATTACTATTGAGTCAAAATTGTCAATATTGACCTCCATGACCAAGTTGGTTCTGCCAATCCAAGTTGGCCTAGAAGAGGTTATTCAACCCCTTGAAAAGGGTATAAATACAAGTAATTTTGACCTCATTAGCAACCCTCATTACAAAAAGTTCAATCTGCAATAGAAGAGTGTGAAATTCAAGGAAGAAGCCAAGAAAGTCAAAGGAGAGAGAAGTTGAAGCAAGGAGGAAGGAAAATCGAAGTGCTGACCTAGTTTTTGGAATATTTTCTCTCACACGTGCGAATTATGAGATGCTGCAAGGGGCCAAATTTGCAAACCTACTACAGCTCTGAAATTTAGATGTTGGGGGGCAAAATTATGAGTTTGTAGCAATTCTGGAAGGGTTTGACCCTTGTTGAATTGGTTTGATTTTGACTAGTTGGAAGTGCTTTTGTTGGAGGGTTGACTTTGTACTTGGAGGAGGTCTTCATCTAGCGTTTTTGGTCTTGGATTTCTCATTTGAAGTTGTTTCTATAAGAAGAGAAGATTTTTTATTGGGTTTTCCCATAAGAAAGGGGTTTTGCCCTGGCTGAGAGCCTACATCTTATGTTCATTGTTTTTGTGATCTTAATTGTTTAATGGTTTTGGTAATAGTTTGATGAAATAGAACATAATAAGAACAAGATGAAGAAGTTAACATAATATCACAAGCAATTATCAAGTAAGAGAAATTTCCCTAAGTGTTGCCATAAGGATTTCTCAGCATCGTATCAAAGCTAAGGTGAAGAAGGAAGAGGCAGCTTGGAGATCACTCTTGAGGATATAAGAAGAGGACATGTGTTCCAATCATCTTGGAAGGACATAAGAAAGGACACAAGAGAGTCATAAGGAAGAACATAAGGAAGGATGCAAGAAGAAGCTCTAAGGAGAGAAGGCTCATCATTCATCTTGAACGAAGGCTACTAGACTAAGAGGCTCTTGTTTATAAGGAAGCATCTTTAGAAAAGACTTTTGAAGACATCTTGGAACATCTTGAAAGAAGCATCTTGGAAGATCTTTTGAGGACTTTGGAAGACATCATTTGCAAGGTAGAAGGAAGAAAGTTTCTCCTTTTTTAATTGGAAGCTCTTGATTGCAGGTCATTATCTTGAAGAAGGATCTCTCTCTCTTGAAAGATCTTCTAGAAAGTCTTTGAAGAAAACAAGAATCTTGGGACCATCATTAAAGTAAGTTTGAAGAAATATCAAGTACCTTTGGAGCATCATTAAAGAAGGATTAAGAAGTGACAAGCACCTTGGGACTATCATCAAAGCAAGAAGATACCTCTTGAAGGCGTCAAGGAATATCATCTTCAAGTATCTATTGACAAGCATAGTTGCATACCTAAGAAAGAATAAAAGTAAAAAATGGATAAAGTACTTTAAAAGTGAAGTGAGGATTAAAAGGATTCTCATTGAATCCATCAAGGATCATCTAGTTCTAGTTATGAAGAAGTATAAAGTCACATATGAAAAGTCTCAAACCTTTGCTACTCCAAGAAGACAAAATATGTCCAAAAACCTTTGAACCTCATCAAAAGAATCAATTTCAAGGAAGACAAAATATGTCAAAAATGAAATGCTATGGATGTAATTGTCCTAAGAATCCTAAAAATAGAATGAACAATAAGAAACAAGAAAGGGATGGAGCTCACACAGTTGTCGATAGAAAAGAACCTGAAAACAATCCAAAGGTTATAGAACCCAAGGATCTCTTTTATTGAAGTCTCATGACATCATGGATAGAAGTATATGGCACTAGAATAGTCCAAATGCATATAGGCAGTTGCATTGGAAGTAGTCATCTAGCAAGAATAGAAAGTTTTTGGACCTATTCATGCAACAACACTTTGGCATCATAAGGATCCTCTACAAGAATAGAATCATGAAAAGACTTTTCAATATATGAAAGAATCATTATGACATGGTGAGTATAAGAAGTTTGTAGGTATAGTTATAACATGAAGGAAGTCTCATGATTCATCTTCAAGAAAAGAAGCAGTTCGCTCAAAAGAACTAGACTAGATGGTTGTCTGAAAGAAGAAGAATATGCTTGATAACTTGAACATGAACATGGTGTGGATAAAGTTTGGAACTCTTCCGAATGGAAGACATGATAGTGATCAACATCCAATATAGTCTCTTGAAAGACTGTTGACTACGAAGGGAATTATTGAAAGATAAGTGCTCTATCTTTCTTCTTATACTATTATTTTCTTTAGCTTATTCCTTTCTTTTTATATACATTGCTTGATTATGTCTTTTCTTTTTATGATCTCCCTGAAAAGGATTGCAAGTATATTCGAAAATTGTAAGTGAAAGAAGTCAAAAGTTCATGGCTAGATTCAAAGGGAGCCTCGAAGGGAGATTTAAATCTTGGAAGAACTTTGAATTTAAGAGAAGGTTTGATTTAGAGGGAGCAGTTCAATCTTAAAGTAAAAATCAAAAGGAGGTACGATCATTTAGTTAATAATGCATAATCTTTGCATGTGAGGTATGTTAGGGTTTTGTAGTTTCTTTATGATGGGTCTAAAAGACAATGAAAGTGTTAGGGTTTGAAGATGCATATTTTGCAAGATTATATTCTAGGGTTTGTAGACCTTACATTTTTGCTATGTTGCACGAAACTTCAAGGAACCTGACGTTTTAGGATGTACTCGTACCCGAAACTCCAAAACTCATCCAAAACTCGACCGAAACTCGACCATCATGTAATCATCTATGATAGGTAATATAGACTTGCTTTTCCTTCTAAATTGTCATCTATGGGTCTTATTCCCTTTTCTCTTGCAAGATAATGTGTTTTTCACATATTTATAAATTTCTTTTTATATATATAAACATATATGACATTTTAGTGGACGTTTCAGCTAACATTTCCATTTTTGGGAGGTGACATTTCTAAACGTACCCGTTCCGAAAGCTCGTAAACGTTTCGGCGATTCATGCAACTTAGCATTTTTGAAGGTTTTTGGTATCTAGGGTTCGTAAAACCTACATGGGACTTAAATTAGAAAAACCATAGAATAGTGAAAACTATAACCCTTATTATTTGTTCCCTCTTGAAGCCCCAGTTCTTGATTTCTAGGGTTTGCAGATAGAAGCTAGGGTATGTGATAAAAACCCTAACAAGGGTTAGGTCATGGGATATCTAAGGTTTGTAACCAAAACCCTAGATGCACACTTTTGAAGTCATGATAACCATAGATTGATAGAATTAACATCATGCTCTTGTATGTGTATATTTTGCTTGATTGTAGTTGTTGATGAAAATTGCAAGTACATGAAGATGGTTTTCAAAATTGTGAAAACTAGATGAGAAAATTTAAGAACAAAAAATCAAATCTCGTGCTTGACAATGACCTTGTGACAATGATGAGCATGATGAAAAGAGGGAACTGTTGAAACCCCGATGATATTGAAATTTTCATCTAATGAGCATATTGATGATTGAAGGATGAAATTGAATATGTTGTTGCTTGTGAGATTGGAAAGGAAGTTGTTTGGTTCAGGAAGCTTCTATTTGATTTATTTGGAGGACTGATGAATCCCACTGTTATATATTGTGATAACCAAAGCAACGTAAGACTGACAGAGGACCCCATGTTTCATGCTAGGACTAAGCATATTAATAATAAGTACCATTATATTAGAAGTTTGGTACAAGATGGGGTCTTGAAGCTACAGTATATTCTGACAAATGAACTAGTAGTTGATATTTTCACTGAATCTCTCCCCAATAAGAAAATTGAGTATTTGAGAAGCATGCTTGCATTGGATGATATCTCCCATTTGATTGAGAAGGAGAAATGATGAGTTGTTGTACCTTAGGTTGATTAGCCCGTATGATGGTACTTTGAGTTGGTATCTTGGCAAGTAGCCTAGATGATACCTAGAACCCTATTAGGGTTGGTGTCATAGCAGGTAGCCTAGATGACACCTGGATCCTTATTGAGTCGGTATCTTGGTAGGCAGTCTAGATGATACCTAGGACCCTGTTAGGGTTGTTGTCTTGGCAGGTAGCCTAGATGATACCTAGAACCCTGTTAGGGTTGGTGTCTTGGCAGGTAGCCTAGATGACACCTGGTGTCTTGTTAGGTAGCCTAGATAACACTTGGATCCCTGTTGGGATGGTACCTTGGCACGTAGCCTAGATGGTATCTAGATGGGTTGATACCTTGGCAGTTAGCCTAGATAGTACCTAGATCCCTAGCATTGTGCATGTTGTTTATGATACTATTCTTATGAGAACTCTTCAGAGAATCCTTGTATCAGTTGTACAATTATGAATACCCCTCTAGTTAAGAGGGAGTGTTGAAAATGTAGCTAGATTCGGTCTTCATAATTGTCATTATACTCATGTCATTATGTATATCTTATGTATCTATCAAAAGAAGAAAGAAAATTATTATTTTTCAAGCATGGGTTTCATTAAGTGGTCATCTAGGTCAAGCATGCATTTCATGCTCCTAGGTTTTGTCAAGTCAATAAGAGATGTGCCATGAACCAAGAGTCTTTGGCCTATGTATAAGACTTTATTGGGCAATTTGTAACAAGAAAGAAGAAATATTACTGAGTCAAAATTGTCAATATTGACCTACCAGCCCAAGTCGGCCCTACCAACCCAAGTCGGCCCTGCCAACCCAAGTCGGCCTAGAAGAGGTTATTTGACCCCTTGAAAAGGGTATAAATACAAGTGATTTCGACATCATTAGCAACCCTCATTACAAGAAGTTCGATCTGCTATAGTGGAGTGTGAAATTCAAGGAAGAAGCCAAGAAATTCAAATGAGAGAGAAGTTGAAGCAAGGAGGAAGGAAAATCGAAGTTCTGGCCTAGTTTTTGGACTATTTTCTCTCACATGTGCAAAATTCTGAGATGCTATAGGGAGCCGAAGTTGCAGACCTACTGCAGGTCCGAAATTTAGATGTTGGGGGAGAAATTTTGAGTTTGTAGTAGTTTTGAAAGGGTTTGACCCTTGTTGACTTGGTTTGACTTTGACTAGTTGGAAGGGATTTTGTTGGAGGGCTGACTTGGTGCTTGGAGGAGATCTTGGTCTAGGGCTTTTGGTCTTGGATTTCTCATTTGAGGTTGTTTCTATAAGAAGAGAAGATTTTTTACTGGGTTTTTCCCTAGCTGAGAGCCTACATCTTGTGTTCAATGTTCATTGTTTTTGTGATCTTCATTGTTTTATGGTTTTGGTAATTGTTTGATGAAAGAGAACATAATAAGAACAAAAACAAGAAGTTAATATAATATCACAAGCAATTATCAAGTAAGAGAAATTACCCTAAGTGTTGCCATATAGATTTCTCAACAATACCCTCATGTATAAAGGTTGGTTTTGGAATCTTGGATGTATAGCCTCATCTATAAAGGCTAATTTTGGATTTTGCATCATGTAATCATCTGTTAAAGTTAATATAGACTTTGTTTTCCTTCTAAATTGTCATCTATGGGTTGTATTCCTTTTTTTCTTACAAGATAATGTGTTATTCACTTATTTATAAAATTTATATATATGATGTTTCGATCGACATTTCAACCGAGGTTCCCATTCTTGGGAGGTGACATTTCTAAATGTACCCATTTCGGATACTCCAAAATGTTTCAGGGTTTCATGTAACATAGGTTTATATATATATATATAAACAAACAAACTAACATGTTCCATAGTAACATATATATATATATATAGCCCCAAGGGTTAGCTCAAGTGGTCGAGAACCAAGATGTGAAGTACTTTGATATTGTTGCTAGTTGTTGTTGATCACACGTTCAACTCTCTTCAATTCCCTTAAGGCGAGGCCCCGTAATCAAGGCAGATGGTTTACCGAATTTACCATCCACAAAATGTGGGGAAGTACTTTGGGGGTTCTTGTGCTTTCATTCCAAGTATATATATGTTTTAATGTGGCATGGTTTAGTTTGATATGAATACGTATATATATTCCACACACACACACATAAAGATCTATATCTACACACGACATGCCATGAACTTTAATTTGCATGGTATGTTTCTCGTGCTTTCATTCCAAGTATATATATCTTTTAATCTGGCATGGTTTTTAGTTTGATATGAATATGTATATATATTCCACACACACACACACACACATATAGAAATATATCTACACACGGCATACCATGAACTTTAATTTGCATGGTATGTTTGGCTTGTGTGTGTGTGTGTGTGTTCAAGCCCCAAGAGTTAGTTCAATTGGTCGAGTTCCCGTCATTAAAGCACCTTGCTAATGGGAGGTCGCAAGGTCAATTCTCCTCGATGCTCTTGGGGTTAGGCTCTATGAATGAGTCGGCAAGAAGTGATCCCTTCAGGTAGATCTACCCAGATAGTTTCCATGGACATAGTGGCCAGCAATCTCTGGTTTCTGTGAACCACACTTTCAGATATATATATATATATATATAAACAAATATTTAATAATAAACCAATATTATAAATGTCTATACATATAATCGAATATATATGCAATGATTTATTATTAAATATTCAAAACAAATATATATAGATAGATAGACATATAGATAGATATTCGTCTTGAATATTTTATAATAAACCATATATATATATATATATATCTATATATATATATATATATATTCGATTATATATGTATATACATTTATATATAATTTAATATATATATATATAAAACATACATTTATATAAACAAATATGTAATAATATATATATGTATATATAGATATATCATGGCACATGTAGAAACCCTACTTTCAAGAATATAACATGAAAAATATAGAAGATATGCAACAAAGCTACAAACATTTCACGAGAATCTCTTCAATCAATCCCAGAAAACCAACTTCAAGAAAAATTTCCACCTCAAAGAGAAATTTGGACCATAGAAATCACATTGCGGCCAAGTAGAATAGACAAGGAGCTAATATGCACTTCCAAAGAGAGGAAAGTGTGATGAATGAATGATGATCCAAGAGAAATGAGACCTCCCTCTATTTATATGAGGACAACTAAGTCTCATTTGCTTAATTTTACAAGCAAAGCCCCATAAGCTTCACTTGAGCATTCAGCAAGCTCAAAAGGTCACAAGCCGACCTTAAAATATCTCAAAAGCATAACAAAATTCCAAAAATAGCTCACTCATGTGGGAAATGAATGCCTCCACCATGACATCATCCTCTAGAAATGGTCAAGATCCATCAAGCAAGTTATAAATAGCTCCATAAGTGTTCCTCACTCTGAGAAACCCTCAAAACAAATGGGTACATCTCCACAAAGTGCCTCCTCAACCATGATGTCATCAATAAAGAGGCCTACATCACCCTTCTAGCGCTTTTGGGGGCAACATGACATCATGCAAGGTAAGTGTTGGGATCCAAGGAGAATGTGCAAGCCCTCCTAAGTCAAATCATCCTCATCTAGGCTCTAGAACTATTAGGTGTTTCCAACCCCCAAGTGTAGTGACATGTCCCAGGTCAACCCATCAATCCATAGGTGTGTGTGATAATGGTGGTTACAGAGAAGGACAGACCTAAGGCAGGTGCCACAACCATGAGACCAACTAATAAGGGTCTAAAATTTTAAGTGTATAGATGTAAGGAGAGAGTAATCGTGGTGGCATAAGTTACCCCTTTCCACAACCTGCTTTTTCCACCCCTTTGGTGTGTCTTTCACTTTAATGATTTGTCTTTATTTGGTGCATAGCTTAGGAGCCTAAACTAGCTTTTAGATTTTTCCAATACCCTCTTAAGCTGTAGCAATTTCTCGCTCATCAAGGTTAGGACTTTCACAAGTACCTTTCTTTAGATGAAGCATAAATGCTTGAGGAACTAGGTGATGTTTAATGAGGGGAGTAGAGATCACACTAGGATTTTTCCCATGCACTAAAGACTACCCAACCCATCTTTTGCATTTTAAATTTTCTTTCATTGTGGCTTTATATGTTTGTAACTTTGTTTTAGTTGCATCAACTTCTGGGACCATGTTTGCAAGTCTTAAATTAAAATGTGGATATAGAATGTCAATAGCAATGATCAATGGCTGGCTACCAGCGAAAAGAATGGAGATGGATAACTAGGAGACATGGAGAGTGGTAACCATGGATTACCTTGGACATGTTATATTAATGAGTGTCTCCCTAGTAGTGCCCTTCCTAAACTGTAAATCCTCAGAGGAGGTCCCACTAGACTAGAGATCTGACCGGAGCAATAGGTGGAGAACTTTGGCATAGTGTTTTGCACTGACCATCATGGGGTTGTTGGTTGGTTGGTTGTCAAATGAGGAGAAAAACTTTCTCCTAGTGGTTAACCACTTTTTGCTGGGTAACAATTCCAATAGCTTTGGGAACATGGTAGAAGCTTTTAGGTGAAATTCATACCATAACCAATTTTTTTCCTCTAATATTCCACGTGATTCGAACCACAAGGGGCACAAATTACCTCAACTTTGGCATGTTTGTTGCAAGGTTATAGCACCACGTCAACCTAGTTGCACCCACAAATTGGAATATATGGATGTACCCTTATGAGTCTTTGTATTTGTATGGTCTTCACTCATATGGTCTTAGTTGGACCATTGATTTGCACCTTTAATGGTATCTATTCAATTTTCTGAAGGTGTATGAAGTCCTTTGATTTAATGGCCCTCCTGTCTTAAGTCTAAAGAGTACCTTCATTGTTCATCTTTTCATTTTGATTCATTGTCCATTACACCATGTAATTGTAAATTTTTTAAGTCAATGCAGTTACAAAACTCATATAACTACTATTAGGTTAAACGGGATTTCCTTGTTGATTCATCTAATGTTCGAAACTTTTTATACAATAAAGATAATATAAGATAATTTTATTAATGTCCAACGAATGATCACAAAAGTAAGTCAAAGGGACTAAAAAGTACATCCAATCTGAATATAAAGTGGGAGTGTAAATGCAACTCCGAGGAAATGAAAAAGAGTGCTCAAAAGAAATATAGACATATATTGCTAAAAAGAAATACACACATAGATAAAGAAAACATAGGGAAGGAATGAGGTGTACAATAAGGGAGCCTCTCAGTGTAAGTAACAAGGTCGTGAATCTAGTGAAATCAAGGTCGTCGAGACCTGATGCCTGAGGGTGAGGGGGGCGAGCTAATCTTTGGCTCACCTACAGAGTCTACTAGAGTTACCAGAGGTGGGCATATATGTACAATCCTAATTGGGTTGGGAGGCGGGGGAGGCGAGGGCGACGTAGGAGCTAGGGATACTTCTAACATCCAAGGTCGAAGGGAAGAAACTCTAAATAGATCTCTAGTTGATCCTCTGGGAGACCAAAATATGTGGACGAGTGGAACAGCCTCAACTCTAGATCTGTCTGGAACTGGTACCATCAGTCCTCGATGGAAGTGTGGACTAATGTATGGGTTGGCATCTCTAGAGTGACCATGATGATAAACTCGATGAAGAGGATGAAAGAGATATACGTAGTCTCACAGCTCTATAATTGAGGGAATTGTGAGACTCGACTTGTCGCTTGTTGCTACGAATTGATGGGACCACCTGAAAGTAGGAGGTGAGCCTCCTATTTGTTCCTGGACAGGGTATGGCATGTCGCTTGTTGCTACGATTTGACAAGACCGCCTAAAAGTAGGAGGTGAGCCTCCTGTTTGTTCCTAGACATGTTATGGCATGCAACATCTAGGATCTGTGGCAGAAAATATTTGTGATGAAAAGTGTTAGGCATCTCTGGCCCCAATAGCAAAAAAATGTGGAAAGGAAGCCTCCCAACTCGCTATATAGGCAATGATATTGTCCTTTGATCTCATAGTATATGGGGCAGCAAAAATTGAGGTGTATCTCGATCTCTAACTCGTGTAGGTGGCACAATTGGCAAACCCTATCAAATTATATTATATGGTGATTTGTCTCCACCTGAAGTTGATGGGACCCAACTCGAAGCTACCCCAGTGGGATCCTAAGTGAGTGTATCCAATGCCTGCAAGTATAAGGGGAGAGGGCAATGAGGCCATTCTGTAGCTCCAAAAAGTGCTCTAGGTAGAAAGACATCTTTGAGCCAAGTCTCACCGGGGATGTCCAAGTGACCTAAATGTATAATCTGTAGATATCCTCTTTGATGGCCTGATTTCATATCTATCGAGTGGGTAACAAATATGTTGGTTTATCAAGGGAAAAACTAAATGGAGGAAGGCGCTCTAGGGAGATGGTCACTGACTAAAGGAGCTGAGATGCCTCTGCAAACCATCCACGAACACAACCTAAGGGGGTGTCTGAAGCAATGACCTCCGAAGAACAAAGTGCAAGATAGGGGTATCTCTCTTTCCCGAGAAAGAGCCCAAACGGAAAATGAACTCAAGATGAAATGGGTGGACGCCAAACTCTGCCTGAATAACGGGCTGCAGAACTGTGCATTTGCAGCGGATGATACATTGGAAAAGCAAGGTCTGGAGTCTCCCCATCATGGCCCAATCTGACTATAGTAAACCAGGCCCCCAAATTTTGTTTTAATATTTGTCCCTTGGTAATCTTAGTAAGTATTAATGGCCACACATGTTTTAAAGAGCATCAGAGGGCCCACGAATGTGTAGGACTCCCCCATTTTCACCTATTTTTTGTTTTTCTAATATATATATATGGTTGCCACTCCCAACATGTTCTTTCCTGCAACTTTGGGAAAAACTTAGAGCCATTTCAAAGGCTTGTATCCTCTTTCCAGACATTCCTGCATTCCAAAAACTTGAGCAACAAAGGAAATAAGAGCCTTTGATAGCATTGTTCAAACTTCAAGTTACATAGTTCTCCCTTTCATCTTTAGTTTGTTTCCCCCACTTTGACTTCAATAAGAATATGCTTGAAACATTTATCCCAATAATCTTCAAACATTAAGGCCAAACTGAGAGGGTGAATAGAACCAATTAATGTGGAGATACAAGTACATCAAAGGAGACACAAATTTCAAAAAGTTTAAAATACATTAAAATTTCAAATTTCAGATTTTAAAATCATAAGTTGATAAACAATGAACAATTGTCTATATCATAATATTCTGTTGTAATCAAAGATAGGTATGTCCAATAAGTGTCTAAATATAATCTATTTTACCAAGATAATATCCAAGCTACAAAACTTTAAGGATTATGTATTTCAGCTTTCAAACCAAAAATCAGGTCTCCATCTCAATATTTGCTTCATCCAATTCGAGTTTATTCTTTGAATCTTCTAAGCTGTCTATCAGGGCACTCTCGAGGATCTCATCACTCTTAGCTCTGGATGAGACTCTTTGTAATGGGGTGTAGATCAATCATGCCATCTCATTGCCACATAAATGCTTTTTCTTACTAAATTACTAATAGTTATGCTCTCTTCCAATTCAGTTTGGGTTTGGTTAGCCTTTTTTCTCTTTCTAATTGAGCTTTTTACCTATCTTTTGTTTTTCATAAAGAAATCGAGGGAGACATCAGGAATGCTCTGGGATACACCAGGGGATGGCAGGAGTTTTCAGGGAGATTTATCATGTCTCCGAGACATGTACCCAACCCCATGAGACATGCCTCCCTGCTATTACATACAATTAAGTTACATAACATGAATTCTTGAATTTTCTCAAGAATATTGCTACTATATCAAGAAAATCTTCCTCTATTTCTATTTCAATCAACAATTACATGCTGTGAATTGTAAGCAAGTGAAAAAAACAAACCTGAGTTTCCGTGAAAGCTGATATAGGCCAGTCCCTGCCATTGCAACATTGACACTAAACAAGTTCCAATTTTTCTGCAGTCATCATATGTGAAGTTCTCAATCAGAAACAATTTGCAAGTATGCATACGATTTAGATCCTAGATAATATCATGATTTTCATAGGAAAAAGTAAGCAAACTTCAAAGGAAAATGAGGAATGAACAATTCCTTAGATGAGTTCCAACTAGTTGAGTTTGAATTTTAACTGTTTTGACAAGTTTCCAGAAGAATGAACCACTTAATAATTACATGTGCTGCCACCAAAGGGTCTGATGATTTGCTGCTCAACTGCATATTTCTATCTAATATTCAGTCCAATTTCTGACGTTAATAATAAATATAAGCACTGGGACCACACTCGATATATTTTAAATTTAAAATACATATATATATATATTACATGCTTTAATCAACTTTGTAGTTAGATGCATTGCATTTAAAAACATCAATCTGCAACACTTTTATTCCTATTTTATGCACCTAGTAAACTTGGGAAATACCACCACCTTATGGAAGGACCATAAGTTTGATGAAAATCCTAGGAGAACACACCTCTACACAAGGAACCTAAATATGCCAAGTCCATGAAGAATACACACACACACAAGCAAGGTCATAAATATATTGTAAATAGATGATGAATGTTTCCAGCAGAAAGAGAAATAGTAAATAGCAAGAGTAATTTTCTGGAAAACAATAACAAATCACCTAGATAGAGCAGAATATGCACAAAAATCATGCTGCATTAGTGTTAAAGGAAAATCTAATCTGCTAAAAATCATTGACATGGACTCCACACTGAGTAACCTTTAACAGGCTGACAATCCACCGCCAATCAACAAAGGACATGAACGACATTCAAAAGAATTGATATGGGCAATGAACAAGGAATGAAGTAAATATGCTCAACTCAATAAAGGCCATGCTGAACTGATTGAAACAATGCGGATTTCCCCATCTCAAAGACTCAAGAATCAACAGTAACATGCTTGAAATTTGTATGCTAGGTTTTTCAGACCGTAGATGAAATAATCATAATTAGCAATTAATCCACGAGGGTACCAAAAAGATTAAATCAGCAATAATCAGAAATAATTGGGAAAATTTGGAGAATCTTGGCATCCCTGTACTGTTAAACGAGATTCTGTTGGAGTATAATTCACTGTTGCCATCCAGTTCAACAAAACATTGTGTTGTCAAGTGCCAAATGTGTACACTGAAGCTGCAATCCACCTTATCAGTTAGGTTATTTATATGATATAATGTATTAAGTATGGCATATATCTCTACCATTTGTTAAACGAGATGCTGTTGGAGTATAATTCACTGTTGCCATCCAGTTCAACAAAACATTGTATTATCAAGTGCCAAATGTGTACACTGAAGCTGCTATCCACCTTATCAGTTAGGTTACAAATTCTAAATTCACCTTGGTTCGGAGAGGTAATAAGAACATACCTATAACAAATACTGATCTAGCAAACAAATATATATCTAAAGCTAAGTTACATAACAAATGGTAGAGATATATACCATACTTAATACATTATATCATATAAATTTTAAAATAAGAATGAAAAAGGACCAAGTAAAGAAATAAATTATTACAGTGCTCTTGCATGAAACTCCCGAACTGTCCACGTACCAGTACCGGAAACTTGCAGAAAAAACCAAGTGTCCATGAGGGGCAAGGGACCTATAGGCAGTCTAAAAAACCTAATTAATGGAAAATGAAGATAAATTAACCTCTAATTTGTTTCTAAACCTACATGCAAATTAACCTATCATTCTTACTTTCTTGCAAGATAGTGTATTATTCCCCCATAAACCCACTTTAGGGGGGGTGGGGGGTGTCACATTTGTTGAAAATGTAGCGAGAAATTGATTCTTTGATTTGTGCCTTAATTCAAGGAGTCAAATGCGAGTTCCTTCTTTGGCATGCTTGATTTCCTAAAAATAGGAGATTCCCTAAAAATTAGGACGAGCTATGAGGCAGTTAACCTATGAGCTCAAGTGGAAGGACGAGTTACTTGTCTTCGAGTACGAGTTGATTGAGGAAAAGGACGAGCAGTTCAATGTCAAGTCTTAGATTTGAGACAAGATGAGTTGCATGTGAGTTTTCACTTAGTTAACTCAATCAATCACAAAATCATTCCTTAATTAGAAAAATCACTAAACTTAGTCATTCGAATTGCTATAAAAGAAGGAACGAAGGCACACTTTGTATCATAATTTTGTGTGAGCTTGTGTGAGAAAGACGCCAAGGGGTTTTCTTGTGTGAATTGTTGAAGGAGGAAGATTCCTTAGAAGTGTGCATAGAAATAGGGAATTTCCCTATTTAATAGGAGCCAGATTTGCGCGAGGAATCCGGGCCTCTAGTGCACATAGATTTAGGGAAGCAGGGTCAGCATCTTGCAACTTGTTTCAAGCCTAGATTAAGGCTGAGAGGTCATTGTATTCTGTATTGAAGCAAGTGTATTTGTAAGAAATCTATTGTTCATTCTTCAATAAAATTCTCAAGTAAGGGTTTTCCCAGTTGGGTTCCCTAGAAAAAATTGTTGTGTTCGCGTATGAATTATGCATTTTTTTCTGTTCTTGTTATATAAAATTCAACAAGTTCGTAATTAGTAAGTAATTAGGCAAAGGGCATGATCAAAGATCATGCCGATTCACCAAGAGGCACCCAAGGTTGTACTTAAGCCATGGCCTCCCACAATTGTAAACATCAGCCATTCATTCATTCAAGTGTTAATAAAATTATGTCTTCTGTCAATTATTGAGAATGTTTGCCCCATCTGGTATCAGAGAAGGGCGCTCTTCATTGCTGAAAGGTCACAGTTTTTTCCAGTGTTGTTCACCCTCATCGCTCCGTTGTTGTTTGTGTCCTTGCTCATCTGTTGCAGTCTGCCTCTCTGTTTTCGTCTGCTGTCATCCGCTTCATTCCACTATCCACCGCATCCACTAATTCCCCGCGTCTTCCATCCACCGATTCCCCGCATCTTCCATTTCCTTGTTAATTTCCCCAGTCCACCTTCCATTTCGTTGCCATTACACTCCTCTGCTATCTTCCTTGACCATCGACCGTGTTGCCGCTTCGTCGTCCACTTTTCCATTAACTCCTGTCACGCTGTCAAGTTCGTAACCCTTCATTATGCACCGACATCGTTCCATTGTTTGTGCCTTTTCATTAAGTATATATCCCCTTTTCATTATAAGCCTAAATAATTCACCACCGTTACATCTCCTAATTATTATATATTATATTTGTATCATTAAGTTTTATAATATATATATATATATATTATTTAATTAAAACAATAAAGATATATATTATTTAGTTAATATATAATATATATTATTGACAATGATGACGAAAAGATCAAACATCCAACCATGCAAATGGAAGACGAGGCATATAATTGGTATATGTGGTGGGAAAAGACAACACTTACTATCAGTTGGAGGAAATTCAAAAATGGGTTCTTTAAAGGGTTCCAAGCTAAGAAACTAGGTTCATTGCCAGGCCTCACGTGTACCAAGTCAGGCGAATCGGACATGATTCGGTGGGAAACATGTCCTTCAAATCGTGTCTGATCATGTCCCAATTCCAGGACACATGTCATGTGTTTTTTACCTCAGCGCAGCTATAAAAGGGTGATTTGGCCCATTCTAACTTCACCAAAGTCATTCTTTCTTGTTGTGGGTTTGTTGTGGGTGTGTGAGAGCGAAGAGCAAAGGGTGTGGGAGCATTTTGGAGGCGATTCAAGCAATAGGTAAGTGCATTTTCACTCTATTTTTTTGCATTTTTATTACAGCAGTTTGCATGTGCATTTGTTTTACATGTTTGTGCATTTTTTCTTTACTTTTTTACAACATTCATGGCTCAACCAAGGGCAGCAGGGAAGGGGCAAAGGAAAGGGAAGAATGTCCCCATTGGAGATGCCCCTCCTATTCCAGTTTCATCAGGGTCTGCAAGTGTTCCCTCTATGGCAAGTGGGGCTGCAACAGCAGCTTCAAATGTTGAGGGAAGACAGCAGCCTCAATATAACAAATATCCCTTGTGGAACTATGTCACAAGAGAACAAGGACTAGGCAGCAAGATGAAGGGAGGAGGCAATGTTGCTTGGAAATGCAACTATTGCAAAAATTATTTCATGAGCACATATTACCGTGTGAAAGCTCATTTGTTGGCTTTACTAAGTTGTGGAATTGCAGCATGTCCACAGGTGTCTTTAGCTAAGAGGAAGGAAATGGAAAAATAGGCCAACATTGGTACGGGAAAGGTGGTTACAACATCTAAAAATACAAGAATGAAGACCCCCTTCCATTCTTGAGGAAAAAAAGCAACAAATTTCCATTTGAGAGATCTGGTGGGAGACAAGCAGCAAAAAAGAAAGGCAGTGGCACTTGGTCCAATGGACAAGATTTTTCAGAAAGAGAAACGAGAAGAGCTTGATCTCACCATTGCATTTTTTTCTATCAGAACTACATATCCTTTAATGTTGCACGCTCACCTTTATTTATTGAGATGTGTTGAGCTCTAACTCAAGGGGATCCATCAAGGTGTGTGCCTTCTGGGTTAGAGAAGCTTAGAACCACATTGTTGACGAAGGCAAAGAAAGAGGTGGCCAAAATGCTTGAGCCTATTAAATCAACATGGCCAACATCTGGGGTTAGCATTGTTTCTGATGGATGGACAAATTCAGAATGGCACCCACTCATCAACTTCATGGTGTCTTCCATGAATGGTCCATTTTTCTTGAAATCAATGGATGCACTTGGAAAATACAAGGATGCACAATATATGGGTGAGTTGTTTATTAAAATTATTGAAGATGTAGGTGTTGATTCTTGTGTGCAAATCATTACAAATAATGCACCTATTTGCAAGGTTGTTGGCATGATTGTGGAAGCTAAATATCCACAAGTATTTTGGACACCTTGCATTGTCCATTCTTTGAATTTAGCACTTAAATCTATTGCTTCTAATGTGCTTTGGATTGGAAGAAATATTGAGAATGCACGGCATATACGCAACTTTGTACAAAATCATACAAATGCCCTCACTATCTACAAGGAGTACACCAATCTATCATTGTTGAAGATTGTGAATACACGGTTTGCCTCTTCATTCATCATGTTGAAGAGGTTGAGGGAGGTCAAGACCGCTCTTGGGGCCATGGTTATTTCAGAGTTTTGGTCTTTTTGGAGGACAGATCAAGCAGCCTCAAAAAGGGTGAAGGGCACAGTGTTAGTTGATGCTTGGTGCGAGACGATAGATCTACTTATTCATATCATGGACCCTATCATTTCTTTGCTTCGATTTGTAGATACATACCAACCCATCCTAGGAGAGGTTTATGAGGGATGGGATTCCATGATTGAGTCTGTGAGGATTATTATTTTACAGAGTGAGTGCCTCAAATATGAGACATCATCAAAGGCCTTCTTCTCCACCATACAAGATATTCTTGTCAGCGAATGGGACAATTGCATACCTTTACATTGTTTGGCTCACTCATTGAACCCAAAATACTACACCCATGAGTGGCTGAATGGTGGACCTTCCCGCAAATTCCCTCCTCACATGGATGGGGAGATTTCAAAAGAAAGTAAAGATGCATTAAGGCGGATTTTTCAAGATAGAGCATCCCTTGATGAGGTGGAGGATCCTTTGCAGAGTTTTCCACTGGCACTGGTCGATTTGTAGGATATGATGTGATTAGAGACAGGGGGGCTAAGAAACCCTATTCCTGGTGGGTAACTCATGGGGCAACAAGCCTTCTTCTACAGCAGTTAGCCATGAGGCTCCTTTCTCAGGTGACTTCATCCTCTTGTTACGAGAGGAATTGGAGCACATATGGGAATTTGTATAGTGTCAAGAAGAGAAGGTTTGAGCAGTCCAGGGCAGAGACAATAGTGTATGTGCCCACCAAACTTCGTCTTATTTACAGGCAAAGGGATGAGTGGTTGAAGGGAAGACAAAGATGTGGGATGTCTTTCCTGATGATATGGCTTTGGACAGCAGTGTTGAGTTCGCATTGGCTAACTTGGATCTTAATGAGCCAATGTTAGAGCCTGTCACTTTAAATGATGGTGATATTGTACAGGGGTCATCCTTCACACCGGTAGATGTAGATATGACATTGGATACAGAGGAGGAGGATGCAGCGGAAGAGAGTAGTGGTGACCATGATGATGAGTACAGTGATGCGGATTTTGGTGATGAGGATTGATGACTCATGAGCTACCTACTGCCTTGAGGCTTGTAGTTGTTTTGTATTTTCTATTTCTATTTGCCATTGGCATTGCTACTACCTACGTAACACATTTTGATTTTGATGACTTCATGAGAAAACTATAGTATCTTGTCTTTCTCCTATTGGATCATTGATGAATATGTATTATCATTTATGTCACAATTGTATTTGTATGCATAATGTTACTTTGTAAAACTTACATCTAGATGAAGATCTATGTTTGAATCAATGAATTTCTATCATGAATGAGAATTTGTGTAAGAAATATCTAATTTTTAATATATATATATAATAATATATAACGTGTCCTATTCTGGGGGGTCAACATGTCTATGTCTGACACTCGAATTCTTGTGTCCTTTGTGTCCCGTGTCCCCATGTCAGGTGACCTAGGTTCCAAGGTGTCAAGGAAGAAGAGTTCTTCTCAGCACTCACCAGACTGCAACAAAAAGGAGATTTGGACGAATACACTCGAGAATGGAAAACTTTAGCTACACAAGCACTTGGGCTATCATAAACTTGTCTCATTCAATCATACACCACGGGACTTAAAACCCATCTCCAGGATGAGCTTGAGCTACATAACATCACTTCTATAGAAGTAGCAAGACAGAAGGCAAACATTGCTAAAAAGCAGCACGAAAAGATCCAGTGGCCAAAAGTTGAAAGAGTATATTCGAGACGAATATTTTCCCAAGTTGTGAACACAGATAACACAAAATATGTTCCACCACATCTCCGTGAAGGAGAAAAGACTAACTTGGAAATGCAAAGAATGAAAGAGGGCAAGTGCAAATGTTGTGGCGAAAAATGGGACCCTAAACATAGATGTGTTAAAGGAAAAGAAACCAAGAACCTGTATAAATGTGAAGCAACTAATGATTCAAACAGTGAAGAATCAAACATAGAAGAAATTGAAGATTCTCCAGATCCAGATAACGAGAATATTCTGCAAGTATCATTATCGGCCATGACAGGTATATCGCAACCCCAGACATTAAAACTAAAAGGACATATCAAGAAGAGCAATGTAATGGTTCTAATCAATACCGGTAGCACCCACAACTTTTTGGACTCGACATTTTTACATTTCCCATGCCCAACATGAAGGTTATGGTTACTGACGGTAACAAAATTGAAAAAGTAGGGAAATGACATAAAGTCAAATTACAAATTCAAGACTATAATCTAGAATCTTCGTTCTACATTGTACCATTACGAGGAGTGGATGTGATCCTAGGTATCCAATGGCTTCAAACCCTAGGTACTTACTCTGCCAACCATCAAAAGCAGTTTATAAAATTTAAATAGGAAGGGCAAAAATACAAGTTATATGGGTTCCAGCTCCCTGAGAATCAAACTGTATCATCTTCCTAGATGATGAAAATGAATCGGAAGGGAGCACCAGCTCATTTAGTACAGTGTCATTGATTAGAAATGTTAACTTCAAATCTGGTCAACAAAGAAGCACTAGAAGTCCAAGAGCTAATTCAAAAGCACAAAAAAGTATTCCAAGATCTTCCAATGAAGTTGCCTCCTAAAAGAGAAATCGAGCATAAAAGCGAAGTCAAATCAGGATCCAATCCCATCAACATCAAACCGTATCGATATACACATTATCAAAAAAACAAAATTGAAATATTAGTCCAGGACCTTTTAAAATGTGGCATTATCACAAAAAGTAGAAGTTTGTATGCTGCTCTAGTTGTACTAGTTCGAAAGAAAGATGGATCATTCATATTATGTGTCGATTATCGAGGACTAAACAAAATAACAATTAAAAACAAGTTTCCAATCCCTTTTATCGATGAAATGATGGATGAACTACATGGCAGTAAATACTTTTCAAAATTGGACTTAAGGTCAAGGTATTACCAAATCAGAATAAGCTTGGAAGACATAGCAAAAACTGCATTCCAAACACATGAAGGTCATTACAAGTTTAAAGTAATGCCCTTTGGTTTAACCAATGCACCAACAACATTCCAAGCTACTATGAACGAGTTATTCTACCCATACCTAAAGAAGTTTGTGTTAGTATTCTTCGATGACATTCTAATTTATATTAAAACATGGAAGAAGCACCTACAACATTTGGACTAAGTTCTTACTGTATTAAAAAAACATCAATTCTATGCCAAGAAGTCCAAATGCACTTTTGGGAAAGATGAAGTAGAGTATCTCGGACACATAATATCCAAGGAAGGAGTAAAAGTAGATCCTAATAAGATCAAGGCTATAAGGGAATGGCCCAAACCAGTTAATATATCCAAGCTAAGAGGATTCTTAGGATTGACTGGGTCTATCAAAGATTTATTAAAAATTATGCTCATATAACCACACCCCTAACAAACCTTCTAAAGAAGAACTCATTTTGATGGAATGATGAAGCAGAAAAGTGTTTTGAAGACTTGAAGGAAGTTATGTCTAATGCCCTTGTATTGGAAACTCCAGACTTTTCAAAACCATTTGTAATTGAGTGTGATGCTTCAGGTTTTGGCATAGGAGCATTTCTAATGCAGGATGGACACCCAATCGCATTTGAGAGCAGGAAGCTCAATAAGCAAGAACGTCTCGAGTCTACATACAACAAGGAAATGCTTGCTATTATGCACGCATTAGCCAAATGGAGACAATATCTCTTGGGAAGTAATTTCTTAATACGAACAGATCATAATAGTCTTCAACATCTCCTCCAGCAAAAAACGCTATCTATAGAACAACAAAAATGGATAGAAAAAATCGCTACCTTCGACATGGATATATTACATAAGAAAGGGAAAGATAACGTAGTAGATGGCGCTCTGTCTAAGAAAGACGAAGAACCATCATTACTTGTAGCTTCAGTTGTTGTTCCCGAATGGCTTAATGAGATTCGGAGTGAATATGCAAAAGATCCAAAAACAAGTGTTATAATCAATAACCTTCCTCAGAATTCAAAATTTGAATGGAAAAACGATATTCTATGGTACAATGGAAGAATTTATCTGAGTTCAAATTCCAAATTTAAAGCCAAGATTCTCAAAGAGTCGCATGATTCACTATCCGTCGGACATGTGGGATTCTTTAAAGCCTACTATAATGCACGCCAATCATTCTTTTGGAAAAGAATGAATAGTGATATTCAAAAGTATGTAGCAGAATGCGATAAATGCCAGAGGAATAAAAATGAAAATATTATGACACCTAGACTATTTCATCCTTTAAATATCCCAAATCATAATTGGGAGGAAATATCAATGGACTTTATCGAAGGTTTCCCTGTGTCTGATGGTAAGGATAAAATTATTGCAATAGTCGACAGACTCACCAAGTATGCTCACTTTATTAGAATGAGGAAATCAAACTCAGCAAAACAAATCACTGAGATATTTTGCAAAAATGTTTACAAATTACATGGATTTTCCAAGGTCATTGTGAGCAATAGAGATGCCAAATTCAAGGGTAATTTTTGGAAGGAATTTTTCAAACATATAGGAACCCACCTCAACATGAGTTCAGCCTACCATCCTTAAACAGATGGCCAAACAGAGGTTGTCAATAAATGTGTAGAAACCTACCTACGTTGTTATGCCACAGACAAACAAAATAAGTGGGCTCAGTGGTTACATCTTACTGAATGATGGTACAATTCTACTTACCAAACGTTAGCAAAAATGACTCCATTTCAAGCGTTGAAGGTTACGAACCTCCGAAACGGAAGGACTTTGCTATCATCAAAGACAAAACTTCTAATTGTTAAAGACCAATTAGAAGAAACCCAAAAAGTTGTCCAAACTCTAAAAGAAAATCTAAATAATGCAAGAAGTCGTATGAAGCAGCAAGCTGACCGAAACAAAACAGAGAAAATTTGAAGTTGGGGAATGGGTATTTGTTAAACTTCAACCTTACAAGCAGTTGTCCTTAAAACAAAAAGGAAAAACAAATTGCCACCAAGGTTTTATGGACCGTACCAGCTCAACAAAAGGATCAGCCAAGTACCATACAGTATAAGCCTCCCTGATAAAAGTCATGTTCACAACGTTTTCCATGTATCTTGCCTTATAGAGGCACTTGGTGAACATCAATCAGCACAATCAACACTCCCGACCTTAGATGACGAAGCAAGGGTCATTCTAGAACCAAAAGGTATTATCTCCATCAAGGAAAAAAAAGTTGCGATCATGAGTAATCAAAAAATACCTGATCAAGTGGAAGGACATACCAGAAGAAGCTTCTTGGGAGACAAAAGCGTTCTGTCAACAATGTTAGATACCTATACCAATAGGTTTCATATTTCATGATTGGCTATGGAAGGTCCAAATTTGTTCTGCTTTGATGACTCAAAGATCACATATTTCCAAGAGAACTCAATCTATGCTTATAACTTGGTATGAGCTTCAAATTTTGATGGATGATTCAACAGCTTAATCTGGATCATTCCATGGTTTAAATTTGCAGTTGTCGAATAGAGAAAGGAGTCTGTCCAAACTGTTTAAACTTGGCAGACAAGTAGTTCAGGTAGAGAAGAAAAGGCTCCCAACAGCTTAATCTGGGACCTTGGAAGAGATAAGGGTAGAAGTAGATAGCAATTACAAAGAAAAAGCCAAAGAAAAGAAAAGGCAAGCAAGGGTCTGCAAGTCCAAGTGCACCCTCCAAGAAGAAATAAAAAATGCTAGGCAAATAGTTGGGTAAGTAGTTGGGGTTGCAGAAAGGTTATCTTTACCATTGCAGATGTGTTAAATGTGCTTACCAAGGCAAAGTCTATCAATTGACAAGGTGTTCATCTTCATCAAGTTACAGCAAGGAGCATGACTAACCTCCCTCCTCCCCCCTTTCTTTTCATTGCTAACATCCCCTTATGAGCTGAGATTCATGGAGGAAGATCATGGTTTCATGGTGGTTCTTGTTCATTCAAAAGCCACATTTCTTGTATAAAAATCTTTTCATTTTGATCTACTCTTTAAACCAAGTGTTTTGCAAACAAATTCAATGCTTTTCCCCTTTGATCACCCCCATCCATATTAACTCTAACTTTACTATGTAAATCCCTATACCACCTTTCCCCTACTAGTATTAAACACCATGGTGTATAAACCCCAAATTCTGTATAAATACCCCCCCCCCTTGGCATTATAGCCAATAAGTCCTATGTTAGGGATCAAATGACATCTGGTCATTTTGACAAGCCTAAGCCAAACCCTCTTTCCCCTTTTAAATCCATTCTCTCACTTTTGGCCCCCCATTTACACGTAAAAACCTATAAAACCTTGTTTCTACCTTTACCCGCTCAAAATTGCTAAAAACACATCAAAACCCACTTATTTCCCCTTACCCAAAGTTCAAAGATTGGGCGCGTAGTCACAAAAATTTCACAAAACCCATAAGTCCAATGTTCCCCGCTTATGCGCATATGCCGAAAATAATCATTAAATAATCCCCGCCCCCACCATATCCGTTGACTATCTCGTCCTCCCGACAGTCGTCCGATTAAAAGATCGAAGATCCAACGGCTCTATTCGCAGCGGACTTGTTCCGACGTCCACTGTTTACTCGCTTTATTCCCCGGTCACATCAGTTCCCCGATAGCCGTCCGATCAGACCCCCCGGATCTGACGACCATCGTTGCATCGGAGTGGATCTCCCATCCGAAAGTTATCTTCCGATGGCCGTATTTTGAGTACGTCATTTCGTAGCCACGCGTCTCCACCACCATTCATCGGAGGTACGCCTGACACTTACCTCCCCCGTACCGTAAGCGGTGCGATATGAAACCGCCGACGGTTTCCGGTTTCCCTCATCCCACCCATAATACGTCAGCTCCCCGTCACCTCACGTCACTGCCACCATGCCGACACGTCGACCCTTGCGCCCGACCATCCGCCAACGTGGCTGCCACCGCACCGTCCCCCATGGACCAATAGCATCTCGCCACGTCACCCGATGACGTCATCCGACCTTGACCCCACCAATAACGTCATGCTGACGTCATCACAAAAAGGCGCCAAATTGCCAAAAAGGTCCATATTTTGGCCATAATATCGGTTTTTACGTTCTTTTCGTTTATTTGCTATTCTCTCTGCTGCATGAGATTTACGTTCTAAACTCCGCCAACCTGCTAAAAACGACCAAGGAGACCTCCAGAGTACCAATCCTGCCCGCATACGCGACCTCTGTTCGCTGTTTACCAGGTATTTCTCATCTTCTGTCCTCCGTATGCCTGCAGTTGTCTATAAAATTACTCAGAGAGCTTAAGGAACAAGGAAACTCACGAATTCACCGGCAATTTCCCTCTGCAAGCACCTCATTTACAATTGTGAATTCCAAAAGCACTAGCCGAGCCTTGTTTTACCTGCATTTCGTTAAAAAACTAAGTTCTGTCTGCGCAATCGCGGCAGACTCATTTAAACCAAATTCAACCACTGAGAGAGACAAGGAAAGGCCAAACATTGGTCCTAATTGCACTATAAATAGTATTTCAACTGCTATTTCCCTAGAACCCCTCTCTGTTCCTGATAACTTCACCTCCCTGGTTCAGAGGCATTCCTCTGTACTGCTCTGCTCAATCAAAATCACTTTGTACCTGATTCAAAATCCTCCTGTGCAATGGAAACACCTGTAGTACTAAATGTTCAACCCCTGAATGCCCCTCAAAAGAACTTGAAATGGCAAACCTTGGCAGATATGGATTACCAAATCACAGAAGAGAAGCTTATGGGCAGCAAATTCCACCTTCATCTGTTAAATGAGTTGAAAACCAAGCATGAAAATGGGACAGATGTATTGGGCTTATGGGAGTCTTCCCTCCCTACTTTCAAACTCCCTCAGGTCAACCAGTTCCCTGAGCTAATCCACCTCTGTGCTGAACAATATGATGTCTCTCAGAGGGCTGTTGTTGACCCATCTGGTTCAATACTTTTCTATGTTACCCCTCAAGCTATCAGAGACATGCTCTGCATCAACCCTCAGAAGAAGTTGGTTCCTCTGTCACTGGTAAACCTGATAAAACAAGGGGATAAACTTACAGATGCTCAAATTGTTAAATTCAATCAATTATACATCAAAACAAAGATTGTGATGGGCCCTCCAATTCTTCATGTATATCTCAATGAACTGGGCAGAGACCTGGAAGATATGATTTCTCCCATCTTGGGATATAGTTCAATTGAGCATATTGATGCAACTGTGCTGGTAATGATGCTTATGTTTGCTCCTGGCAAGTCACCAATCTGCTATGACTATGCCACCTACATATCAGACAAGATTCATGAGCAATTGATGAATTTAAGGAGAGACAGGATGTTCAGATACACCTCCTACATTTACCATTTGATCTTGTACCATCAACATGAGAAGTTTCACTTTTCAATCAAAAGAATGGATGCCCAAGGCAATCCTAGATCAGTGGTCTATTGGTCTTCTGTCTTCCACATTAGACCTGAGTCTCCATACACGTACTGTGAATTCATGGATCTGTTCATCCATCCAGCTATGGCAATGCTGATGAGCTCACCTCCTCCAAGACTCACTGATGAAATGCAAAGGATTCTTCAGCTGTCAAAAGCTTATAGCATTGGGGATTGGTACTTCTACCAAAACCACACTGTCATCAGGATATATGGGTGTGATCTACCTCCTTTCAAACTACCCAAGTATGTGCCTATGAGGCTATTTGCCCTAGAATACTTTAGGCAATTTGGCAGAGTTGATGTGCTTCACTTTTCAGGAAAAGGTAAAAAAGCACAGTTGAAGGTCAAAAGCCAACTTGGCCATTTTATCTATAATGAGAGGGAGCAAGGATGGAGAGAAGCAGAGAGAATGCTTGAGGCCCTTGGCCTGCAAACCAGTTTTATATGGGTACCCTATGACCCTAACCATTTCATAACTACAAGGAGGCTCAAATATAAGTTATCTGCCTATGATCACCATAGCATCCCTCACATTGAAAAGTATGCAAATCAAGACAAATGGAGGAGAGGGACCTTAGAAGAGCCCTTGTCACAAGAAGAGCTGAACAACAGGGCATTAAGGAATCTAAAGAAGATGGCTGACCTTGAGCTTTGTTCACAGGGATTCACACTTCCAAGCACACAAACGGGAGTAGCTGAATCCTCCACAACTGCCAAGCAGCAAACTACCAAGGCCACTGAGAATATATCCAGCACAGGCAAAGAAAAGCAAATGGAAACAGAGCAGACACATCAGGAGAAGGAGCAGTCACCTCCAGTGACCCAAGAGCAAACAGATAAAGGAGGGCAGCAGCAGGCAGAGCAACATCAGCAACAAGATCTGCAGCAAGAAGAAGGGCAACATGACAGACAGCAGCCCTTACAGCAGGAGAGAGTAATTAATACTCCAACTTCCACTGAGCAACAGGCTCAGAACATAGTGCCTCCTAGGCCAGAAGTCACCACCGATGCCTCGGTCCTCCAAACTCCTCAAAAGGAGGACCTAAGCAGGAAAAGGGATAGAGACACTCCCCTTACTTCATCTATCAACCAGGGAGAAAAGAGACAAAGATTAAATGATTTTGCTGAGGAGGACATAGCAATAAGAGAGGCATTGGGCATGGGCCCACCCAGCAGAGAAGCTTCAGCAAGTTCCTTCCAGCAGGAACAGGACAGGGCTATGGGAGGGGAGGTCAGCTCCTCCAGACAGCAAAAAGAAGGACAAGTGAGCATCAAACAGCAATTTATAGACATCAAAAGGAGGAATGAGCCTATCAAAGTACAACTGTACAATCATCTGCTAAACATGGCTCCTTCTAATCAGCAGAGACTTATGTCTGCCTTTGATGTGGGTGAAGGCAAGATGATCATGAGTCATTTTATGCCTACAGCACTGCAGCCCCAATCTGCCTCAGATTACCTCAGGACCAACCTGGAGGTCATGGCCAAAGACATACACCCAATGGACAAAATTGAACTGCATAAACAGACTGGTGAAATGGTGTATGCCTCTTTAGCAGACGAAACATTGGAAAATTATAAGCTAAAGAGCAGCCTCAATGCCACAGCCTCTCAACTGGAATTGGAGAAGGCATCATCCCAGGCGAAGGACAACAGAATAAGGTCCCTTGAAGACATAATCATCGAAATTGGGCATGATCCCAAAGATATTTCAGGGATACAGGAAATCTTGAAGCTAAGGGATGCTGACATGGCTGCCATGAGAAAGAAAATCAAGATCCCAGCTACCATTCACCCTCAGACAGATGAGGTAGCCCAACAAAGGCATGAGAAGGACACCACAGATTTATTAATCTCCATTTATAAACAGCTGGTCCAAGCACAAGATAAGTTGGGAGAATCAGAGGCTGCAAAGGCAGCATTACAGGCATCTCTGAAACAAAGAGAAGAAGGGCAAACTTCTCAGCCTCCTCCACAGATCATCAATCTGGAGGAAACTGCTCCTATCACTGCCCCTCCTCCTCAACAGACCGAGCAAACAGCAACATCTACTTCAGCAGCGCCAACAACTACAGAGCAGGCCCAAAGCCTAGATATGCAAAAGCTGAAGAACGAAATCCAAGTCCTGGAAGCTCAAATGTTGGAGCTCAATTCAGCCAAAGAATCTTTGGCTAAAGTCAATGATAGATATGATAAATCCAAACAAACTGTGGCTGAGAAAGACAGGGAGGTGAAAACCCTCAAGAACAAAATAAAAGAACTAGAGAATGATCTCAAGTTGGACAAAGTGGTGGCTGAATTGAAAATAGTGCTATGGGCTAACATTGGAAAATCTATCAATGAGCAATGGCCATACATTGAAACTATCCATGAGCAACTAGAGCTCATCCCAAAGGCACAGAGGGAGATTCACAGATCAAGAGCTCAATTGGGCAGTATGCCTGAAGTGGCCACCAGAATGATCAATGTACTTAACCACAGAACAAGTTCCCAGTTAACTGCCATGGGAATTACAAACAGAACTGACACTATCCAAATGGTTAAAAGGGTTCTCACACTGAGAAACTATGTGCAGACATTGGAAAGAAGAACCCAGGATATGCAGACTGAGGTGAACAAGTTTCTGGAAAAATTTCAAGTGTTGGAAAGCAGAGGACTCCCTGGCTTACTGAACAGCGCAGGGAGATTATTCACACATGACCAATATGCTAAAAGGGTCAATACATTTGCCACCAGCCAGATCAATGATAAGCCCAGCACCTCAGAGGAAACAGGGCCAGCCACAGGACAGTCTCTTTACAACAGAGTTGAGAATCTGTTTTTTATAATGAATGAGATCAATCACCTGTTTGGGGTAGCTCCCAATTTCTTCAAATACACAGAGGCAGAGGAGACAATGGATGCTATTCTCAGGCATCAACTCCCTACGCAAGAATGGTGGACAAATGCCATACAGAAGATTTTGTAAACAGGGAGCCACTTAACAATTTTGTTTCTTAAAGAGTATCAGTTGTCATGCAGAACACACTTCAACAAGATCAGCATGCATGATGGATTAAAGTTGAGCCAACTCAGCAGATGCATCGGCCAACAAAGCAGAAATAGAAGACTACAGGTGGCAGGGCCGAGAAAATACAGCGCAGCAAGAAATAAAGACGCATCATTCAGCGTTAAAGCAAAACGGCTCAACCGACTCAATGACCTCCAAAGGTCAAAATTACCCTCTGACAAACATAAAGAGCATTTATGCTGCATTCAAAGTGAAATAACTTCTTTTCCTACTTTCTGTACGCATTTATGAAGATATTTTCTCTCTCAGATGACTCAATACCTGAGATATTTTGTATAAGCATTGCTATAAAGTCCCCTTCGCATGAGCTTGCAAGGGTTGTTGTTGATTTCTCCTAAAGAAACTCTTATGCTGTAATCCTTTCTAAAGTCTAATAAAGAAAGTGATGGAATTTCTCGGATTTCTGAAGTGTTGAATGCGTTCTGGTGTCTGTAGATGACTGCTGGATTCCTGTGTATTTCACCATACAATAAGTCTCTGTAACTCTCTCTGTTAATTAGTTGTTTTGTTAAAATCCATATATGTTATCTGATTTTCAATACTAAGCAGCAAGGAAAAAGAATAACTTTCAGGATTTATTCACTGAGTACCCTGAGTTCAATCTGTGTTGTTTATGAATGTTTTTCTTCAGCTGTAATCTAGATAAGTGTAATTCTTAATTGCTGCACTTTCAGAATACACCTTTCACAGTGGCCTTTGTCACAGGAATTCAAGTCATGCTCCTGTGCAGTGTGTTCACTTTCACCTCACCAACTTAATAGAAAATTCTTAATTGCTTTCTATTAGTTGACATACATCACCCTCTAATCTAATTTTGTTTGTCTAAAATACACAATAGGCCCTGCAGTTTGAACAACACCAGTCCTGTATATCAAGTCATTTCACAACTCCAGACTCCATTGCCCAATGGTATTTCACTATCTAAACACTACATCATAAGACCTGAAAGAAATCCTTCAACCAAAACATAAACCAAAACCTGAGCATAATAGCTAGCCTAAAACTCCATCATAACAGAGACAAATCATAAAGAGAGAGCCCTCTCTGATCACAGTTTGGCTAGAAACTGTGATCCAAAGACTGGTTAGTGGTTACCCCGGCCGTATTCCCTTGGGAGTCATAGGGAACAACCTGGGTGTTAACAAACAACATCCTATGTTACGTATGCTTTGAGGACAAAGCATCTTTTCAAGAGGAAGGCAATGTTATATAAAATTTAACAAGTCTATAATTAGTAAGTAATTAGGCAAAGGGCATGATCAAATATCATGCCCATTCACCAAGAGGGACCCAAGGCTATATTTAAGCCAGAGCCTCCCACAATTGTAAACTTCAATCATTCATTCATTCAAGTATTAATAAAATTATGTCTTCTGTCAATCACTGAGTGTGTTTGCCCTAGTTCTATTCCGTTACAAATTTCGTAGAGAAATTTTGTGTTTATATGAAAAGAAAGTGTCTTTCAGATCATCCATATTACCAAATCAGAATTTCGTGGATTTTCTACAACATTTCCAGGTGTTCCCATTTCTGAAACTAGTGCACTTTTCAACGTTTTGTACAACTTAGTTTCAACGGTGTTCAAGTCCCGATGAAAATTAGACGAAGTATATATTAGTGGGACCCTTGCACTTCTGTTTGACCACTTAATATCAAGGAAAATAGGAAAAGAAGTGTTATGGTAACTACAATATATATAAATACAAATAATAATAATAATAATTAGTGAAGAAGCCCACAGGGTGTAGAATAGATGATGACAAGGTGTTCTGTTAAGGTACTCCATGGTGAAAAGGTCACTAGTTCAAAACTCCGTGGGCAAAACTCTATCCATGCTAAGCGTTGGTGTGGCCCAAGTCAGGTGTGATCCTTGAGTGATTTTGATGGTTTAGATGCCCCTAGTTCATGGGTACTCAAGCCACAGGGTAGGTGCGTCAGTCATCTCAGAACTCACATCACCTAACAAACAAACAAAAAATGGTAATTAGTGAAGAGACACATCCTAATGAAAAGACATGTCACTACTAAAGGACGTGACTCTTGAGGAAAAGGCACTCCCGCATAGGTATTATATATACAGGACCCTCATTGTAATCTGATCATATCATTTCTCATACATTTATATATATTTATTGCCCTTATGGATTTCTTTACATTCCAAATATGTTGGATTTTTAAGTGGTGAGCCAGATTGGTTGGTTGTTACAGTAACTATGGCATTAATGACAAAAAATCAATGGCAAATATAATAGACAAAGTAAAATTTGGGTCAACAAAATATTCAAGATTTATTTGATAAGATATTTTAGGAAATGGTTTAAGATAGCTTCAAAATATCTATAAACTAGTTGATCTCCCTGAAGCACCTGGAGTAGTGACATACTTGGAACCTATTAATCCAGCAATTGAAGTTAATGACCCACCCCCAATTTGGGATTCCTTTGTAGATTGGGACCTAGTAAATTCAGATCCTTCTTATGTATATATAGTCTAATGCCCCATTACCAATCTAAACATATAATCTCAATCAATATTGGTTTTCTTGATCAGTTGGCAAACCAATCAGTAATTGGTATTTGGTTTTGGTTAGAATGAGTGGTAGGGATTTGATAGTGGGTGTATGTTGGGAAACAAATCAAAAAGAGAAACAGAATCCCACCAATCATAAAATATTCAGATACATTGACTGATGCAAGGCATGTCACTATCATAAATGTTATTTAATGAACAAAAACAAAGTAGTAAGCCTTTGAAGGAGCCCAACAAGCATAAATGACACTGATAGGAAATCCTTATTGAGGACCAACATTCACGTCCTCCTTTATGTTATTAGGAAAGTCCCCGAGCAAAACTAGCGCACTATTGGTTTATGGCATAAGTTGTGGTTCAATTAAAAACTAGAGATTTGTCAATGATTCGTCCTCTTCATAGATTCTTCGATATTGAAGAACATTACAAACATAGAAGAGTGCAAATTCTAAAAGATATAATGGCGTCACGACAAGACATCCATCCATGAATATTGGGTCCATTCTTTTTAAATTGATGACGATTCTAATACTCCATAGAGTGAAACTCTTTGGTAAAAAATCATAGGCTTACCTAGATGTGTTACAAGGCTTTATAGACATATTAGAATCATTTTTACATAATGGCCCACAGGGTTGCAGAATTTGGATTACATTGAATGACCAAAAGTTGTATGTTGATGAAATCTGAAGAAAAAATATTGACTACTCTAACATGTAACCTGCTCATGGGGTAGTTGACACTAAGTAGTCAACAGGACCTTTATTACGCATGCCACAAGTCACATGATGATACATCATAGAACATTGTCCCAATTGGTCCATTTGGCATTGACTATAAAATTGTTTGAGGGACGATTTACACTTATTACAACAAGGGGTAATTTGAGATGACTTGGCAGATGAAATCGCATCAATTTGAGACCCTTAGATGATGTGTCACTCTCTTAGTATACTTAGGATGATGTGTATGTAGTTTGGACAAGATAGCTTGAAGAACAAGTGAGTTGGAATAAGGATTGATTGCATTTGACCCAATGTACGACCTTGAGCCTTCATTTGGAACATTAATTGGAGGAATTTGATTATTGTCTCACTTAAATATTAGAGCAGTTAGAATGATGTAGCCCCCTTGATGGAGAATTGTTACACGTTTTTGAGGTCGTTGCACTTGAAAGGGAAGAACATTAGAGTCTTTTGACTTGGAAGTTACTTCACCATGCTTTAAGGATTGACCATGGACCATCTATATCAACTATGGACCATTCTAGGCGCATCTTCAAGCAAGCATTGGCCACTTATACCATTCAACGAGCCACTGGAGCCTAGGTGTTCGCATCTTGGACCATCTATATCAACTATGGACCATTCTAGGCGCATCTTCAAGCAAGCATTGGCCACTTATACCATTCAACGAGCCACTGGAGCCTAGGTGTTCGCATCTTGGACCATCTATATCAACTATGGACCATTCTAGGCGCATCTTCAAGCAAGCATTGGCCACTTATACCATTCAACGAGCCACTAGAGCCTAGGTGTTGGCATCTTGGACCATTAGTTCTCTTCTTGTGTGGACTGACCCCTCTTTTTTAGGGTTTTACTCATCAAATCATTGTACATGTGGCTTGACCAATTTATTTTTATGTTGTAATAGTTTACTTGATTTGGGAGCTAATTAGATTTAGTTTTCTTAAGTTGGATCTAAGGAATTAAATCAAATAATGTTATTTAATTGTAAAGGGAGTAGATATCACCGAGTAAATAGAGGAAAGCTTCCTCATTTGTACTTATAGTTAGATTGTGAGAGCACTCCTCTCCTTAGAGCTTAATGGAAATGTCTTTATTATGTTGGTGTTAAAGGCTTACCTATGAGCTGAAGGATTTTGACTTAGAAGCTTTTCTTTCTTAGTTATCTCTTCTACATCAATAAAGTCATTACTATCACTGTTCAAGACTACCATAAGGGTACAAAAACCGATCCATTTGGAGGTGTTGACCACTACGTGTCAACTACCCATAACAGTACACCCCCTTTTTCGCAAAAGGGTAGCGCTTGATCGATATGTCCATGCCATTCGATTATCATCATCAGCCCGATCATGTTATCTTGTAAACCCAGTCTGCATGTGTAAATTGTAAATAATCTTAGCAGATCTGAGTCATGTATGTAAATTACCAAGGCAAACCTAATTTTCTAGTGATAATCTACGTTGCGGAAGGTTTTTTGTCTCACTGATCCATGATCGGCAGAGTTTTCCTTCAGCCTAACCCCAAAGCCGGAATGGATTTTGTCATTAGAATCTTAGGGGAATCCTAGTGTGCTAAGTCGAGTTTATGTAAAAGTAATTTGGAGATAATTTTAACTATTTGGTTAGGTTATTGCAAATTGCTTGATCTGCTAGATTATGTTTGTGTCGCAGAACGAGGTAGTCTATGAGGGTCTATGTCAAATGGGTTTTCCCCCTTGAGATGTAAAATTGTAAAGGTCATGATGTAAAGTGTGGTTAAAAATAATTAATCCCCTCATAAGTCCTAGGTCTAAGGTAAAATTCCCAAAGGCTAAGTTTGAGGGTCCAATAAAAATAATAATAAAAAGATAATAAAATTATTAAATAATTATAAAATAAAATAAATAAATTTTTAAAAAATAAATAAAATAATAATAAGTCGAAGTTTTGAGGAAATAGATGCAAAATTTTAATTTTTAATATATTAAAATGCATTTAAAATTTCGACGAATGACATTAAAAGAGATTTTGATCCTTATCGACAATCGAGATCACTTTGACATGGATCACTCGAATTAGCCGTTGGGAAATTTTCCTTTAAATAGGGTGTCAGGGGTCATTTGAGATCATTCGATCTGTGAGTCTTGTGCTAAAGAAAACTCTCTTGTAGTCATTTTTCATATGCAATAAAGAAAGACTTTAGGGTTGAAATCTTGTTGGTGTTACTCTTCTGGAAACGCTGTAAGATGTTTCATTTTTCTGCATAAATTTAATTTCAGCCATTAATAATAGCTTGATGAGAAGTGATTTTAAACACAGGTATCTTGTTTAATCGTTGGGGTTTGAATGGTAGTTAAATTTCTGAATATCATGGCAGGTATCTCCATTAAATTTGGATTTTAGTATCGTTTTCTCCCTCTTTTTAATAGTTGAAGTAAGTTGTGCAGGAAAATCTAGATTTTGAAGATCAACGGGTGTTTGGGGAGTTCTTGGCTGAACCAGCCAACTCCCGAGAAGCACTTTCTGAAGAGCCCAACTAGTTTTGATCCTGGGCTTATCATTTGAGTTTTTCTTGTGAATGCATGAGAGGTTTTCTGAAGCATCTCATAGTAAATTTAAAATTCTAAAAATATTTCTGTGGCATACTGACAAATCTGGCTATTCAAAGCCTTTAAATTGTGAATATTGTAATTATTTAGCTGGTTTTAGGGTCTTAGTTTTAATCCTTGCATATAGTATTTCTGGGTGTTTTGTTTTTGTTGTTACAGGTTTCAAATCTGAAGATATAATCTTGTTCCGAAGCCAAATCTAGGCCCCGAAGGGTAAGATCTGGCCTCAGCATCAATTTTTGCAGGGATAATCTCCAACGGATTTTCGGATTTTTCAAATTTTCTGAAGAAATTCGAGGGGTTATCAAAGCAGTTTTGTTGCTCGGGGTTTTATCTTTTGCAGAACAAGAAAAAAAAATCAAAATTTTTTTAGGCAGGCTTGCTGCCCAAACCTTCACGCAGACATCTCCATCCGCAGCTTCAACTCCTTTCTCACGCTGCTACTCTCCTCGGCGTAATTTCTCGCTTCCACAGTCGCGCTGGCCATTCTTCCACGTTGCTTCCATCGTTTCCCTCATCAGCACGCTACCCTCAATCCATTGTTGGTCCCTACCAAATCCGCACGTATCTTCTTCCTCACCTTGCCCAGCTATCTAGCAAAAACTGAAGCGTCCACCATCGCTAAACTGTGTCTTCTCTGATCCTGTACGTGGCATTCAGCTCCTTGCCCATCCGCTGCCTTATCTCTCCCTCATCCGCTCCCTGACCACGTATTGTTGCCCAAGTCCCTTACGCTGCTACGCTTCCTCTGTTGCCCTTCACGTGCATCTCTCCATCTTGCTCTCAAACCTGCGTCGAGTTCCCCCATGCATCTGCATCCACCCTTCCATCCGCAGCTTCTGCTCCTCAAGGCTCACGTAAACGCAGCCTCATCCACAACCTTTCCCTTGCCAGCATTATCCCCTTCCAATTGCATCCCTTCCGCTTCTTGACTTGCAGCGTGGAGCTCTTCAATCTGCTCCTCATTGTTTCCTCCAAGCCTATAGTTGTAACTTCAACCTCTCATCACAACCCTACCCGCATTTCTCTTCTCTGCGACTGCTGCTCCTCATGCAAGCACAGCCTCATCCGCAGCTTTGTCCATCGAGCCCATTTTGCATCCAAGCTCCAACCTGCAACGTATTTCCTCCATTCTGTTGCCAGCTCCATCGGACCCTCTAGACCTACGTCCTCTGCTCCTCACGCGTACCTGCAGCTGCAAAACCACAAACATACATTTGATTTCATTGTAAGATATGCGTTTCTTTTAATTTGGTTTAGTCTTAGCTAGGGTGTACGTATTTTTTTTATTTCATTAACTTTTAGTTAGGTCTCATAAATTTTCAAAATTAAAAAATCTGAAAGTTAGGCTTTTATTTAGAATTTTGTTTTATAGTTTAGATTTTTTATTTTCATTTAGATTTAAATTTTATTTATTTAGATTTTAGTTCTGTTTTATTTTAAACTTAGAATTTTATAAAATATATATAAAAAGGGCACCAAAAAGTTCCTTTTAGGTTTTAGATTAGATTTTAGTTTAGATTAGATTTTAATTCTATTTAGATTTTAATTTTGTTTAAATTTTGATTTTAAAAATAATATCAAAAAAATATAAATAAATAAATAAAAATCCCAAAAGCATAAAATATTTAATCCTTAGGTTTTTATTTAGTCTTGTCTTAGTTTAGAATTTAGTTTTTATTTCATGATTTTGATCCTAAAATAAAAAAAGCATTAAAAAATAAAATATTTAAAAATTTAAAATTTAAAAAAAAAAAATATATATATATATATATATATGTATGTATATATCTTGAAAGAAAAGTTTTTTGTGGTATTTGACATAGCTAAATGCGCTTAAATTTTTATATATGAAGATTAGCTATCTAAAAGTGGTGATTCATTTTATGATCTGGTTAGCATTCAAATTCTATGGTTATTTAAAGCATTTGATCTTTTGAAGTTTAATCGCTAAAATTCTGTGCATTTATTGAATATCTTGCATTGCTTGGGTTATTTGATGGTAAATGATTGTTAATCTTGGAATTACAAATTTCATATTTTTTGCAGCAGTTGATAAACAATTATTTAATCATTCACTCCATAAGGCACTAGTACTAAGTATAACAAGATCTAGTCAAGTTTTAAAATCAATTAAGTGCTTGTTTCCCTCGCTGTGTCTCCCAACCCAGCTGGTTCCCAGTTGGTCTTCTTTTATCCCAAAAGTTCTACCCCCCTTAGCCTAGGGAGACGGCTTAAACGGATAAATCGGGGATCAAGGTGACAGCCCCTGGTCTGAGCATTGTCGCGGTGCTTAGACATTCTGTGCGACAACAGGAGGGAAATTTTGTCATTTGGAGGGAGGACATCTAGAGGCTCTTCTTCCACACTCTCCTTTGTTGGTTCGGGGTAAAGTTTAAACTCTCCTTGCTAGGCCATACTCTCAAGTTTCTTAGTAAGGATTTTTACTCCACTCCAAGCCATAGTCGATTTTGTGGTTGGAGGCCTTCCCTTGGATGGATCCCTTCTAATGGGGTCATGACTTTATAATTTCCCTTGATTAGCCAAGGGGTTAATTTCTATCGGGTTCAAAGCACTTGTCTGATTCCACAAGCACCAAATGACCAACTTAAGAGGGTTTTCTACTTGATCTCATCTTACTGCTTTATTCCTCTTGACTCCATAACCCTAAATATGATATTGGCATTGATCGTCATATTCCCCGATCACTCTTTTTACCCTCTTTAAAAAACCTTAAAAATCTCCAAAAACATATGTTTCACTCAAGCTACCACTGACATCACCTTGTGCCTATTTGACTAAGCCATAATGATCATAGTAGGGAAACCCCCTTTGAGTCGAAGGAGAGCCAGACTAAAGCAAGAGGACAAGTTGCTGAGGTGTAACATACAAAGTTCGTATTCTGCAATAATCTTCAAAACATTTGGTACACGAAAGCATCCATTGAAGATAAGAAATATATATATTGAATAGTGTATAAAATAGTTGATATGAGATGAGATTGTTACAAATGAGGGCCCGCTTATATACCTAGGCAGGTGCCCCTTTATGAACAATCATGTCCTTAGGGACATGCCTCTTCATTAATTAATCTATTATTATGATTATTATTTATTTATTTATATTTATATTATTTTTATATAAATTATATTCATAACATTGCCTTCCTCTTCAGAAAGATTGGTCCTTGTTGTCGCGCGGATTGACACGACAACCCTCAGATCGGGGGCTGTCACTCTGATCCCCGATCCCTCCGTTTAAGCCTGTCTCCCGCGGCTAAGGGGGGTAGTCCCTGTGAGATGATGAGACCAACTGTCGACCAGTTGGTTGGGAGACACGAGACACGATATGAAAAGCACTAGATGAATTTGATTAATTTAGCAGACCAGTGCCTTAAGAGATTTTTATTACAATGATTACTTGTTAAATGATATAGAAGAATAAACCGTGAACAACAATCATCTATCATCAGCTAAATCACAATGACCAAAACGATATCCGGCAACTGAAAATTTCGAAAAGATGAATGTTAAACCACCACGAGAATCCTAGACCATTAACTAGATATCATATTCGCATCTCGACTTGAAAAATTCAGATCTTAAGATATAACATGAAAAATAACTGAAACTGGCAAAAATGATTTTCCAAATTTTTTATGTGATAAAATGAAACCTAAAAACCCTAAACCCTGATAAAAACTGCATAAAGCAAAAAATTTGAAACCCTAGATCAGAGAAAATTGAAACCCTAAGACAACTGATTAATTTACAGATTTGGCCCCTTAACAGCCAGATTCAGCAATAAGAACGGAAATATTTTAACGAAACGAAAATTTCAGATTTGTCACTGTGAAGAACTTCAGAAAATTTCTCATGCAAATCAAATAAATAAACCGAATGATAGACCCAGGATCAAATCCAACTGGGCTCAGCAAAAAATGCTTGCGGGAGTTGGCTGGTTCAGCCGAGAACTTCCCCGAACGCCCACAAAATTCCTTCAGAAAATGTTTTCTGCACAGCTCAAAACAATCGTCAACAAAGAGGGCAAAAATGTTGCGAGATCTCAAACAGTAATGGAGATACCTGCCATTACTTCAGAAACCCTAACAGCACCCAAACCCCAGCAAGTGAACAAGATACCTGTGCTCACAATACTCTATAAGAAGCTAATATTAATGGCTGAAAATAACATATGCAAAAAATGAAATGATCTCACAGCATTCCAAGAGAGTAACACCAGCAAGATATGGACCCCAAAGTCTTCCTTTATTAACCAGAAACAGATTTACAAGAGAGCTTCTTCAGTCTTAGACTCACAGATCGAATGAATCGACAATGACTCCTAGCACCCTATTTAAAGGAAATGACTCCAACGGCTAGTTCGATTGATCCATGTAGAAATGATCTCGACCGTTGATGAGGATCAAGACATCTCTTGATCTCATCCGTCGATTTATTCAATTAATTTTTTATTATTATTTTTTAAATTTAAAATTTCTTATTATTTATTTTATTATTATTTTTTAAACTTTTAAATTCTTTTTATTATTTTTTATTTATTTCATTTTTTTAAATTTTTAAATTTTTTTATTATTTATTATTTTTAAAATTTTTAAATTTTTAAATTTTTTTTATTATTTATTATTTTATTGTTATTTTTTAAATTTTTAAATTTTTTTTTATTATTTTTTATTTATTTCATTTTTTTAAATTTTTAAATTTTTTTATTATTTATTATTTTATTATTATTTTTTAAATTTTTAAAAAAAAAAATTATTATTTTTTATTTATTTCATATTTTAAATTTTAAAATTTTTTATTAAATTTAAAATTTTTTATTATTTATTATTTTTTTTTTAATTTTTAAATTTTTTATTATTTATTATTTTATTTTATTTTTTAAATTTTTAAATTTTTTATTATTTATTATTTTTTTTTTTATTTTTTTTTTTTAATTTTTAAATTTCTTAATTTTTATTTATTTTATTATTTTATTTCATTTTTTAAATGGATCATCGAACTAAACCTTTGGAAACATCACCCAGGACCTAGGACTTAGGACTTAGGACTCACGAGGGGATTTAAAACATTTTTCGACCCTCAAGACACATTACATCATGACTTTTACAACTTACATCTCAAGGGGACAAGCCCACTTAACACAGACCCTCATAAATCACCCAGTTCTGCGACACAACTATAATCTAGCATATTAACACACTAGGATTCTCCTAAAGTTCTAATGACAAAATCCATCCCGGCTTTGGGGTCAGGTTTGAAGGAAAACTCTGCCGATCCATGGATCGGTGAGACGAAAAACCTTCCGGGACATAGATTATCATAGAAAGTTAGGTCCACCTAGGCAATTTTACATACATGACTCTGATCTGCTTAGATTATTTACAATTCATACATGTAGACTGGGTTTACAATTGAAATGATCAAGCTGCTGATGACTATAGGCTTGCACGGACACTTCGTTCAGGTGCTACCCCTTTCTACCAAGAAAAGAGGGTGTACTGCATGGGAAGTTGACCAGTAGAGGTCAACAGTCCTCAAAGCTTATTGCTAACAAGGTGTGTCATATGTTTCTTGTCTTGTAATCTGTTCACATCTTTTACGAATTCTTGGAGTTGTCATCTTCGTTGATACAAGATGATGTGATCCTAAGAGTGAATAAACAAAATTATCACGCTGAGAAGGGATCTAACCATCCTAAATCGATTTTTTGTGTAACCTTGAAATTATTTATAGCTGGGATAATTTGTTACTGTAAGACTTGATTGTGCAAACTTTAGCATTCTTTGGAACGTAAGTTTGTTGTTTCAGTTCGGAGTAATACACTTGTGATTTGGGTGTAAAAAAGGAGTTCTTGTGATCTGATTTCCCCTTATCTTGTTTGTGTCGATTTCTTGATTTACTTGCAGTATCTGATTTCCTTTAAGTACGGAAGTCACTTGGTTAATTGTTGGATCTTCACTTGAAATCTTCATCGTTTGAACTGCAACATCTAATTATCTATTTACTTCAACTGGCTTGCCATCTTCTTGAGTTCTGATATTGACTGGATCAGTATTCATTCTTTTTTCTTTAACTTGGATGGTTACATCAGAAGATTTTGATACGTCTTTCGTGATGAGTTCTTCTAAGTTGTTTTTCAACGATTTCTTGTCGTTTTTAAGTTTCTTAATTTGTGTCAATAATTCCTCGTTGTGGTCCTTGAGGCGAGTAACTTCTTCATTCCGACTTGTATGGGATTCATGGGATGATGGTATGATGACAAAAGAAGTGAAGCAGGTCAAGGGATTAAAGTTCTTTCAATCAAGGAAGTTGCCAACGGAAGACTAGATGACCAAAAGAAAGAGATGAGGTACGTATGCTTGCACTTGACAAAATAAATTCATGTCATATGGTTGCAGATATCATGAATAAGTGATCTATCTCAAGAGCATGATCAAAAGAAAGGATCTTCGCGTGTGAAAGGATGCATGAAGGCATGGTTCACACATTGACTAGATGAAATCAACATAATATGTCCTCAAATGAAATATGAGGTGGTTGACAAAATTGAAGGAACCATGAGTGGAAGTTCCTGGGAGGAAATGTGTGAATAAATAAAGGAAGAGATCATGAAAAATGCAACTATGGAGAAGGCAATCAACATCCAAGGACTATAAGATTTGACTGTGATATCTCTGTGGGAAAGATATGAAGATCCTGATAAAGTCTGAAAAAGAAAGAGACCCTTGACGTTGTATATCTTTGGAGATGTGTCAATATATACGCAGGATGTTGATGCAAACAAGGAGATGTCATGAGGAAAGACCATCACAAAGGTATTTTTGATTTAATGTTCATTTTATATTTTTGAACAATTTTTGGATAGGCTAATGCAGGGCTACCAAGGGAAGAGTTGTAGATGTCATTTACAACTGATGTTCATATGGTAGGTGTTAGGACCTCATATTGTCCCTTTTTGACCATACATTTTGCCATGATATCATCCTTTTCAACCTATATTTAAAAGTCCTTGTTAGTGTTTTAACCCAATTATCCCAAAGGTATGCAATGATTCTTCTCATCACTATACGTTTAATTATTTAGCATATAATCACGATATCTTCATAGTTAATCTTTAAATTGTTAAGTTGTTGAACAGTTAAAGAATGATGTGCAGTCCGCGTTGCTGAAACTGCCTGGAGTTTGCAAGACTATTTTTGCAGTTGCTGAAACAGTAAGAACGGCACGTAAATCTCGAAGCTGAAACAGTTGAGATTTGCATTCTAAATTTGACAACAACAGAGGAACCAGACTGATCACCGAGGAAGTTGTTGCACTGGATGTAACGCCCATAATCTAAAGACAGTATTACTGTAACAGCATTTTGTTGACAGGAAACTGATTTCCCTATTTTTGTATAATGGGTTAAAATAGAATTTATAATGTAAATCTTTTGTAATAGATGTCTCATCTTTATAAAGAGGAAACATCTACATTATAGGGGATGAACAGACTGTGGAAAAGGCTCAGTTGAAGGAACAGGACTAGAATCCTTTTTGTAATATGACATATTGATGGATGAATAAGATTTTGTTCTGAACATCTCTTTCTAGTTCTTGTCTCCTGGGGAATCTTGTGAGAAGGACAAGGCCCACCTTCATCACAAGATTCACCCATTTTACTTCTGCAGTGTGTTAAGTGTGTCTTTTATTCATGCTTTGTTAACAGAACTGTTTATCGAGTATCATTTCGCTGAAACTCTGTTTTCCTTTTCAATTGATTGTCGCAGCGTCTATTTTATCAACAATTAATTCATGTGTGTTGCAATTAGATTTACAGAGCAAGGTGGCAGCTTGATAATCAGGAACAGGTGTTGAAGGTTCCCGCTCTGGGAATAGGGTCCTGTTCTCTGTTACAACACAGCGAGTACTCTCCTGTGCAGATTGATCCTTTAGATTTCTTTCTTTTAAAGCATTCTTCGGTAACTGTCTGCAACAGGTTGTTTTGCTGTAACTCAGAGTGGAACTTCAGTTTGTTTAAGGCAAAGTATGACCAGTTTTTACTACAACTTTTGTTGCTTTTAAGATTGAGTACATATAATACGCAGTTGCCTTTGAAATAACAAGACTTCCTCAGGTTGACAATTTATGTAACACTTTGTTGTTTAATTCAATAAGTAATTAAAATGACCAACATTTTGGCGTCGTTGCCAGGGAAGGCAATTATAGATTTTAAAAGCACTAATGATTTTCTTGTAGATATACAGGATGCATGAGAGGACGCAAGAAAACTAATCCTACAGGTGGCAAGGGCAAAGGAAGAGGAGGAAGAAAAACTTTCATCAATGAGATTATTTCAAAAGATGAGACATCCTAGAGGCTAAGCTCTCGGAGACCACAGACTCAGCACTCTCTCCAAACGGACTACCAAACAAAGGAAGTAGTGGGACCTCAAAGGGTTGTAGAAACAGTAGAACATACCGAGGAACCAGTGGAGGAAATTGAAGAACCAATAGAAGATATTGAAATTGAAGAACCAATAGAGGATATTGAAGTTGAGGAACCAGTTCAGGACATTAAGAGTCCAACAGAAAACACTGAAGACCGGGCAAGTGCAACAAGAAAGCAACCAATGGATGGAAACAATGAAGGAATCTTTGGTGGAGGACGTAGAGGCGAAGGAAGAGGCGAGAATTTTCTCTCTACCTTGGAATTCCCTATTGAGGAACTTCCCAGAGGTACAACTCCTATGAAGAATATTCCACTCTCAGTACTACCTAACTTCCATGGTTTATCCTCTGAAGACCCTGATAAGTTTCTTTTTGAATTTGATATATTGTGTAGAAGTTATGATTATGTTAATAATGTTCAAAAATTGAAGTTGTTTCCAGCAACATTATAAGGAAATGCACTAAGGTGGTTTATGAGCTTGGGAGGTCATGTGATCACAACATGGGATCAGATGAAGGAGAAATTTCTAGCCAAATACCAAGACTATTGCCGGACAAGAGAAAAAAGCGAGGAATTATTCAAGATGGTTCAGAAGGAGGATGAAAATCTGGAGGACTTTGTGGAAAGACTTCAGTATAATCTGCAGAGATCTGAGCACCTTGATGTAAGTAAAGATATTCTTAAAACAATATTATTGAAAGGGGTAAGGGATGATTGTTTAGATATGTTAAATATGCGTGGTAAAGGGGATATATCTAAAGAATCGTATGATGAAATCATTAACCTCTGCAAGAGGTGTTCAAGAGGAGCTGCAAATAAATCAAAGAGCAGGGATAGTACTTATTCAAGGGTCCAGAAATCAGCCAGTGGAGGAGCAACAAGAGTTGAAATAGGTAATCTACTTGAGGAATTCAAAACTGAAATGTTAAGTTCTTTTGCTTCACAGATTGATACCTTGCAGGTTAAAAAGAAGCAGGCAGAGGCAGAAGCAGAAGCTGCTTTGGCCATTTTCTGCCCTAAATGCAGAGAAAAACATCCGTTAAGGGAATGTCCACTGGACAAGGTACCAATCTGCACCATTTATGAGAAGGACCATGAAACTCAACAATGCCCCTCTTTACCAGGAATAAAGGCAGCATTACAACCAACTGAGGAGGAAGCTGAAGCAATTTATCTGCTAACACAATGGAGGTAATGGCAACCACGAGGACAAGGTACGAACTCTAGTATGCCATTTAATCATTGGAATAATTATCCTTCTTTTAATCAAGCAAATTACCCGCCCTTTAACCAAATGCAATACCCACCCTTTAATCAGATGAATTTCCCACCCATGCAGCAAACAAACCCTCCCTTTGTAGACCCTGCAATGTGGACTCCCTGGCTTCTACAGCAATCCTATTTTAACCAACAGAACCCAAACTGGAGAGCTCAACAAACTCCATTCACAAACCAATTTCCTCAGTTCCAGCAACAACTTTCTCTCCCGTCAGGTATCCCACCGAATAATCAGACCATGAAGCCTCAGCTGCCTGTACAACCAAACCCCAACCCTAATAATAATAATAAAGTTGTGCAAGTCATTGACATTCAGAACCTACCTACATCTCCTGTGCAATGTAACGATATTCATTTATGATCTGGGAGAATAGTTGAGCCAATCATTGACGATATTACCTCTTCTGACTCTGATAAGGAAGAGACAGAAAAGAATAATTTACCGAATAAGGGTGCTGAAACAGTCAAGCCATCCTCTAACAAAACTGCTGAAACAATCGAGCCATCCTCTAATAAAACTGTTGAAACAGTAGAGCCACCATTCCCTGAACGTCTAGCTCTTGCTAAGACACCTGAGCCACCTGTTTTTAATCTTCTAGGGGAACTGCAGAATCTTTACGTTAAAATTCCACTTTTACAAGCACTCAGAGATGTGCCAATCTATGCCAGAACCGTCAGAGACATTTGTATCAAGAAACCTGGTAGGAAGGCTAAAGATCCCCTTACAGTTCATGTGATGGGTGATCTAGCTGCTTTAATGTCAGGAAAAGTTCCTCTTGTAAAATATGGTGATCCTGGTCACCCTACGGTCACAGTACAGGTCGGAAAAACTATTGTTTCACGAGTTCTGGTAGACCTAGGTGCTGCTATAAATATTATGACCCTTGAAACTGCACAGCTGTTACAGTTGAAAAATGTAATTAGAGAGACACCAACTATCCTGGAATTAGCTTATCGTTCCACAATCAAACTAGAGGGGGTCATTGAAGACCTGATCATTTCAATCGAATCTTGGAATTACCTAGTTGACTTTGTTGTATTACAGACTAAAGCAAAGTTGGGGGGGCATCCTCTGCTTTTGGGGAGACCCTGGTTGGCTACAGCAAATGCTTTCATCAGCTGTAGATCAGGCTCAATGACAATTTCTAATGGATGTGAAACTAAGTAGCTTACGCTATACCCTCATGCCACACCTATGATTAACAATGATGATTCTGTATGGTTAGACTATGAGGATAATGATACTCAACCCATTTTGACCATTGGACAAGCCTTAACTCTTAAAGACACCACAGAAGATGAAGTAATTAGTAATTTTATTTCTGAACCTTCCTCAGTTACTTCTGAAACATATAATCAGTTAACTGCAATTCTGGATCCTGAAACACAGGAAAAGTTTAAATTTGAAAATCTACCTCAAACATCAACTGCTATCTCCTCTAAAAGCATGACAGTAGAAATCGAACCTGGCAAAACATTGAACATAAACCCCAATTTATCAGATGCTGAAACACAACAGCTAATGAAGTTGCTCCGTGAAAACAAGGAAGCATTCGCATGGGACTACACAGATATGAAGGGGATCTCTCCTGAATTGTGTACTCATCGTATCTATATTAAGGAAGGGGCCTGACCAGTCTGTCAACCCCAGCGGCGAATGAATCCCAATTTGAGGGAAATTGTTAAGGAAGAACTTCAAAAGTTGCTTAATGCAGGGTTTATATACCCCATATCTGACAGTGAATGGGTTTCTCCGTTGGTAATAGTACCTAAGAAAAACGGGAAATGGAGAGTGTGTGTAGATTATAGAGCCTTAAACAAAGCCACTCAAAAAGATCATTTCCCCTTGCCATTTATTGATCAGGTGTTGGACAGCTTGTCAGGAAAGAAATTCTTTTCCTTTTTAGATGGTTTTAGTGGATATAACCAAATCAGAATTGCACCCCAAGATCAAGACAAGACCACTTTTACTAGTCCTTGGGGGACTTTTGCTTATAGAGTTCTCCCATTTGGACTATGTAATGCTCCAGCAACGTTTCAAATAGCAGTGATAGGAATCTTTTCTAATATGCTTAATGATTCTTTGGAGATATTTATGGATGATTTCACTCCCTATGGTGTGACCTTTGAAGATGTATTACAAAACCTTGAGAAAGTACTTAAACAATGCATACAAGCCAATATTTCCTTGAGTACCGAAAAATGTCATATGATAATGAACGAAGGAATTGTGTTAGGACACTTCATTTCATTCCTTGGGATTCAAGTAGATCCATCCAAAGTACAGGTAATTCAGACCCTTCCTATTCTTAAAACACAAACTGATGTAAGAAGTTTTTTAGGACATGCTGGATATTACAGAAGATTTATCAAAAAAAATTCTAAAATAGCTTCTCCTTTGTTTGTGTTACTTACGAAAAATGTTGAATTTAAGTGCACTGATGCGTGTCAGAAAGCATTTGATGAACTTAAGCATCAGTTGTCTACAGCTCCTATTCTGACGGGACCTGATTGGGCACTTCCCTTTCATATATCCTCGGATGCTTTGGATACTGCAATTGGAGCTGTCTTGGGACAAGAAGAGAATAATCTTCCTTATGCTATCTATTTCATTAGTAAGAATATGACCCCTGTTGAGCTTAATTACACAGTCACTGAGAAAGAATTTTTAGCCGTTATTTATGCTATTAATATATTTCGACATTACATTACTGATTATCCTACTTTTGTTCATACTGACCACTCGGCTATCAAGTATTTAATGAATAAATCTGTCACAAATGCTCGAGTTACCAGGTGGTTATTGTTACTACAAGAATTTGATATTACAATTGTAGATCGACCAGGTAAAGAAAATGTAGTTGTTGATTTCCTTTCTCAGATAAAAACTGATGATAATACTCCAATAGATGATTCCTTTCCTGATGAATACTTGTTTGCAGTATCTGCTCACTCACCATGGTATGCAGACATTGCCAATTACCTGGTTGCAGGGAAGCTAACATCACACCTATCACATCGGGAGAAAAGAAAGATCATTCAACAAAGTGCTCAGTATAGCTGGATAAGTGGGTGTCTTTTTCATACAGGACTTGATCAGGAAATCCGAAGATGCATTAGAGAAGATGAGGTTTATGATATATTGAAGGCTTGTCATGATGGCCCTTGTGGTGGGCATTTTGCTGATAAGAGAACAGCACATAAAATTCTCAGGATGGGTTATTATTGGCCCTCACTTTTCAAGGATGCAAAGAAATATGTCAGGGCCTGCGACAGTTATCAGAGAATGGGCCAACCCAATCATAGAGATGAAATGCCACTGAACCCTCAGGTAATACTTGAACCCTTTGAAAGATGGGCTCTAGATTTTGTAGGGCCCATCAATCCTCCATCCAACCAAAGAGTTTATATATTGGTTTGTACAGATTATATGACTAAATGGGTGGAAGCTAAGGCACTTATTAAAGCTAATGAAGAATCTGTTTTAACCTTTTTATTTGAAGAAATCTTCGTTAGATTTGGAGTGCCTAGAGAACTAGTCACAGATGGAGGACCTCCTTTCAATTCTCATGGTTTTAAAGCTACGCTTCAAAAAAATCATATCAATCATAAAATGACTACACCTTACCACCCCTAATTCTTGAGGAAGGTGATTGAACTCTGAAAGCCAAGAACCAGAGATTTTCCTGCTGGAGTGGATATCAGCCTGGACCTTTCTATGCATATACTGAAGAGCAATGGAGGTGGATAGTTCTGAGGGACTATGGAGTAGAGAAAGAAGATCCCCTTGTGTTGTATGTGTAGGTATTGTGGGTGTTAGATAGTTTCTCTATCTGTAATAGAATCAGCAGTGAAAAGAATGAAATCTTTGTTGGATGCTAAATATATTAGCCTAGACCTTCCTATGCACATATGCACATATTGAATAGCACTAGAGGGAGAACACTCTAAGGGATTGTTGTGCAAAGACAGGAGATCTTCTTGTGTTCTATGTGTAGGTATTGTGGATGCTAGATAGCTGCTCTACCTTTAGAAATCCTTACAATAAGCTATTTGATTGAGAAACTCTCGTTTGCATGAGTTAAAGATTTGCCCTAAATTATTCTTGCATTACCTCTTCGCCCTAGTGGAATTATAGCCTCGCTAGGGGGTAGGCTATTGTAGAAAGATCAAGTGCAACAAAGCGTACAGTTAGGTGGAAAATTACTTAGCCTCGATCAATTTCCTAGTTTGCAGATTTCAAGAACAGATAAATCATTTTATTCTTCTTCATAATTTGTTATGATTATGCATATTGCTAGTTTTTTACTATTTTGAATGTTGAAGATTTCTTCCTACATATTGTTGTTGTAGGTAGTGGGAAGTATATATATATACACATGGCATTTATTATCTGTAGATGAAATCTTATAATATGTTGTGCATGCTAGTTCAGTTCTTGCAAATTTGTTGGTAAGTGAAGTTCAAGCCAATGCTCTACTCAATATCTTGTTTTATCAAGAAAATTTATAGTTAAATTGGAGAATATTTCTTGGTTAAATCTTGAAAGCATGCATTCACCACGGTATTGGAAAGGAAAAATATGCTTGTTACAGGAATTTAGACCTATGAGGAATACACCTTTACTTATAACATGAGAATGTCGTTGCCTCTTAATTCTTTGGTTACTCAACTCATTAGTGGAATGTTAACCGTTATAATGAAGGGTGATTAAATGGTGTTGGGAACGAGTTAATTTGGAAGTTAACCTTAAAGAGTTTTTTTTATGAAAGAAAAAAAATATGAGGGATATCTTGGGGTTTTTGTGTATTGTAATAAAAATATATATCTTGTGTGATATAGCATGTATCGCATAAGATAATTATTTGTTGTGACATAGCATGTATTGCATGAAATAAATATCTATTGCAACACAGCGTTACCATAGAACATAAATATTTCTTACAATACAATATGTATCAGGTAAGATAATTCTTTGTTGTGATATAGCATGTATCGCACAAGAAAATTATTTGCTATGATATAATATATGTTGCTAAGAAGTTGTGAATTGGATGTAGTTCAGGTGATTGGGAGAAATGTTGTTAACCTCCCCACACATGTCCAATTCTCACATGTCACATGTTGAGCTCATAATGAGTATATTTGTGTAATGGCTTCAAGCCTTGTTGTTTGAGCATCCCTCAAAGACTGAAACATGTATATTCCTTATATGGAATATAAAGATATTTCTTCAGAGAAAGAAAAATATGTTGCTAAGAAGACAAATCTTGAGACTTATGGAAATTTTAAGGAAACTTAGAGTTTTCTTTCGTATCACATGAAAAGATTTTTCGGTAGTGCGATACATTGAACGAGAAGAAAGTCCTAGGGCACAATAAAGAAGGAGGCGATTGCTTGTCACAGGAAAGATAAATAATCTGTGCAACGTGCTTTGAGAAAAGAAAATAATTTGGTGCACTATGTAGAGAAGGAAAAAAAGATAAGAGAGAAAAATGAAAAAACAAAAAGAGGAAGAAGAAGACTTGTTACCGAGGAGATAAATTTTTCATGTGATATGTATTTCTTTATCAGATTATATGTGATAAAGGCGAGAAGGATAAGAGTCAAGGGTCACATCATACCTCACCTTTCCAAAAAGAAGACAGCAGGCCATGTTGACAACTATCTTAGGGATGTACCAGGGTTTGAGTTAAGTCAGGAAGTTGGTGCTCAAAGATAAACTTAGAACTATCAAGATGACCAAGTCTGAGTCTATGATCTCATACCTTACCAGATTCACCCAAGTGAGGGACGAGTTAGATGGAGTTGGGGGGAGAGTTTCAGATAGAGACCTTGTGAATTTTGCACTATTGGGCTTCGCCAAGCCATGGGAAAACTTCACTGACATAGTGAGTGGCAAAGAAAAGCTTCTAGGTTAGGAGCGTCTATGGAATGATTGTGTGCAAGAGGAGATCCAAAAGCAAGCTAAATATGGGTCTCAAGCGAAGACTGAGGAAGAGGAGAATTTTTCCCTAACTGACCAAGGGGGCAAGGCCAAGGGAAAGAAAAATCTAGGAGGGGTCAAGTCCATTTTAGGAGGAAAGAAAAAGAAAGATCTTGGCAAATTGAAGTGCTTCTCTTGTCATTAGTTTGGGCACTATTCCACCAAGTGTCCAAACAAGAAGAAGGGATCCAAGAAGGATCACATGGCAACATCAACAAAGGTGGAGGAGTTCACCTCTTAGTTCAAGGATTTTTCTCTCATAGCTTGCATGGCAAGCTCAGTTGCCAACAGCGTGTGGTATATTGACAATGGAGCATCCTGTCATATGATTAGGAACAAGGGATATTTCAGCCAATTGATAGAGAAGGATATGCAGTTTCATATAGAGATGGGAGATGATGGTAAGTACCTAGCACAGGGCATGGGTATTGTCAAGTTTGAGAGGGAGTATGGGAATCCTCTCTAACTTAGAGATGTCATCTATGTCCCAGTGTTGAAGAAAAAACTTATTTCAATCTCAACCTTGGAAAACAAAAAGGTTATGAGGTTATCTTCAATAGAGGAAATGTTGGGTGTGGAGCCTGATTATCTTCTATATTCAAAGGTATCGCCACATAGGACCCCAGCTTGAAATGGGGGCGGCAACGCCGCCCGTAAAATATTCGCTGCAGGGGGGGTCCAGGGGGGCGGCTGCGACCTTTGGGAGCCCCCCCCCCCTGGCGGGGGGTTCGGGGGCAGCGCCCCAGAAGCTAAAAACAGCTGTAAAATTGCCTTGTAAAAGTATAGTAATTTCTAGTCAATCTGGGCCGTTCATTAGGCGGATGATCTGACGGTAGAACTTATGTTTAGTTTAGGGTTTTTTGCCCTAGAACGAAACCCCTCTCTTTGTATGAGGGTATTGTATTTGAGGCTGTGTGATAGATGTGTATTTTGTGAGCGAGAAACAGAGAGGTGAGACTGTGAGAGAAAACAAAGGATATTACAGCGGATTTGCTGTAGGTTGTGTCTCTTCATTTTGCTGGATAATAGAAAGGAAGGACTGGCTGTTCGGGGTGGACGTAGCCCAAACTGGGTGAACCACGTATATCTGTGTCTCTCTTGTTTTGTGCGTTTTCTGTGTTTATATTTCTGCAATATTTTATGTGTTCCATTGCTCCGTAATATATAATTTTCTAACAGGAAAGTCTTTCCTCAAGCCCTTGAATACTGGAGCCATGAAGCAGATTGGAGTTAGGGTGAAGAACCTCTAGATGTTATAGTTTGAGATAGAAGCGTCCTTGAGTAAAAAAGAAATCAGTGCTCATAGATGTCACCTTGGAGAGCTTTGGCATAGGCGTATGGGTCACTTACAACATGGAGCGTTGAATATTTTAAGGGAGATTGCCACAGTACAGTGTAGATCAGCATGATGTGTGTAAGGGTTGTGTTATCGCTCAAACTAACAGGGTACCTAAGGGGACTCCCAAACGAGAAAATGCTAGGCCAAGGGCAACAAATGGAGACTTGGCCCACTGTCAACTCAACTAAGGCTCCCTTCTATTTACGAACTTTCACCGATGGGAGGAGACCCAATATGTATGGAGTCACCAATGAAGAATAAGTCAATGGATATGAGTGACCCGAATAAACCCTTTCCCAGAAAATTTTGAAGGATGGAGCTTGCTTGCTTTCTAAGCAAGGTACTACATATTCTAGGGAAAGGAAGAGAGGATTTGAGGGCTAGGTTTATGGGATAAGACTTGTGAAGGAGTTCTCGATCCCTAAGATCCTTATTAGAATTAGTATCTCGGATGGTTCTTGAAGAATGATCTTTTAAAGGAGCGAACCACACAAGGCCAAGTGGACCCAGTCTAGGGTACGAAGAAAGATTTTAGCAACCAATGATATTCTTACCCTAGACAAGGTGGGGAAGGATCAAAGAATGTATTTTCACTTGAAGATGTTGTTTTGACTCTATGAGGTACTAGCCTTGGGGATGGCAGGGCAAGTTTTGATCCCGGAGCCAGGGCTTGGCATTTCTCCCAACTCCACTGTCGAAATGGTTTCACAATTGGAGGAGAGCTAGGAGAAAGGCTAGAGCAGGAGACCCTAAGAGATCGAATTTTTTTGGTGGCTAGCTTGTCGGGAAATTGATGCCCTACGTACCCCAACTTGGCTAGACCTGGAAGGAGGTGAAAGAATATGAGTTTTAGTGACCACCCTTGGTAGATCAGTGCCATAATCTTTGGGAGAATGGAGTCTATGATGAATATGAGTAGGATTTCATGGTTCCTAGTCGTAGGATTTCAAGGTTCCCAGTCAAGAAGGCCTCAAGATCACTTTGCTTGCTTTCCAAGTCAAGAAGAAGCAACCTCGCAGCTTTTATACTTCGATGTGCAAAAGGAATGGCTTATCAAGGTCGAATTCTTTGATAGAACCCCTAGGAGATTTCATTCATATTACATGGCCCATACATTGGCAGACGCTATAATAGTGACAAAATTCCACAATTTTTAGCAGTAAATGCATGCAGCAATTAGCCCTAGAACAGTGAAAATCCCAATCCAATGTATATAACAAAGTAAAACAAGAATAACATTAAAAGCATGTACTTACATATAACAAAATATATCCAACCATTCACAATTGACAAGAGAGAAACTCCAAGAGAAGATAGACCAATATCCACACATCAAAATTCATCCATAAAGCTTCAATTCGTCCTCTAGAAAAAGTGCGAAAATATCAAGAGAGAGAAATGATCCAATCCAAAGTGATGATGAGAAAATAAGCTCATCTCACTTGTATTTATACACAACTTAGGAGTTCGAATTAGCCTCCTTGGCCTACATAAGCCCCAAAAATAAAATAATGTTCTAATAATTCAACTTTTGGTGACAAGCCCACCAAACTAGCTCATAAATGAAAAAGTAAGCCTCTCAAGAGGTCAAATAATAATCTATGCATGTCATAGGGCCCTCTAAGAAGCCCAATGAGGTTCCTAGGTGCCACAATAAAGAATAGGACCCTCAAAAGCAGTGGACAAGGGATTGGCCCCTTGTAATAACATGTGGTGCTCCAAATGACATGTGGAGGCACACAAGTGTCCTCATGGGTCTCCAAATAAATTGAAGATGTTTGTAGATCGCCTGCAAGGGCTAGTATGATGGTGTAGGTGATGCCACATCATCATGCAAGTCCGGGATCATCCGCCAAGAGAATGGTACAAGTTTGGGGTCAGTTGAGCATGATGGATCAGGTGCATCCTCCTCGTCCAATAAGTGAACCATGAGCAATCTCTGAATGGCTATGGGAATCCATGGAGTGCAATCTGTTGTTGTGGAGGCCCATGGCTCTTAACGCACACCCTACATGTGTCAATGTAGCCCTCTGGAGGATTAGGATCCCTATAAGGAGACCAAATCCAAGATGGAAACCATCTGCAATCCTGCATAAGATCCAATGTGTCCCCTAGCCTGCCAGTACACAAGTCATTAGACAAATCGAGTAAATAAGCTTACCAGTCATGGACCACATGTGGGGACTTCATAATGGCCTGCCCTTCCATAATGGGCTTCGGGATGTGCCAATGTCTCCTAAACTCCAAATGGGGTTAACCAAGTACCCTATTAGGTGGTTTCTACTTCTAAAGTACATCCTTCAAGGTACATCCTTCAAAGTTGGTGGCATGTGACAGATAGGTGAATGATGTAGGGGATGAGAAGGGGCAGCCCTGGGCCACATGTTGGGGTGCATGGGTAGCTAATAAAAGGGAAGCCCACACTTTGGTTTATATTGTATAGGAGGGAGCAAGCGTGGTACATGAGGTGCCCCAGCCTTGATTTTTCCACCCTTCTTTATATGCCTTTTGCCTGTTTATGATTTTTCTTTGATTAAATGCTCGGGGCTCAAGGGGTAAGAGCATGATGTATGATGTAGCAGTGGATACCCCCTTTTAAAGTAGGGTCGTTCATTGCCCATCAGGGGTTGGAACAATCATGGGTTCTTATTTGATGAAGAAGGCTCATAGAACCTGTAGGAACTAGGGTGATGGCCATGATGATGGGGTAGAGCTCATGCATTGGCTTTTGCCCACGTGCTAAATGTGTTTGTCCCAAGCATCTTTTGCATTTTGTGGTACATTCTCCTGTTAAATGTCGCCAAAATGCTTTTACTTTTCCTTTTAGTTGCATCAACCTCCAGAGCATCATTCTAGGCCTGATCCAAGGTGTGGGCAAGGGGAAGGGGAGAGCTAGCCCTATGTGGACCAGTGGAGGAATGTAGACCCAAGTGGGAGAAATGATGAATGGGGAAGTAATGAGTGGAAAGTGGGTAATATATGTGGATGAGGGAGCGAGACGACCCATCCAAAATCAAAGGTTTCCGGTGAAATACCATCCCTATAGCCAAATTGTCAGTAAAAGAGATCCCATGGGACTAGAATCCAAGGTTAATCATCCAAAAGGAGACTAGGGGACAAGAGCACAGACCTAGCCCATTCTTTCTGTCGAATCCCCCCATTAATCCATGCCCAGAAGTGTCCATGATAAGCAAACTACAATACTCAATTACCAAAGGACAAGGCATACCTTTAGTTTCGAGAGGCCCACCTTCAAACATATGATCATGGCAGATGGGCGAGGGACCACATGGCTGGCTCAGGTGGCAAAGAAGTGGCACAACGAGCTAGCAGGTGGTTGCAAGGGGCAGATGGTTGTTGGCTGAGGACCATCTTGGAGAAAAAAAATTCTCCAGGGGATATTACCCACAAAATTGTGGGTAACAGGTTGCACACTTGGGAAGTATTCCAAGACATCCTTTTCCAACAAATACAACAAGGGCAAGAGCATCTTGGAGCTGGTACATTCATATGTATGCCGACCATTTTCTTCTCTGCCCTTGATGGGATACAGATACTATGTCACCTTCATTTATGACCACTTGAGAAAGACATGGACCTTCTTCATGAAGAAGAAAAAGTAGGTCTTCTCGAAGTTCGCAGAATTAAAAGCCTTGGTGGTGAACTAGACTAGTAGGAGGATCAAGGCGCTGAGGTCAGATAATGGTGGGGAATACATCTCCAACTCCTTCAGAGACTTGTGTGTCAAGGAGGGCATTAGGAGAGAGCTCATAAACCTCATAAACCTCAACAGAAAGGGGTGGTTGAGCGCAAGAACTAGATCATTGTTGGAGCGGCCAGGGCTATGTTGCATGACCAAGGGCTACCTATGTTTCTTTGGGCAAAGACATGTAGCACAGCAGCCCTTTTGCATAACAAGAGTCCATATAGGGTGCTAGGCAAAGTCACACCAGAGGAGGCTTTCACGGGCAAGAAGCCTGACGTGTCTCACTTCCGATCTTTGGCAGCGTTGTTTACTATCGTGTGTCTTCTAATAACTGGAAAAAGCTAGAGCCCATGATGCAGGAGCATCATCCCTAGGCAACACATTTTGTTCCAAATCCCAAGGGATCCTGAAATTTCTTAAGGGGAAACAGTTTTTTTGTAAATTTGTATAAATCATAATTAGTGAAATTTAATATGTATACGTGTCCTGATTCTAAAGGAATCTAGGACTGACATGGGTTAGGTTGTAGGTAGTTGAATGAACTAGTTTTGTTGTGCCTTGAATAGTTTACCTTATGTTTTATTGTTGTCCAATTCTTGGTTAAGGTAATCCATGTGTTTTATTTCCTCAAATTGCGGAGCTCTGCACCAAGTTAAATTTCAGCAAAGTGAGTCTATGAGGGTGGTAAAATTCCTCATCCATCATGAATCGTGGGAATTCCTCGCATAGAATTGAATTAGATATATTTTACAAAGGCCGAGGATGATCCCGTCGGATAAACTTCCCTGGCAAGAAATCTTTGTCAAACAAAAGTTGAGATACTTTATTGAATATAAAGAATCACCGTGACTTCCACTTGGGCAAGGTAATACAATCGGGTCGTTGACTGCATTAGTCATGTGCTTTATATATTTTCGCATCCATATAAGCCATGTTTCCAGCAGGGCGGCTCGAGCCTCTCGAGCACATTGACATAGTAGATATATGATCGTAAGGGACAGTTCACTAGCAGTACCGAGACTATCGATATCTTATGGGTTGATTATTAGAAAAAGCGGGTGGCATGGCCTGAGTTCATGCTCTCGGCAAATAGGAGAAATATCAAGGCCAAGATAGGTTGGATGTCGTCAAGGCAGAAGGGGCATTTTGGCATAGGTAATAGATTAGAAATGTTCGTAGAAAAGAAGCCAGCACAAAGCTCGCAATGGTAAACGAAGAATAGGAAGTCATCAAAGGCTCAAGTGAGGGAACCTGTGGGCCCTAGTCGAAGTCAACCTTCGGGCCAAGAGGGAAGGCGAGGAAGCTAATCTCCAACTGGTGATTCCAGTTTCAACCCAATGTAGGCCTCACTAATCTAGGATTGAAATTGGATTAGTCGAGGGCCGACCTCGGTCGAATAGTTAGAGTTGAAGCGCAATTGGCCGGGTCAAGCAAGGAAGAGTCAAGTCCTAATCTCCGACCTCAAGTTGGACTCGAACCCCAACCTGTTCAGGTGGGACCCCGTAGCGTGCATGTTTATACATTTGGCTTAAGGTTGTGAATTTATTTGGAAATAAAAGGAGAGAGAGAGAGATGAGGACCGCCTTTGATTGAGAATTGGGCCAAAGTCAAAAAAGGAGTCGTCGGATTTGTTTTTCTGTGGTTTTACCAGAGGGAAGGAATCCGCTTGGAGGAAAGAAAAAGCCATCTGCGTAATAGAAGGAAGAATCCTGGTCATATCTAGTAGGCCACCAAAGGGGTCTACATCAGCCCATAGCAGAAAAGGGCATTTTCGTGAGCTACAACAAGACAACTAAAGCATACATGGTGTATATTCCAACACTTAGGAAGATAGTGTTCAGACGTGATGTGAATTTCTAGGAAGAAAGGGCTCTCAGGAAGTCCTTGGAGCATGAGCAGGGTGCAGCACAGGAGGAGGAACAGTAGGCTCCCAAGCAGGAGGCTCAGCCAGTTTCTCAAGCTTCATCACAACGAGTTATTGAGCAGGCCTACCAATACGTCATTGAGGAGAAAGCGCAAGAATAGGAGCAAAAAGAAGAGTTAGAGGGACACACTTAGCCAGTGACTCCCAATGCAGGGAGAGGACGGGCCAGGTGGGAAAATCAATTGATTAGGAAGGCTTAGGAGAGAGTTGGAGGCCCCAACTCCACATTCAAACAAAGTTAACGGCCATAGAGATATACGGGGTACATGGCACTTATGACTAAAGTGATAGACTTAGAGCTTTCTTATTATAAGGAAGCAGCCTCTCAGTAGGTATGGCAAGATGCCATGGTGATAGCCTTAGAGCCTTCTTATTATAACGAGGTAGCCTCTCAGTAGGTATGGCAAGATGCCATGGTGATAGACTTAGAGCCTTCTTATTCTAAGGAGGCAGCCTCTCAGTAGGTATGGCAAGATGCCATGGTGGAGGAATATTCCTCTATCATGCAAAATGACGTCTGGGAGATTTTGCCAAGTCCAGTTGGCAAGTAAGTGATTGGTTCATGTTGGGTGTACAAGATTAAGTATGCAGTTGATGGGAGTGTGGAAAAATGTAAGTCTAGATTTGTGGCCAAAGGGTTCTCTCAGGTTGAAGGGATATACTATGACGAGACATTCGAACCAATGGCCCGATATTCATCCACTAGGACTATTATGGTGATCGCAGCACAAATGGGGTGGAAGATCCACCAAATGGACGTGAAGATCGCCTTCCTTAACGGAGTTGTTGAGGAAGAGATATATATTGAGCAGCCTGAGGGATTTGAGACTTTTAGCAGAGACACGCATGTTTGCAGGTTGAAGAGAGCTCTTTATGGGCTCAAGCAGGCACCAAGGGCATGGTATGCACAAATACTGTTTGGGCTTCACCAAGAGTGAAGCTGACCCCAACCTATACTATATTGTGGTTGAGGGCCAACCTCTCATTCTTTTGTTATATGTTGATGATTTGATATTGACAAGGGATGAGGAGCTCGTTCGTGACTGCAAGAGAGATCTTATAGAAAAGTTTGAGATGAAGGATATAGGGCTTATGCACTATTTCCTTGGATTAGAGGTTTGGTAGGGGGATGGGGAGATATTCTTGGGACAGATTCTCAAGAGATTCCACATGCAAGATTGCAGGCCCATGACCACACCTCTAGTGACAAACTGGAGGAAGGTGAGCAAGTGGATCCCATTCTTTATAAGTAGCTCATAGGGTCGTTGATGTATCTGGTGAACACACGACCAGACATTTGCTTTGCAATCAACCAGTTGAACCAGTTTATGGTTGAGTCGACTAGAGTGCATTGGGTTGCTGCTAAGCATGTGTAGAGGTATCTCAGGGGCACCGCATATTATGGGTTGTTGTACAGGTAGGTTGATGGAGTGAGCCTTTAGGGATTTTACAGATACAGATTGAGCAGGGGGTTCAGCAGACAAGAAGAGCACTTTAGGTTATGCTTTCAATATTGGGTCAATAGTTGTTTCCTGGTTCAGCGGGAAACAGAGATCAGTGCCATTGAGCTCAACTAAGGTTGAGTATATGGTTGCCAACTTGGCAGCTTGCGAGGCTATTTGGGTGAGAAGGTTGTTTGTCAGGTTATTCAATCAGAGGTTAGAGCCCAGAGTCATAAACTATGATAATAAGAGTTATATCAAGCTCTCTGAAAATCCAATGTTTCATGACCACTCCAAGTACATCGAGATCAGGTACCACCATATCAGAGATTTTGTTCAGAGGGTTAAAGTCAAACTTCAGTACATAGCTACAGAGGCGTAGGCAGCAGATATCTTGACCAAGGCATTAGCGGTCGATTCATCTACTTTAGAGATAAATTGGGTGTAGTACATAATACCTTTCGCTCTAAGAGGGAGTGTTAATTGAAGTTAGAGATGGAAGGGTTTTGTTATATTTAGAAGTGCGCTAAATTTGGCAAAGGGAACCACAAGTGAAGCTAAGGCGCGGTTATACTTTCTCTTCATTTTGACTTAGGAAAATTCAAATTTTCCTATAGTCAAAAAGTAAATCAAGCTCAGCAGTTCGATTTGCGTTAATGAGCCAGTTCAATTTGAGTTAATAGGCCAGTTCGACTTGAGTTGATGGGCCAATTCGATTTTATAAAAAGGGAAGGGCGCAGACTTGGCTATTATCATTACGCACTAGAGACTTGTGTGTTTTAGCTCAGCAAGAAGAGATTCCAATTCAATGTGCTAGGGCAAAGAGACAAAGGCTAAATAGCCTCAGTGATTTCTTCAGCAGCATGCTCACTTACCAAGGCCGAGTCATCCGGCGCAAGGGCCAAATGGCTTGTATGAGTCCATACAACTGCGTATGCAAAGGCCAAGTTGGTTAGAAAGATGCAAAACAGTGTGTTGAGGGACAACGAATTGAAGGGGAATTTTTCCTAGTGTTTGTAATCAATTTTCTGAGATTTTTGCTGAGCAAAATAATAATAAAACACACAAGTTGGCAGGTTTTCCCCAATTGGGGTTTCCTGGGTAAATTCTAGTGTATTGTTTATTGTGTGCTTGTGTCTTCATGATTTTATTTTTTGCTGCTATTATTTGTTAGAATACTCGACATATTTAGTAAAAGAGTTTCGAGTTCAATTTTAAGTTTCCTCATCTCAGATTTTTTATTAAATTAGCAGTTGGGTATTAGAAAGCTAACAGATCAAGTTGTGGTACCACCATTCGTGAGTTTCTCCTTCCAAATGCAAGGTGGCGAATTTGATGGCCTCTACTTCCAACATTGGGTTAAGTTGGAAGTAAGTGTCTAACTTTTGTACCCAAGACCTTGCAGAGTATTTGGATGACCCATCGAAGGATGGGATGGACAGTTTCCCAACCTTGCACAGTAGATCAAAGTTACGTTGTGTACCCCTATTATGATCCTTAGGCCTATTTCCGTACAAAATGTTACTGAACTCCATAAATGTCATAACTGCTCGAACATCCTCTCCTAGTGACGGATACTCCCTAAAATATTCTAAAAAATCTTCGTTCTGTTCAAGTGGCCCTTCGTTTACTGTTTCCTAACCATCTAGAAACTATTGTAGTAGAGGTCTATGGATCCTCCTACTGGATGCCTCCGTGTTAGTTTTTGCAGGGATGTTAAAAGGAACAGGAATATGGTTGTTGCCTGTCCACCATGACTGAATCTATATAATTGTCACTACCCTTCTTTTTCCTAACTATATTGTTTCCCCTATCCTCTGGAAGCATCCAAAAATCATATACTCACAGGCTAGCAGGATGCACAGCTCTGATACCACTGCAATATCCCTCTTAGAGAGAATACCCTTGTAATGAAATTCTAAGTTAGGGTTTCAGCAAACACACGACAAATTTATATTTTATACTGTGTTGCAGCATTTCATCAAACTCTATAACAGTGATGGCCTTTTAAGTAATATAATAAAGAACTCAAGCAACAGTTGATTCCACAAGGAACCACTGTACAGTTAGAGCTAATTTGACGAGCAATTAGCAGACTTACTATTCTTCATATGCAGTACAAAGATCCACAATTTCCCAATAGGAATATCAACACAAAATTAGTCTTCTGACGCGTACAAACTATGTCCTAACCTTAGATTTACTAATGTCACTTTAATGCTTAGATGTGCTAATGGAACTGCTTAGTGCTTATAACCCTAAGCTCACTGCTACAGAATGGAACATCTGGTATCAATTTGTAGGTCATCAAGGTTTTGGCCCAGTGAGTCGGGCATCGCTCCATGTGTTGTTTAAGCTTGGGACCACCCTATTTCAACAAGTGACACCTTAATAGCCATGTCTTGGCCTTATGTCAACCTGTTATCACAAAATCCAGCCAGTCGACCTTTGCGCTGCTACAATATTCAGCACTCGGCACCCTGTATAGACCAGCCCCTCAGCCAGCACCCTGAACTAGCTCCTTTAGGCTCTCACTGCCTCAGTCTCCAACCAACCAGTGCCTTATACCATGAACCTGGCCTTATGACAATTTGCTGCTACAAGAATCCAGCCACTCGCTGCCTCAAACAATCCAATCCGCTGCCCTTTATAGAATCCAATCCTCACTGCGTCAGCATCCACAGCACCCTTATGCCCCTGATTTGGCCTTATGCCAATTCACTACCACAAAGAAAATAGAACCCAACCTGCCAGTACCCTTAAGACCCTAAACATGGGCACCTCAGCAAAGAAAGATGAAAGCAGAGATTGGATAGGGTGAAATCTTTCACCACCGAAACCAATCAGAAGCCAAGGCTCTTAAAACCCTGTCTAGTCCAAGAGCCTCAGCCCCACGATTAGGAAGAAAGATAATCCACAATGATCATAATGACTCCCCTCCCTTCTTTATATAGTTTCTCCTTGGGGCTTTTCCCTTCTAAATTCAAATTTGAGTGACTTGCAAGATTCCCTCCATTTTTCCCAATTTATTTTTATTATCTAATGTTACCTAAGTAACATTAAATAATAAATAATATTCTCCCCTTTGAAGTGACTAAAGCCTACGGGGTTAGATAGGCTACTATGTCCATCCTTGGGAAATTAACTTGAAGAGGACACTACAGGCATAATCAGCTGAGAATACCTCAGAACAAGGAGAAGACACAACAAGGGTATTCTGCCAGATCCCTGGCCCTCACCTGGGAATCTCCAAGACATGGGCCTTCGTCAGAAAGAAGCCTTTGGTTAGACTATAGTTTTGCAGACACAACACATGCCTACCAAACCTCTCTAACCCAGCAAAGAATTACAGTTTCAGGAAGGACAAGCCCTACAAAAGTAGCCTGACCAGTGACAGGGATTCCTCACTAAAAGAGTTACACACAAAGTCATATTCATTAAGAGGAATATCAATTGTAATTTTAGGCTCAGGGTCATAGTTACCTTATGATAAACTTTTGACACAAACTTCAATGGATCATTCAATGGTATCATTGCTCCAACCATCGGAGCTCATGGCATTCTCTGAAACAAGAAGAGCATTTTCAAGCATTATCAAACATTATAGGTTCCCAAAACCCTTATGATTCAGGCAGCAGCATGTCAGTGGCCAGTTGGACCAACAACCAAGGTGAAATGGCAGAAGTTAAGATGAAGGACAGAAAATAACAGACCATACAACATAGCAGAGCTCAACCCTCGTTCAAAATTAAGATTTGGTTTAAAATAGGGCAACAATACAGTCATTGCCCCATGAATTGTTTTGTTATCATACAATGTACAGAACATATATATATATATATAACGTCATCTCTTCAGAACCTCAAAATCTCTAGAGATAATTGTTAAGTTTCTTTATGAAAACCTGTTAAATTATAAACTGCAACTCTTCTTCAAAACATTGCCACTACAAAAGCTAGAAGTTACACTTCTTCTGATGCATACATGCCATAAACCTCCCCTAACTATACTTGATTAGTTCTTGCACAGAAAATCCATAATATGTTTCACATATCATCATACCGATAAGCATCAATATTAAGGAGAACTCAAAAGTTATTTACACCAAAAAGTGCATCAAATCATGTGGCATCATTTCCACTTGGGAGCTCTCTCTTTGATGACCAGGCCCAGACATGTAAAAATGACTCAGTTATCTGTTTACAATAGGATCTATTCATTCTTTTGTAGAAAATACAAGTGACATTTTTCATCATTGTGTGTAAAACAAACATGAAGACTCGAACAAATTATGTATGTATGTGTTGGCATGTACGTGTGGGTGGGTGCATGTGTAGATTTGAAAACACATAATCCCACTCCCAGTCTAATTATGAATAAAAATTTAATGATTTGCATTGCATATGACAGTTAAAGGACAAAACTCTTGAAGGAGAAATACCGGTTTGACAACCAGACTATAGCGAGACCAGATAATCCCAGTGCATGTCACAGCTGTTCAATGGCAACAAATATAAGACATGAGAAATGCATTAAAATATAATGTAATTCAAAAGAGTATAACACTTTTATGATGCATATTAAAGTCCGGTCTACCTTGCATTCCAATAACGAACTGATCTGGAAAATGTCCAAACATAAAGCTGTTAGTAAAACCTACCTATTTGCTGTGGATAAGAAAGCTTCTCTGGTGGTTTTGAAAAATCAGCAACATTAGCCAAAGTAATTCCCCATTTAAAAGTGGGCGCCCAGAAGTGAACTGCTTACAAAGCAGCAACAATGTTATAAATAGATACACGAGCTCCAAATCCTTTAAGATCTGGAAGTCTTTCAAATTTACAACAATTAAATATTAAAATTTTACAGAAAACATCTTGTCAACAACCCAAATATTGCTACATCTATTAGGTTTGTGTAGGTAGCCTGCCACTACAATTCTCAACTTTCTAGCACCATAAAATGTTTCCATTCTGAGCTTAAAGACCCGATTATAAGGTTTGTGAGACAAGAAACAGCTAATTGCTCAAAATATGATGACATTCAAAAAAGCTATAACATGGAGTATGGATCCCATATAGCAATTGATAACTAAGCTAATTATAATTTCTTTTCATGAGATGCAACCCAGGGTAATATTTAACAGGAAACATCCAAGTTCAAGGGAGGAGTAGCTGTCAACGTGATGAAAATCCTGTATAGGACAACTAACAATTGACAAGTTTAAATCATTCAAAGTTATACAAAATAAATTACCATGTAATTAAGCTTATAATAGATATACATATGTGAGGTCAAACAATGAACAAATCTGGAACATGCTTTTGATATACAGACAGTAATTTGGCTTGGAAAAGATTAATCTTACACAAAGAAAGCCAACACCTTTGTCAGCTTGAGTAAGCCTGGATCAGTTGCCCAAGGCGGTAGAGAGTGAGCTCTCTATATAGGTTGCAAGGTGAAGCAATTAGCTATATATTCAATGTGTCACCCCTCATTGGTAGAGGCAGTATACTTGTGATTTTCATCACAGCAGGCACTTAATAAGTTAATTGTGATTGTCATCACACATATCAGAGGTTTACAGGTTGATGTAGGATTTGATTTACACGGGGACATTATTAATGGTGCACGCATGTTCCTCGACACTTCCCATGTGACATTGTCAACCACAGAGGTGGGCACTGAGGTGTCTAGATGAGAGTTGCTCTTTTGCACACTTATTTGCCTATTGTTGCTGCCCATGAGGAGATACTTTCCTATTAGTGCTCATCACCATGAGGAGATTGTTTCAGTGGCTTATCATTGGTGCCCCTTGGTTAGATGATATGCAGTGTTTTCATTATTGGATAACGTATTCATCATGGTACGTTCATTTTAGTGGAGCACTTCATCCATGCACATTGCTATGGTGGTCTAACTTCTTGATTGCTCCCTTTCTTTAATATTTATCATGTTTTCACCTAAGTCCCATGCGGTTTCCAAAGAAGCCTACCCCAACTTTTCCATACTGTTAGGACCTGAACCTGTTGTTGATTTTTGTGTAGCATCAGGAGGTATTCCCACATGCCAAAGAGGTCTCCAAGTCGACCTAAGAAAATTAAAATTAAAATTATTTTTGGGCCACCAAGTTGGCCCAAGAAGACAAGTAAGCCTAGCTCAAGAAAGGGTGTGTCCCTTGGGTTAATTTACCCCCATTCGACTAATATATATAGATGATGTGACATCTCATTTTCTCCACCAAGCAATAAAGTTTCTTCTTCATCTTTCTCAGATCTCTTGGATAGCTGCACATGCGAAGAAAAGGAGGACGAGTTGACAGATTGACCGAGTTATTTCTCTCTTTGTTTGACTGAGTTCGATCTGAGTTGATTGAATTGTTTTGGGCTGAGTTTGACCAGAGTGGACCAAGCTGCAAGAGGATCGCACATGTATAGGGATTTGATTACAATTGACCGCAAGAGCTGCAGGGCCAAAGTTTGACCGCAAGCTAATTATTTGACCAACATTGATTTCTGAAAAATTTGGTTGGGTTGACCAGCGTTGACTTGCTACTACTTTGACCAAGTTTTGACAGGTATTTGATTTGTACTTTGCACAGATTTCTAGACAAATTGTTGATTTGTAAACCTTGTTGAATAATAATTTCTCCTAAGAAAAGTTGTGGGTTTTCTCCCAAGATTGGGTTTCCCAGGGTAAAAAATATTGTCTCTATTGTGCATGGTTGTCTTTCTATGATCTTTATTGTTTCCGTTGTATTTACTGTTGATATTTTCTAAAGTGTAATTGCTCGATGATATCAATGGTATAAGAATCATTAGGTAGTAATTATCTGGCAAAAAATAGTATTCTACTATGCTCTTGTAGAAAAATGAACATGGTATCAGAGCTTTGTTGAAAGAGCAGCCATTGAAGTCAACCTAAGAGACAAGTGTTCAACAATTTGACTAGATCATTTGATCTCTTGCCAAATGATGTCAAGTCTCAGAATGGAAGACAATTTGAAGAGTGTTACCGGTCTTCTGAAGGAAGATATTCCATAACCAGAGGGAACTGAGGAGAAAGTCTTTGTTTCTGCTCTTTCTAGCTCACTATTACCAATAGCAGTAATATTTGGTTGGTGGAAAGTGGTGCTTCTAGGCACATGACTGGTTTTCGATATGCTCTCACAAATTTCACAGAAAGGGATTCAACATTACAGGTGGAACTTGGAGACAATGCCAAGTATGCAGTGAAAGGAGTTGAATCAACCTTGTTTCAACTAGAGTCCAAAGATTCACTACACATGAGAGATGTTTTGTATGTACTAGGATTGAAGAAGAATTTGTTCTCTATCTTAGCACTGGAAAATAGAGGTTATCAAGTTGCATTTATGGATGGTCAAGTTCTTATATGGCCTAAGGGTTCAAGCATGGACTCAGTAGAAGTAATTGGTGTTCGAGAGGGAGGTCTATACAAATTGATAGGATGACCAGCCCAAGCATTGGTACATGACAGTATGAGTTTATGTGAGTTATGGCATCAAAGATTTGCTCATCTGCATTACAGGGCTTTACCTGCATTGAGGCAGATGGTTACAGGTCTTCCAGAGCTCTAGGTAGAACATGATGGCATTTGCAGGGGTTGTGCACTTGGCAAGAATGCCAAGGGATTGTTTCTGAGTCGTGATAGTAGATCCAAGGGGATCTTGGATCTAGTACATTCAAATGTATGCGGACCTATGACTACATCCTTCTTGGGTGGCTACTTATACTATGTGACATTCATTGATGATTTCTCTTGGAAAACTTGGATCCACTTCATGAAGACCAAGGATGAGGTTTTCAGCAAGTTCCAGGAGTTCCAGGCTCAGGTGGAGAACTTGACAAGAAGGAAGATAAAAGTTTTGAGGTCAGATAATGGAGGGGAGTATACTTCCAGGGACTTCAGTGATTTCTGCAAGGAGGCAGGGATCAAGAGGGAGTGGATAGTTCCTTACAATCCTCAGCAAAATGGAGTTGCAGAAAGGAAGAACGAGACTTTTGTGGAAGCAGTGAAGGCAATGATGTTAATTTTCCACAAAAATTTTGCAATTGCTTAGATGAACGATCTGAAACTAACTTTCTTTCACCAAGACATAAAATTTCTTAACACTTATAAGCAGTGAAATAAACACAAAGATAAAAACACAGTTACACAATTTACACAATAATTTTTCTTGGAAAAGCCCTCTTCATTGCTATAGTGTTTTATTGATAAAACTTGAGCAATAAAATCTCTTACAAGGCAATCTGAGAATGACCTTGTTCTCTGTTGTACTAGCTTAAACTCCTCGCAAAACACTTGATTCCAGCCCTAAACTTTGCACACCAACAGCCCTATTTCCTAGCGCACTACGGCCTAAATTTGTGCACACAAAAACTCCTATTTTGTAGTGCAACAAGTCCCTATTTATGTGCGCACCAAGTCTCCTATTATATAGGATGCAGCTCCTTAATCGGTGCGCACCACAAGCAAATAGGTCTCTCTCTCACTAACTCATGAGGCTTGCTTTGTCTCACAACCTTGTGCACAAAACAATTGTATTAACTTGTGCATTCATCCTCTCCTTCATCCTCTCTTTTATAGATCCGATCCATGCTAAATTAGGCAAGTACAAATTTAGAACTTGAGTTGTGATTGACAAGTTAACTGAGTCAAATTGGTTCTCTCTCCAATCATCATTGGAATTATGACTTGTCCTTCCTTCAATAAAGACTGAAGACCCAACTCGTTCTAATTTGCACTCAATCTGTCAAAGAATCTTGTAGTCAAACTGATGAAGACTTCTACTTAACTGAAGCTCCAACACTACACATGAACTCACCATCTCCACGAACTCGTCCATGGTTAAAGGAAAGACAAACTCAATGTTTTTGGCTAAGGCACAAGCTAGAGAAGACCTTCTCTCGCTACACTTTTCAATACTCCCTCTTAGCAAGGAAGATACTTCTAGAAGAACCTTGTCCACCCGGATTTGTCTTCAACACTACCAAAATCTTTGTTGCTACAATTGCTCCCTCTGAACTAGAAGACTTCCCTGGTTCTTGTTGCGGAATCTGATATGAAGACTTGTTCTTTCCAACCATGCTCTGCAATTCTATCTCGGTGGCTACTTCTTTTGGCTGAAGGTGATAATGGAAGATCCAACTTTCTCTCGATCTCCCTTAAACAACTCATCTACCCACTTGGCTTGAACTCTCCCTATGTTGGGATTCACTAGCTGAGTGGCTGCCTCCACTCGCCCTGGGCTAAGCTGCTCATCATCCTGCTAGTCGACCCAACTGCGAACTAGTCGAGACTAAAACTAATATAGGCTGAGACTCCATCTTGAGAGCTCTATCCTGCTCTCGCTCAACCATCACTTTTCTACTTTGCGCACTTCCTTCCTTGCTACTCAAGGCTATGCCTGTCTCAACTTGTAGCAGGTACAGGTTCTTCTTCCTTACACCTATCTGCTTCGTACATTCAGAAGCTAAGTGTTGGAGGTAAGCCTTACCTTTGTTGAAGATGACATCATAACCCTTGTCCTCAAGGGTAGCTACCGAAACAAGATTCTAGTTTAGGCCTAGAACATAGAGGACATCTCTGAGATGAAGAGGATTACTTGATTCCCTCTAAAAACTGACAGTACCAACTCCTCTAGCTGCATACATACCATCATCTCCTAGCTCGATCTGAAACTACATGTCCTTCTCCTTCAAGTGGCTGAAATACTTCTTGTTCCAATCATGTGGAAGGATGCTCCTAAATCAATATACCAAACATTGTTGTTTGTTGAGCTTGCCATGCGAGTAATCTATGAGAAATCTTTCTTGAACTAGGCAGAAAATGCATCTACCTCACCCAATGCAACTACATGATCCTTCCTAGACTCCTTCTTCCAATTAGGACACTTAGTGGCATAGTGCCCAAACTCCTGGTAATGGAAGCACTTGATCTTGCTTAGATCCTTCTTCTTCTTCTCACCCTTTTGACTGGACTCGGCCTCTCCTTAGCCCTTCTTGCCCTTGGCTCTGTTGCCTTTGTCTGTCAGGGCAAATTTCTCTTCATCCTCTATCTTCATTGATCTACCATCTCTCATCCCTCTCCAAATTTCCTCTTGAATGCCATCACTCCAAAACCATTCCCAACTAGGAAAATTTTCTCTACCACTCACTACATCCTAGAAGCCATACAAAGACTTATGGAGTCCCAGAAGCACAAGACTCACAAGGTCTTTTTTACCACTGTCTCGCCCACACCACCTAGCTCATCTCGAATCTTAGTGAACTTTGAAAGATATGTGACGATGGGCTTATCTTTCCTCATCTGAATACTTCTTAGCTTCTCTTTGAGAGCTAGCTTCCTGACATCGTTGGAACCCCGCTACAAATCTAAGATGGCTTTAAACCTCTTAAATGTTGTCTTCTTCTCATGGAGATGAGGAATAATATGGTCTATGACCCCCTCTAGAATGGTCCTCCTTAGCTTGGTATCATTCTTAGTATACTGAGCCAACTATTTGGGTGGTTATCTTGCAACACAATTGTGATTCGCTACTTCCATGCACAGAAATTCGAGGTTCCCTCTAAACTGTAATTTGACCTTAGTCCTAGGAACACCATACTCCTATCCAAGGAACTGCTCTTCAAAATGCACAAACTAATCCTTGTTCTTCACAAACTGATCTCTGTGTGTTGGTCTTTATGTTGATCTTTGCTCTGATACCATGTTAATTTTCCACCAAAATTCTGCAACTGCTTAACTTTTAAGTGAATGATCTAAAACTAACTTTCTTTCACCAAGACACAAAATTTCTTAACACTTGTAAGCAATGGAATAAACACAGATATAAAAACACTGTCACACAATTTACACAAAAAAAATTCTTGGGAAACCCAACTGGAAAAGCCCTCTTCTTTGCTATAGTATTTTAGTGATAAAACTTGAGCAATGAAATCTCTTACAAGGCAATCTGAGAACAACCTTGTTCTCTGTTGTACTAGCTTAAACTCCCTGCAAAACACTTGATTCCAGCTCCTAAACCTTGCACACTAGCAGCCCTATTTCCTAGTGCACTGGGACCTAAATCCATGCACACAAAAACTCCTATTTTGTAATGCAGCAAGTCCCTATGTATGTGCGCACTAGGTATCCTATTATATACGATGCAATTCCTAATTTTGTGTGCAAATCAACGCAATAACTGGTGCATTCTTACTCCTCAAGCCCACGCACACCACAAGTAAAGAGGTCTCTCTCTCACTAACTCGTGAGGCCTGCTTTGTCTCACAACCTTGTGCATAAAACAATTGTATTAACTTCTACCTTCGTACTCTCTTTTATAGATTCGATCCATGCTAAATTAGGCAAGTACAAATTTAGAACTTAAGTTGTGATTAACAAGTTAACTAAGTCGACCTGGTTCTCTGTCCAATCATCACTAGAGTTATAACTCGTCCTTCCTCCAATCAAGACTGAAGGCCCAACTCGTTTTAACTGAACTCGATCAGCCAACCAATCCTATAGTCAAACTGATGAAGGCTTCCACTTAACTGAAGCTCCAATACTAAACATGAACTCACCATCTCCACGAACTTGTCCATGGTCAAAGGAAAGACAAACTAGGTCTTTCTGGGTAAGGCACGAGCCAGAGAAGACCTTCTCCCGCTACACTTTTCAATAGATGAATCATGATCAAGATCTACCCATGTTCTTATGGGAAAAGGTTGTCAACGCCGTTGTTTATGTTCAAAACTGGAGTCCCCATCGGATATTGGAGGACAAGACTCTTGAGGAGGCATTCACGGGAATAAGGCTAGAGGTCAATCATTTGAGAATCTTTGGGTTATCCAGTATATGTTCATGTGCCAAAGGAGAAGAGGAAGAAGCTAGAACCTTCTGGGAAGAAGGATACTTTTGTGGGATACAACGAACCTTTGAAGGCCTACAGGATCTACATTCTAGGATAGCATCAAATTGAAGTTAGTCGGGATGTTATTTTTTATGAGGAGGTAGCATTCAAAAAGCCCAGAAAGTCCTACATGGAGATTAATAGTGAGGAACGGGAGGCTCTGAAGGATGCACGTACAAGTCCTTCTATTCTAGTTTTTCATCATTCTGATGATCAGGAGGAGTCAGTAAAACCAACAAAACCAGTGGACCCACCAAGAGATGCTACAAGAACCAGAAAGAGGCCAATGTGGCTTCGTGACACTTTACAGGATGCAAAGGGGCATGCAGCTCCCCATGGTACTTTCAAGTTGAGAAGACAACCATAGAGGTACTCGAGTATGGCATTGATGAGCCACATCATTGATTCTAAGCCTTCTAGTTATGAGGAGGCAACAAACCAACAGGTTTGCAATGATGCCATGATGGAGGAGTATCAATCCATCATGAAGAATGATGTGTGGGAAATAGTTCTAAGACCAAAGGGGAAGTCAAAGGTAACTTCCAAGTAGATATATAAGATCAAGCAAGCAGCAAATGACAGCATCGAGAATTACAAAGCAAGGTTCGTGGCAAGAGGGTTCTCCCAGAAAGAGGGAGTGGACTATGAGGAGACATTTGCTCTAGTCACCAGGTACACTTCTATTAGAACTATTGTTTCTCTTACTTCTATTATGGGTTGGAAAATACATCAGATGGATTTAAAGACTGCATTCCTCAATGGTGTAATTGAGGAGGAAGTGTACATAGAGCAACCTCAGGGCTTCGAGGTACATGGTAAGGAGTCCCATGTTTGTAGATTGAAGAAAGCTTTGTAAGGACTCAAGCAGACACCCAAGGCATGGTATTCCAAGATTGATGGATATCTTATGAGTTTAGGCTTCACCAAGAGTGTTACAGATCCTGACCTTTACCACATGATTGTTGATGGTGATCCTCTAATCTTGGTGTTGTATGTTGATGATTTGTTCATCACAGGGGTAGAGAGACTCATTATCAAGTGCAAGAGAAGTTGGACATAGAGTTTGAGATAATAATCATGGTCTGATGCACTATTTCTTGGGATTAGAGGTGTGGCAGAGTGTTAATTTTAGATAACAATGGTATGTTCTATGCTTTAGCACAATTTACTTCAATGTTCCTTTAGCAGCGCAATGACAATTTCCAATTATATCCAGTAGCAATCACATTAACTTAAACACATTGACAGTAAATGCAGATAGAACATAAAAACATGTGCAGAAGACAAGCCAAGACAAGAGGACACAAGATATGGTGGATGTCAGGGACAAACCCCAATGTGGGGAAACCCTTTGATCAAATCTTCTTATTATTCTTCAATAGTTTAACACAGAGAGAGAGTACAAATATCAGAGTTACATGCCCAAAACAGTCTTGTCAAAAATAGCAATCAACTACAACCCTAACCAGAAAGTCAACAGTGGTTAAAGCTGTCCCAAAATGCCCTCCAAGCAGCTCGATCACCAACAGAGGAATTCGGCCCACCAAGGGAGTCAAAGTCAACCCAAAAATAGCTCGGTCAACCCAGTGAAATGCTGCTGTAATTTCTGCGGTCAAAGGTTGAAGTCAACACTGAATTCAAGCCAGTCAAATTGTCCCAATCACCTCGAAAATTGTGCCAACCAACGTGGCCTTCAAAAATCAGAATTTTTCCCTCCAAATCGAAGTCAACGCATGGTCAAACAGTCCAAGACAACACTGGTCAACGCTGCCCTAATCCCTGAAATTTTCAGCCTCCAAAAATTCGCCCTCTTCCACACGTGCGAAGTAGAGAAGCCTCCAAGTTGTATGAACCAATCAAGAGAGGAGAGAGAGAGATATGTGATGAGATGATGATGTCCAAATGAGAGAGAGGTCACTTATATTTATACACTTCGTTGAGGGTGAGGAGACACATCCATTGGGCTTCATGAGCCTACATTTGACTGAGGCCGACCTTGACAATTTGTGCATGAGAAAGAATAAATTCAAAATTCCATTTCTATTTGTCAAAATGAGATGATCTTTATATCAAAATTGGACGTCTCAGAAAGAGGAATCCAATGCAATAATCATCTCCATCATATGATTTGTCCTAAGGTGTTGTATGTTGATGATTTGTTCATCACAAGGGTAGAGAGACTCATTATCGGGTGCAAGAGAAGTTGGCATAAGAGTTTGAGATAAAGAATCTTGGTCTAATGCACTATTTTTTGGGATTAGAGGTGTGGCAGAGACCTCATGAGATCATCCTCAGACAAGGGAAGTACATTGTCCAAATCTTGAGAAAATTTGGTATGATGGACTACAAGTCAATGGCTACATCTATGGTGAACAATCTGAAGAAGCTGAGTGATTTTACTTTAGATTCAATTTGGTGGATCCCATGATGTACAAGCAGTTGATTGGATCCTTGATGTACCTAGTTAACACCAAGTCGAATATTTGCTTTGTAATGAACACCCTGAGCCAGTACATGGTTGAGTCGAGGCAGATACGTTGGGTTGTGGCAAAGCATGTGTGGAGGTACTTGCGTGGTACATTTGGATATGGTTTGAAATATGTCTTAAGTGGTGAAGTGAGGTTGCAGAGATATATAGATTCAGATTGGGCCAAGAGTGCAGAGGACAAAAAGAGCACCTCGAGGTGCTACTTCAACTTGGGATCAACTATGATATCCTGGTTTAGCAAGAAGTAGACTTCTGTCGCACTTAGTACAGCAGAGGTAGAGTATATCGCAGTCGGTGTCGCAAGTCAGGATAGCAGTGTGGCTTCAAAAGCTACTTGCATGGCTATTTGATCAGGAGCTTGAGATGACCTTGATACTTTGTGATAATCAAAGTTTTGTTAAGCTTTTGAAGAATCCAATTTTCTGTGACAGGTCGAAGCATACTGAGATCAAATACCACTTCATCCGAGACATGGTGCAAAAAGGAGCAGTGAAGCTTCAATACATATCCACAGATGAGTAGATTGTGGACATTCTCACCAAGCCTTTGTCTAGAGCAAAGTTGTATACATTAGAGACAAGCTTGGCGTGATGCAGAATGTCTCCCTCATTGATAGGGAGTGTTGATGTCTTTGCAGGATCGGGCAAACCATACATATCCTGAAAAGCCAGACAGACTTGGTTGGGTCATGCTAATTTGTTAAAATTGGCAACTAGAGCCAAACTCCATGTGGGTCGCCTTATTTATGGTTGCTGATATCTTTCCTAGATTCCTCTCGTCAAGAGGTGTAGGATTGATCTAAATACCATCCGATTCCGATAAGTATTTATGGAGATATGAATTTATTTTGATTATGAACAAATTGCCAAGGTCGGCCAACAAACTTATGTAGGCTCAGAAGCCCAACAGTCACATCTATTCATCCTCAACGTTTGCATATAAATATAAGGTACCTCCTCCTCATTTGGACACTTCATTCACTCATCCTCTCTCTCTCTCCTACGCATAAAAGGAGCCTCTCTCTCTCACACGTGTGGCTGAAAGGAAGACCTCCTAGGGTAAGGAAGACGCAGAAAGAAGGACGTTAGGGCAGCAAGTCATTTCTTTGACCAGCGTTGATCATCCAAAGGTGCGGATTGGGTGTGGCTGCCTCTCCTAGGCAGGCCGCAATTTTTGGCACGAAAACCGAGGTGATATGACCTCTAGTTTGGCCGGTGTTGACTACCCTAGTTTAGGACTGCAAGTTGACTTCAGAAATCTACAAATTGACTATACTTTTGGGGCTGTTCAAGGGTTGTTTCTTCAGGTTGTTCGATGACAAGTTGACCGGAAATTGACCAAGCATTTTAGAGGTCAATTTCAACTAGTTTGACCAAGTTTGACTTTGCTGATCTAGGATTTGTTGCTGCGATATAAAATTACAGAATTCAGATTTTGTACTATCTCTCTCTGCTGAACTATTGAAGATAAAAGAAGATTTGATCAAAGGGTTTCCCCGCTTTGGGGTTTGTCCCTGGCTAGCCGCCACATCTTGTGTCTCTTGTCTTGGCTTGTTTTTTGTTGATCAGTTAATGTTCTATCTGCACTTTACTTAATGTATATGTGATTGCTAATCTGTGACTAATAAGAAGAAAAATAAGTATATTGTTCTAAGCATAGAACATACAATAATTTAACATGGTATCAGAGCTGAGGTGAAGACAAAGCCCAAGCAAGAGCAAGAGCAATCACCGGAGAGAAGGTTGGCAAGGCTATCTTAACGAAATCATGGGGTCCTCAACACACTTCCCTGCTGAAGACAAACTTCGTGAGAAGTTCGACTATCACAGATGGAAGATGTCTCTCGATCTAACATTAGAAGAATAGGAAGTGTTGGACCATATGAGAGGCGGAATTGTTAAGCCTCCATCAAATGCATCCGTTGTTGTTAGGAACAAATGGACTAAGGGAGAAGTCAAAGCAAGGAAGATCATCTAGGACTCTATCAACAAGCGCTTGGTGGCCTATGTTTCTGAGCTGACCACCTCCAAGGAAATCTATGATAGACTGGTGAGTTTATTTAAAGTTAATGATGCAAATCAAGTCTTGTTTCTTAGAAATAAGCTGAAGGAAATTAAGAAGAGCAAAGATGAGAGTATGCAAGCATATTTCTTAAGGATCACCGAGATCAAGAACGATCTCCTATCTATTGGGGAAGTAATTCCTGACAGGGAAATGACACTCACAACTCTTGGAGGGCTGCCATCTGAATGGTATATATTCAGGACTACTCTTCTCAACAATAACGTAATTCCTGGATTTGAGGAATTGATGGCCAGATGCATTCAAGAAGAAACAAGGATGGAAGAGCAAGAAATGTCCATACTTAAAGGTCATCCCTCTACCTTTTCTTCTCATACTAAAAGAAGAAACAATTCCAGGGCTAAATTCAAAGGAAACGCTGGACCAAAGCGTGGAAGAAAAAGACTATGTTACAATTGCAATAAAACGGGTCACTATGCAAGGGAGTGCCCTGATAAAAGGGACTCACATCGGGACGATGATCAAAACCCCTCTCAAGGCAATCAAAGGAATGGCAGGTCAAATGGTAGAGGTAAAAGAAATGCTGGAAATCAAGGAAAAGGACCACCATTCAAGAAGGCAAGAAACTCCAGGTATGAATCTAACACTGTTAACAATAAGCAAGATGAATATTATCTACCAGCAGCTCTCTCTACTACTGCTCCCCCGGACTCGCTGGGAAATTGGCTTATTGATAGTGGTGCCTCAAGGCACTTCACTGGTTACAAAGAAGCTCTCTATAATCTAGTAGAAAAGGAAACCAACCTGGAAATTGTTCTTGGAGATAATTCAAAATACCCTGTGAAAGGCATAGGAAATGTCATTCTTCAATTGAATCAAGGAAATACAATCCATTTACAAGATGTATTACATGTACCTGGGTCCTGATCTCAAAAAGAGCCTGGTGTCCATTTCAGCAATGGAAGACAAAGGCTACAAGGTGGGCTTCAGCGATGGCAAGGTACGTGTATGGAAAAAGAACTTTAAAAATGCTTTTAGTCTTGGGTTTCGAGTCGATTCATTATATCAGGTCGGAGGAAGTCCGCTGGGTGTCATGTCTTGTGACACATCTCTTCAGTCCGAACTATGGCATCAGAGGTTTGCTCACCTTCATTATAAAGCTCTACCCGATGTGAGAAAAATGGTGACCGGGATGCCCGAGTTCAGATTAGAGCAAGAAGGTGTATGTCCAGGATGTGCCGAAGGAAAGCTCAAAAGGGGACCATTCCCCTCAAGCCAAAGCAAGACTTTCGATATATTGCAGTTGGTTCACTCAGACATATCAGGTATGATGCCTGTGAACTCCTTGGGAGGATATTTATATTACCTCACTTTAACAAATGATTATTCTCGCAAGACTTGGATATACTTCTTGAAAAAGAAGGATGAAGTGTTCTCCTGGTTTCAGCACTTCAAAGCCTTGATCGAGAATCAAACTGAAAAGAAAATCAAGACCTTAAGGACTGATAATGGGACTGGATACGAATCCAATGAGTTTCATCACTTTTGCAAAGAGGCTGGCATTAAGAGGGAGACTACTACACCATATACTCCTGAGCGGAATGGTGTGGTGGAAAGGAAGAATCGTACAATTGTGGAAGTTGTCTGTGCTATGCTCCATGATCAAAGACTTCCGAAGTTTCTATGGGCCGAAGCTGCCAATACCGTATATGTACAAAACCAATGCCCTCATCAAGCATTGGGTTCCAAGACTCTCGAAGAAATGTTCACCAGTAAGAAACCTGACGTATCTCATTTTAGAATTTTTGGAAGCCCTATATATTTTCATTGCCAAAGGAGAAAAGGAATAAATTGAGTGCATCTGGAAAGAAAGGACTCTTCATGGGCTATCGTGAAAATACTAAGGGCTATAGAATCTATGTCGTTGGTCAAAGGGAAGTCGAGATTAGTCATGATGTCACCTTTGACGAAGATATGGCTCTTAGCAAAGTAGACAATCTTCCTACTTTAAGGGGATCTAAAGAAGCTGACACTGGGGAACCGAAGGAAAAGGAAGATGAGACGATGCCCAATGTGGAAGAACCTATGGATCCTATTGATCCTCCTCCGCAAGAGCCTTACTCTTCTAGGAAGAGGCCTTCATGGCTTAGGGGGCACTTGATGATGCTGAAGGACACATTGCACCCAAAGGAACCTTCCGTATCAGGGATACCTGACCATCATGAGCACGATCATCCAAAATGAGCCGTCGTCATTCACAGATGCTGTCAAGCATCAAGTTTGGAAGGATGCTATGACCGAGAAATATGAGTCCATCATGAAAAACGATGTTTGGGATGTGGTCCCCAGACCCCAGGACAAAGCAGTTGTCACTCCAAAATGGTTTTACAAGATAAAGCATGCAGTTGATGGAAGTGTGGAAAAATATAAGGCTCATTTTGTCACTCGTGGCTTCTCCCAGAAGGAAGGCATAGATTATGACGAGATATTTGCACCTATTGCTCGATATACCACCATTCGCTCGATCATAGCCCTTGCTGCTTTGCAAGGATGGAACCTACATCAGATGGATGCCAAGACTGCGTTTTTACATGGTTTGATCAAGGAGGAGGTTTATGTGGAGCAACCCGAAGGATTTGAGATTTATGATCGAGAATCTCATGTGTGCAGGTTGAAGAAGGCCCTCTATCGGATAAAGCAAGCACCCCGAGTGTGGTATGAGAGGATCGATAACTACTTGATGAAGCTGGGATTCACTAGGAGTGAAGTCGACCCTAACCTTTACTTTAAGGTTATAGATGACAAGCTTCTCATACTGGTGCTATATGTTGACGACCTCTTTCTAACAGGTGCAGACCCTCTCATTCACAAATGTAAGAGGGAGTTGGCTTCTAAGTTCGAGATGAAAGACCTAGGACTTATGCACTACTTCCTAGGACTGGAAGTCTAGCAGAAACTAGGGGAAATTTTTCTATCTCAGGGAAAATATGTGGTGAAGATATTGGAGAGATTCGGCATGGTGGACTACAAGCCCGTAACTATCCTGATGGAACTTGACTTCAAGAAGTTAAGCTGTAGTGCTGCCGAACCTATTTTACGAAATACTACCGAGTATCGTCAACTCATCGGAGCATTGATGTTCTTGGTGAACTCTCGTCCGGAGATATGCTTTGCAGTCAACACATTGAGTCAACATATGGTTGAGCCTCACCACTCACATTGGATTGGTGCTAAGAATCTGTTGAGATATCTTCGTGGCAGAGTCACTCATGGGTTGAGATACACTGTCGAAGATGTGAGACTACTTGGATATACAGATGTTGACTGGGCAGGTAGTGTGGTGGACCAAAAGAGCACTTCAGGGTGTTGTTTCTCTTTGGGATTTACCTCGATACCCTGGATGAGCAAGATTCTGCTGCAGGAAGCAAAAGTCGGTGGCTTTGAGCACCGCCGAGGCAGAGTACATTGCTGCTAGCATGGCCTCCTGTGAGGAAATCTGGTTGCGGAAGCTCTTCAGTGAGTTGTTTGGATTTACATTGGATACCACCGTAAGACAACCAGAGAGAGATTCGTTTATTAGAGAATCACATATTTCATGATCGCTCCAAGCATATCGATATCAGGTACCACTATATTCGAGATATGGTGCAGCGAGGAGCAATAAGGCTCCTACATATCGATACAGATGAACAGGTCGCCGACATTTTGACAAAGGCCCTGGGAAAGGTCAAATTCCTGACTTTCCGAGAATGACTTGGTGTCGTTCAGAGACCCTCTTATGAGGGTTGCATATGATGTATTGAGCTCTAGGAGCTCCAGGGGGCGCGGGGTACTTCTTGGAGCGACATATGACCACAGGGTGACTCACCATCCCCTAGTGGTGCACTATGTACAGGGTAAAAGGTTCAACCTTCCCCTATGACACCCTGTGGCGATTGTGGAACAAGATGATTCGTTCTCCGTGGCAACTGTGGAATAGGATGATTAGTTCTTCTGTAGGCTAGGATGATTAGTTCTTCGTGACATCCACTGGACAGGATGATTCGTTCTCCTGTGGACAGGATGATTAGTTCTACTGTCGAGGCATCCTACCCATGCAGTCCAGGACTCGGGGGAAGTACCTCTCATCTGATCAATGAGCAGGTAAATGAGGATAGGGACCATAGTAGTGCTATCGATGGACGCATCGTTGTATCTACCGTACTCCCTATGCTAGGATGACCTCCATTGATCTGGGATCAATGATACTGATCTGGGATCAATGATACTGATCTGGGATCAATGAGAGTGGTACACATTCTGAGACTGACTTCGGGTTAGTGGAGGATGGTATGATACATCCTCGATCATTTCTTCTTCTTCATAGTTCGAGCAGAGCAGAGCAAAGAAGAGTGGGGTCAAGTTGTGCAAGACAATGCATTTGATGGATAGATAGCAGCGACGGTCAGACGCATTGCAGATGGAGTTCTCCCTAGTTGAGAGGGAGTGTTAAAATTGGCAACTAGAGCCAAACTCCATGTGGGTCACCTTATTTATGGTTGCTGATATCTTTCCTAGATTCCTCTCGTCAAGAGGTGTAGAATTGATCTAAAGATCATCTGATTCGAATAAGTATTTATGGAGATATGAATTTATTTTGATTATGGACAAATTGCCAAGGTCGGCCAGCAAACTTATGTAGGCTCAGAAGCCCAACAGTCACATCTATTCATCCTCAACGTTTGCATATAAATATAAGGTACCTCCTCCTCATTTGGACACTTCATTCACTCATCTTCTCTCTCTCTCTCCCCTACGCATAAAAGGAGCCTCTCTCTCTCACACGTGTGGCTGAAAGGAAGACCTCCTAGGGCAAGGAAGACGCAGAAAGAAGGACACTAGGGCAGTAGGTCATCTCTTTTACCAGTGTTGACCATCCAAAGGTGCGGATTGGGTGTGGCTACCTCTCCTAGGCAGGCCGCAATTTTTGGCACGAAAACCGAGGTGATCTGACCTCTAGTTTGACCAGTGTTGACTGCCCTAGTTTAGGGCTGCAAGTTGACTTCAAAAATATGCAAATTGACTGTACTTTTGGGGCTATTCAAGGGTTGTTTCTTCAGGCTATTCGATGACAAGTTGACCAGAAATTGACCAAGCATTTTAGAGGTCAATTTCAACTAGTTTGACCAAGTTTGACTTTGTTGATCTAGGGTTTGCTGCTGCTGATATAAAATTACAGAGTTCAGATTTTGTAGTATTTCTCTCTGCTGAACTATTGAAGATAAAAGAAGATTTGATCAAAGGGTTTCTTCGCTTTGGGGTTTGTCCCTGGCTAGCCGCCACATCTTGTGTCCCTTGTCTTGGATTGTTTTCTGTTGATCATTTAATGTTCTATCTGCACTTTACTTAATGTATATGTGATTGCTAATCTGTGACTAATAATAAGAAAAATAAGTAAACTGCTCTAAGCATAGAACATACCATAATTTAACATAATTTGACCAGGGAAGATGGATACATTCGCCTGAGAAGCCAAAAGGACTTGATTGGGTCATTTGACCAGAAGTGCATGCCCCAATGCAATTGCAGGATTGGACAAATTTTCTCCTGAGAAGCTAGGAAAATTTGGCTAGGTCGTGCTGATTTGACCAGAGGAGATAGATGGATTTCCCCTGAGAAGCCATAAAGGAATTTGGTTGGGCAACGCTGATTTGGCCAAGGATGAATGGTCCAAGAGCAGATCCTCTCCTTAGAAGCCATAAAGGACTTTAGTTGGGCCATGGTGATTTGGCCAGGGGTAAATGACCCAAGATACTCACATTGCCTACTCCATGATGGAGTTGATCTATAGACATGCACCAACATAGCAAGCTCATGAAATTTTCTTGTGAAGGAGAAATTTCAGCTAAGGGGAAATCTGTTGAAGCTAAGGAGAATACCTCCCTCGCTAAGAGGGAGTCTTGGATTTTGTGTACCAACGGGAGGTATTCCCACATGCCAAAAAGGTCTCCAAGTCGGCCTAAGAAAATTAAAATAAAATTTATTTTTGGGCCACCAAATCGGCCCAGCTCATGAAAGGGTATGTCCCTTGGGTTAATTTACCCCCATTCGACTAATATATATAGATGATGTGACATCTCATTTTCTCCACCAAGCAAGCAAGTTTTTTCTTCATCTTTTTGAGGTCTCTTGGACAGTTGCATGTGTAGACTCTAGAGAAAAGAAGGACGAGTTGAATGTTTGACCAAGTCGTTTCTCTCTGTTTGACCAAGTTTAATCCAAGTTCACTAACCTGTTTTGGGCCGAGTTTGACAAGAGTTGACAGAGTTGCAGGAGGGCTGCATGTGCGTGGGAATTTAACTGTAGTTTACCTTAGTTGACCACAATTGATTGCAAGGCCAAAGTTTGACCGTAGGCTGACTATTTGACTAGCATTGACTGCTGAGCATTTTGACTGGTTGTACCATAGTTGACTTGCTGATACTTTGACCAGGTTTTGACTGGTATTTGGATTTGTGCTTGGCACAGATATTTAAACAAATTGTTGATTTGTAAACCTTGCTGAATGATAATTTCTCCTCAGAAAAATTGTTGGATTTTCTCCAAAATTGTCTCTATTGTGTATGGCTGTCTTTCTATGATCTTTACTGTTTCTGTTGTATTTACTGTTAATATTTTCTTAAATGTGATCGCTCAATGATATCAGTGGCATAAGAATCATTAAGTATATTATCGGGCAGAAAATAGTATTCTACTATGCTCTTGTAGAAAAATTAACACTTGTTACTTGTCGTTTCCCATTTCCAACTCTTGGGAATCAATAGCTCCCAAGTCATGTTAAGGTGTACAGAAATGATATCATAATTACTTTTCCAGAAATTATTCGATCTAGTTAACATGATTGTGACCAGTGATGCAAAGTTCATAAATGCAGGTATCTGAGAAGCCACTGCAGATGAAGGTAGGTGCGAAGTACTGATTTGGACGCTTAATTAAGGATGATGCCATGGAATGGCATGGCCTGTGTAGAATTCTAGAACAATTATTTAACTTCTGTAGTGTTTAAGTTTCTGCGTTTTTCATTTCGGGAGATGGTTTCCGGGTGATCCTCGTTATTAGACATTTTGTCAACGTTTCTTTGGTCCTTTTTCTCCTGAAGCATCTAATTACTTTAACAATTTTTGAGAGCTATATGTCAATTAGTGCATAAACATCGCAAATAATTCCCACAAAGTCCTTCTGGTCATTCGATAAATGTAAAACCCCAACACTATTGCATTTTTCATGATGACAAATGCAGAAATCCATTTTATCGACAATCCCGTTAACCCGAACCCTTCTGCGGAATACAAAATTATCAAGTAATTTATTTTATTAAAGGCTGCCTTTCACAATCACTATGAACAAAAACATTGGCCAGAAATGCCCTGATTGATTTAATGTTAAGAGAAAACTAAAAACACTTTAGCCACCACGATCGCTGGGAAAATCCAAGATCGGACAAGTTACTAACTAAAAACTCCCTCTAAATTAAACTCGGCCACTTGGGATCGTAAGAAAACAAAATATCGAACGGCCCTCGGCCCAGTAAACATAAGTCCAACATCAAACAGCAGTTAGGAAGAGCCCAGCGTTGGGCGGCAGATCATATCTTAGTCCTTGGGAGTTGGCCCATCAATCCAATATTATTGATTACAATATCCATTACCAGGAACTGATTATCGGAAGGACTGATTATTATAAACCCGATCACGCACTGTTCCGGAAATTAAATGCGTTAATGCAATTAAAGGCCCCGTGCAGAAACAGTTTTAAGCGTAGGATTCATGTGGTGTCGATGTCACAACCGTTTTTTTCATGCAAAACGAGAAATAACCGATCTCTGAATCTAAATATAGAAATGAAATACTAAAGGAAGAGGATCGGGACTGTACTCGTCTTCGGCCCAGCAGGATGATTCCACAGGGCTTGCAATTTGGAAGACGCCATGTCTCTGCCTCTGCCTGTACCCTCCTCCTCTGTTACCAAATTTCTTCAATTTAACCACACCACGAGCTCCACCTGACCCCTCTTTATCACCTAACCTGTAATCCACTGGATCCGTTTATATGCTCATCTGCTCGTCACAGAATGCCCCACAAATGATCACGCCATATTCTGTCATGTGACAATTGTTTCGTTGGGGTTTGTCACTGAAGAAAGATAGAGGTTGTAATATTCGGTCAACTATTATAATTTTGACTCAATTAAATAAAAAAAATTATAAAACATTTTTACTCAATTAAATAAAAAATAAAATTAATAATTAAATTAGTATAGATTTATTATAATTTTGGATTTATTAATTATCTAGAGATATCAAATTTTTTTGAGATACACTTCTTTTACAGTGAAAAAAAATTGATACATGTAAATATAAGTTAAGATAGATTTAGGTTATTTTAGCTTGATACTTGAAGTCTCTAAAGTTGTGATGCAAAGAAGGATTTTTATATTCATGAAATCTCTAGCGTTATGTTAATGTCTAATATATATGATTCTTTTTATAAAAACATGAAAATATAGGGTCATTTTTTAAATTCAAGGTGTGTATAGAGTATATTTATTTATTTTTAATAATTAGAATTAAGTAAGATTTGTATTACATCAAGTTTTTGAGAGTAGGATGTGTGTGAGTACTCCAAAGTTTGAGGAAATTTAGAGGATGGGGAGATATCGAAGTCCCTCACATAGGGGTTCCCATATCTAAAATTAATAATGATGGAATCCCAATAATAACACTATTTTCCATGCAAATTCCTCATTGTGCAATCTAATAGTAAAGTTACAATCATGTTAATCATGAATACTAAAATTGTTAAGTCTACTAGATTCTAAATGGGATATGAAATTATACTTTCTCTATATGAAGTCTAATGAGATTGGAACCATCTTCAAACATTCTTGAACAGTTAATGAGAATGTTAAAAAATTAAGTAGAAGGATGGAAAGGTAAGATAAAAGAGAATGACATTTTAACTGTAAGAATTTAATATTATCATTAATTATCAAGGTCATTGACTCCTCAAAGATCGATCCCCTATCTTTGTTCTCTCTTCTTGGGTTCTTAGACAAAAAAAATGTAGTGTAGCGTCCCCCCGCATCCCCCCTATGGAGAAGGGAAGGCACCCAAACATACCCCTTTTGGGAAAATGTTTCCCCCCTTTAGGAAAATGTGTCCTCCATGTGTTTCCCCAAGTTTCTCCCAAAGGAGGGTATGAGAAACATTTCCCCAAGCATCCCCCATCCCCAGAGTGTGGGAAACTCTAGGGGACACTTCCCCGTGTGATCCAAGTGACTCTAGACACACTCAGAATTCAATAGTAGCTACGGAAAAGCTCAAAAATCAAAGTTCTTGTATTCCACCCAAACCAAGACCAGATCGTAGGGTTCGTCGTCCTGATTCCAATAGCACGAAAAATACTCAAATCCGAGTTCATATACTCAATTTATAGTTGGGCAAAGTTTTGGTCAAACTTGGCCAAGTGGCAGTCACTAACGAGGCAACAATTTGGCAGAGTCTCAGTGCAGGGAATCTGGTCATTGGAACAGGCAAATTTGTCAGCTCCTTAATTTGTCTAATAACCCTTAATTTTCGGTGGAAATTTTTTATCTATTATGTTTAAAATATATATATATATATATATATATATATATATATATATATATATATATATATATATATATATAGATATATATATATATATATATATATATATATATATATATATATAAGTTTGGGGGGGCAGCCTGCCACACCCAACGGTCCTCCCGATAATTTATATAATACGTATTTAAAATAGGGTGGGCGGGCCACCCCCGAAGGACCTGCCCAACCCCGATAGAGCCACAAATCATATATTCAAATTGCATATTATAATCGTTGACTAAACCAAAACTCAATGTCGTGTTTGTCAACAAATCTGCACCATATTTGGGGTGGGCGGGTTTCGAACCCAACCCGCCCCCGACATATATGACTTCGCCACCAATGAGCCGTGACTCGTCCATTGGTGGCTCTACCCCATCACTTTTATTCAAACTCGAATTGCTCATTCGCCGACAGACCGGTGGAGGAGCGGAACGCAAAACCTTGAGCGACCAGAAGGGTCGAAACCATGAGCAAGGAATCTATTTTGATGCTGAGAAGATTCCTTTGAGGGGCGGGAGGTGTCAGTGTTATTATTTGACAAGTTTATAGTCATTTTTACACGTTTTCTCTCCACTAATCCAATCGTGTAGTTCGTTTCTCCAGCCGAGGTCTCCATTTTTTGGCCATCATCAAAATGGGAGGTATAAGGGTCACTTTTGTAAAGTTGATTGTAATTCATTTCTTCACTGCCACTTAATGAAAGAAGGCCTCCCCAGTTTTAGCAAGGCCCAGAGATGTAACCCACATTAGGTGAACTCAATAATCAAATCATTTGTGTGCCTTTGATCTCATGGTTGCTTTTTTATTTCTCTTCTTTTTCATGTGTTAAGTTACTTGGTTAATATGTTGTTTTATATGCAATTATGTGTGCATCCTTGAAGTTAAAAGGTCTCGATCAAGTTTGGTATTAGAGTGGGTCTTCTTGATGCAAGTTACATGAGTAATGCTAACTAGGAACAAGCTCCAAAGAGGTGAAGGAAAACTTAAATCCTTTGATCTCGAAATAGGACGTGCACCACGAAGACGAAACATGGCAGATGAGGAAGCTCGAATGGAGGAAGAGATAAATTATCGCAAGATCTTCTTCACCATGGCAGAGAAAGCTGACAAGTTGTTTGCATAATATGAGAAGACAATCAAGCTTGAGAAAAAAGAACCAAATTATCATGCCTCGGTAAATCATGAAGGTGGAGGAGAAGAGCCTCCTCCCTCTTCGTCCTCCAATGAGAGTTCTTGTTCTTTCTCTTCTCATCATTCTAATAGGCATCATAGGAATGCATCTAAAAAGCCCCTTTTCAAGTTGGATGTCAAATTTGATTTACATGTATTTAGTGGAGAATCTAATGCAGAAAAGCTAGATAACTGGATAAGACAAGTTGAAGTGTATTTTCGCATACAACAAATCAAAGAGGATAAAGCCAAGATCTAGCTAGCATCCCTTTAATTAAGTGGCACCACTCAATCAAAGAGGATGAAGCCAAGATCCAACTAGCATCCCTTTAAGAAGACAATTTTATCCATTGGGTTACAAACATAAGGTCATGATGGAATGGCAACGTTTGAAACAAAGCAAAGGTCAAATTGTTCAGAATTTTAAAAAGGAGTTTAGAAAACAAGCATTAGCATTTAATGTTCCACTAGACACTTCTGAAACATTTATGAAATATATTGGCTCTTTGCATAGTTATTTGCATCATTCATTGTTATTATTTGAACCTAAGTCTCTTGATGAAGTAAGTGTGAAGGTGTACATCTTGAAAGCAAGGAGAAGCATGAGCAAGATGACTACCCGAAGAGGGAAGCAACATTTAAGAGAAGAGAAGAAAGTCCCTCTTGTACTCATTTAAGAAAGAAGGGCATGATTAGGATAATTGTTGGAAACTGCATCCAGAGTTGAGACCTAAGAGGAATGATAGAAAAGAGAAGCAAAAGACAGTTGCAACTGTGCAACAAGACCAAGAATCTGAATCGGAGGATGATGAGAAGATCACAGCTGCAGGATTTATAAGTAGTGGACCAATAAACCTGATATCAAACTCAAGTGTCAAAATGAATATTGTAGTTCTTGAGATTGTAGCGGATGGACCCATCGACTTAGGTTCTGATTCGAGTGATGAGACAAATATTTCGGCAGATGTTGTGCCAAAATTGAAAAGGGCACCAAATGCGGCATGGCTCCAAGAACTTTGAAGAAATCAACCAGAACCTTCAAGCAGATAATGTTGAATTAAGGAGACTTCTACGAGAAGAAAAAGAGGAGAAGAAGATACTGCAGCTTCAGTTATGAGCCACAAAAGAGGCCTTGGAAAAATTGAATCACAACGAAGGCTTATAGAAGCTCATCACCTACTTCTGAATCGACAACTGAGGTAAATAGTGTTGATTTTTCTTTAGTTTCATTTTCATATGATGTTATTTCTATTGGAAACATGGAGGTATCCATTTCAGGAACTGACATGAGACTCCTTACCGAGGAATGACTTAGCCATTGGAGGTTGTATAAAGACCTCGATTTGCAGGTTTTGGATACACTGAAGGAGAGTACTCAATGGTATCAAGAGCTTCTAAGGAATTTTCGAAGCCATCCGAGAAAGAGGATGATTGGAACACATCACAATCCTCCCATGATAATGCACATTGCAGAGGAAGAGCTAAGGAAAGATCTCATCGCCAGGGTTGCACCAAAGACAGTCAAGAGAGGTATAAATAGTCTCAGTGTTCTGAAGTTCATTTTGATTACAAGCATATTGTTAATGATGAGCATAAACCATGGCATAGAAAACTATGTATTTTTTGTGATTTGCATAACCATGTGGTTGTTGAGTGTTGGAAGAGAATGGAAGCAAGAAAGAGGATGAGGCGTGAAAGGCCTTCTCCACATCACGAAAGGAAGAAGGTTAAACAAGTATGGAGGAAGAAGGATTTTTGCAATCATTGCAACCAAGGTGGACATCAAAGAACCACGTGTTGGAGGCTCCATCTAGAGCAGTGTCTCAAGGACAAAGCATTCGTGCAGGAACCAGTTGAAAAATTTGTTCCACAAGCGAATCAGCTCCAAGATTATTCCCATTCACTTTTATGAGTGAGAGTTGGTTTTACTAGATATAGTAGCTTGTCATGGCCACATTTTGTAAATCATGTGTTGTAAATAATTGTAAAAGTGATGATGTGTTTTCCATCGCTTATTAAAGCAACGATGATGTTTTTGGCCTTTTGTTGATAGTTGGGGTATTGGTTTCTATTATGATGTAAACTTGACCCATGGAGTGTGTGTTATAAACTCTTGGCAAGTATGGGTATGCTTGGGTCATGATTAGTCGTGTAATTGAGTATGTAGTTTGCAAATATTGTACTACAAGTTTGCAGAGGACGCAGGTGTTGGCTCATCACTTATGACTTTGAAGAACAAGGGTGAAGGAGAAGGAAGTATGTCTTGTTAGGACACTTGTGGTGTAGATAATGTAACACAGTAGTTGCAAATTATGTTCATGATTTTGGAGGACCAAAAACTCCTCAATGGGGAGGAATGATCCAGGTAACTCAAGACATGCTCAGAATTTAGCAGTGGCTATGGAAAAGCTCAAAAATCAAAGTTCTCGGATTTTTCCCAAACCAAGACCAGATCGTAGTGCTCTTCATCATGATTTCAATGACGTGAATGACACTCAAATCTAAGTTCGTATGCTCAAGTTATAGCTAGTCAAAGTTATGGTGAAACTTGACCAAGTGGCAGTCATTAACAAGGCAACAATTTGACAGAGTCGTGACGCACGGAATTCAGCCACTAGAACGGGTGAATTTGTCTAATAACCCTTAATTTCCGACAGATTTTTTTATTATCTATTATGTTTAAAAAATAAAAAATAAAAATATATGTATATAAGTTTTGGGGAGGACTACCACTCCCACCACCCCACAACGGTTTATATAATATGTATTTAAAATAGGGTGGGCGGGCCACCCCCGGCGAACCACGAATCATATATTCAAACCACATATTATAACCGCCGACTAAACCAAAACTCAAAGTTGCATTTTTAGAAATTCTACCTATAGATCACCTGATAATGCAATATACTAAAGCAAAATACTTGATCTACTTCTACAAACAAACTTGCAGAAGCTTAATCGATTTTGAGCAAGATCAAATAGAACACATATAACAGATGAAGAAAAACAATAACACATGAACACAGAAGAATACTCTGGGGAAAGCCTCAGCTAAAAACCTCGCTATCTGTATTATCATACAAGTGGAAATATCTCAGGATTACACAAAGCTTTATCTCTCAAGCTATCCAGCTCTTAGTACAATCCCTGATTGTTGCTCTTAGACAAAATAGACAACACATATGCCTCCCTTCAATCCTCCAAGCCTCTTATTTCCTTGCGCAATGTCTCCTGGGTCCTCTGGCTACCACCTGTGTGAATTCTCCTCTCGCACACAACACTGTCCTTGGACTAAACTGCGCAATCCTCAAGCAATGAATTCCTTCTGCATGCAAGAGATATCCTCATCGGAATATTCCTGCAACTGATAGTACATTGTCCCTTCCTCTGATCTCAATTGGGTCTCTGACTAAACTGACATGCATGAGTTATTTATGAGAGAATATTCAGTTATCTGAAGTACACTAGTTGCATGCATGCATGCATTGACTAATTGAACTCACAATCAGTTCCACAAACTGTTGGAACTAATCTAACTGGACTTAACTTAGTTAACTGAGCTAACTAATTACAACTCGTCTTGATCTCCTTAATTAAGGGATAAATTCCTCAATCAAAGGGATAATTGTTGCATGTCTTCACATAGACTTCATGTTTGATTTTCTCTAACTAATTAACTCGAGATGAATTAATTAATTATTTTACAAACAACTGCTGAGCTCAAATTTGAATTTTAATTCACAATTCTAATTTAGGGACTAATTAAAATTGGAATGTACCCCGAAATGATATTTATAGCAATTGTTATTTTTAGCATTTCTCTATTTATCATTTCTTGTCGCTATTTTCAACACTCCCTCTCAACAAGAAAGGGATTATCTGTCACCCCAATCCTGTCTCTGTGGAACTCAAATTTGCATTTTGATAATGCCTTAGTCAAAATATCTGCATCCTGCTCCTCGGTCGAAACATATTGCAACAACATGATCCTCTTCACCACACAGTCTCGAAGATGATGATACTGGATATCGATGTGCTTGGACCTGTCATGAAATATTGGATTCTTAGAGAGTTTGATACAACTCTAATTATCGCAATAGATCACAGTTGGATCCATCCTCTGACCAAACAATCCAACTAGAATTTTCCGCACCCAAATGGCCTCACATGTTGCCTGACTGGCAGCCATGTATTCAGCCTCCGTTGAGCTAAGTGCAACTGACCTCCGTTTCCTGCTATACCAAGAAACTGCAGCTGAACCAAGGTTGATAATTCCTCCTGAAGTGCTCTTCTGGTCTAATGGACTCCCTGCCCAATCTGCATCTGTGAAGCCTTGAAGGTTCGCTCCCTCTATCCATCTGTACCATAATCCATACTGAGATGTGCCTCTTAGGTATCTCAACACATACCTCGTTGCCTTCCAAAACAACTTGGTAGGCTGAACCATAGCTTGACTCAGTTGGTTCATCGCAAAGCACAAATCTAGTTGTGTGTTCACTAAATACATCAATGAACCCACAAGTTGTTGATACACAGTAGCAGCTACTACCTCACCTGAAGTAGCATCCTCCTTCCTCCAATTACCTGCTAAAGGAGTATGCATGGGCTTTCACTTCTCCATGTGGAATCTCTTGAGTATCTCATTGGCGTAATTGCCTTGAGACACAAACACTTCCCCATCCTTCTGCCACACTTCCATGCCTAGAAAGTAGTGCATGAGACCCATGCCTTTCATCTCGAACTCTCTTGCAAGTTCCTCCTTGCAAGACTTGATCAATTGATCATCTCCTGTTAATATTAGATCATCAACATAAAGAACAATGATCAATGGCTTACCTTCTACCATGATGTGGTATAGGTTCACATCCGCTTCACTCTTTGTGAAGCCCAACCCAGTGAAATAGCTGGCAATCCTAGTGTACCAAGCACGAGGTGCTTGCTTTAGCCTATACAAATCTCTCTTGAGTCAGCACACATGTGACTCACGATCGAAGGTCTCAAATCCTTCCGGCTACTCTATGTACACCTCTTCCTCAATCTTGTTATTGAGGAATGCAATCTTCACATCCATCTAATGGATCTTCCAACCCATCTTTGGTGATAGTGCCAACATCGATCTGATAGATGATTACCTTGCTACAAGAGCAAAAGTCTCATCATAGTCGATCCCCTCGACCTGTGAGAAACCACGGGCAACAAACCTTGCCTTATGTTTCTCCACACTACCATCAGCTGCTTTCTTTACCTTGTAAAGCCATTGGGAACTCACCACTGACTTGTTCTCCAGTCTTGGAACAACATCCCAAACATTGTTCCAAACTATGGAGTCATACTCCTCCAACATAGCATCAACCTAGACTAGCTGCTGCACTACTTCCTCGAAGGAAGATGGTTCGTCTCTATACATTCCCCAACAAGGGCCATGTAACCAGTGTACCACTTAGGTGACCTCCTCTGTTTGCACTGAGAATATGGATGTCCCACATTCTCTCTCGCATCCATCAACAATTTGTCAGCTTCCCTTGAGCGTTTCTGCCCATATCTGGAAGACTCTGCATGAGTGGATGTCTCCACTCATGGATCCTCTGCATGCGGCTACTCCGCATTAGTCTGAGATTCCTCCTCCTTAGGAACCAAAAGTTCCTCCTCTGCATGCAACTTGAGCCCCCTCTCAAGCGAAACTCACATGGCCTTTTGCTCGTCGAACTTTAGATCTCTACGTACCATTGTCCTCTGACTGGTAGGCAAGAACACCCGATAATTGTGGGGTGTATTAGTGTACCCCACAAGTATCCCCAACTCTGATGTTGGCTCTAGCTTCTTTTGGGCATCTTTGGTCACATGGAAAAATATCGATGAGCCAAAGATCCTGAAGTGACTCACATCTGGTCTCTTCCCGGAGAAAGCCTCCTCTGGTGTCTTCATCCCCAGTATACGATGTGGGCTTCTATTCTGCAAGTATACCGTTGTATTGCATGCCTCAGCCCACAAATGAAGTGGTAGGCCTTGGTCATGCAGCATTGCCCGAGATGCTCCCACAATCGTTCTGTTCTTACTTTCGGCCACCCCATTCTGCTATGGGTTATGGGGTGCCGTCAACTCTCGTTTAATTCCTTGTGCTACACGTAAGTCCTTAAATTGTTGAGAGACATACTCTCGACCATTGTCGCTTCACAAGGCCCTTATCTTCTTTCCTAATTCTTTCTCAACCAAGGCTTTGAACTCACAAAACCTTGAGAAGGTTTCATCCTTCTTCTGCATGAAATAGATCCAGCATCTGCGAGAAAAATCATCAATGAAAATAACATAGTACCTTTGTTTAGCGGTCGAGGCTGTCGAGAATGGTCCACACACATCTGTACGAACTCGCTCCAAGATTGTTCCAGGTTGATTGCCTCGATCCTGAAAGGAAGATTTTACATACTTACCCAAGGTAAAACCTTTGCATGTATCCACTTGCTCAAGTTTACCCTTGGGAAGTCCAGTAGAAATCTGTTGCATGATCTTCAAGGCCCCATGGTGCAAGTGGCCCAATCTTATATGCCATAGCTCACCAATATCTTGGCTTTGCACCAACTCTGCTTTGGAACTCAATGCAGCATAGTCATCTACCTCCAGCTTGTAGAGATTCTTCACTCAAATCCTGATCCTCTTGGTCTCTCCTGTGCCGATGTGTCTCAGGAATGCCTTTCCTTTACTAAAGACTACATCATAGCCTTTGTCTTCCAACATAGCGACGGATGCCAGGTTCTTCTTCAGTTCAGGCACATATTTTACATCAGGCAAGGTGAGAGGAGCTCCATGCTCCCTCTGAAGCACAACCGTGCCTTCACCTGAAACACGATACTTTCCATCATCGCCCACCTCTATGCGCATCTAGAGGTCATGTTCCTCCAAGGTACCGAATAAACTCTTATCCCCGGTCATGTGAAATGAGGCTCCACTGTCCAGGTAACAAACACAACACACCATTGATGAAACCATGCATTCAATGAGGGTGAAATCCAATTCGAACTGTGAGGCCAGTGCCTCACCATTTGATCATTTCGAGGATCCCTTCTTGGATTTCTTCTATGGACAATATGTTGCATAATGACCCACCTCATGACAATTAAAGCATCACACTTTAGATTTGTCAATCTTCTTTCCACCATGGGAAGAACTCGATTTGGAATGGGAATCCTTCCCTTTCCCTTTCCTCGCCTTACTCGCTAAGGCTAGATTTTCTTCATCATCATGCTTTGATGAAGAACCATCTCTGGTGCTTCTCCTGATCTCCTCCTACATCAGATCCGACCATAGTCGTTCCCAATCTAGCAGTTTTTCTCTTCCATTTACTGATTCTTGGTAAATATGCCAGCTCTTAGGAAGACCGAGGAGAGCAAGACTCACCATGTCATCATCGGTTGTTGTGATTCCTACACTTCCAAGCTCATCCCTGCAGGTGGTGATCTTGTTTAGATATGTAGATATCGTGTCGCCCTTTTCACACTTGATTTTTCGAAGCTTGTCTTTCAACACCAGCTTCCTCTGATCACTGCTGTTCTAATATATATCCTTCAATGTTTCCCACATTGAAAATGGTGTCTACTTCCCATGGAGACTCGAGACAATGTGGTCTCGAACTCCCTCCATGAGAATCCTCCTTGCTTTAGACACACATTTCTTCCATTTCACCAATTCTTGGGCATTAGTAGCTACTGGCTTGGGGATTTCTTGATCAATGAAGTCCTTCAAATCGTTGTCCTCTAATACCGCTTCCATGTGATCCTTCCAAATGATATAATTCGAGAGGGCATACTCGAGTCTCAAACCATTGAAGCCATTGGTGAAATTTGAGATATGAAAAGAATTTGTTTTCTATAATCAAGAACTTCGACCTTCAAACTTCTCCCTTCTTTGTATATTGTTCTCTGATTTGATCACCTTTGACCCGATACCATGTAGAAATTCTACCTGTAGATCACCTGATAATGTAATATACTAAAGCAAAATATTTGATCTACTTCTACAAACAAACTTGCGGAAGATTAATCGATTTTGAGCAAGATCAAATAGAACACATATAATAGATGAAGAAGAAACAATCACACATGAACACAGAAGAATACTCTAGGGAAAGCCTCAGCTAAAAACCCCACTATATGTATTATCATACAAGTGGAAATATCTCAGCATTACACAAAGCTTTAGCTCTCAAGCTCTCAGTACAATCCCTCACTGCTGTTCATATACAAAATAGACAACACATGTGCCTTCCTTCAGTCCTCCAAGCCTCCTGTTTCCTTGCGCAATTTATCCTGGGTCCTCTGGATGCCACCTGTGTGAATTCTCCTCTCACACACAACACTGTGCTCAGACTAAACTGTGCAATCCTCAAGGAATGCATTCCTTTTGCATGCAAGAGATATCCTCATGGGAATATTCTTACGACTGATAATACACTGTCCCTTCCTCTGATCTCAACTGGGTCTCTGACTGAACTGACATGCATGAGTTATTTATGAGAGAATATTCAGTTATCTGAAGTACACTAGTTGCATGCATGCATGCATTGACTAACTGAACTCACAATCAGTTCCACAAACTATTGGAACTAATCTAACTGGACTTAACTCAGTTAACTAAGCTAACTAATTACAACTCAAAGTACAACTCATCTTGATCTCCTTAATGAAGGGATAACTTCCTCAATCAAAGGGATAATTGTTGCATGTCTTCACATAGACTTCATGTTTGATTTTCTCTAACTAGTTAACTCAAGATGAATTAATTAATTATTTTACAAACAGTTGTTGAGCTCAAATTCGAATTTTAATTCACAATTTTAATTTAGGGACTAATTAAAATTGGAATGTATCCTAAAATGATATTTTTAGAATTTCTATATTTAGCATTTCTTGTTGCTATTTTCAACAATGTTTGTCAACAAATCCGCACCATATTTGGGAGTGGGTTTCGAACCGGCCCATCCATGTCATATATGACTCTGCCAAAAATGAGTCATAGCTCGTCCGCTAATGGCTCCACCCCATCACTTTTATTTAGACTCTAATTTCTCATTCGACGACAGATCGGTGAAGGAGCAGAGCACGAAACCTTGAGCGGCCAGGAGGGTTGGAACCATGAGTGAGGAGTTTATTTTGATTTAAGCAAAGTCTTTCGGTAGAAATCACATAAGAGAATTTTTTTGCTCATTGGTTAAAACTGGAAATTTGGTTATGGGTGGCCTGGGTTCTAACTTGCTGCCCACCGATTTTGGTTTATTAAATGACGTGTTAAAATTCCATTTTATTGGCCAAAAATTTCTCTTATGTGATTTCTACTGAAATATTTTGCTTAAGTCATTATGGATCAAAGAAGCTTGAATACAAAAATCTATTTTGATGCCGAGAAGATTCCCTTGAGGTGTCAGTGTTAGAATTTGACAAGTTTATAATCATTTTTGCACATTTTCTCGCCAGGTTTCCAACCATGTAGTCCCTTTCTCCAACCAAGGTCTCCATTTTCCTATCATCATCAGACTAGGAGGTATAAGGGTCATTTTTGTAAAGTTGATTGTAATTCATTTCTTTGTTGCCACTTAATGAAAGAAGGTCTCCCCACTTTGAGCAAGGCAAAGAGATGTAGCCCACATTGGGTGAACTCCGTAATCAAATCGTTTATGTGTATTTGATCTCATGGTTGCTTTATGATTTCCACTTCTTTTTCATGTGTTAAGTTACTTGGTTAATATGCTCTTTTATATGCAATTATGTGTGCATCCTTGAAGTTAAAAGATCTGGATCCCTGTGGAACACTTACATATGTTTATGTGTGTGTTGCATGCATGTGCGCAGTGTGAGAGACATAAATACATTTTTATGTGAAAAATGATTGACAAAATTTATTTAATATGACATATAAGATTCAATATTCCACAACTCATATGATAATGGACATAGGCATAACAAAGTGTTGATTACCACTAACATAATGATTGATTGGTTGTGGCACAATTATGGGGCAAGTGGCATGGAGAAGGTGGGAAAAATGAGTATAGATGCAATCCATTCATATACATACATCCAAAATTAGCATGTGAGTTGTAGATTATGAACCATACAAATGGTGTAGGTTTTTTTTCTAGATCAAATGGGTGCTCACCACTAGAAGAAGGTTTTTGGATGTATATGTACAAGGATGGAAAGACAATACAACTAGCTGTATAGGTGGTAAAGAAGGCATTTCACGGAGTTCAATTGGTGACCATGGATGATTTCTAGTACTTGATCATATTTGTCAGAGAAGAAGTCCATCAAGGGAATGCTCTCCTCTGAAGAACATTTCCCTTGACTATGTTGATTTTGATTGTTCTATTTGAGTTGTGCTATGTTCTTTGAATGCTAAGTTTGTCGATTCAAAGAGTGCATCTTCATGTATACCAAGGAGTGTCGTTCCTTATCAACAATAGGTAATGTGGTTGCTATGGAGAATATGTTGGGTTGGGGAGTTAAGACATGAAGGTTGTGTTTAGGTCAATGGTAGTTGTTAGGCCTTTATGTATTCATTGTTCAAAAAATGTAGACAACCATAAAAAACAAAAACACATAATATTACACCAGAAAAACATAAAGATCCTTCAAACAGAACATTATATTGATCCATCATTTGTCTCATACATTTTTCTCATTAAATACACTACACAAAGTCCCTTTATATAAGAGAGGTGACTATAACAAACACATCGTAGTAGATTGTATATTCAACCATATGTATAACTATCTCTATAATATATGTCCCTATATCTCCTAATTGATTATATATCCCTAACTTTTCTCCTCGCCTTTATCTTTGATTTTATGCGTAGACTTTTATGTAATGTCTACTTCATTCACATATTGTAATGTATTTATCAAATATCACAAGTAAGGGTTAATCCTTAATACTCCCCCTTAATGAAAACTTGTGATTCAATCTAGATTTATGAGTTGTCTTAATCTTTATTCTTCTACAGTCTACACCAGCTTTAGTCTTTATCATTGCCTTTGTGAATCATGCATGTGCTGCCACATTATGTATTAATTTGGATCTTGAGTCAATTATATGGACTGCATCATCTTCATATCAAGGGTTTTTCTAGCTTACCCTTAACCATATCATGGGCTTTCTATTGGTTACCCTCAACCAATTCATCATATCTAGGATTTTCCTTGGCTTATCCTTAATTGTTGCATCATTGTAGGTTTTTTATTAGTCAACCTTTAACCATAATAAGAGCCTTTCTTTTGTTACCATGAACCATTGCAAGATGAAAATACTCATGATTTTATTTACTCAGATAAATGACTCCAATCTAATCATGGTAAGTTGAATTATTCTTTTGACTTTCCTTTAATGACAACTCACTTGTGAATATCAACTAACTCATGGACATTTTTTTGTCAGAGAGGATGTTGTAAATTGGAAGATTTTACCTTGTAAAATATTTTCAACACAAAAGTAACTTGTTGCCATTCATGTAACTCTATCCAACCACAATGTAACTATATGTGAGGTCTTGATATGCTTTCTTGTAACAATTTTGATTATCATGATTAGTAAAACCACAAATACTACAATGATGCAAGTCCCAACACTTAGCTTATAAATGTTATGTTTTGCCACAATGACTACAAGATGATCACTCATACTTTCAAACCTAATTTTTTATACTATTACTTAAAGACGAATTACCTTGTGTAGATGTTTTTACTTTTACAAATTTGATATCATCACTCCCTTATCTAACCTTCATAACCAATGCCTTCATTTATTAGCCTTCTATGTATTTGTATAGGCTATTGGATGTCTTACGCATATTTTCCTAAATTTTTGTTATCAAAAGCCATTTTATTCACAAGTTTGGAGTCAATTTCTTTAGTATGCTTTTCAAAGCATCTAATTTAATCTTTAATATGATGTTCATCTTCATAATCAGCACCCTAATTATTCTTTCATGACAAGGACACATGTATATCATCATTTTTAGCATCAATCGAATCACTTACATCACAAAAACTATTAAGTTTTTTAAGCAAATCACTTGCATCACATGTTACCTTTTCTTATTGAATTTGTTCATTTTTCAATGTTAACAACACATTTCCTTTGCTAACAACTCTTGCTCCAATGGTTCTGTTAGTGTCAGTCTTTCCAGCCTTCCTCCAGTGATCAAATGTGCTCTTAAAAAGTGATTTTGAAGTGTCAAGGTCAAATTTTGTCATTTCAGTGAGTCTTCAAGCAAAATTTGGTCACTAGGCATTAGGTCTAGGGTTTGCTTTTACTCCTTCTAAAGTTGTCCAAATGGCGGTCCATGTCATCATTCAACTGAGTCTATCATCATTCATAGGGTTGTCATTATCATGTCAGTGTCTAATGAGTCATTTTACATCTTGTTCATGCTTCAGTTGTGCCTTGGCAAGGTCATTTCCCTCTCCTAGGGTTTTGAAAGCCAATTTCTCTTGGACGGTCAAATCATCGGCAAAACTTGTTTCCTGATGTTCATACACCTTCCCCTATCCTTAAAGTACCTTATCAAACACTTCCCATCCCTTAGATCCGCCAAATTCCTCATTTTTGCACAAACCCTAGTTTCTAGCTACAACGTGACAATTTTCTAGGTTGGGCATGTGTTTTGCCCCTTTGGACCCCTTCCCCTCACTCAATCTCTGAGATTCCACTTTCCCCTGCTTCCTAACATCCCTCCCTACTTCCAAAAATTTCCCCAAGAATTTAGAAGCCCCCTATCCCCTTCATTTCGCTCCATTTCGACAAAATTCCTTGATTCACACATCGGGACAAGTCGCACTCAAATGATGTTCCAGAGCAATAAAAGATGAATTTTGGAAAACTGAGAGAGGTTTTTGTCCACAACATGCCAAAGAAGAAAAAACTCCTTCACTTTTTGCACAGGTGTCATGGTTTTAGAGAAATGTCAAAATTACAATCGCCGGATCCAAGGCGGTTGGCCAAGGCACAAAAAAAACGAGAAAGAGGCCCGATCCCATCCATATCTTGGCTAAGGCCTCACTGAAGGATCAAGGCACTCAATAGCCTAGCCACAGCTCAAATCCCAAAATTTTTTGAGAATTTTGGGTAATTTTGGCATTTTTTGGTAATTTATAGGTTTTGGCTCTTTAACGGGTCTCACCCCCGGTGAGACCCTTTGTCATGGCAACTCCTTTTCACAAAAACTCAGTATTTCTCGATTTTTTATGCAAAGTTACATATGCCCATGGATGGACTTGAGTTTTTATGGAGTTTTGGGCCTCTAGAAGGTCAAAATACATGCAAAATTTGACTTTCTGCCACTTTTTGAACTGCAGAAAGCTGTCTTGGGAGAATTGGTTTTTGACAGGGCAAATGAACTCCAAATTCAAAAATTCCAGTTGGGTTGGAAAGTAGACTCACATAACTTTCCAACAAGCCCACTTTTGCTCAATTTTTCCACCTGCAAGTGCCTCAAACATCGCTCCAAAGGTGCGCGACCCGTCAGGCAGGGGTGCGCGACCCGTCAGGCAGTTTTTGCCAGATTGCATTGTACAGCCCAGAAAACGCAGATTTGACTCAGTTTGACTTTTTGGGGTTGAAGATGATTATCTTTGATGTAATTTTTGTAACTCTAAGACACTTTTACTCTTGTTTAACACTTCTAGAAGATTCATTCATGTAAAGGGTAAATATTTAATGAATGGATTGGTTTCCTAGCTTATAGAGGCAAGTTGTTTTGACTTCCTAGTTTGTAGTGCTTAGTTTAGAAGTGGTTGAAACAACTCCTAGGATAGTGAGCTCGACCTATGGAGGCAGGGAAAGAGGTTAGATCATCTATATTATGTACTTTCTTGCTCATTTTCAAGGTTGGACTCTTGAGGGAGAAGCTATCATTGTATTATTTCACTGTATCTCTGCAATTTTTGGCTAAGGAAGACTAGGGTTTTGCAGTCCTCTTTGGGATTCTTGTGGACTCATGTGTTGATGGTGTGTTTCTCAATGTTCTTGTAAGTGTGTTTATGTGATCATCTCCTTTCTTTCCTTCTGCATATTAAATGAAGTGTTAAAGTAAGAATTCATGATTGCCATGCTCTGCTTTTAAATTTGTTTAATTTCTATGTTTTCTACTGTTTAAGGAGAATTCAAAGTATTATTTGCTCTCCTTAGCTCCTCATCGGTCTTTTCCATCCACTCACCTCAATCAAAGGCATCAATACGGTCTCCTACCTCGCCCCAAAGAACCCCCTGCAGAAACTGTGTCAAATCGCCGCACCCAAAATTGCAATTCCTCAATTTGCCACCAAAAACCCAAAAAACCCCAAATCAACCCTTTTGATCAGTTTACTAGCCTAATATCAGTGTTACCTTGTTGGTCATCTCATCCCATTGAAGATCTGTCGAGATTGACCAGAGAGAGCCTTCTCCTGCCCTGTAGGGCTAGCTACGAGGCTAAATGGTTTGATGTAGCCTTGAGGTTTACCTTTCTCAGCCTGAGGTGAAATTTCAAGTGCTAACATACTGGCGACCATACTGTGGAAGAACAAACTTGTCTGTGGATTGATGTGTTTGTTTCATAAGTCTTAGACGGAGCCTGAAGTTATGCCAGGTAGCCTTCGAAACGCTTATGCTTTGCATGAGCGGAAGTAGATAAACGCTGCTTCAGTCAATCTCCGTGAGCTTGTGAATACAACACTTCATTTGCATTTCACCCCAGTACATGTATCAAGTTCAGATCTGATTGTTGATTGTGGACAACGATCAGACACTTGAAAGGCTGAAATCATTCACTTGGCGACTCTAAATCAGTTTCAAGATCAGATCCAAAGACTCCACTGGAGGATGATCCCGACCAGCAGAAACATGAAAGGACAACGTGGACAGATCAGGTATTCAAGTTGGAATTTCATCCAAGACATTTTGTTCTTTGTCATAAATTATTTCTTCTCTTTTCCCAAGAATGTTAAGAAGGCTTTGCAAAGTATATTGTGTTTGAGAAGAGATCCTCGGCCTGCAGTTGATTCTTTCCCGTTGAAGATTGTGAATACCAAAGATTTGCATGCCTTTGAGCTTGATCAAGATCCTTTTTCCGAATTTTGTGATGACCATATTCAAATTGATGAATCTCAAGAAACCAAGACTGATTTTATACCTGCTGTACATACCCCTACACCTTGTAAAATTCCAAATCGGTATAAACCTCTTGTTTTACCTTCTTTTCTTCATCCTTTCCCCAAAAACTATGATCTATACTTGCCGATGTTTGATGGTGAAAGTAAGAATGTCAACGCTGAGCAACATGTCCAAAATTTTGAGAATTTTCTAGATCTTTTTGAAGTTGATGAAGAAGATGTCAGTATTAGGCTTTTTGCTCTTTCTTTGCAAGCCAAAGTGAAGAGTTGGTTCAAAGCCCTGCCTGATGCAAGCATTTCAGATTTCCAGCAGTTTGTCAAAGTTTTTCTCGACAGGTGGATGATCGGGCAGAACCTTTTCTTGATTGTAGAAGAGTATAACCAGCTGAAAAGATTTCCAGGGGAGACAGTACAACAGTTTTCAGCCAGATTTAACCAAGTTTATTATTCGATGCCAGTTGATATAAGACCTTCTCCTAGATCTGCTCTCTTGCACTATCCGGGTGCCTTTGATCCGGAGATGGAGTTTCAGCTGAGAGAAAGGGATATTGCAACACTTCACGAGATATAAAACAGTGCAGTAAATGTAGAAGCTCATCTGCTGATTCGAAGGGCAAGGTTGAAAGAAGAAGAGATGAAAAACATAGATATGGCCGAATCGACATCTCTAGAGGTGAAGCTTGATATTTTGGCAAGTGCAGTGGAAAAGATGATTGACAAGATCAACGTGAGAAATGATTATGATGTTCAAGCTCATGGCTCACTGATTGAAGAAGAACAAGTTGCTGATCCAAAACATTTTGTTTCTGATCCTAGTTGTCATAGATCCGATAATGATTGTTTTATAGATCATTGTGAAGAAGAGAGATCTGTTGATATGACATGTATGCTTGATGATATGTTTTATAGTGATGATTTGCCTCGTTTTGATGAGTATGATGATGATTATGTTCTCCAAAAAGAAGCTAATCTTGCAGACAAATTAACAACTAGTTTGTGGGAGGAAGAAGTTCATTTTCAACAGTTTGAAAACAATGTTCAGCCATCACATATCAGCTATGATAGTGACGAGGAAAGTACAACAAAGTTTGAAGTAAGTGAAGGATCTTTTCCTTTTTGTTTTGATTCGTTTCAGTTCATCAGAGATAACTACCATGCAATCAGAAATCAAATGTCAACAAGTCTTGATTTGAATCATCTTGAGAGCAATGGAAATTTTGTTCAAGACTTCTCATATTCAGATTTGCAACCCCCAAATGCCATTGATTGTCAAGTTGCAGCCGAAGACTTGGAAGTGCACACACATGATTTTATGATTCAAGGTGACTCCGTACCATTTTGTTTTGAATCATTTCAGTTTTTGAAGGGTAGATTGCATAGTAAATCTTCAAATGAACAGTCTATCACAAATCATCGATTTCTCAGTGTAAATGTTGAGGATGAGACAGATGACAAAATTCTTGAGCAGCCTATAGCATCAGATTTGCAACCACCAAATGAACTTGAAGGGCATATTACAGATGAAGTTGTGGAAGACAAAATACATGATTTGATGATACAGGAAGATTCTATACCCTTTTCTTTCGAAGCATTTCAGTTTATAAGGCAGAATCTTCGTAAAATCTCTCAAGAAAAAGATGAACAGCTAGAAGGATGTCATACATTTTCAATGGATACATTGCAGCAGTCTTTTCAGGTTTTTCATGATCCAATAGCTGATGTTTTGGATGAGGTTTGCAGTCAAAGTCTTTCTCCATTGACTACATGTGAGCTTGAAACATGCGCTGATATGAATTTGATCCGGCAACCGGTTTCTTTGTCATTTTCAGCAGAGGTCTCGTCACAAGGCTCAGATAAAAGTGTGCATTCATGGTATGAGAAGAAGAGAAGTAATCCATTGGATGAGCTAAGTTCCAGTGTGCTTGAATTTCAAGATCCTTATGCAGTGTTTTTGGAGGTGGATAGAGAAGCCATATCATTCAATGGATCTGTTTCTAAGTTGTCATGGGAGTTGCCTTTCAGTAGTTCTCTCTTGTTGTTCATAAGCAAGCACTTGTGGAGAATTCAAACAACAGACATGATACTTACTTGGTTGCATTGGTTGTTTCATTTCACTTGATCAGGTGATGAATGAAACTGTTAGAGTAGGTTGTGATGAATAAGCTCCCCTTTGAGCATCATTTTCAGTTTGTCGGTTGTGTTTAAGTGTTGAGTCAGTTTTTAGTTGAGTGAGAGTCAATTTGTGTTATCAAGTCATCATTTTTCAGTCATGCATTTCAGCTTGAGTTTTTGACTCCATTGCCCAATGGATGAAGGCACTGGTCTGCTCTCCCAGAGGTCTGAGGTTCTTGGCACCTCCAAGGAGCTACCATCCCCATTGGAGCCAATGTTAGTGTCAGTCTTTCCAGCCTTCCTCCAGTGATCAAATGTGCTCTTAAAAAGTGATTTTGAAGTGTCAAGGTCAAATTTTGTCATTTCAGTGAGTCTTCAAGCAAAATTTGGTCACTAGGCATTAGGTCTAGGGTTTGCTTTTACTCCTTCTAAAGTTGTCCAAATGGCGGTCCATGTCATCATTCAACTGAGTCTATCATCATTCATAGGGTTGTCATTATCATGTCAGTGTCTAATGAGTCATTTTACATCTTGTTCATGCTTCAGTTGTGCCTTGGCAAGGTCATTTCCCTCTCCTAGGGTTTTGAAAGCCAATTTCCCTTGGACGGTCAAATCATCGGCAAAACTTGTTTCCTGATGTTCATACACCTTCCCCTATCCTTAAAGTACCTTATCAAACACTTCCCATCCCTTAGATCCGCCAAATTCCTCATTTTTTCATAAACCCTAGTTTCTAGCTACAACGTGACAATTTTCTAGGTTGGGCCTGTGTTTTGCCCTTTTGGACCCCTTCCCCTTACTAAATCTCTGAGATTCCACTTTCCCCTGCTTCCTAACATCCCTCCCTACTTCCAAAAATTTCCCCAAGAATTTAGAAGCCCCCTATCCCCTTCATTTCGCTCCATTTCGACAAAATTCCTTGTTTCACACATCAGGACAAGTCACACTCAAATGATGTTCCAGAGCAATAAAAGATGAATTTTGGAAAACTGAGAGAGGTTTTTGTCCACAACATGCCAAATAAGAAAAACCTCCTTCACTTTTTGCACAGGTGTCATGGTTTTAGAGAAATGTCAAAATTACAATCGCCGGATCCAAGGCGGTTGGCCAAGGCACAAAAAAAGGAGAAAGAGGCCTGATCCCCTCCATATCTTGGCTGAGGCCTCACTGAAGGATCAAGGCACTCAATAGCCTAGCCACGGCTCAAATACCAATTTTTTTTGAGAATTTTGGGTAATTTTGGCATTTTTTGGTAATTTACAGGTTTTGGCTCTTTAACGGGTCTCACCCCCGGTGAGACCCTTTGTCATGGCAACTCCTTTTCACAAAAACTCCATATTTCCTGATTTTTTATGCAAAGTTACATATGCCCATGGATGGACTTGAGTTTTTATGGAGTTTTGGGCCTCCAGAAGGTCAAAATACATGCAAAATTTGACTTTCTGCCACTTTTTTGAACTGCAGAAAGCTGTCTTGGGAGAATTGGTGTTTGACAGGGCAAATGAACTCCAAATTCAAAAATTCTAGTTGGGTTGGAAAGTATACTCATAGACCTTTCCAACAAGCCCACTTGTGCTCAATTTGGCCACCTGAAAGTGCCTCAAACATCGCTCCAAAGGCGCGCAACCCGTCAGGCAGGGGTGCGCGACCCGTCAGGCAATTTTTGCCAGATTGCATTGTACAACCCAGAAAACGCAGATTTGACTCAGTTTGACTTTTTGGGGTTGAAGATGATTATCTTTGATGTAATATTTGTAACTCTAAGACACTTTTACTCTTGTTTAACACTTCTAGAAGATTCATTCATGTAAAGGGTAAATATTTAATGAATGGATTGGTTTCGTAGCTTATAGAGGCAAGTTGTTTTGACTGCCTAGTTTGTAGTGCTTAGTTTAGAAGTGGTTGAAACAGCTCCTAGGATAGTGAGCTCGACCCATGGAGGCAGGGAAAGAGGTTAGATCATCTATATTATGTACTTTCTTGCTCATTTTCAAGGTTGGACTCTTGAGGAGAAGCTATCATTGTATTATTTCACTGTATCTCTGCAATTTTTGGCTAAGGAAGACCAGGGTTTTGCAGTCCTCTTTGGGATTCTTGTGGACTCATGTGTTGATGGTGTGTTTCTCAATGTTCTTGTAAGTGTGTTTATGTGATCATCTCCTTTCTTTCCTTCTGCATATTAAACAAATGAAGTGTTAAAGTAAGAATTCATGCTTGCCATGCTCTGCTTTTAAATTTGTTTAATTTCTATGTTTTCCACTGTTTAAGAAGAATTAAAAGTATTATTTGCTCTCCTTAGCTCCTCACCGGTCTTTTCCATCCACTCACCTCAATCAAAGGCATCAATACGGTCTCCTATCTCGCCCCAAAGAACCCCCTGCAGAAACTGTGTCAAATCCCCGCACCCAAAATTGCAATTCCTCAATTTGCCACCAAAAACCCAAAAAACCCCAAATCAACCCTTTTGATCAGTTTACTAGCCTAATATCAGTGTTACCTTGTTGGTCATCTCATCCCATTGAAGATCTGTCGAGATTGACCGGAGAGAGCCTTCTCCTGCTCCGTAGGGCTAGCTACGAGGCTAAATGGTTTGATGTAGCCTTGAGGTTTACCTTTCTCAGCCTGAGGTGAAATTTCAAGTGCTAACAGGTTCTATCATTTAATCTTTCTTATCGTGAAGTTTCAAAACATCAATTACTCATTGATCCAATGATTTTGACTTTTCTTCTTGTTCGCTTATATGTTGCATAGTGAAACCAATTTTTTTATAATAAAACTCATTATCACATACTTTTAGTTCAATGAATTAGATTTTGCCCATTATTGAATTATTAAGTTTCTACGAAGTGTTTCTTTTTGAAAGCATCTTCAAGATCTTATTGAAATAGTTCACTTTCATGATTAGCATTTTGTATCATTTTTTCAAACACAACAATAATAAAAACATCAAGTAACATTAAACCTACTATTCAATATTCCACATCGATTAAAATAAAATAAAAATTATTACTTTTCATACAAAGAAGAGGGTGATACAAAGATGAGTGTATCAATTGCAAAATTACATATAACCTCATTTGAAGGAAGGAATAAACTTGTTTTTAATGGAAAAATATAGAGCACCACCTTTTTTTTTTCAAATTACAAATACATAAACTGTTTTTGATGTATCTACTCTATCACATGTTAACCCAAAGGTATATTTTTTCACATCTCTTGGTTTCTCACCTTTCAATCGATTTCCCGCCAATTATTTTCACTTTTTAATTCTTAACACTTTTCTCTTCCTTATAACTTTTAAGGAGATTTTGGATTAACAAAAAGTATAACATACCACCTTCTTGATAAAGAGTGCATCAATGTTCACAAAAGACGGTTGAAAAAAGAATGATGCTAGAAAATTCAGTTATTCCTAATGCGAATGAAGCCATTAAGAGATTGTTATGTGATTGTTTGGAATCAATTTTATAAGGAATGAAGCCATGAAGAGATTGTTATGTGTTGTTATGTGATTGTTTGGAATAAATTTTATATGCAAAGAAGTTAGGAAGAGATTGTTATGTGATTTCTTTGAATCAATTTTATAAATGTAGTAGTCTCGAGTTAAAAATCTAAATAATAAAATTAATAAAGGGAAAACAATAACCAAGGTCATGGGACATGTATTCCAAGTTGAATGTTGGCCTAAAACATAGTCATGGGATCACTTGTGATTCATTAATGACTATAGAAATTGGCAAAGGCTTTGGAAATGCATGAGGCATTTATTGGCATTTTATTTATGAAAATAATGGGAAATAGGAGAAAATGAAGGTGAAAGGTCACAAGTTGCATGTGAGGAGGAAAATGAAGGAAAATAATGGAAAATGAAGAAAATAGAGGCCTCAATGATAAAAAGGCTTATGAGGATCAGTTCAAAACCTTTTGTCAGTTTTAGCTTGGAGCTCTCTCTTCTATTCTCTCTCTCTCTCATACTCTTGGACACTTAGAGTTTTCTTGGAGCACTCTTGGAAGAGTGTGGCATACTTGGGATTTGGAGCAAGGAGGCAAAGGAAAAGTAGGAAAGCACAAGAGGACAGTGGGATCAACAACTACAATGGGTTTTGCTTGCAGGTACCGAATTGCATGTATGATTTCCTTGCTAGTTTTGGCATGCATGGCACATGCATGTGGTTTCTTGGTTATGATCTGTCATTGGCATGGAGGATTGCCTGGATTGACAGTGGTTTTGCCTAGCCTTTCCATTTTCTGGATAGCCATGGTGTTGTGGGTTTTATCTTTTTATTTTTCTGGTGGGTGCTCATGTTCCTTTGGTTTTGGGTTGAGTTACTAGTTCCTGAAACCTTGGTTGGACAAACACTCTCGAAGCCCTATAACACCTTGGGTTGAGTTACTAGTCCAGGAAGCCTTGGTTGGAAAAACTCTTTAGAGCCCTTGGTGGGTTGAGTTACTAATCATGGAAGCCTTGGTCGGACAAACGCTCTGGAGCTCAACAACAGTTGTGGGTTGAGTTGCTAGTCCTGGAATCCGGGTTGGAATAAACACTCTGGAGCCCTGGACAACTTGGGTAGAGACCGATCTGGTGATGGTTATTGGTGTCCGACCATGAGGTGGAATCATTGGTTGAGGGTTGAGGTGGTTTGGCCTATGGAAACCCTAGTTTGCTTTTCTTGTTTTATTCCATGAGATCCCACATTCTTGCTTGGAATATCGCACGGGGGTGATTGGCTGAAAGAGATATTTGGTTTAGCCCAATCTATGGTCGGGTGGTACATGGAAGACCTAACTTGGTTGGATTTGCATATGTTAATAAGAGTTTGTTTCTCTTATGTTTTGTGTGTAAAGGTACTTGTTATTATACGGATTTCATGGTTGTTGTGTTGTCGTTATTTATCTGGTTATATGTTGGTTATAAGTATGGTTTTATGACAGTCTTGAGTTATGGCTCTCATCATGTTTTGGTTAGTAGATGAAATGTTAATGAATTAATGACCTAATAAATGATGATGCAGCTAATGTGAGAGGCATCAAACCTTCTTGATGATTCTCAGATAAGTATGAGGTCATTATGTTCATATGTGTTTTTATGACCTATACATTACATGTTCATGATGTGTTTGACGAAATGACTATCATGGTTAGGATGAGTTAGGTTAGGTCTTTGTTCACGCTTTGAATTAGAGGCATTGTATTATTGTTATTTACCATTTCTGAGAATTTAATTAAGTTTTGGGCAGAGGTTTGAGTCCTAGCCCTGAAAAAGTGGCTTAGAATTCGGGGTCACTGACACAAAACTACCTAAAAAATACTGCAGTTGCATGGAGGCCTTGTTGTGGGAGCCATTGGAGGGTTTCAGTCACATGGAGGGCTTGCCATGAGAGCGACTGGGGGTCCAGTTCAGTCAAAAGGCAAGTTAACTCAGGGGTTGAGCACCTGGAGTGGTTGGTTAGCCTCTGGGATTCATATAGCTATTGAGGTATGTCAGTTTGGTTTTGGTTTGTCGATTCCACTTCCTTAACTGTACTTGGGGAGTTGAATCATATCATAGTAACTCTTCATCACATAATTACCCTGATGGACCAGTTAACTTGGGTAAATGTGGGAGGAGAGCGTTATAGAGTGGTACTAGAGCATGGTTCAACCCTTGGATTGGATGGGTAGAATGTGTTTGTCATGCATACATGCCGGTTGCATATGTGTCCATTATGCTTGTGGTCTATGTGTTTGTTATGTATGCATTGCATTGGTCATTTTTGTAGTTATGTTGTCATATAGAAGTTGATGACATTATTGTTGGGATGTGTTTGTCGTGAATGCATTGGTTATGCTTGTTAATGTCTATGTGTTGTTGTGCATGCATTGCGTCTAGTTGGTTTTGTAGTTGTGACATCATGCATGGTATCTGGGATGATGATCAAGATGATGTCTATATATTGCTATGATTATGTTTATACATGTATTGTGCTAATTTAGTTGATCTTGCAGACGAGATATCCTCCCTTGAACTATATTGAGGTATGTTGGTTATGTTTATGTTTTGGGTTACCTGACATGATATACTTACAGGAAGAGGAAGATCAAAGATGACTAACAAACTGGTAGACGACATTTCACTAGACTCTCCCTATAGATCAGAGGAGAAACATGGTGATGGGTACTCTCTTAACATAGAAGACACTTTGAGAAGTTTGAAGGCAAAAATAAGAAGTTGTAAAACAGATAATGACAAAATCATTCAGTCACAAGAAACACTTGCTAGGGCACATGAGAGACAAGTAGAAGTTAATGCAGTTATCCTTCAAAGTTTATCAAATTGTATAAATTCCTTGTAGATTCAAACTGTAGATTGTAATATTATAAAACAATTTACTTGAATCTACTCTACTCATCAGCGGAAACAATAATTGATCGATGAAATCACGAAGTAGAAAAAGGAAGAATTCAATAACACATAACACAATAATTTTATGGGGAAAGCTACAACTAAAAACCCATATTATCTGTATATTACATTAATCAAAAAAATTGAGAAGATTACAATGCTTAGCTCAAGCCCGAGCAAACTTTGCACTATCACAATCTATATCACTACTTCACAACCAAGCTCGAGCCAATAGTTAGCCAAATCTGCTGCCTGCCAAGCTCCTATTTCCTTGTGCAATTTCGTAGGGAATTAGCCCATATTTAATTATGAAATTCCTCATCCATAACTGCGTAATCCATCATAGGACTTCCTCTGATTGCATGCACCACCTGTACAATTTGGATAATTATACAACTGATAGTACACTGTCCCTAAACTCCAATCTCAACTAGGTCTTTCTCTTATCTGACATGCATGAGTTAATTATGAATGAATATTCAGTTTCTTGGTTGAGCAATGTTGGTTACACCCCACTACTGTAGGTTACACCCCACTACTGGATCTCCCACTAATTCCTCCATCAATTGGAACTAGTTTAACTAAATCTAACTTGGTTAAAATTGAATGAAATAATTACAACTCAAAAGAACTCAACATGGGCCCCTAAAATTTAGGAACCACTCTACATGACTCTAGATAGACCCCCAACTCAAGTTTATTAAGCCAACTAAGTCAAATTAACTTAGTTAACTATTACAAGTTGCTATGAGAATTAGAATTACAATTTAATTCAAGGAAAAATTTAAATTAGGATTTTTTTGTTGCTATTTTCAACACTCCCTCTCAACAAGAGAGGGATTATTTTCTGCCCTGATCCTGCTTTTGTGAAACTCGAATTTTCATCTTGACAATGCCTTTGTAAAATTTGCATCTTGCTCCTCTGTAGGAATGTACTCCAACAACATGATTCTCCTCTGCACAGAATACCGTAGATGGTAATACCAAATGGCGATATGCTTGGATGGATCATGAAAAACTGGGTTCTTAGAGAGTTTGATACAACTATGATTGTCACATAAATCACTGTAGGACCCATCTGCTAACCAAGTAACCCAACGAGGATCTTCCTCATCTAGATAGCCTCACAAGTTGCTTGAATATCAACCATGTACTATGCTTCTACTGAAATGAGTGCAACTGATCTCTGCTTCCTGTTGTACCAAGAAACTACTGTTGACCCAATATTGAAGATTCCCCCTGATGTGCTCTTCCTGTCGCATGGACTCCCTGCCCAATCCGTATCTGTGAAGCCTTGAAGCTTCACTCCCTCTTTCTGTCTGTACCAAAGACAAAACTGAGTGGTGCCTCTGAGGTATCTCAACACATGTTTAGAAGCCTTACAATAAAGTTTGGTTGGCTTAACCATGGCTTGACTAAGCTGGTTAACTGCAAAACACATGTCCGACCATGTGTTCACCAAATACATAAGTGAACCCACAAGCTGTATAAAAATAGTAGCCTCCAATACTTCACCTAAAGTAGCATCCTCCTTCCTCCAGTTACTTTCTAGAAGAGTCTCCATGGGTTTTTTGCTATCCATGTGGAACTTCTTGAGTATCTCGTTGCCATACTTTCCCTAAGAGATAAAAAATTCCTCATCTCCTTGCCACACTTCCATACCAAGAAAGTAATGCATGAGCCCAGGTCCTTCATCTTGAATTCTCTTGCAAGATCCTCTTTGTAATATTTTATCAGCTTCTCATCACCTATTAGAATCAAATCATTGACATATAATATTATAATCAACAATTTACCTTGAACCACAATATGGTAAAGGTTCACATCTGCTTCAATTTTGGTGAAGCCCAAGCTAGTGAAATAACTGTCAATCCTAGTGTACCAAGCACGGGGTGCTTGTTTTAGTCCATACAATGCTCGCTTGAGTCTGCACACATGCAACTCTCTGTTGAAGGTCTCAAATCCTTCCGACTGCTCAATATACACCTCTTCCTCAATCAAGTTGTTGAGGATTGTTGCCTTCACATCCATTTGATGTATCTTTCATCCCATCTACACTGATAGTGCTAGAATAGATTGGATTGATGAGTACCTTAATACTGGAGCAAAAGTATCATCGTAATCAATTCCCTCCATCTGAGAGAATCCTCTGGCCACAAATATGGCCTTGTGTTTCTCCACACTCCCATCTGCTACTTGCTTTACCTTGTAAAGCCATCTGGAACTCACCACTGACTTGTCTACTTGTCTTGGGACCATTTCCAAAACATTGTTTCTGATAATGGATTCATACTACTCAACCATGGCATCAATCCATACTAGTTGTTGCATTGCTTCCTCAAATGAGGATGGCTCAACCTCTGCACTCTCGCTCATCAGACCATGTAGTCAGTGTACCGATCTGGTGACCTTCTCTGCTTACGTTGTGATGTGGGTGCTCCCACATTCTCTCTAGCATCATGCATCAATATGTCAGCCTCTCTAGTGAACTTCCTTCCATCTCTGGAAGTCTTTGCATGGGTGGGTGCTTCCACTCTCTACTCCTCTGCATGTGGCTACTTCACATCATCCTGAGGTTCCTCCTTTGGAGCTAAAAGATCCTCTTCTGCATGTAACTAATGCTCCCTCTCAAGGGAACATTTCATGGCCTTCTCTTCATAGAACTTCACCTCTACAAACCACTATCATCCTGATGGATGGTAGGTACACCCGATAGTTGTGAGGTGTATCAATGTACCCCAAAAATATACCCAACTCAACTATTGGCTCTATCTTTTTCCGTGCATCCTTGTTATCATGACAGTAGACTAATGAACCAAAGATCCTAAAGTGTGCCACATTTGGTTTCTTACCTGAAAAACCTTCCTCTGGTGTACTCATCTCGAGAATTCAACGAGTGATTTTGTTTTGCAAATAAATAGTTGTGTTGCATGCTTCAACCCACAAGTACAACAGTAGGCCCTGATCATGTAACATCACTTGTGTCACACCCACAATACTTGGGTTCTTCCTTTTAGCCACCCCATTCTACTGTGGGTTATAAGGTGTTATTAACTCTCATTGAATGCCTTCTGATACATAGAAGTTCTTGAATTCATTCGACACATATTCTCCACCGTTATCGCTTCTGAGAGCTTTAATTTTCCTGCCAATTTCTTTCTCGACAAGTGCTTTAAATTCAAAAATTTTAGTGAACATCTGATCTTTATTTTGCAAGAAGAAATCCAATACTTACGAGAAAAATCATAAACAAATATTCCATAATACTTGTGCTTGGCCATGGATGCTGTCGAGAACAGTCCACACACACATGAGTGAAATCTATCAAGGATCGCTTGCGCTCGACTATTTTTATCATGAAAGGAAGCTTTGGTGTACTTCCCCAATGTACACCCTTTGCATGTGTCTCTTTACTCGAGTGTACCCTTGGGAAGTCTTGTAGAAATTTGTTGCATGATATTCAAAGCTCCATGGTGTAAGTGACCCAATCTTCTATGCCACAGCTCACTGATGTCTCCGCTCTGCACCTTCTATGATTTAGTGCTCAAAGTAGCACAATCTTCTACATCTAATTTGCAGAGGTTATTCACCCAAATCCCTATCCGCTTCACTTTTCTTGAGGCTATGTGACAAAGGAAAGCCTTTCCCTTACTAAATATCACATCATAGCCATGGTCCTCCAACATGGAAACTGAAATCAAATTCTTCTTCAAACCCGGAACATACATGACATCTTTTAATGTGAAAAGAGAACCAGACTCCCTCTAAAAGGTAACAGTACCGATGCCAGTCATGCTATACCTCCCATCATCTCCCATCTCGATGTGCATCTGGAGGTCCTTCTCCTCCAAGTCATTGAAGAACTCTTTGTTGTTGGTCATATGGAATGAGGCTCCACTATCCAGGTACCACACACTACCCATCATCGATGTCACCATGCAAGTGATGAGGGTGAAATCTAGTTCGAATTGTGAAGCAAGAGCTTCACCTGTCGCTCCTCCTGAGGGCTTCTTACCGACCTTCTTGTGTGGACACTTTGTGGCATAGTGTCCTAGCTCGTGACAATGAAAACATTTAATCTTCGACACATCCTTCTTCTTTCTGCCCTGACTAGAATATGATTTGGAATTGGATGACTTCCCCTTCCCTTTCTTCGCTGTTATGAAACCAGCTCAAGAAAAGATAGAAAAGATAGATCAACGCCTTAGAATTCAGCCTCTTCGAGGGGGCAACCTCCTTTACATTACATAAATGAATAATTCTTGGATGATACAAATGAAAAAACCTCCTTTCTATATATAGGAGTCTAAGGAGTCACAATATAATCCAGCCGACCTAACAATAATAATATAAAGCCACAAAAATAACAATAGAGGGATTCTATGGGGCACAGAAATAACAACATGGGGGTAATAGGGGCACAACAATATAAATAAGGGGTATAACTACAATAGTAATGGGGTAATCACTAGTATTATAGGGACCCAACATGCCCCTCTCCTTCAAAAAAGTGTTGTCCTCAACGCTTGAGTAGTTTTGGATACTTCTGCATAAAATTCTCATCCTCCCATGTGGAATCTTCAGCAGATAAGTTCTTCCACTTGATAAGATACTCTGAAATTGACCGATTTCGTAGCTGTCGAGTTCTTGTTTCTGTGACTGCTTCCGGTTCCAATATAATTTTTCCTTCCTCATCAAGTTCTGGAAATATTGTTTGCATTGGGAGCTTGTCGCCTATAACCTTCTTTAAACATGAAACATGGAAAATTGGGTGCAATCGAGAAGTTGCAGGAAGCTCCAATTTGTATGCCATAGTACCAATCTTTTGCAACACCTTGTACGAACCATAATAATTTGGTGATAATTTATTATCCTTCTTAGCTTGCTTTAGGGACATTTTCTTATATGGTTGTAGCCGTAGGAATACCCAATCACCTACATCAAAACTTCTTTCACTGGATGTTGATCTGCCTGTTGTTTCATTCTATTTTGTGCCAACACGAGGTTATCCTTTAAGAGTTGGAGGACTTGTTGTTGATGTTCGATGTGATGTTCCACTGCCTGAACCTTAGAATTTTCTCTTAAATATGATGTGATGGATGGTGGTTGATACCCATAAATTGCCATAAATGGGGTCATTTTTGTTGCTGTATGGAAGGAAGTGTTATACCACCATTCAGCCAGAGGCAACCATTTGACCCATTGTGTCTGTTTATCAGATACAAAGCAACGAAGATATCCTTCTACACATTTGTTTATTATCTCAGTTTTCCCATGAGATTGAGGATGATAAGATGAGCTATGAGCTAACAGAGTACCAAGACAAGAAAATAATTCTGTCCAAAAATTTCTAGTGAAAATGGGATCTCTGTCACTTACAATAATCTTTGGGTTTCTTGTAGCTTCTAGATTGTTTCCATAAATGCAGTAGAAACTGTACAGGCTTTAAATGGATGTGATAATGCACAAAAATGTGCATACTTGGTAAGTCTGTCAACTACCACCATGATGACACTCTTTCCCTCAGACTTGGGTAAACCTGTGATAAAATCCATTGAAACCTCCTCCCAATGTTGGCTTGGAATGGATAAAGGTTGTAATAGACCCGGTGTCTTAATTGTTTCAACTTTATTTTGTTGGCAAACCAAACATTTCGCCACAAACTTTTGAATATCTGATTTAAGCCCATCCCAAAAAAATTCCTTCTTAACCCTGTGGTAAGTTTAAAAAAATCCCGAGTGCCCTCCTAAGGGAGAAGTGTGCAATTCCATAAGAATCTTTTGTTTTAGCTGGGAATTCTTACAGAGGTATAAGCGATCTTTGTACCATATTGGATCATTTTTCCAGCTAAATGTATCAGACGTACTGCAAACTTGTTGTAGCTTTCGAATAAGTGCCCACACTTCTTCATCATTCTTCCATTCCTCCCTTGCTTCGTTTATTCGATCTGGTTGGATAATAGAAATGGCGCACAACAATGCTTCCACATCCTCATCCTTTCTTGAGAGTGCATCTGCCACCACATTTGCTTCCCTTTTTTGTAGATGATTTCAAAGTCATAACCCAACATCTTTGTGACCCACTTTTGTTGCTCTTCAGAGGATAATCTTTGTTCTAAAAAGTATTTAAGGCTATCATGATCCGTTTTTACCTTGAAGTGTCTTCCCATTAGGTAGGGCCGCCATTTCTTAAGTGCATGGAGTATTGCCAACATTTCCTTCTCATAAATAGCTTTGCTTAAAAACTTTCCCTTGATTGGACGACTTTCAAAAGCAATGGGTCTTTCATCTTGCATTAGAACAACACCAATTCCATTTCCTGAAGCATCACATTCCACAATAAAGGTTTTTGTGAAGTCCGGTGTAGCTAAGACTGGTGCTTGGCACATTGCCTCTTTAAGATGTTCAAAGGCCTTTGTTGCTTCCGGAGTCCATGAAAATGCATCTTTCTTCAATAATGTTGTTAGAGGTGTTGCTATTCTCCCATAATTCTTAACAAACTTGCGATAATACCCTGTCAACCCAAGAAATCCTCGCAGATGCTTTATGGATGTGGGGATTTTCCATTCCTTAATGGCTTTAATTTTGCTAGGATCTACCTTAACTCCTTCATGAGATACAATATGACCCAAATATTCCACCTCCTGGACTCCAAAGAAACATTTGGATCTTTTTGCATATAATTGTTTCTCCTCCAATAGTTGTAGCACCCTGTCAACATGTTCAACATGATCCTTCCAAGTCTTGTTGTAGATTAGTATATCATCAAAAAATACTAACACAAATTTTCTAAGGAATGGTTTGAAAATTGAATTCATCAAACCTTGAAATGTTGAAGGTGCATTAGTAAGGCCAAAAGGCATGACCAAAAATTCATAATGACCCTCATGAGTTCTAAATGCCGTTTTCAGAATGTCTTCAATCTTCATTCTGATTTGATGATATCCCGAACGAAGATCCAACTTGGTGAAGTAAATTGATCCATGCAATTCATCCAGTAATTCATCAATGACAGGAATGGGGAACTTATCTTTAATAGTGAGCTTGTTGAGCTCCCTATAATCCGGACACATGTGCCATGATCCATCCTTCTTGTGCACCAATACTACTGGAGCAGAGAAAGAACTTTGACTTGGTTGAATTATACCAGCCTCTAGCATTTCTGCAACCATACGTTCAATTTCGCTTTTTTGGACATAGGGATATCTGTACGGCCTGATGTTTGGAGGAACACTTCCTGGAATCAGATGAATAGCATGATCATGATCACACATAGGTGGGAGACCTTTGGGAGTCTCAAATACCTTGGAATGATTGTCCAGGACTTTTTGGAGATCTGGAGAAATAGATGATTCCGATGTGGGAACATCTAGCGAACATAATTGTGCAATTACACCTCTTTGCTCCTTTTTTAGAAGCTTTGTCATGCCATTAGAGTTGATTATCTTTCCTGGTTTCCCTACAATACCCCTTAATTCAACTTCCTTTCCTTCCGTAGAAAATTTGATGAAAAGTTCTTGAAAATTAAAAGCTATTGTACCCAAGGATTGTAGCCATTAGACTCCTAGTACAACATCAGCACCTCCCATTGGAACAGAAAGCATTGGGCTAGTCAATACATATTCTCCCATGGATAGCTTGATATTATGGCACCTTCCAGAGCAATTTATTTTTCCTCCATTTGCAATCATCACTTGACACTCTGGTCCTGGATATAGGAAGCAATTCAATTCGTTTGCTACCCTACAATGAATAAAATTGTGGGTGCTTCTTGAATCAATCAACACTATTACATTTTTCTTCTTGATTTGTACTTTTATCTTGATGGTTTGAGGAGTGGTAATTCCCGCCAATGCATTACAAGATATGGTCGGATTTATTTGTTCTTCATCTAGGCTTTGTTCCTGGAGTATATCTTCTTGTTTTGACCTTTCTTGCTCCCTTTCTTCTTCCTCTTCACAATCTATGTAGAATAATTTCTTCTCAACACACTTATGACCTTTAGTGTACTTGCTATCACAACTGTAACAAAGCCCTTTTGCTCTTTTTTCTTCCAATTGTTGTGGTGTCAACCTTATAGGTTATGGAAGACTAGGGGCAACAACACTTCCGTCTTTATAGTTGTGAGTGGTATGCTTCCTGGTTGCCATAATTTTGCTTTCCATTTTTCTTGCTAACCTGAATGCCTTCTCTAATGAATCAGGTTCCCAAAGGCGAACATCATGTTGGATACTATCCTTTAAAGACCCTATGAACGCATCAATCCTATGCTCCTCTGGAATATCTTTTACCCTTATGTTCAATTTTTGGAACTCTTCAATGTGCTCCATTACTAAACCCTTTTGTTTGAGACTTATCAATTGGCTAAAAAAAGTGTTGCTTTTTGTATCTTCATAATGTGCTATCAATTCTTCCGTAAAAATTGCCCAAGTGATAAATTTTTTACGAGAGCAAAGCCATTGATACCAGACAAACTGATTTGGTTCCAAATATACAGTTGCCATACGTACCTTTTGTGTGTTTTGCACATTATTGAGATCGAAGAACTGCTCCATCTGTAATATTCATGTGGCGGGATCCTTGCCATCAAACTTCCTCATATCGATTTTTGGAATATGGTGGGTCTTCGATCCAACATTAGCATCTATGGAATCATGATTAACATTAATTTTGTTCACATCATGAGTTTCCTTTACAACCTTTTCACTATTAGTAAGTATTTCTTGTAGAAAATTTGTCAAATCTGTCTTCAAATCTGCCATGTCTGCCTTCAAATCTGTCCTCAAATCTGTCTTCAAATCATCCATCTTAGCTTCCATTCCCTTTATCTTAGATTCCACGCCATTTATCTTAGATTCCACGCCATTTATCTTAGATTCCACACCACTTATCTTAGCATCTGTTAGCTTTTGTGAGCGTGAAATTTGTTGCACTTGTTCTTGTAATTTTGATATATCATGTAGAATTTCTTCCTCTTCTTCATGAGTCATGCTAGAGCTTTCAGGTTCCTTACTAGGTGTTTGTATTTTCTTTCCTCGGGGCATCAATTACCGATAATAATGTTTTACTATGCCCTTTGAATTCCGTTAAACCAAGCTTACACAAAAATTTAAAAAAAACTACACACCTTTTTTCACTTTATAGAAGCCTGATATTGAATCTGATGTATCTCTGTAATTTCGGATCATCCAGTTCTGAAATTGCGACCTGTAGTAGCCTTTTGCGTCCTCTTTCTAATGCCACAAGTCTGACCCAAATTGGATTCTCCAAGGAAGAGTTATGTGAAATCTCCCACAGTGACTTGTTTTTAGACTAGTTCAGTAGAGCAAACTTGTACGACGTGCCACGAGTCACTGTTTCAACCTTTGAATTTGAAACACGCATAAAAGAAACTACAGTCCGTCCTCTTTCTGTTCCTTCTTATGAAATTTCAATCCGATCCCCAGAGAAAAAGTTATGAAAATTTTCCCTAGGTCACCTGTTTTGAATGTAATTTAGGAGTCTGCAAAAAGACCAACTTCCCCAGATCATATCTCCGAAAATATCGCCTAAAAAGCTCTGAAATTCGGACCCAAGGTTCAGCATGATTTCTTCTCAAATGGGGTTTTTTTGTGACTTCTGAAACATTACAGAAAAAGGTTATAGTGAAAATGCCATGATGACCTGTTTGGAGCAGCGAAACCCTAGAATCCAAAGCTCTGACACCAAATGTTATGAAACCAGCTCAAGAAAAGATAGAAAAGATAGACCAACGCCTTAGAATTCAGCCTCTTCGAGGGGAAAACCTCCTTTACATTACATAAATGAAAAATTCTTGGATGATACAAATGAAAAAACCTCCTTTCTATATATAGGAGTCTAAGGAGTCACAATATAATCCAGCCGACCTAACAATAATAATATAAAGCCACAAAAATAATAATAGAGGGATTCTATGGGGCATAGAAATAACAACATGGGGGTAATAGGGGCACAACAATAGAAATAAGGGGTATAACTACAATAGTAATGGGGTAATCACTAGTATTATAGGGACCCTACATTCGCCTTTTCAGTTAAGGCACAATTTTCCTCATCATGCTTGGATGAGGATCCGTCTCTAGTGTTCCGTCAGATCTCTTCTTGTACCAAGTTAGACCACAATCACTCCCACTCTGGTAGCTTCTCCCTCCCATTAACTGAGTCCTGGTAGCTGTTCCAACGCTTGGGAAGTCCTAAAAGTGCTAGGCTCACCTGATCGTCTTTAACAATTGTAACACCAACACTTCCAAGCTCATCCTGACATTGGGTGAACTTGGTCAAGTAATTTGGTATTGTATCACCCTTATCCATCTTGATCTTTCTGAGCTTGTCCTTCAGTGCCAGCTTTATGTGGTCACTGTTGTTTTGAAACAAGTCTGTTAAGGCCTTCCACATTGCAAATGGAGTTTCCTTACCATGGAGGTTTGAGACAATATGATCTTGAAATCCTTCTAAGATAATCCTTCTCGCCTTTGCCACACACTTTCTCCATTTTGTCAGATCTTGAGCATCAACTAGCTTACAAATTCCATTGTCTATGAATTCCTTAAGCTCGTTGTCTTCCAACACTACCTCCATCCTGCCCTTCCAAGCAATATAGTTCGAACTACTCTCAAGGCCATATTCGAGCCTCAATCCATAGAACGACATCTTATTGGCTTTGAAGTATGATACTGCAGATTTGTTTTCTCCTGCAAAAGACAAACTTATATTCTCCTCTTCTATAGTGATTTAAGATTTTATACAGTGTAGAAATTCCTTGTAGATTCAAACTGCAGATTGTAGTATACTAAAATAATTGACTTGAATCTACTCTACTCATCAACAAAAACAATAATTGATCAATGAAATCACAAAGCAGAAAAAGGAAGAATTCAATCACACATAACACAATAATTTTATGGGGAAAGCCATAGCTAAAAACCCCTGCTATTTGTATATTGCATTAATTAGAAAATTTGAGAAGATTACAATGCTTAACTCAAGGTTGAGCAAACTCCGCACTATCACAATCTATCCCACTGCTTCACAAACAATCTCCAACCAATACTTAGCCAATTCTGTTGTCTGCCAAGCTCCTATTTCCTTGTATAGTTTCCTAGGGAATTAGCCCATATGTAATTGGGAAATTCCTCATCCATAACTACACAATCCATTATAGGCCTTTGTATGATTGCATGTACCACCTGTGCAACTTGGATGATTATAAAATTGATAGTAAATTGTCCCTGAACTCCAATATCAGTTGGTATTTCTTTGATCTGACATGCATGAGTTAATTATGAATGAATCTTTAGTTTACTAGTTGAGCAACATTGGTTACACCCCACTAATCCCTACATCAATTGGAACTAGTTTAACTGAATTTAACTCAGTTAAATTGAATTAAATAATTACAAATCAAAAGAACTCAACTTGCCCCCCGAAAATTGAGGAACCACTCTACATGACTCTAGATAGACTCCCAACTCAAATTTACCGATCCAACTAAGTCAAATTAACTTAGTTAACTATTACAAGTTGCTATGAGAATTAGAATTACAATTTAATTCCCAATTTAATTCAAGGACAAAATTAAATTAGGATTTTCTTGTTGTTATTTTCAACATAAATTTGTAGAGACAAGGACCACTTAGGACCAGTCATGGATAAGAGGATAATGTAACACCCCCTCCTCCGAGGTCCACCCCCACAGCCAACCAGCTGAGAAAACATGTGATGAGAGAGGTTACTATGAGGGATTCATTCTCCTTGGTGACCTACATGAAATGGAATCGACATAACTCATAAAACAAACTCATCGACATCAACAATTACACCCCCATGAGACACATCAGTCGCTCAGACATCCTGTCCTTGGGTCCCACTGATGTTTTAAGCCTCTTAACCCAAAGTCACTCTCATGCTATAGGTAAGACAACGACCAACAACTAAAAGTCACTCTCATAGACCTTTGTGCCAACGACTATGGACTTTTCTCAGCAGACCTGTGCCAGTGACCCCAAGATTTTAGCCACTTTTCTAGCCTAGTATCCCGGCCTCTGCCTAGAACTTACTACAACCTTCAAAATCCATCAAAGACATGATAACAATGCTAATAAATAAAAAAAAGCAACCTCGGGACTAGGCTTGAGCATCCCTAACCGGGATTGACATAAACACTTGGCATCAATGCAACCTACGGGTCTAGGATAAAAGACAGAGCATAAATGACTGAAAGAACTTATGAAACATAACCAGAAGGATCACCTCCTTCTCCGTTAGACTATTATGTCTTGCATACATCCATTTAACAAATAGGTCTTACATCTATCCATTTAACAATTACATGAACCAATCACATAACCATGCTTATAACCAACATTAAACCATATAAATATAAGAGATATGATAGCCCTTAAATCCACATATAAACAAGTACAAAAGTAAAAGAACTTAGCTTTTATTAATCATAGGCAAATCTGATCAGGTTCATGACTTCCATGTACCACCTGACCATAGACATGGCTCAACCAAATCTCTCTTTCAACCAGTCACCCACGTGTCATATTCCAAGCATGAATGTGGGATCTCATAGAACAACAAGAAAAACCAAGGGAATCCAATGGTTAAACCACCTCCATCCTCACCAAACCGTGATCACACCAAAACCGGTTCTCCGATCACAACAGAAGCAAACGTGGAATGCCATACATAATCCATCATTATCCTTGAGGAATTTTTCGTCTCCTTCTTTCTCACATTTTACCGCAATCCAATCCCGGATCACTATGCCCTAAACCAAGACCAGTATCTCAGGCTTTGCCACAATCCAAACCTGGATCATTAAGACCTAAACTGAAACTTCTCTCTCAAGGTTTACCGTGTATCCCGCCAAAACCAGTCAAGGGATTCCTAGGCCTTTGGGAATGAATCTTGATACCGCCTTCACCCTGGATTCCGAAATCCATCTGACAAACCAAAGCTCAAAACTAAAATAAACATCCCAACACCATGGCATCCGGAAAAAGTCAAGGCTAGGCTGAAAACCACTCTCATAACCCAACAAAACCATGCCATTGACAACAAGAGAACCATACACCAACATGAAAAGCCATGCATGTCCAAACCAGCTAGGAAATCACACATGTAAAAGGTTACCTACAAGTATTCCCACTGAAGCTGCTTGATCCTGCTCTTCTTCCTTGATCCTTGATTTCCTTGCTTTCCCCTTTCTTCCCCTTTCTTCCTTGATCTAAAGCTAGAGTGCTCGAAGAAAACTCTAAGTGACTAAGAGAGAGAGAGAATAATGAGAGAGCTCCAAACTTGAACTGACAAAAGGTTAGAAAAAAATTGTCCATTGATCCTTAGAAGCCTTTTTATTAATGAGGCCTCTATTCTTGATTTTCCATTATTTTCCTTCAATTTCCTCCTCACATGCAATATGTGACTTTTCACCTTACTTTTCTCCTAATTTCCTTTATTTTCATAAATAAATGTGCCAAAAATGCCTTTTTGCCTTTTAATGCCTTTGCCTTAGCCTTTGCCAATTTTCCTTAGCCAAAACACACATCTAGTGATGCCCATTAGGATATCTTGCCCAACATTAACCCTGGAATAAGTGTCCCTTAACCATGGTCTTATTTTGCCTTTATTAAATTTTATTACATGAAATTTTTAGCAGGGCTTTTACAGAACCCTCCCCCTTGGGGAAAAACATCCTCGGTGTTAAACCACACCTTGACCTCAGAAAAATCGTTGAAAAACAAACATACTGCCCATGGAGCTTTATAACTTAGCTTGTTGCAGTATTTACAATGAAAGACCTGCTCAAAAGCAAAACATCATGACAACATGACAATATAACAACCATAATAATATGATACCCATACCACTTATTGGAACTTTATAACTTATCTCATGGCAGTATTCACATCCATATACATATACATACATGTACCAAAACATTATCAATACATATGCTAAACATATACCAACATCAAACCAAAAATGATTTGCCTCAATCGGAAAACAATGAAGGATACAGGGCCCGCATCTAATCCGCCATCTCCCATGTAGCTTCTTTAGGCCCAAAATGCTTCCACTACACTTTAACTTTCTCTATGGCTCTGTTCTTGAGCATGAGACGTTTCCACTGCAATATGCACCGAGGCTCCGAATGGAACTCTCCTTCTTGCTCCACCTACAATACAGACCAATCAATAACATGATCAACATCCTTTATATACTTCTCAAGCAATGAAATATAGAAAACATCATGGAATTTCAGTGTTGGAGGCAGTGCAAGTCGATATGCCATTGGTCCAATCCTCTCAAGGATCTCAAAAGGCTCGCAATACCGTGGTGCCAACTTGGCACATGAACCAATCCTCAAAGAGAATTCCTTGGGCTTGATGCACAAATACACAGACTCCTTGACCTGAAACTCCTTGAACACCCTGTGTTGATCTGCATAACTCTTCTATATATCTTGTGCTTCCTTTAGATTCTTCTTTATAACATGCATTTCCTACTGCATGTCTGGTCAATAAATACCCTGTTCACTAGATCACTCGAGCTGATGGGAGTGTTACAACTCTGTCCATATAATGCCTTGAAAGGACTCATCCTCAATGACTCCTGATAACCATCGTTGTATGCGAACTCGACCAATGGAAGATACTCCTCCCATTTCTTTTGTTGGTACATCACATACATTCTTAACATATCCTCTAAGATCATGTTGACCCTCTCTGTCTGTCCATCTATCTACATATGATAAGTTGTGTTGAAGGCCAACTCTTTAACCAAGTCTGTAAATAACTCCTTCCAAAACTTGGAAGTGAACTTTACATCCCTGTCTGACACAATATTCTTTGGAACACCACGCGGTCTCACTATCTCTTTGATGAACACTTGTGCTACCTCACTGGTTGAATATGTAGTCTTTAATGGAATGAAGTGAGCTACCTTGCTCAATATTTCAACCGCAACCATAAGAGAGTCATGTTGCTTTACTGTCCTCGGAAGACCTGGGATGAAATCCATGGAAATGACCTCCCATTTCCATTATGGAATCGCTATAGGTTGTAGCAAACCATCTGGATGCTTACATTCTACTTTGACCTGCTGATAATCTAAACATCTACCCATGAACTTGGCGACTTCCTTCTTCAGATTCAGCCAATAGTAGAACTTCTTCACTGTTGTCAATGTCTTTTGATATCCTTGATGACTCGAGTATGTCTTGGTGTGAAACTCCCTCAAGATAAGCTTCTTGAGTTCACTATAATTCGACACAGATCACGTCTCTAAACCTCACCAAACCATCTATCGTGAGACAATAGTCTGCATCCTGATCACCTGTACCTGTGCTTTGTTGTAACCTATTCATAATCTCCATGTATTTGTCATCTCACTATCCTGCATGCAAGATGCTATCCTATAACTTTGTCACATAAGAGCTCATAGCTGCTATATGATTTATCTGTACCTTCCTACTAAGAGTATCCACAACCTAGTTCTCCTTCCCTTTGATGTATCTGATATCGAAGTCAAACTCACTAAGGGTAGCCAACCGTCTAGCTTGCCTGGAATTCAGATTCGATTGATTAAACAAATATCTCAACCCACTGTGATCACTCACGAGTGAAACCTCTGCCAAGAAGATAGTCCCTCCACATCTTCAATGCATGTATAATTTCTACTAGCTCAAGGTCACGCGTTGGACAGTTTTGCTCGTGCTCATTCAATTTTCGTGACTCATAGCACACTACCTGCCCTTCTTGCATGAAAACTCCACCAAGTCCTCTCTTGCAATCATCTGTACACACTACAAACTCCTTGTCTGGATCTGCAATCTTTAACATTGGTGCATGTGTCAACAACTGCTTAAGTTGCTCAAAACTAGCCTCACATTCTTCTATCCATTCGAACTTCTCACCTTTCCACTGCAATCATGTGATAAGATATGCAATGCATGAGAAGTTCTAGATGAACCTCCTATAGTAACTTGCCAATCCCATAAATGATCTCACCTCATCCACATTCTTAGGAGCTGCCCACTCCATAATAGCCCTTATCGTTTCTGGATCCACTACTATGCCATCCTTGAAGACAACATGCCCCAAATAATGTATCTCCGTCTGAAAGAAGCTACACTTGTTAAGTTTAGCATACAATTGATGCTCTCTTAGTAACCCCAACACTGCTGCTAAATGCTTGACATGTTATTCCTCATTATTATAATATGCCAATATGTCATCAATGAATACAATAACAAACTTGTCCAGATAAGGATGCAACACACTATTCATCAAACACATAAATATAGCTAGAGAATTAATCAAATCAACTAGAAAAACAACAAACTCATAATGCCCATACCTGGTCTTGAATGCAATCTTGAAGATATCCTCTTCCTTGATGCATACTTGATCGTATCCCGATCCCAAGTTGATCTTAGAGAACACTATTGTTGCCTTCAATTGATCAAACAAATCATCAATCCTCAACAAAGGGTACCTTCTCTTGATCGTTACTTTGTTCAGTTGCCTGTAGTCAATGTACAATCTAAGAGTACCATCTTTCTTCTTCACGAACAACACTAGTGCACCCCATGGCAATACACTTAGCCTAATGTATCCCTTGTCCAACATTTCCTTCAGCTGCAACCTTAACTCATCCAATTGAAGTGTGCTCATCCTATAAGGTGCTTTTGATGTTGGGGCTGCCCCTGGTACCAAATCAATAGAAAAGTCTACCTCCCTATGAGGTGGAAACTCTCTAATGTCCTCAGGAAATACATCCTGAAACTGCTGCAAAACTGGGTATCTGCCTAACACATCTGCATCCTCAACCTCTGTTTAGTCAATTTAATGTCTTAAATTGCTCTACATAAATTATCAATCCGGGTATCGTAAACTGATGAAGTGTGGTGCACTATATGTGCTTAGTTAACCTCTTTCTTACTTCGTTGTTTTATAGTTTATGTCAACTCTTCCTAATTCTCTGCTTTCAACATATAGTACTATGTTAAGCATGATTAAGAAGTAGTCAGAAATAAGTCCAAAAAGTAATCAAGCTCTAAGGTGACAAGTAAGAAAAACCACTTTAAAGACCAGTTATAATGTTCAACTCTTCCTAACTCCCTGCTTCAACATATAGTACTATGTTAAACACGATTAAGAAGTAGTTAGAAATAAGTCTAGAAAGTAATCAAACTTTAAACTTGCAAAGAAAGAGCTTGAAAGAAATAACTTGAAATGAAACTGACAGCAAAGAACTTGAAATGACTTGAAAGTAAATGACCACATTCTAATGGCATTAGTCTCTATTCATATTGCTGCAAATAAAAGAAAATAAGAAAATCACTTTTAAAACCAAAGATAAAGATTATCTCTCTCTAACTCGCTGCTTCAAACACATGTACTGTGTAAAGCACGGAAAGAAAGTAGCTTAAGTTGAATTAGAAAAGTGATTAAAAATGAGAAAATCTACTTTAAAGACTAGTGATAACGTTTTGCTCTTTCTAACTCTCTACTTCAGCCATATGTACTATGCAAAGTATGATTAGAAAGTAGTGAAAGAATAGTCTAAAAAGCACTCAAAGCCAGCTGCAAGTTAGTGGTATTCTGAACTTAAAAGATAACAATTTATGATAGAAGATCATTCATGTGTTAACAGCTCTTTGAGAAATAAGATTAAAAATCAGCTATAAAAACAAAGTAAAAAGGGCAGCACTATGAATAAGACAACTGCAACTACCATTAGATATTAAAGCAAATACAACACACACAATCCCGGGAGAAAATAAAATGCAATAATTCAAACTGTACAAGGCAGGGGCCCCCTTCTACCTATGAAATCAAAGCAAAATTAAACACACTTGCATAAATTAAAATTGCATGAATGAAAATCTAATCTACCTTACATAAAGCAATATTTACAAAACGAAATCTAATCTACTTACATCCTAATATGCTCCATGACATCTACTTCACATCTCCTTCCATGTTGAGAACATCAAAGCTTTATTTAATTTCTTCAAAAGTACAAAGTACAAAAGCTTTCAAAAGCCATGAGACTAACAAGCTAAAAGGACTAACAAAAAACTAAAGGAAAGACTAAAGAGAGACTAACTAATGAAGGAGAGAGACCTCCTATTTATACAAAAAGATGAGAGCCATCTCATTAATGATAATCCATGAATCTCTCCCTCTACCTCTAGAGTCCTAATCAAAATAGGAACTGATAAGACACATGTCTTTTAGAGTTACAATATAATTAGGAGATGTGACACATATCCTCATGATCCCATGATTCTTTCCAAAGGATGAGAAAATAAAGGATGAAAAGCAATGGGAAGTTTCACAACCAGATGCTCAACTATCTCTTCCATATGCTCTTGCCCATCATTAGTAAGTTTAATTCTCTGCTTCTAATTGATAAGGTAGCTATCCAAAGGTGAAATCAACTCAGAAATCTGCCACTGAATGATGAATGCCTCCTACAGGAATCAACAGGTCAAAGCTTGAACAGGGAGGCATATTTTTTTTCATTTTATTTTATTTAAGCCACAGTGAAAACTAAGAATGGAGATAGCCATAGATTGTTTTTCTCTCTTTTTTTCTTCTCTGAAATTGTAAAATTTTTATAAAAAGGATTAATGATTTTCAATTTCAGGCAGCAAGTATTTCAAGAAAAACATGTTAAAAACAAGACTTTGACTAAGGTCCTAGGCTGGTTTTTCATCGATCTGAGCTGGGTGACTAGGATAGGATCCATGTCGGGACAATTCTGGAGATGCCCATGTGGTCGGTTTTTTCATTAGATGCCTGTAACTTGTTAAACCTTGAAACAGCTGCGGGATTGTCAGATAGCTGCGGGATCAGGGCAGTTCTGCAACTAAGTTGCAAAACCTTATTTGAACAAGATACAGTGTTTTGAAGACCACTACAAAGCATAACCAGACAATTTTGGACAATTTGAACCTATCAAAGCACTTGAGCTTTATTTTTTCATTTTTTATTTATTTTTGAATCAATTGAAGTGATGAAGTTTATTTTGTCTCCTATTTTTTTTTTTTTTTTTTTGAGAACTTGTTTCATTAATACAAATTCTTAGTTTTGTGTGTAAATATCATAACTAGAGAGATTGGCCACCTCTCTCCTTTGATAATCTTACATTCCATTGCAGAAGAAGTATTAGTTTTTTTGCAGGTTCCAGGAGGAAGGACAAATGACTACAAGGGAATGATGTCTCTCTAAGAGACCAATTTGTTTCATAAGAGGATGATTAAGCAGCAAAGAGGAAATATGCTGATGCAAAATCAGATCCAAACACTTGAAAAAAAACTTTCAGATACTATTGTCTCCATCACATCCATCCATCACATCCATACTTCATAATAAACCATTCACCTCATTCCACTCCATATTTTCCATTTTCATTCACATACACTTTCCATCTCTTTTTGTCCATTCATAACTCACCAATAAAAGCAAAAGGCTCATTCACATGCTTATTGCCCATTGTCATTTCTGTTCTCCATTGCCATTTTCCATTTTCATTTTCCATTCCTTGTCATTTTCATTCCGCAAATAAGCCCTGCTTCAATGCAAATTATTGAGTCCATAGTCCTTTGAGTCTAAGTTCTTTGTAAAAACACCTTGAGACTTGCATGCCTTAATGGCAAGTCCTCATGCTGACAAACAATGGGAATACATTAATGTCCCTTGTTCGTTAGATCTTCTAGGTGACTCGACATCAGCAAATTCATTCGTACCTAGCAAGATGTGTTTGGGCATCTTGACTCTCATTGTCATCAATGATGAGAGTTCTCGTGTTGACTAGTGGCATCCATTAATGGCCACTAAGCCAACAATTTCCTTCTATGTTCGACATCAGAACATCTTTTCACATAGTAGGAATTGTGCCAATGAGTTTTGAAGACATGAAGACTATTGTTTTCAGCATTTTGGAGCAGATTCAGCAAGTTTTAGTAGAAGCAATAAAAAGTCATCTTATCTCTCTATCCATGACTCCTCTTGATCAGCCACTTGAAGAAGAAAATGATCAGAAGTTTTCAACCACCACACACATACAACTCATCCATTCCAAAGGGTAAGTGAAGGTACGGCATTTTCTAACTTTTAACCACAGAATTCCATAAAAAGCTAGAATGATAATTGTTGGAAAAAAACATTTCTCTTCCTCATTTCATAAAATTGCCAATACCATCAGTTGGGGGGGGGGAATACATTCATATTCATATCTTGCTATGTCCATATCATATTCAAGAGCTCACATACTTCCAACATATATTAAATATTACATTGCTATTATGAGCATACAATGGCTTTTGAAAAAGTGCTTAAAGGATAAATTGGATACAAACAAAATCATGGTTGTCACACAAGAACCAACCATCATGCAATCCAATAAAGATATACTTTGCAACAATAATCAAAATATCATTATGCAAAGTTCAAAGATCAAAATAGAAGGCAACAATAAAAAAAAAAAAAATGGTTGTAACACAAGAACCAACCATGTTGCAATTCAAGTGAAACACTTTGCAGAAATATGAAGTTATCAAATGATATCATGCAAAGTTAAGCCAAAACTCAAGGATCAAAAGAGTCAATGTAATATATGTTGCATGAGGACATGCAATAGCTTCAGTTGGGGGGTATGTTGAGTCTTGAAAATGTCATTCATTTCCATTACACTTTCACTATTATGTCCATTATATCACCTCCATTTTACCTACATTTCACTGCTATGTCACCACATTCATCCCACTTTCATTATCATTGGGCTACCTTTATGTTTTTCCAATATTTATTATTTCTAAGCCTTTTAAGTGAATTTGTGGTTAAACATTAGAAAATAATGTGCATATGCTTATACCTAACAAATGGGTTGAGTTTGTTGACATGTGTAGGTTGAAAGGAGACTTCTAGAAGACCCTTATGTGGCACTCTAAGGCCAAATTCGAATTTGGCCTTAGAGTGCCACATAAGGGTCTTCTAGAAGTCTCCTTTCAACCTACACATGTCAACAAACTCAACCCATTTGTTAGGTATAAGCATATGCACATTATTTTCTAATGTTTAACCACAAATTCACTTAAAAGGCTTAGAAATAATAAATATTGGAAAAACATAAAGGTAGCCCAATGATAATGAAAGTGGGATGAATGTGGTGACATAGCAGTGAAATGTAGGTAAAATGGAGGTGATATAATGGACATAATAGTGAAAGTGTAATGGAAATGAATGACATTTTCAAGACTCAACAACCTGCTTACCCTTGTCACTAGAAATGTTTACTGAAAACATCACACAACCTTTTCTGATACTACTCTTAGCTTTCATACTGGTAACCATCCTCACTGGTGTAGGCTTCTTCTTCCCTTGCAACGTCATATTTTCCCACTATCATCCACACATTCAATGGCCTTGTCGAAGCAATACAATTTGGTTCAATGAAGGTATAGCCAATCCATACATAAAATCATACTATAAGAATCCAGTGAAAATACATTCAAATGTTTTGTTGTAGGCATACCATTTAACTCAAATGCACAAGCTCTTACCCAATGGTGAACTCGTCTCTTTGTACCTGTAGCTAACTGTACCAACCAAGATTCTGCATGCACTTCTTTTCTCAAACCACACTTATCCACTAGGTCAAGATTAACATAACTATAGTTAGAATTAGGATTAATAAAAAAAGAAACAACTTGATCACAAAGCTTACCTTCCATCTCAATGATCGATGCCTAATGATTCGCTTGCCTATTGTCTACAATTGGATAGATCTGTGGAATGCTATGACAAACATCACCAACTGTATGCGCCTCCTGAGCACTGTAGATCTGGGGTCTACTGCCACTCTGATACTGCGGACAATCCCTCTTATGATGATCCTTACCACATATCCAACACTACAATGGTTCCCTACCACCGCTTCTAGCTTGATGCTCTCCACGTCCTTTCTCAGTTATATTAAATCTCTTGTAAGGAACTACATTTTCTTTCTCACTTGCATCTTGAGGTCTTCCTCTCTTTGGTGGCCATTTTCTTTTAGCTTTCTCATTTCTTTTCAAGTCATGCTTGGGCTTAACTTTGTGTGTTAGGTCCCTATAATACTAGTGATTCCCCCATTACTATTGTCATTGTAGCGCTTATAGTTATTGTTGTGCCCCTATTATCCCCATATTGTTATTATTTTTCCCCATAGAAGTCCACTATTGTTATTGTTGTGCCCTTATATTAATTGTTAGGTCAGCTTTCACTATATTGTGACCCCTTAGACTCCTATATATATAAAGGAGGTCTTGTCATTTGTATCATCGAAGAATTGTTCATTTGTGTAATGTAAAGGAGGTTGCCCCCTCGAAGAGGTTGAATTCTAAGGCGTTTATCTCTCTTTTCTATCTTTTTGTGAGCCAGTTTCATAACATTTGGTATTAGAGCCTTTGGATTCTAGGGTTTCGCTGCTCCAAACAGGTCATCGTGGAATTTTCGCTATAAATTTTTCTGTGACATTTTAGGAGCTAAAAAAAAACCCATTTGAACTGAAATTGTTTTGAACCTCGGGTCCAAATTTCAAATTTTGTCTCGCTATATTTTCAGATATATGATCTGAGAAAGTTAGGGTTTTTGCAGACTTTCGAATTACATGCCAAACGAAAGACCTTGGGAAAATCACCATAACTTTCTCTCTGAGTATCAGATTGAAATTTCATAAGAAGTTACAGAAAAAGGACAGATTGTAGTTTTCAATGTATCTTTTTTAGACCCAAAGGTCAAAACAGTGACACTTAGCATGTTGTACAAGTTCGCTCTAATGACAAATTATATAATCAGGTCATCGTGGGAGATTGGGCATAACTCTTTCTTGGAGAATCAAATTTTGATCAGACTGGTGGCATTAGAAAAAGAACTCAGGGGCTACCATAGGAAGCAATTTCAAACCTTGACAATACATAATTACAGAGATACAATAGATTCAATATTGAGCTTCTACAAAGTGAAAAAAAAGGTGTGTAGTCTTTTTAAAATTTTGCATAAGTTTGGGTTGAAAAATTAGGTTGAAGTTCAAAGGGCATAGTGAAACATAATTATCATTAATTGACGCCCCGAAGAAAGAAAATGGAAACACCTAGTAAGCAACCTGAAATATCTAGCATGACTCATGAAGAAGAGGAATAAATGCAACATGATATATCAAAATTACAAGAGCAAGTTCAACAAATTTCACTCTCACAAAAGGTAAGCAAAGCCAAGATGAATAACGTAGAAGCTAATATGAATGTGGTGCAAGTTAAGATGGATGGTGTGGAAGCTAAGATGGATGGAATGGAAGCTAATATGAATGGCATGGATGCTAAGATGGAATATTTGAAGATATATTTGAATAAGTTGCTACAAGTAATGCTTACTAATGGTGAAAGGGTAGTAAAGGAAACTCATGATGAGAACAAAAGCAATGTTAATCATGATTTCATAGACTCTAATGTTGGATTGAAGACCCACCATGTTCCAAAGATCGATATGAGGAAGTTTGATGGCAAGGATCCTGTAACATGGATACTACAGATGGAGCAATTTTTCGATCTCCATAATGTGAAAGATGCACAAAAGGTATGCATTGCAACTTTATATTTGGAACCAAATCAGTTTGTTTGGTATTGATGGCTTTGATATCGTAAACAAATTATCACTTGGGCAATTTTTACAGAGGAAATGATAGCACATTATGAGGATACAAAAAGAAACACTTTTTTAGCCAATTGATAAACCTCAAACAAAAGGGTTCAATGATGGAGCACATTGAGGACTTCCAAAATTTGAATATAAGGGTAAAAGATATTCCAGAGGAGAATAGGATTGATGTGTTCATAGGGATTTTAAAGGATAACGTCCAACATGAGGTTCGCCTTTGGGAACCTGACTCATTGGTGAAGGAATTCACATTGGCAATAAAAATGGAAAGCAAAATTATGGCAATAAGGAAGCCTACCACTCACAACTATAAGGATGGAAGTGTTGTTTCCCCTAGCCTTCCACAACCTACAAGGATGACACCCCAACAATTGGAAGAAAAAAGAGCAAAAGGGCTTTTTTCTAGTTGTGATATCAAATACACTAAAGGTCATAAGTGTGCTGAGAAGAAATTATTTTACATAGATTGTGAAGAGGAGGAAGAAAAGGAACAAGAAATGTCAAAAGAAGAGGATATACACCAGGAATAAACCCCGGAGAAAGAAGAAATGAATCCAACCATATCTTGTAATGCATTGGTCAGAATTACCACTCAAACTATCAAGATAGAAGGACATATCAAGAAGAAAAAGGTAATAATGTTGATTGATTTAGTCAATACTCATAATTTTATTCATTTTCAGATAGCCAAGGAATTGAATTGCTTCCTATATACAGCACCAGAGTGTCAAGTGATGGTTGCAAGTGGAGGAACCATAAATTGCTTTGGAAAGTGCCATAATATCAAACTGTCCATGGGATAATATGAATTGAATAGCCCAATGCTTTCCATTCCAATGGGTGGTGGTGATGTTGTACAGGGAGTCCAATGGCTACAATCCTTGGGTACAATAACTTTTAACTTTTAATAACTTTTCATGAATTTTTATTTAGAAGGAAAGGAAGTTGAATTAAGAGGTATCACAGGGAAACCATGAAAGATAATGAACTCTAATGGAATGACAAAGCTTCTAAAGAAAGAACAACGAGGCATAATTTCACAATTATGTTCCCTAGAGGTTCCCACATCAAAATCATATATTTCTCCAGATCTCCAAAAAGTCTTAGATAATCATTCGAAGGTATTTGAGACACCCAAAGGTCTCCCACCTATTTGTGATCATGATCATGTTATTCATTTGATTCCAGGAAGTGTGCCTCAAAACATCAGGACTTACAGATATCCCTTTGCCCAAAAGAGTGAAATTGAATGTATGGTTGCAGAAATGCTAGAGGCTGGTATAATTCAACCTAGTTAAAGTTCTTTCTCTACTCCAGGAGTATTGGTGCACAAGAAGGATGGACCATGGTACATGTGTCCGGATTATAGAGAACTCAACAAGCTCACTATTAAAGATGAATTTCCCATTCCTATCATTGATGAACTATTGGATGAATTGCATGGATCAATGTACTTCACCAAGTTGGATCTTCATTCAGGATATCATCAAAGAATGAAGACTGAAGACATTCTGAAAACAACATTTAGAAGTCATGAGGGTCATTATGAATTTTTGGTCACGCATTTTGGCCTTACCAATGCACCTTCTACATTTCAAGGTTTGATGAATCCCATTTTCAAACCCTTCCTTAGAAAATTTGTGTTAGTATTTTTTGATGATATACTAATCTATAGCAAGTCTTGGAAGGATCATGTTCAACATGTTGACAAGGTGCTCAAAATATTGGAGGAGAAACAATTATATGCAAAAATCTCCAAATGTTTCTTTGGAGTACAAGAGGTGGAATATCTGGGTCATATTGTATCTCATGAAGGTGTTAAGGTAGACCCTAGAAAAATTAAAGCCATTAAGGAATGGAAAATGCCCACATCCATAAAGAATCTGTGAGAATTTCTCAAGTTGACAGGGTATTATCGCAAGTTTGTTAAGAACTATGGGATAATAGCAGCACCTCTAATAACATTATTGAAGAAAGATGCATTTTTATGGACTCAAGAAGCAACGAAGGCCTTTGAACATCTTAAAATAGGTAATGTGCCAAGCACCGGTCTTAGCTATGTCGGACTTCACAAAAACCTTTATTGTGGAATGTGATGCCTCGAGAAATGGAATTGGTGTTGTTTTAATGCAAGAAGAAAGACCCATTGCTTTTGAAAGTCGTCCAATCAAAGGAAAGTATTTACACAAAGCTATTTATGAGAAGGAAATGTTGGCAATACTGCATGCACTTAAGAAATGGCGACCATACCTAATGGGAAGACAATTCAAGGTAAAAGCGGATCATGATAGTCTTAAATAATTTTTAGAACAAAGATTATTTTCAGAAGAGCAGCAAAAATGGGTCACAAAGATGTTGGGTTATGACTTTGAAATCATATACAAAAAAGCAAAGGAAAATGTCATGGCAGATGCACTTTCAAGAAAGGATGAGGATGTGGAAGCATTGCTTTGTGCCATTTCTATTACCCAACCAAATTGGATAAACGAAGCAAGGGATGAATGGAAGAATGATGAAGAATTGTGGGCACTCATTCAAAAGTTACAAGAAGATCCCAATACATTTGATACATTTAGCTGGAAAAATGATTCGTTATGGTACAAAGATTGCTTATACCTATGTCAGAATTCCCAAATCAAATAAAATATTCTTACGGAATTGCACATCTCTCCCTTAGGAGGGCACTTAGGATTTTTAGAAACTTACAACAAGGTTAAGAAGGAGTTTTTTTAGGAGGGCCTTAAATTGATATTCAAAAGCTTGTGACAGAATGTTTGGTTTGACAACAAAATAAAGTTGAAACAATTAAGACCCTGGTTCTATAACAACCTTTATCCATTCCAAGTCAACGTTGGGAGGGGGTTTAAATGGATTTCATCACAGGTTTACCCAATTCCGAAGGAAAGAGTGTCATCATGGTGGTAGTTGACAAACTTACCAAGTATGCACACTTTTGTGCATTATCTCATCCATTTAAAGCTAGTACAATTTATACTACATTTATGGAAACAATTCAAAAGCTACATGGAAACCCAAAGATTATTGTAAGCGACAGAGATCCCATTTTCACTGGAAATTTTTGGACATAATTATTTTCTTGCCTTGGTACTCAATTAGCTCATAGCTCATCTTATCATCCCGAATCTGATGGGCAAACTGAGATAATAAACAAATGTTTGGAAGGATATATTCGTTGCTTTGTATCTGATAAATGGACACAATGGGTCAAATGGTTTCCTTTGGCTGAATGGTGGTATAACACTTCCTTCCATACTGCAGAAAAATGACCCCATTTATGGCACTTTATGGATATCGCCCACCATCCATCACATCACATTTAAGAGAAAATTATATAAGGTTCAAGCAGTGGAAGATCACATTGAGCATCAACAACAAGTTCTCTAACTCTTAAAGGATAACCTAACTTTGGCATAGAATATAATGAAACAACAAGCAGATCAACATCGCAACAAAAGAAGTTTTGATATAGGTGATTAGCTATTTCTACGGCTACAACCATATAAACAAATGTCCCTCAAGCAAGCTAAGAAGGATAATATTTTATCACCAAAGTATTATGGTTCGTACAAGGTGTTGCAAAATATTGGTACTATGGCATACAAATTGAATCTTCCTGCAGCTTCCCGAGTGCACCTAGTTTTCCATGTTTCATGCTTAAAGAAGGTTATTGGTGACAAGCTCCCAGTTAAAAAAATATTGCCAGAACTTGACAAGGAAGGAAAAATCATATTGGAACCTGAAGCAGTCACAGAAACAAGAACTCAACAGCTGCGAAATCAATCAATTTCGAAGCATCTTGTCAAGTGGAAGAACTTACCCGCTGAATATTCCACATGGGAGGATGAGAATTTTATACAAAAGCATCCATAACTACTAAAGAATTGAGGACAACACTTTTTTGAAGGATAGGGGCATGTTAGGCCCCTATAATACTAGTGATCCCCCATTACTATTGTCATGGTAGCCCTTATTGTTATTGTTGTGCCCCTATTGTTATTATTGTGCCCCATAGAAGCCCACTATTATTATTGTTGTGCCCTTATATTATTATTGTTAGGTCGGCTTTGATTATATTGTGACCCATTAGACTCATATATATAGAAAGGAGGTTTTTTCATTGGTATCATCGAAGAATTTTTCATTTGTGTAATGTAAAGGAGGTTGCCCCCTCGAAGAGGCTGAATTCTAAGGCGTTTATCTCTCTTTTCTATCTTTTTGTGAGCTGGTTTCATAACATTGCACTTCGACTACTCATAACAATGCTTCAACTTTCAGATGGCCTCCTCCAATGATCTAGGCTCATTGAAATCAATCCTGTCTCTGTATGCAACTGGAAATCCACTGATGAATCTCTTAACCTCAACCTTCTCCTCCCTGAGGTAAGGCACATATCTCAACAACTCCAAAAATCTACTAGTATACTCATCATATGTCATAGAACCCATCCGGAGCTCATAAAACTCCTTAGTTATGTCATCATAGTACCTCTCTGACAAGTACTTCTTCTTGAAGAGCCTTTCAAATGCATGCCAAGTCAAATCCTCCTCATGTATACCTTTGACATTCTTCACGTTTTTCCACCAAATATCACTTTACCTTTGAGATTGAAAGTGGATATATTTTCTTTAATGTTTTTTGAATAATCACGCAATAGAAAGAATTTCTTCGTACCAAGAAACCATGCTCCTGCATCTTGTGATTTCTTCATATTTCCATCAAAGGTAGGTGGATTTTCCTTCTTAAACTCCTCCAGCAAGTATCCCACATCACTCCTCCTGTAAGGATGATGACAATGATGATCATGATGTCTATAAAAACCAGAACTGGAATATTATCTATGTCTATCACCTCTCCTATCCAGAGTGTCCAACAACTTTCCATCTTTGATCGTGTCAGATATATCTGACCTGTGTCTACTAGGAGACCTACTGTCATATGCCCCATTAGTTTTGTTGTCATGTCCATGGCTGATCCGAAGTGAACCCTGTCACTACAGATTTGACAAACTCTGAAGTAGTATCGCATTCACCTCTGCTTGTTTATCTTGTGCGTGCATGATTTGGTCATTATATGCTTTGCAACTCCTTTCTTCCTTAAGGCTTCTTAATGTGTCTGCCAGGTTAGAAGAGTGACCCACACCATGCTTCCCATCTGATGCATAGGGAAATTATATGTAGTCAAGTGAAAAATAATCAACACATAAGCGACATATAACCATATATAACCAGGGATATAATTCCGATGAAGCACCCCACAAAATCACATCAAGTTCCTCATGAAAACCTTACTACAATCATGAGCAACATGATGCAACAAAACAAGCACCTAGAATACAAGTGTAAGAGACGCACATTCAACTAACATGCATACATGACCAAGCACCTTCACCCAAGGAGAGCACAACCACGCTCTAATACCAATTTTTAACAACCCCTCCTCCTAGGTCCACCCAAGCATCTGGGAAAGCATGTGATGAGAGAGGTTACTATGAGGGACTCAATCCCCTTGTTGACCTTAAGGAAATGGAATTGACGGAACTCATAAAACAAACCCATCCACATCAACAATTACACCCCCAGGAGACATGTCAGTCACTCAGACATTTTGTCCTTGGGTCCCATTGATGTTTTAAGCCTCTTAACCCAAAGTCACTCTCATGATATAGGAAAAATAGTGACCAAAAACTCAAAGTCGCTCTCATAGGCCTCTGTGCCAGTGATTGTGGACTTTTCTTAGCATACCTGTGCCAACAACCCCGAGATTTGAGCCACTTTTCTGGCCTAGAATCCAAACCTCTGCCCAAAACTTGCTACAACCTTCAAAATCCATCAAAGACATGATAACAATGCTGATAAATCAAAAATCTTCCTCAAGACTAGGCCTGAGCATCCCCAACCAGGATTGACATTCTATCAAACACTTGGCATCAAAGAAACCTACAGGTCTAGGATACAAGACAAAGCATAAATGACTAAAAGAACTTATGAAACATAACGAGAAGGATCACCTCCTTCTTCACAGATGATTATATCATCAATTAGGTCTTGCATCCATCCATTTAACAATTCCAAGTAAATACATGAAATATCCATGACATGAACCAATCACATAACCATGCTTATAACCAACATTAAACCATATAAATATCATATATATGATAACCATTAAATCCACATATAAACAAGTACAAAAGTAAGAGAACTTAGCTTTTATTAATCATAGGCAAATCCGACCAGGTTCGAGACTTCCACATGACACTTGACCATAGACATGGCTGAACCAAATCTCTCTTTCAACCAGTCACCCCTGTGCCATATTCCAAGCATGAATGTGGGATCTCATAGAACAACCAATCCAAGAACAACCAAGGGAATCTAGAGGTTAAACCACCTCCACCCTCACCAAACCGTGATCACACCAAAAATGGTGCTCCGATCACAACCGAACCAAACTTGGAATGCCATCCGAAATCCATCACTATCCTTGAGGAATTTTCCGTCTCCTTGTCTCTCAGGCTTTACTGCAATCCAATCTCGGATCACTAGGCCCTAAACCAAGAATAGTCTCTCAAGCTTTACCACAATCCAAACCCAAATCACTAGGCTCAAAACCGAGACTTCTCCCTCAGTATTTACCGTGTATCCCGCCAAAATTGGTCAAGGGATTCCCAGGCCTTTAGGAATGAACCTTGAGACCACCTCCACCACGGATTTTGGAATCAATCTGGAAAACCAAATCTCAAAACCGAAATAAACATCCCAACACCATGGCATCCTCAAAAAGGCAAGGCTAGGCTGAAAACCATTGTCATAACTTGACAAAACCATGTCCCCGACAACAAGATAACCATACACCAACATCCAAAGCCATGCATGTCCAAACTAGCTAGGAAATCATAAATGTAAAAGGTTACCTGCAAGTATTACTGCTGAAGCTTCTTTATCCTTCTCTTCTTCCTTTATCCTTGCTTTCCTTCCTTTCCCTTTGCTTTTTTTTCCTTCCTTTATCCAAAGCTAGAGTGCTCCAAGAAAACTCTAAGTGACCAAGAGAATGAGATAGCTCCAAACTTGAACTAACAAAAGGTTAGAAAAATCTTGCCCACTGATCCTCATAAGCCTTTTTATTAATGGGGTCTCTAATTTCTTCTTTTTCCATTATTTTCCTTCAATTTCCTCCTCACATGCAACCCTTACTTTTCTCCTAATTTCGTTTATTTTCACAAATACATGTGCTAAAAATGCCTTTTAATGCCTTAGCCTTTGCCAATTTTCCTTAGCCAAAACACACATCTAGTGATGCCCACTAGGATACCTTTGCCCAACATTCAACTTGGAATAAGTGTCCCCTAACCGTGGTCTTATTTTTCCTTTATTAACTTTTATTACATGAAATTTTCACAACGGCTGTTACAGATAGGGCTAATGGAGCATATGGTAGCATGTCACTTGGTGGGCACAGGTCAGATAGAGATGACACAATCAGAGATGGAAGATTCTTGGATACACCTGATAAGCGAGGTAGTGGACATGAGCTTCATTCTAGCTCTGGTTAAGACATGTATCATGGTCGTCATCGTTATCATCCTTACAGGAGGAGTGATAGGGGATATTTTCCAGATGAGTTCAAGAAATCAAAGCCACCTAAATTTGATGGAGAAATGAAGAAGTCACAAGATAGAAAAGCGTGGTTTCTCTGGATGAATAAGTTCATCAGATTGCATGATTTTTCATAAAACATGAAGGCCATAATAACTACTCTCAGTCTTAAAGGTAAAGCAACCATTTGGTGGGAAGATGTAAAGAATTTCAAAGGTATTCATGAAAAAGAGTTGAATTTGAGCGAGTTCAAGAGATTTTTCAGGAAGAAGTATCTATCATAGAGATACTATGATAACAGGGGAAAATAATTCTATGAGTTGAATATGGGATCCATGACTGATGAGGAGTACACTAGCAGATTCTTGGATTTGTTGAGGTATGTTCTTTATCTGAAGGAGGAGAAAGCGAAGATTTAAAGATTCATAAGTGGTTTGCCGGTAGCATTCAAAGAAAAGATTGAGTTTAATGACCCTAGATCATTGGGGGAAGCCATCAGAAGCTAAAGCATTGTTATGAACAATCGAAGCGCATATATGAAACTAAGAAGGATTGAAAGGTAGTCAGAGGAATAAAGGAAAATGTGATAAGAAGCAAACAAAACCTCAGGACATAGGTAACAAAGAGAATGCGACATTGCCTAAGAAGTTCAATGCATTTGACAAAGGGAAGGTATTTCAGTTTGAGGAGCAGAACAATGGTGATGGAAGGAAGTCTTTATAGTGTTGAACTTGTGACATAGATCATCACAAGAGAGATTGTCCATAGCAACAGGGTGGTAGACAACAGATCTACAGTGCTCAAGAGGCACAGACAATGGGGGATGTTGAAGAGAGTATTCCTTCGATTTATGTAGCATTGGATAACAACTAGGTGGATCACCAGGCATGTATTATCGAGACTAACACTAAGCTTTGTGATCAAGTTGTTTCTATTTTGATTGGCCCTGGATCTAATTATAGTTATGTTAATCCTAACCTAGTGGATAAGAGCAATTTGAATAAAGAAGCACATGCAGAATCTTGGCTAGTGCAGTTGGATACAGGTACACAGAGGAGAGTTCATCACTAGGTAAGATCTTGTGCATTTGAGTTGAATGGTATGCCTACATTAGTGCATTTGAATGTGCTTCCATTAGGATGATATACTTTTTTTTTGGGTATGGACTAGTTTTATCTTCATAGGACCAAGGTGGATTTTTATGAAAAGGTTATTGAGTGCTTGGATGATAATGGAGAAAAGAGGATCTTGCAGGGTAAGAAGAAGGCAACATTGGTTAGAATGGTGACAATTATGCAGGAAAATCACAATCACACGAAAGAGTGTGTTATTTGCAGTACACATTTCTAGTGATAAAGGAATGATGTTGAGGATGCAGATGTTTTGTTGAGGTACCCAGCTCTATAATAGTTTTAAGATGTTTTCCCATAGAGATTCCATGTAGGTTTTAACCCCATACACAAATTACCCGCATACAAATTCTAAAAAATAGAAAATAGACAATGGCGAGAGCATAAAACATAAAACAAATATACACAAAGATTTCCCCTGGATCCCAAAACCGAGACTACCAGATTGATTTTTCATTATATTCCTTTCAATTTTACAATACATATTTATGCATGCTGAAGCATCCATAAACCCTGGATTATAACATAATTATAGTTCCCTTGACCGAATCTACAAAATACCATGGATAAAAAACCATCATGCCCAAAACCATGCGTGAAAACCACGCACGAAATCATAGGTAGGTCTGCCCACCTAATATAGGGTCCAATATTTTTTCCCCTGGGGTGCTACCCTGGACCCCGCAGAGGGGGGCTATCGCCCCCTTTAAACCTCCCAACAGGGGGGGCTATCGCCCCCCTTGTGATCCCCTTGAGCGTGGGGCTAGTAGTGGAAAGAATATAACAAACACCCAACATTCTAGAGTTACCGCCTCATAGGGAAGTAGATTTTTCTATTGAGTTGGTACAAGGGGCACCACCAACATCAAAGGCTCCATACATGATGAAAACCCCATAGTTATTGCAATTGAAGTTGCAATTGAAGGAAATGCTTGACAAAGTATACATCAGGCCAAGTGTGTCACCTTGGGGTGCACTAATGTTGCTTGTGAAGAAGAAGGATGGTACTGTCAGGTTATGCATTGACTATAGGCAGTTGAACAAGGTAACCATCAAGAACATGTATCTATTGTTGAGGATTGAAGATTTGTTTGACTAGTTGAAGTGAGCAACAATGTTCTCGAAGATTGATTTGAGATCGTGATACCATCAGGAACGCATTAAAGAAGAGGACATCTACAAGACTGCTTTATGGACCAGGTATGGGAATTATGAGTTTTTTGTAGTTCCATTTTCTTTGACTAATGCTCCAACTACTTTTATGTGCTTGATGAATAGTGTGTTGCATCCTTATATGGAAAAGTTTGTTATTGTGTTCATTGATGATATATTGATATATTCTAAGAATGAGGAAGACCATGGCAAACATTTAGCAGTAGAGTTGAGATTGCTAAGAGAGCATTAGTTGTCTGCCAAGCTTATAAAATGCAATTTATTTCAGACAGAGGTACATTAATTGGGACATGTGGTTTCCAATGAAAGCATAACAGAGGATCCAAAAAAGTTAAATTTGGCAGAACTTTTAACATTAGAATCAAAGAACACACCATTGACTTACGAAGAGAAAGGACCTCAAAATCTGCCTTAGTAGAACATGTTCACTCTTCCTCACACTACATCTTCATGGAAGAAGCCAAACTAATTAAAAAAGAGGACCATTATCTTAAAAGAAAAATCAAAGAAGCCATTGAAATAGAAAAAAGAAAAAACAACCTCAATCGAGACGATGGATTAAAACTAAGCAATACTTTTTTTTTGGTAGATAAGCACCCACGGGGGATTTCAACCAATGACCTATTGCAAGGAGTGCCTTAACAATGCACCCATTCACCATCCAAAGCCCCGTGGATTAAAAACTAAGCAATACTTGGAAACCATGATTGGAAATCATAAAAAACCAATAGTTAACTCTCATAATATAGGTCCCTTAGAAATAATTTAGGTCTCATATCATATCTAGTTCCAATAAATTAACTCCATTATTGTGCATTTACATTCAATTCCATCCTCAATCATAAAATAAAATTTATATTAAATAATTTAATCCTAATTCATAGATGCAAGTATTGAATCAATCTAATAATCTCCATAAGACTTGCTCATCCTAAAGGGTCATTCTTTTAATTTTATAAAATTTATAACAATCTTAATACCTCTAATAAACAACCCAATACAATGGAACTTATAAAATTTCACATACTATTTGCATATTATTAATTATAATCTTACAACCTCATAAGAAATCCATTGATATAAAATTAAAGATTGTAATAGGATTCATAATTTAAATAAATGGAATAAGAAACATAAACAAAATTTAAAAAAATTATCTTATCTCAAAACAACCCTAATAAATAATTAACCCTAATTTTATATTAAATCAACATATTATATTGATTAGTAATATTAAATATAATTTAAATATCATTTATAATAAGATCTCCATTTTTAATCAAATCACTAAGGATCTAATTAATATATTAATAAACTATTCAAGAATATGTAATTCCACCCATATTAACTAATAGCCGTGTTGAATTAATCACTTCATATTGATCCTCTCCATAAACTACACACACACACACACACACACACACACACACACACTTAAGATTAGCTCTATGATACATCATTAATATCCTCTTGAGCAATTAGTGTATCCCATGAGGATGGACTCACTTGGACGTCTGAAACATTGGGTTAAATAAACTTTACAAACAAGTTGTTCCTCTATTATCTATAAAAAGATAAATTTATCATGGAATGGGAAGCTCCTAGAAATGTGGATGAGGTAAGGTCATTTATGGGGTTAGTAGGTTATTACAGGAGGTTCATCAAGAACTTCTCATAGATTTCTTATCCTATTACATCGTTGCAAAGGAAAGGTAAGAAATTTGAATGGACAGAGGAATGTGCAGTCCGTTTTGAGCAATTGAAGCAATTGTTGACAAATGCTCCAGTTCTAAAGATTGCAGATCTAGATAAAGAGTTTATAGTGTGTACATATACTTGCAAGAGAGGGCTTGGTGGAGTCTTAATGCAAGAGGGACAAGTGGTATGTTATGAATAAAGGAAATTGAAATAGCACAAGAAGAATTATGTTACACATGATCTTGAGTTAGTAGTGATCATCCATGCATTCAAGATGTGGATGCATTATCTTCTTGGTAGGAGGTTTGTAGTAATGAGTGATCACAATGGATTGAGATACATGTTTGACCAACTAAATCTAAATTCCAGGCAAGCTAGATGGTTAGCCACAATCAGTGAGTTTGACTTTGAGATTAGGTACATTAAAGGGAAAGAGAACAAGCTGGCAGATGCTCTTAGCAAAAGAGTGCAGATGAATCATATAAAAATTATGGGTTCATATGGGACGGATTTATAGGATCATATATTACAGGCGGGTCAATAGGATGACATATATAGGGAGCTTAGGAACACGGTACAATAGGATACAGGTGATCAGGATGTGGACTATCATTTCACAATGGATGGTTTGGTCAGATTTAGGGACAATATCTATGTGTCAGTCAACAGTGAGCTCAAGAAGCTTATCTTGAGAGAATTTCATGCTAAGTCATATTCAGGTCACCTAGGATATCATAAGACATTGACATCGGTGAAGAAGTTCTACTATTAGTCAAATTTGAAGAAGGAATTGACAAAGTTCGTGGCTAGATGTTTAGATTGTCAATAAGTAAAAACAGAGTGCAAGCATTCAGGTGGTCTACTACAACCGATTTAAATTCGAGAGTGGAAATGGGAGATCATTTCCATGGATTTGATTACAAGTTTGCCAAGGACATCCAAACAACACGATTCTATTATGGCTGTGGTTGATAGGTTGACAAAGGTAGCACACTTCATTCTAGTAAATTATACTTATTCAAATAATGATGTAGAAAAGTTCTTCATTAGAGATGTAGTAAGTTTGCATAGTGTTCCGAAGAATATTATGTTAGACAGAGATGCTAAGTTCACTTCCATATGTTAGAAAGAATTATTTGTAGGTGTTGTAGCGGCTACAATGGCCCTCCAAAATTTTTCCTACTCTTCGTTTTGGAGCCTCCCTACTAAAATCCCAGCAACTTATCTCGCACTGACCCAGGTACTTGTGCTTTCATTGAGTTTTATCTTTTGTTTTATAGCTTGTGTTTTCCTATTTTCTTGTTTTCTAACCACAAGCTAACCTCTTGACTTGGTTGCAATCCGGTTCTAGCCTTTCTTTATTGAGCCGCACAATCCTAGAGGGAAATCAACCTTGCTCTCAAGAAATGCGTAGTTCATGCCAACAATGAGCTTCAAATCCAAATTGCACAGACCCAGTTGGCAACCTGCCTTCAGTTGGGAAACTATGCAGAGCATGAGAGGCATCTAGAGCCACTCAGCCCAGGAATTGCGCAAAAGCATTCCCTAAACAATTGCTCGATGCATGTGCCAATGAGTTGCCCAGTTCTCCCCGGAACTGCGTAATCTCTCCATGTATGCATGGCAGCCTTTCTCGAAAAAAGTAAAAAAGTGAAAAACCATCCCTATAAAATAGGGATCTATTTTAGCAGTTAGAGTTACACTTCAATTATTTTTGGAAATTGTCCTCATGTGTCGCTTTTTCCTAGATTTTTGGCCTTCGTGTCATAAACCCTAAATTGAACAAATCTATTTAATGGACGCTGCAAAATCTCCTTTGCACATTCGATCTTAGAGCTCTGGCATTCCTAAGAAGATCTAGGAACCTTTGGCATAGTTGTCACAAATTTTCTGGGTAAGTCTTTCTTTTTGAGTCTTTTACTGTTTTTTCAGTTGCTTTTGTTTCCTCGGCTTGTGAGAGTGTTGTTTTACCAATTTTATTGAACAGTTGTTGGTGTTTTGATTTGTTTGATCTTTTAGAAGTGTTGTTTTAAGTTTTGCATTTCCTTTCCTAAGTATCGCATGCATAACCCATTTTTTGCACTAATGGTCGATGTTACGACAACTCTCTCCATAATCTTCATTGTTCTTCAGTTTGATTGATTCCTGCACTTGTTTTGATTGCATGAATCATCATTCATTCAAATCTGCACCAACCATCACATACACTTTCAGATCTACTAATTTTCATGTTTCCCTTCCATAATAACTCTTTTCAGTTCCTGGAAGATGAAGTTGACTAGAAATTTCTGAGAGAAAGATTTCATTATCTTCTTCACATATCTAACAATCCACATGAGTTGGAATAATTCGAAATCCTCCCAACATACCGTGGTGTTAGAGCTTCCAAGTCTCGTACGAGCAAGGTTGCTGTCGTAAGTGACCCCCCGTCCTCCTCTCATTAGACAACTCTAGCTCCGCAGGACGAGGTAGGAGAAGTTGCGAACCAACCTATTGAACTATCACCTCCTCCCACACCACCTGCTTTGGATTTCTGTGCAGATTTGGACTGCAACCCTGATGGTTTTCATGTGATCTCTTTCTCTCAACCTACTTACTTTGGTTCCCTTGATCCTAGGGATCTTGGTGTGTTGTGTTCATCTGTTCCAGAGTCGACATGTGATGTTCACAAGGATCAAGTTGTCGACGAAGTTGGTGTTGAGAGGCCAACCTGCGCTATCATTTTTGATGAGTATGTGTGGGAATATGAAGAAGAAGCCGCAGTGAAGGATGACCTCCTTTTTTCCGCACCTCATCCACTCTATCCTGACATATTCTATGATTCTTCCACTTCTATTTTTCTTGTGAAAATTCATCCTCGGATGTATCTGCTTTTGATCATTCATTTAACACACAAGGTGTCAGTCTGTTATTTGATCGCGGAGTGGACAAATATTTCTTTCTGAATCCACTTTACCTCTCATCTTTCATTTCTGTAAATTTAGAGGGTGATTTTTTTTGTTTCTCATCAACCCCTCTGTATGATTCATCAGATCATGAGGATGCCGATGTACATCTCAAATTTTCTGATTGTGGTTGTCGTGACCTTTTTAATCATCCATTTGATCACGACTCTGATTCACTTATTGTTGATCTTTCTAAGCCACCAGTATTTGATGATCTATCTTATGATGAAGTGGAAACCCTTCAAGCTATTGAGGCACTTCAGCCGAGCTGATGGTTATGTCAGGTTCTCGTAGTCTTGAGGTTAGTTACACTTCCTATCAGAAATATGTTGAATCACCCTAGGCTCCTCATCACTCTCTCGTGCACATTGAAAATCAATTTGATCTAAAATTTTCACATCGTCCACCAGAATCACATGGTCCTATCATGATTTGAAAATGGAATGTACTTGTTTAAGGGTGCAAGGTATCCATTTCCAATAATTTCAACTGTGAGCTAGACACTCCAAATGACCTCTAAAAATGTATAAACTTCTTATTTCTTATACAGAGATAGACTGTAGGGGCATTCACCGGACATGTCACCTCTAAAAAGAGGATGATTTCCAGAGGCTACTTGGCCCTCTACAGGCTTTGCCTAAAGAAATAACAAAGTAAACACTGAGAAGTCTTTGACATACACATACTTGAAGTTTAAGGTTTTGCGGAAAAAGACAAGTAACTTTCTGCAGCTGAACAGGTGATTATGTGTGTATGCAAGTTATAGTTATTTGCTATTTAATACTTTATATCAGTTTTGTTTAGCATATCATCTTCAGCAAATAAAGACATCAAAATGATAAAGCAGTTCACCCCCCCTCTGGGCTACATCTGCTGGCCCAAACCTCTCCAACTAGGCTTGTCCTCTTGTATTAAAATTGCAAAAAAGGATAATACAAGAATAACGGTGTCTCAAAGGACAGATCTGACTGTAAATACAGAATCAGAAGATAGGAATTAGCCAAACATGCTCTTTCCCAAACACTAAACAGTGAATTTTTTACCTTATACAGTACTTTCCCCAATTGGCCCTAGTGGCCCTTTAAACTTGCATGGAGAATTTCGAGGTGAAGATGACCTCAATTGGTTCTGAAACCTCTGCCATTAGACTCAGAAGGTTGAAAATAGCAAACATAGGCTTTTGAATCACCAAAAACGGATGAATATAGCCCCCAAACAGCTTAATCGCTAAAATGGCCCTGGTGGCCCTGAAAGCTTCCTTGAAGCTAAATAGTGAGAAGAATGCCTCAGAAGGAAAAAAAAGCTGTAGAAATGGATTCAGAATGCTGAAAACCTTTAGGAATGACCTTCGTTCCACTTTCAATGGCTGCACAATTCCCAATGCAGCTCCCAAACTGATTTGGCCCTTGGAACTTCCACGAAGCAAAAACACCTGCAAATGACCTCAGATGGCTGTGAAACCTATGCCAATGGCTTCAGAAGGTCCAAAATGCCAAAAATAAAATAAAAATTCGTCCAAAACGGACTTTCCTAGCCAAAGTTATGGCCATTTACTTCCAACTGCCAGCTTGGCCTAAAAAAACTCCAGTTAACTTTAGTTACGGCCAGATAGGCCCGCCAAATATGGAGCGGCCGCCAAATTTGGCGCCACCGCCAACAGCTCCGCTAAATCCGCCATAACCGCCGGCTAACTTTGCGCATGTGACCGCAATCTCGGCGGGTTGTTGGCATTGGATTTCGTGCCCGGTTGTTAAGGGTCTCGGCCCATGGTTTTGTGCACCAGGTCATATGGTATGCGGGGGCTGGCCCCCTTCGGACCCCACCAAAAGCCTGATTAAAATTCAAATTAAATTCTTCCGCCTTCCTAACAAGAATAGTCATGTGGCGCAATGGTAAGGCTTGGGGTTTGTTTCCAAGAGGTCGTGGGTTTGATCCTCCATTTGACCAAAATTTTAAATGCATATGTGCCGAAGTGTTGATGTCACCTTGCCACGTGGCGGCCTCTGAGCCTGCCACGTGGCAAATTTTGATTGGCTGCCAAAAAGGAATATTCCTCGGAATTTTTTTTTTTTTTTAAATTAATTAATTAATTATTATTATTATTATTTTTTTAGGTTCAAAAATTAAGGGTTATTGGGTGATTTTGTTTTTGGCATAACTTTCTCATACGGCGACCGTTTTTCGAACCGTTTGCGGCGCCAGAATCAGGTAGACGAGCTCTATCCGGTCGTTTAGGTTCTAATCAGTTTTGAGCACTTTCATTTTTGACCATTTTACGACACTTGGTCCCGAGCTCCTGATCATATCACTCATGCATGGGAGGAGCCATACATAGCAAGCCATGTTGCAAAACAAAATTTTTCTTCTTTTTGCATGTTTGGTCATTTGTTAAGATCGAAAGTGTGTACATGCTTTTCATCTTCGCACAATGTGGTACAACACCATGATATGCCTGTAGAGTTCCTTTCAAGTGATTTTAATCTTTTTTTTTTTTTGTGGATGCATTCAAACTTTGAACGTGTTGGTTTTCATTGCTTTATCTTTCTTGTTTGTTGGTTTGCTTGAATATCTTTCTTGTTAACCATGCCATCATTTTGCTTATTCAATTTTGTTTTCATTTTACTTTGCTCCTTTACTTATTTGCTTGTTTGTTTGTTTATGCACCTGTAGGATTAGCTTCCCATGAAACCGTGTTTGGCTTCTTGTGACAAGCAGGGTGAAATACAAGAGGACTTGTACAACTATCATGATACCCTCATGGCAAATACGTTCCTTTCAGAGTGAGTCTTGGTGAAATCACAACGCTTGCACTTTTAACTAGTACCACCTACTCTAATCAGTTTTCTATTTTCGGTTAACCCTTTTCAACTCAGTCAAGTAGAGTAAGGTGAAAGGGAAAACCTTAACAAGTATGTCAGAGGTCTATATAAACATCCTTCTCTAAAGGGACAACCTATTCTTCTCTCAATAAGTTGGGATCCCTCTTTCGCCTCATGAAATAAATAAGTGCCTATGCATAGTTCTTTGAAAAATGAAAAATATAAAATAAAGGCGAAAGAAGAGAAAGGCTTCCTGTATAGGGAGGTGAAGCAAGTAGCTTCTCCGGGGTACTGTCTAGGCTCACTGGCAGCGGAGAAATTCTTGTGTTTCTGAAGTGACTTCGCCAAGGTATTGTCCAGGCCTATTGGAAGCAAAGCAACAAAATAGATGAAACTAAAACACTGATAATCTATATTACTTGTGCATCGATATAACCCTGATCCCCAATCGAAACAACTCAGTTTACTTGGCTTGGTATGTATGCTGCTGATAAAAGAAAATGGTAGGGACTATATCTTTAACTCAAGCTAGCAAAGAAGCCATGATGATAAAAAAATCGAACAATACTCCCAGAAGAATTAGACTCGTTTTACACAAGGCAAGGTCCATACATAGAGTTAGAGTTCTACCAGTGTGTCGCCAATGTTGTAGTGACTACAACCACCCTCCAAAATTTTGCCTACGCTTCGTTTTGGAGCCTCCCTACTAAAATCCCAAAAACTTATCTCGCACTAACCCAGGTACTTGTGCTTTCATTGAGTTTTATCTTTTGATTTATAGCTTGTGTTTTCTCACTTGTTTTTCTGTCTAACCAAAAGATGACCTCTTGACTTGTTTGCAATCCAGTTGTACCCTTGCCTTAGTGAGTTGCGCAATCCTAAAGGGCAACCATCCTTGCTCTTAGGAAATGCAAAATTTAATCTAACAATGAGCTCCGGCTCCAGAATTGCGCAGACCAAGCTGGTAGCCTACCTTCATTTGGAAAATTACGTAGAGAATGAGAGGAAGCTAGAACCTCTAAACCCAGGAATTGCACATAAGCATTCCCTCAGTAGCTGCCTGATGCATGTGGCAGTGAGTTGGCCAGTTCTCCCTGGAACTGTGCAATCTCTTCATGCATGCATGGAAGCCATTCCCGAAAAAGAAAAAAGGAAAAAAACCATCCCTAAAAGATAAATATCTATTTTTAGTAGTCAGATTTACACTTGAGTTATTTTTAGAAACTGTCGCCATGTGTTGCTTTTTCCTAGATTTTTGGCCTTTGCGTCATAAACCCTAAATCGACCAAATCTATTTAATGGATGCTGCCAGAGCTCATTTTCACATTCGATCTTGGAGCTCTAGCATTCCCGAGGAGATATAGGAACCTTTGGCACAATCATTGCAACTTTTCTGGGTAAGTCTTGCTTTTCTAGTCTTTTGCTACTTTTTCTGTCGCTTTTGTTTCCTTGGCTTGTGAGAGTGTTTTTTTACCCGTTTTATTGAATGACCACTGGTGTTTTGATTTTTTTTAGCTTGTAGAAGTGTTTTTTAAGATTTTCATTTCCTTTCCTAAGTATCACATGCATAACCTAGTTTTTGCACTAACGGTCATTGTTGCAACGACTCTCTCCATAAGAGTCATTTTTATCTAGTTTGATTGATTCTTGCACTTGTTTTGATTGCATGCATCATCATTCATTTAGATCTGCACCAACCATCACTTACACTTTCAGATCTTCTCGTTTTCATGTTTCCCTTGGGCAGATATGGGCTTCCTTGGTCCATATCTAGCTCTACCTAGCATGCATTGCACATTTATGAATCTCAAGGCTCTGCCTTGGCTCCAAGAATTGCATAGAGGTTGCCAAGTGCTGGCTTCAACTACGCATTGCGCAGTTCCAGGAGCTAGTCCCCAAGCCTTGGCCACTAGGATTTCACAATGCGTAGTCCTAACCAGCTCAAGACAGATTGAACTGCGCATTGCATAGTTTCAGTTAGTATCACCTCCCCACTAGAAGCTGGGACTGCGCAATATGCAAATCCAGCTGATAGTCACTTACCTTTGAGACCCATAATTGCGTAATCCTTCCCAGCAGTTTCACAGTTTGTTGTTTGGTCTATTCTTGAAGTGCTTTTGGTTTCAAGCTAACATTTGCATGCCATGAGTGTCCTCTCTATCTCCAAGTATAACAGTTGTTGAGCAACTCTTCAACAGTACAAGTAACATGGTTTCCAAAAAGTTGCATCAAAGGATGCTGTCGAGAGCAGCACTGGGGATGTAGTTGAACAAGTGTTAATGAAATTTCCAGTCAATGCAGACACAAAATTGTTCATAGAGAAGGACATAAATATAACATGGTAGAAAATCAAGGATATCTTTGCCGGAAGCTTAAAGGAAGAACTAGAATATCGACAGGTCTATGTCAACATCCATAGGTCAGGCTTATACAGGGTTGCATGCAGGTACCCTGCCTTCCCATGTGTAGACATCATTCAATAGATTGTCTCACATACCGATCTCGAGATGATGATATTGAGAAGTGCCAGTGGAACACATCTTGCTACCTTCAAGATAGAAAACTATCATCAGATGTGTCACTTACCACAGCCGATGAACCACATGGATGCACTTTTCTATGCTTCCCACAATAATGTGAACACTAGATACATCATAAAGCATTGGGTGAAAGAGTCGTCAAAGTTTGGATCAACACCCAATCATGTTTACAAGACTAAGTCACTCAAAAAGGCCTACCAACTCTTGGTCATCTTTGCATGCCGATTGTATGGACAAGAGAGCATGAAGACCTTTTTGCAAAATTGGGAGGTTGTGTTGGACTAGTTGGCAAATGACAGAAGGCCATTCAATTGGTCAGATCTGTTGGATCTTCATCTGAAAGTGCATGTGACTAATACATGAAATCTGCCCAAGGATGAGCAAGTGAGATTCTATATGTCCGTGTACCTACTTGATGCAATTTGTGCCCAACATCAGTTTCCTGGCATGGGTTGGACATGGACACCATCAGAGACTGCCGTGAATATTTATTGCAAGTTGCTTTCCGAGTGCAACTACTGAGGAGTCATGGCGAGGCTATCTGACCATTTCATCATCCTGGTTTACAAGTTGATCTTTGAGCAAGATCCACCTTGCATGTCCCAAGAAGTGATGGAGGAAATACTTAACATTGCAGATTGGTATGCCTCACCTGGTGGCACCTTCATCAGGATGTTTGGTGGAGAGAAGCCTCTACATGTGCTACCAAGGTTTTCCATGGATAAGTTGGTCATGCAAGAGGTTGCATATCACATCTCCATATGGTTATCAATAGGGTTGCATAGGAGGAAGAAGGCACCATGGCATGCTCTTCCTTTGCATATTGGATTGTACAAGATCAAGAGCTTGAAGGATGCGGATGTCGAGGCTAGGGACTTAGAAAAGTTTGAGTTTCGCACCAAAGACTACAATCCGTACGATCCCCACTGTATATGCAAAAACCATTGTGCGAAGATGTAGTTATCCGTGGATCCACAAGACCTTTCATTGGGCAGAGGAAGATCCTTGGAGGTACTGTTACAACTCCTCCAAGCTCAATGAATCGATCAACATGGATATAGAATGGAAAGTTTCTCTAACATCACCATATTAATTAAAAACAATAGCAATAATAAGAAACAAATTGGTGCAGGACAAAGGCAAGAGGAAGATTGCCGAGAACCCAGAGGCTGAGCAAAGCTACAAGTTAAAAGAAGATCCTCTCATTGAGAAAGCAATTTTGGCAGTGGAGGTGAAGAGGAAAAAACACATAAAGAGAGAAGAGCGAAGAAAGAGAGAAAAAAAAGGTTGGAGGAAGCAGAAAGGAAGTTGCAGGAAACAGAGAAGAAGTTGAAAGAAGAGAAGGAGCTAAGAAGGAGAGAGGGAACATAAGCATAAACAAGAAAAAGAAGAAGGGCAAGGTGTGATCATAGAGAAAACTACGCCAATAGAGGTTGAAGAGTCAAAACAACCAGCAGATGAAGAAGAGGATGAGCAGTTGCAGGATTAGGAGCTTGCTCAGTAGATTGAGAAAATGGTTGAGGAAATGGACACGGAGCTGGCATAGGAGCCACAGGACCAAGATACTGACCTCATTTTGAGAGCATTTGAGGTCGCCCCATAGTCTCCACCACCTACAGTATCAGAACCTATCCTGAGCGAGAAAGGAGAGGCTGTCCTCCTTGATGATGATCTAGTGATGGATGTGTACAATATATCCTTTGATGAGTTGCATCAAAACATTGTACATGCGTGGAGAAATCATTTCCCAGATGATCAAGCATGACCTGCATTTATGAAGGAAAGGGTGATAGTGCCATATGTTAGAAAGAATCCAGTTGTCATGGATGATGCCACTATGGCTTATGCAGAAGCCACGAGCTCAAATGTCAAGTTATTGTTAGTATAGAATGATCAGATGGAAAAGGACTTGCAAGTGACCAGGAAAAGGGAAGAACAATCTGCAGGATCCACTATGGCAGAGATGAGGAAACCGATACTTATGGAAGTATCGACTCTTGAGACCACCATGGGGAAAATTTATGACAAATTTGTCACCATGCATAAGGCAGTTGTCCATATATATGGTTTTCAACAACGGTGCATGAAGATAGCCCAAACTCTCAAGGACATACATGCTGCTATTGCACACATACATGAATGGACAATGAGATACAAGGGAACCCCGCTTTACTTGCATAAGATAATGAATCAAGCACGAATCTGAATGTTGATCCAAAACTATGAGAAACTCCCTTCTCTCATCAATAACATTGAGGCTTCGTATGCATGGTTGTTTAAGAGTCTGTATGTCATGGTGAGGACAGGTAGGATCCCTTCAATCGGTTCCCTCACCCAAGCCATTGAGAAGAGCCAAGTCTGGCTAGAGGTTGACATGTATATGGAGAAGTTAATGCGAGAGGCCACCAACGATGACTTGTAGCTGAGTGTAGAAAACATGCAGAAGTATGTTGGTGGTCCAACCACGCTTAGGACAATGCTACACATGCTTCAAGATGAGTTGGAAAAAGGCTCAAAGACCATATACCTAGATATCATGGAGGCGAGAGTCCATTGCCATAAAGACATCGCCAAATAGTATGGGGACACCATAACATAGTACCAAGCTTGGTATCAGTTCACCACTAAAGATCATCATGAGGATGTTGCCGAGTTGGTCTTTCCCCAAGCTTCTGAGTCATAGTTTTGTCTTATTAGGTTGACTCAAACCTATTTTGTCCCACATGGGTATATGTGGAAAATGTATATTACTTGTGAATATATTGTAAGTGAATTACAAGTGTCATTAGTGGAATGTGTACAGTCACTATGTAATGTAAAGAGTTATTTGTAAAGGAGTTGAAGAGTCATGAGGGTAGTCAAAGAGTCAAAGGGGAATGTCAACGATCACCCCACCCTTTATTATAAATAGAACCTCATAACTCATAGAATAGGATTTTTGGGAGCCAAGCTTTTGGCTAGGCTTAGGCTTAGAGAAGGCTTGGGAGTATTGTGATGAGCCTTGGCTTCTCCATAATGTAGAGTGAGTACACTTCTTTGGAGGAGCAGGCGGTGTTGACTGTAATGTTCCACTATTGGGGCTAGTGGCTGTCAATGGTGTATGTATGGATGGAAGGGAAAGTTTTTAAGCAAAGCTATTTATGAGAAGGAAATGTTGGCAATACTCCATGCACTTAAGAAATGGTGACCCTACCTAATGGGAAGACACTTCAAGGTAAAAACGGATCATGATAGCTTTAAATACTTTTAGAACAAAGATTATCCGCTGAAGAGCAACAAAAGTGGGTCACAAAGATGTTGGGTTATGACTATGGAATCATCTACAAAAAAGGGAAGCAAAATGTGGTGGCAGACGCACTCTCAAGAAAGGATGAGGATGTGGAAGCATTGTTGTGTGCCATTTCTATTATCCAACCAGATTGGATAAACGAAGCAAGGGAGGAATGGAAGAATGACAAAGAAGTGTGGGCACTTATTCGAAAGCTACAACAAGATTCCAATACTTCTGATACATTTAGCTGGAAAAATGATTCGTTATGGTACAAAGATGCTTATACCTCTGTAAGAATTCCCAGCTAAAACAAAAGATTCTTATGGAATTGCACACTTCTCCCTTAGGAGGGCACTCGGGATTTTTAAAAACTTACCACAGGGTTAAGAAGGAATTTTTTTGGGATGGCCTTAAATAAGATATTCAAAAGTTTGTGGCGGAATGTTTGGTTTGCCAGCAAAATAAATTTGAAACAATTAAGACACCGAGTCTATTACAACCTTTATCCATTCCAAGCCAACGTTGGGAGGAGGTTTCAATGGATTTTATCACAGGTTTACCCAAGTCTGAGGGAAAGAGTGTCATCATGGTGGTAGTTGACAAACTTACCAAGTATGCACACTTTTGTGCATTATCACATCCATTTAAAGCCAGTACAGTTTCTACTGCATTCATGGAAACAGTTCAAAAGCTACATGGAAACCCAAAGATTATTGTAAGTGACAGAGATCCCATTTTCACTGGAAATTTTTGGACAGAATTATTTTCTTGTCTTGGTACTCAGTTAGCTCATAGCTCATCTTATCATCCTCAATCTGATGGGAAAACCGAGATAGTAAACAAATGTTTGCAAGGATATCTTCGTTGCTTTGTATCTGATAAACAAACACAATGGATCAAATGGTTGCCTCTGGCTGAATGGTGGTATAACACTTCCTTCCATACAACAACAAAAATGACCCCATTTATGGCACTTTATGGGTATCAACCACCATCCATCACATCATATTTAAGAGAAAATTCTAAGGTTCAGGCAATGGAACATCACATCGAACATCAACAACAAGTCCTCCAACTCTTAAAGTATAACCTCGTGTTGGCACAAAATAGAATGAAACAATAGGCAGATCAACATCGCAGTGAAAGAAGTTTTGATGTAGGTGATTGGGTATTCTTACGGCTACAACCATATAAGCAAATGTCCCTAAAGCAAGCTAAGAAGGATAATAAATTATCACCAAAGTATTATGGTCCGTACAAGGTGTTGCAAAAGATTGGTACTATGGCATACAAATTGGAGCTTCTTACAGCTTCTCGATTGCACCCAGTTTTCCATGTTTCATGTTTAAAGAAGGTTATAGGTGACAAGCTCCCAATTCAAACAATATTGCCAGAACTTGACGAGGAAGGAAAAATTATATTGGAACTGGAAGTAGTCACAGAAACAAGAACTCGACAGCTACGAAATCGATCAATTTCAGAGTATCTTATCAAGTGGAAGAACTTATCCGTTGAAGATTCCGCATGGGAGGATGAGAATTTTATGCAGAAGTATCCAGAACTACTCAAGCGTTGAGGACAACACTTTTTTGAAGAGGGGCATGTTGGGTCCCTATAATACTAGTGATTACCCCATTACTATTGTAGTTATACCCTTATTTATATTGTTGTGCCCCTATTACCCCCATATTGTTATTTCTGTGCCCCATAGAATCCCTCTATTGTTATTTTTGTGGCTTTATATTATTATTGTTAGGTCGGCTAGATTATATTGTGACTCCTTAGACTCCTATATATAGAAAGGAGGTTTTGTCATTTGTATCATCCAAGAATTGTTCATTTATGTAATGTAAAGAAGGTTGCCCCCTCGAAGAGGCTGAATTCTAAGGCATTGATCTATCTTTTCTATCTTTTCTTGAGCTGGTTTCATAACAGGAACTTTCACTTAATAATAATATAACTGAGCCAACACGTTTTCATGCATATGTTGTTATTGTAGTTCAACTATTCTAGTTACTTTAGCAATGTATGTTGTTTAACTTACAGATTTGATTATGAACTATTTTGTATGAAATTGTATGAACCTTGTTGAAGGTGTGTTGTTGGATTAAACCATCACTTTTACTTGTGGACTATTCCGCTTCCATCTCATGATGTCATTATGCTCGTGTGCTCCTTTCAAGCTGCGTACTATTACAAGATTCTAAGAGACACACTTCCTTTCTCCACTATGTGTTAGAGCCCCCATGCATCTCACTTGACTCGTTGCAAGGTCAGACACTTACTTCCAACCAAATTCATTATACTTACCTCTGTGTGTTACCGCGGTCAAGGAACTATATTACCACCCACTGCTAGGACTCCCACTCCAAACGGTTTGAGTTCTAGTTGGGGCTTCTTACCGAGGAGATCCCCTTGAATGTTGGCGGGTCCAACACCGTCAACAATAGGTTTGGGTACAAAGTTGACTTGCAACAAAACTTATCATCCACGGACATATGGATAGACAGAGAGGGTCAACAGGATCTTGGAGGACATTTTGATGATGTATGTGATGCATCAACAACAGAAGTGGGAAGAGCATCTTACACTAGTTGAGTTTGCATAGAAAATTGGATATCATGAGTCATTGAGGATGAGTCTGTTTAAGGCACTCTATGGGTGGAGTTGTAATACTCCCATCAGTTGGAGTGATCCAGTGAACAAGGTATTGATAGGACCAGAAATGTTGGAAGAGATGGAACATGAAATGTAGGTAATCAAGAAGAATCTAAAGGCAGCACAAGACATGTAGAAAATTTATACAAATAAGAATAGGTTATTTAAGGAGTTTCAAGTTGGGGAACATGTACTTGCGCATCAAGCCTTCCTTGAGGATTGGGTCATGTGCAAAGCTGGCACCTTAGTATTGTGAGCCTTTCGAGATCCTTGAGAGGATTGGACCAGTGGTCTATCGACTTGCATTGCCTCTAACAATGAAAGTCCACGATGTTTTCCATGTTTCATTACTTAAAAGATATGGGAAAGATGTTGATCATGTTATTAATTGGTCTATATTGCAGGTGGTACCAAAAGGAGAAGTCTAGCCGAACCTTAGTGCATTTTGGAGAGAAATATGCTCATGCTTCGAAACTGAGCAATCAAGAAGGTTAAAATGCAGTAGAAGCACTTTGGGCATGATGAAGCTACATGGGAGATGGATGATCAGATGCGGGCTATGCATCCTTCCTTGTTTTTTGGTTGAGGAAAATAAGCTTTTGTATATGTACATATTTATATATAGTTGTCATTGTAAATACCACAACGAGATGTGTTATAAATCTCTAATAAGCAGCATGGGTGTCATGTTATTATGTTTTTCATGTGGGTTTGATTTTCAGCAGGTTATTCATTGTAAATACTACAATGAGCTAAGGTTATAAAGATACATGGGCAGTATGTTTTACTTTTTCAGTGGTATTGCTGGTTGTAGGTGTCATTGAACACTGAGGACGGTGTTCCCCTAAGGGGGAGGGGTCTGTAACAACCCCAGGTTAAAAATCCAGGTAATAAAGTTGATACAGACAAAACAATAACCCAGGTCATGATAGTTATAAGATTCAAATATATCTTGGCAGAGGCACTAATAATTACTCTGAGCTCATAACAGCTAAACACATTATCCATTTTGCTATTCTTAAACAGTGCCGACACTTACAGCTATTTGGAGATTCAAAAGTAGTTTGCAATTGGCTTAACAATGCATCTCATTGCCATGCATTTGCTTTAAGACATATTTTGGAGGAAGCCAAGAGACTGACTACGTCCTTTGAATCTTTTACTTGTCATCATATTTACAGGGAGCAGAACACCATTGCAGATCAACTCTCCAAAGAGGCTGCGCACAGAATAGGAGAGGACTGGTGGATACAGGAGGACACTGACGGCACATATTACCAGTACTATCATCGGCCTTTTGATGAACATCATGACTGATGGGCTATATAGCCCATATATATTCTGATAATTTTTGTTTATTTACAGACTTGAAGATACAATCCACACTGTATATCTTTTGTTTATATATAGTATATATTGCTCTCTGCGAAGAGCCTGAATCAAATTTTGTTTTTTTTGACTGTTATAACATGCTCCCTGCGTGGAGATATAAACAGCAATAGTGAACTCGACAGGCACACTGCCTGCATTTGAATATGCCTCGGCATCTGCAGAATGTAATTTTCTTACACTAATGGAAATTACGACTTTTTCCCAGGGAAAAAAAAAAATAACCCAGGTCATGGGACACATATTCCAAGTTGAATGTTGGGCAAAAAGATAGTGGTGGGGATCACTTGTGATTAATTAATGGCTCTGGAAATTGGAAAAGGAAATGGCAAAGGCTTTGGAAAGGCATGGAGCATTTATTGGCATTTTATTTATGAAAATAATGGAAAATAGGAGAAAAAGAATAAACAAGGTTACAGGTTGCATGTGAGGAGGAAAATGAAGGAAAATAATGGAAAATGAAGAAAATAGAGGCCTCAATGATAAAAAGGCTTATGAGGATCAATTCACAACCTTTTGTCAGCTGTAGCTTTGAGATCTCTCTTCTATTCTCTCTCTCTCTCATATTCTTGGACACTTCAATTTTTCTTGGAGCACCCTTGGAGGAGTGTGGCATACTTGGGATTTGGAGCAAGGAGGCAAAGGAAAATCAAGAAAGCACAAGAGGACAACGAGATAAACAACTACAATAGGTTTTGTTTGTAGGTACCGAATTGCATGCATGACTTACTTGCTAGTTTTGGCATGCATGAAACATGCATGTGGTTTATTGATTATGATATGTGATTAGCATGACATATTTCCTGGATTAACAGTGGTTTTGTCTAGCCTTTCAATTTCATGGATAACCATGATGTTGTGGGTTAGATCTAACATACTAGAGTATCATACTCTTCCTCCATTTGAGGATAATGCAAACTCATCCTCCAACCTGGAAGACTAGTCATCAATATTTTTCGAAGTTGTGGTATGCTTCCCCTTCTTGTCCTTCTTCCTCTTTAGACACTGGCTAACGTAGTGACCAAACTCACCACAACTGAAGCACTTGACCTTTAGTAGGTCCTTCTCCTTCTTCTTCTCTCCTTTAGAGTCTTGTCCTTGACTGGGACCTTTCTTCACTTTACCCTTCCCTCCAAGAGCAACGTTTTCTTCCTCTTTCTCTACCTTTGGCCCCCTTCCACTGCTGCTGGTAGTACTATAACAACCCTTGGTTGATTTTCCATTTAAAAAAAACATGTAAGACCAAGGTCATGGGACACATATTCCAAGCTGAATGGTGGGAATATATTATAGTGGGGATCACTTTTAGTTTATTTATGGACAAGGAAATTGGCAAAGACATTGTCAAAGAGGCAATAATTGGAACTTAATTAAGAAAATAAAGGAAAATAGGAGAAAAGGAAGGTGAAGAGGCACACATTTGCATGCAAGGGAAATTAGAGGAAAAATGAAGGAAAATGAAGAAAATAGAGGCCTTAATGATAAAAAAGGCTTCAAAGAACCAATTGCTAGCCTTTTTTCATTTAGCTTTGTTCTCTCATACTCTTGCACACTTAGAGAATACTTGGAACACGCTTGGAGCACTCTAGTATTCACTTGGATTGGAGAAAGAAGGCGAAGGAAAGAAAGAAAGTGCAAGGGAACAATTGGATCAAGAACTATAGCTGGATTGCTTTGTAGGAAACAAGTTTCATGTGTGATTTCCTTGTTTATTCCTGGATGCATGGTATATGCATGTGATTTTTTGGTTATGTGTTGTCATTGGCATGAAAATTTGCTTGGATTGATAGTGGTTTTAGCCTTTCCTTTCCATTTTATGGATAACCACGGTGTTGTGGGTTTTCCAGTTGTTGTTTTTCTAATTAGTGTTCATGTTCCTTATGATTGTGGCTTGGATCAAACGCTCTAGAAGCCATGGAACAACTTGGGTTGAGTTACTAGCCTCAGAGCCTGGGTTGGGACAAATGCTTTGGAAGCCCTTGGTGGGTTGAGTTACTAGTCCCCGGAGTTGGGTTGGACAAACACACTAGAGCCCTAGAAGGTTGTGGGTTGAGTTATTAATTCTTAGAGTCCTGGACAACTTGGGTAGAGATCGATATGGTTGGTGTTAGTGATGTTCAGATCATAGAGGTGGAATCACTATGGTTGAGGGTTGAGGTGTTTTGACCTTTGGAAGCCTTGGTTGGTTTTGTCTTGGTTTATTCCATGAAATCCCACATTCACACTTGGAATATGGAGCGGGGATGATTGACTGAAAGAGAGATTTTTTCAACCCAATTTATGGTTGGCTAGTATGTAGAATTCCTTGACTTAGTTTGTATTTTCATATATTAATAAGAGTTAATTTTCCTACTATGAATTATGAATACTTGTACTGGTTATGTTGGTGATTTTGTGGTTGATTTACCACGGTCCCCTATGTTGGTTATTTGCTGGTTACATGATGTATGTTATATATGGATCTTGTAATGAGTTATTTAGTTATCTAATGGTTATGGAATATATGGACTAATAAATGTTATTGCGACTATGTGGAGAGGGCATAGAGCCTTCCTGGTGATTCTTAGATGAATCTTAGACTCTTATGATTAGATGTGCATTCATGACTTGTAGTTTACATGTTTTCCACGTGTTTGATGAAATGTCTACTGTGTTTTAGGCAATCTAGGTCAAGTTCCACCTTCAATTTTGAATGATTAGCATTGTCGTTATGAGAAATGTGATTCTAAAAAGTTACAGGAAGTTTTGGGAAGTGCTCTGGAGACTAGCCTAGAAAAGTGGCTCAGATCCCTAGACTGCAGACACATAACTGGAGATCTAGGGTCACAACCACATGGAGTAAGGCTTGTGAGTGCAGTTGGAGGCTCACAACAGCATGCAAACTGTGTCAAGGGTGCATTTATAGGTCTAGGTCAATGAAACAAGGTTCTAGCTCAGGGATTGACCACGTGGGGTGTTTCTTCAGCTCCTGTGTGATCTGTAGTCCTTGTAGGATGTTAGTTTGTAGGCCCCACTTCTTAACTAGAACTGAGAGGTCAGGTCATGTCATAGTGACACTCATCTCATTTTTACCCTGGTGAGCTTGTGAATTTGGGTTAATGTGGGAGGGGTGGTTACAGGGTGGTATCAAAGTTGGTTTATGTTTTCTTTGGGCGATATATGATACCACAGGGTGGTATCTGAGGGAGTTCCATTCTCTTTAGGTGATATCTGATGCCATAGGGTGGTACCAGAGCTTCTAGGTTCAAGCACTTGGACTAGATGGGCTAAATGTATATGGTTATGCATGCCTAGTAGGTCATCAATGCATCATGGTGGTCATTATGCAATTTGTGTCATCATGATGATGTTGGTAAGTTATGATGTTGATATGTTGGCTGAGATGAAGTAGGAGATGTAGATGATCAAAGCAAGGTTGCAACATTCGACCTCGAGGTAAGAGTAGATTGCCATACAAGTTTGTGTGTTTGGCATACATGTATGATGGTTAATGGTTGTTATTTGCATTATAGTTATATACATGATTGTCATTCTATTGCTGTTGTGGTTACATGCATGATAGATGCCAGTTGATCAGTGTGGTCATATGCACATGTGTCAGATAGTCATGCATGGTAGTTAATTTATTGTTATATTCATTGCGGTCATACACATGATGATTATGGTTATTTCATTTAAGATCTTGATGTTATATGTATTGTACTAATCTGAATTGGCCTGTGCAGATGGTCATGGTTATGGTATTTAGGCACAAGTTGATATATTTGTGATATTGTGTCATAGTAATATGGACTGACTTGTGCATATGTGATAGCCTCCCCTGATATACATTTAGGTATGAGTTTGATTACGTTGTCTATTTGGTTTATCTAACATGTTGTGTTTGTAGGAAATAGAAGACCAGGGATGAAGAGTAGAGTAGTGGACTACAATTCACATGACTTCCCTTACAGGCCTGATGTGAAATATACATAATGCAAAAAGTGGCATGACTATGTGGTGTGCTTTCAGGTAAAAAATGTATGAGAATTGAAAATAAAGTTTTGGTAGGTGTGGTTAAACTTGGTAGAGCTTTGGAGATCCCATTTACATAGATGGACATTAGAGATCGGGCCATTATAGTAGCTTCCTCCTTCTACCTTAGTCTGGACCATGGATAGTAAGGCATTATGTTTACATGTTGTTTGAATGTTTGATTAATTGCAGGATATGAGTATGTGTCTATAAGATTGCATGGAGGAATGATCTTGTTTCAAGACAGTTGTACTAACACAATATGTGTTGAGACAACTGATATGAAGTTGAGTGCAAGTGGGTGCTAGTTATAGTATTATGACTAATGACTGTTAGTTGATTATGACATGGCTATTAGTCTCGGTAAAGGCTAATTTCAAATTAATAGACGTGATGTATTGATCTTAGGAACATGTAACTAACATGTGTGAATAGTTACAGAGCAACATGCTTGGTATTAGCATGACAAGGTAACAATTCATTTGTTTATAGAACTAACAACTGGGTGATGTGATAACACCTAATAAGATTCAATTGTAGTAAGGAAAAAGGTAAAAGAAAGGAATTGGGTGAGAATTCCTTTGGCTATGTTTGGGAACCACCATTCCAAATGAATTAGTGATTTGCATGAATATAAGAAGTCTTCGTAACCTTGATTTTGTTTGACATTATGTGGATATGTGCTATATTCACAAACATGTATTTGACAGGTAACTGGTTTCTAGTTATAGTTGGATTCGTCAAGAGAATTGGAATCCCTTGAGAAATGATATGTGTACGTGTTCAATTACAAGGCAACGTGATTGCCGCAACAATGTAAGGAAACTGGTATATTGTATATTTTTTTATGCACTGACAATTATGTGTTTATGGTAGTATGATGTTGCATGGAAAAACAAACTACCATGAAATCTTGAAGAAGGCTCAAGTTGAGATTTCCCTTAGAAGCATTGGGAACCCATGGGGTTGAGTCATGATATTTGTTTCTAGTTTTGTACTTTCGGTATTTTGTGATTTGTTTGAATTTGACTTGCAATTTTGATTGTGTCTAATGCATGGCCTACCACTTTGTTTGTGGTGTCGTATTGCTATTGGTTTTTCATGGTTTTATTCTTCTTTGTCTTTTGTTCTTGCCTGTTATGTTTTGAGGGTCTTGGGAATTGTTTGGGGAAAGAGGAAAGTTAATGGATCTCAAGGGGAGCTAAATGAAACCCAATAGGTAATGCAAGACCCAGATGAAGCTCGATGTATGAATAAAGGGAAGTTGAAGGCAAAAAATGACAACCAGTTGGATTGGTTGGGTCTATTGGGATAAATGGACAGTGGCAGGACAATCATGAGAAAGGTAACATGAAATGAAGCAAATGGATTTGAGGTGTCAGATGCCTTGGCTATGTTGGGAATTATTGTTCTCAATGTTGTGCATGTTGTACATGGATAAATGGAGTTCTCTTAACCTTGACCTTAAGATATCTGGTAATTATGTTGTGATCATGCTGATGTCTATATATGTATGTATGTATGTCGTTGTCTGACAGGGTTGTCAGGGATCATGATTGTTTTATGCTAATGTTTATATGTAAATTTATGTATGTATGTATGTCATTTTCTGGTAGGGTTTTCAGGGATCATTCTTGTGGAGGAATGAATGCTTATGCAAGTGAATGGCTTGAAGAGGTTCCTGGTTTTATGAGGAATCAAGTGGGAAGAGTAGCCATGACATATATACGAGGTTAGTATCATGTGAATAATATTCGATATTACATACTTATAAGTATGCTGTGTTTACACTATGGCAAGTAATACTGAGGGATACATCAACGAAATGAAAGCAGTGTGATTTGCGACATGCTAGGACAATCATGGATAGTGGAAAGAGTCATAGACCCATAATTTGGATTGTGGATGCAAGCAGTGAGGCATGGGAAAGACACTAGAAGAAAGGTTGCTTGGTAGAGACAATTTGGTCTCTGGATGTGCAATACTTTTGCTGTGTACATGTTGTACATGTGGTGTTGTGTACATGTTGTACATGTGGTGTTGCGGACATGTTGTACATGTGGTGTTGTGTGCATGTTGTACATGTGGTGTTGTGCACATGTTATACATATGGTGTTGTGTACATGTTGTACATGTGGTGTTGTGTACATGTCGTACATGTTGTGTTGTGTACACATGCTACTGCGTTATATGTATTGTGTAGTCGTTGTATTGTGACATGTGTATTCGTTGTGTTGTACTTTGTGTATGTATATGTATTGTGTTGTACACTAGGTGTAGGTGTATGTATTGTGTGGTGTTGTACACCATGTGTGGGTGTATGTGTTGTGATGTACACTATCTATATGTGTACGCAATTGAAGAGATTCATTGTGTGTACGGAAAGGATAAAGAAAAAATGCAGAAGCAAAGAATTATTCGAAGGATAAGTATCAATATTTTATTTCAGTTTTTATTGTGCATGTGCTCTATGATTCTAATTTATGATGTTTGCGTTTGAGCTAACCAGATGTGATATGTTTATACATGATGATTTGATCACTGAGTTATTTTGACTTGTTGTGACAAGAAGTAAAGAGAATTGTAGTTGTAACTTATTGATGAGCTACCAATGAGGTGTGATTCGAATTTATTTCAATTCCTTTTGAATCTAGTGACAACTATGTGTTTAGTACAGGAAGCATGGAGAATTCCCAAGTTTGGGTGGTTGGGACCAGCTGCAAGAATGTTAGTAAAAACAACAAAAGGAATTGGAATATGCAACAATGTGTTGGTAAAGCACTTTAGGAGCAGGGCCATTGTGGGACAATGGTACCCAATAATGTTCATTGATTTCCATGAGCATGCTATGATTGACATGATGGTTTTGAGGCAGGGATATCCCTTGGTTTTTGGACCTTCTGATGTGAGGAAACCTTGCCAAGGGATGGATCGCCTGAGGGAATATGTAACAAAGAAGGGGATGCCAATGGAACTTGGAAGGTGTGTGACTGCATGGAAGCGGGTGACCAGATTGCCCAAGGGACTGTGTAGAAGAGAAGGGAAGGTCGAGGAATGAATTTGTTCTGGTCATTAGCATTTCTAGATGGAATTAGAAGCACATTGGGAGTGACTTGGAATAATGAGCCGGTAACTATTCACTGAGAGAAAAAATAGCGCAAGGATCATAATGCTGCACATTGGATGCAGCTTTGACTTTGGCAGTGGATTCTGGACTTCCTAGGAAGGAAGTGAATCCTGGTACTACTTTTTAGGGTGTATGTGTGAGCCTCTAGATTAGCTTGTTGACTGATGTAGATGACATGTCCTTTTATTTGCTGGTTAAAGCAAATGTGCATATGTATATGTATATATTATTGTAAATACTGTATCGATTTATGGTTATAAAGCTCCATAGACAATATGATTATTTTTTGGTTGAAGCAAATGTGCATGATTATATGTAGTTGTTATTGTAAATATTGTAATGAGTTGTGTTATAAAGCTCCAATAAACAATATGATTGTCATGTTTTCAATAGTGGTCATTGTTATACTGTGACGAGCTGGATTATAAATCTTCATAGGCAGTATGTTTTGTTTTCGGTGGTTTGCTCTGGAATCCCTTGGCGAGTTGAGTTACTATTCCTTGGAGCCGGGTTGGATAAACACTTCGAAGCCTTGTAACGCTGTGGGTTGGGTTACTAGTTCTTAGAGCCCCAGACAACTTAGGTAGAGATTAATTTGGTTGGTGTTAGTGATGTCTAGACCATAGAGGTGGAATCACTGTGGTTGAGGGTTGAGGTGGTTTGGCCTCTAGAAGACTTGGCCGATTTTGTCTTGGTTTATTCCATGAAATCTAACATTCACACTTGGAATATGGTGCGGGGGTGATTGGCTGAAAGATAGATTTGGTTCAGCCCAATCTATGGTTGGGTGGTAAGTAGAAGCCCCTGACTTGGTTGGCATTTTCATATATTAATAAGAGATATTTTTCCTATTATGAATTATGAATACTTGTACTGGTTATGTTGGTGATTTTGTGGATGATTTGCCATGGTCCCTATGTTGGTTACTTGTTGGCTATTTGTTGGTTACATGATGTATGTTATATATGGCTCTTGTCATGATTTGTTTAGGTGTCTAATGGTTGATGAATATATGGACTAATAAGTGTTGTTGTAGCTATCTAGAGAGGGCATAGAGCCTTCATGGTGATTCTTAGATGAATACCAGACTCTTATGATCATATATGTATTCATGACCTGTACCTTACATGTTTGCCATGTATTTGACGAAATGTCTAGTGTGTTCTAGGCTGTCTAGGTCATGCTTCGACTTCAAGTTTGAATGATTAGAATTGTCCTTATGATAAATATGACTCTAGAAAGTTACAAGAATTTTTGGGCAGTGGTACGCAGACTAGCCTAGAAAAGTGGCTCAAATCTCAGGACCGCAAGCATAGAACTGGATATATGGGGTCATAACCGCATGGAGCAAGGCTTGTGAGTGCGGTTGGAGGCTCACAACCGTATGCTTGGAGTGTCAAGGGTGCAATTATAGGTTTAGGTTAGTGAAACAAGGTTCCATCTCATGACCATCTAGGGTGTTTCTTCAACTCCTAGGTGATCTGTAGTCCTTGTAGGATGTCAATTTTTAAGCCCCACTTCCTTAACTGGAAATGAGATCTCGGGTCATGTCATAGTGACACTTGTCTCATGTTTACTTTAGCAAGCTTGTGAATTAACAATGTAAAATTTGAAACGAGAATTGATGCTGTTACTTGTTTCATAGAGATAGCAGAAAAGTGACCCGATTTTGAAAAAGGGGCGATGCATAACACACATATTTTTTTTTAGAGCATAGTTTTGGACACTTTTTTTTTCTTAAATTTTAATTTTAATTTTTAATTTTTTTATTTTTTTATGTACATTACGTTTTAGAATGTTAATGATTTGCATGTTGATTTAAAAAAGTGGTGATTCTGCATCATGCCCTTTTTTAAAAGACCTATTTTTTGATTTTAAATTTTCTAATGTATGAAATGTAAATATATTTTCTAAATTTAACAATTTTTGACACTTCAATTTTTTAATGTATTAAGTGTGAATATTTTTTTAAATGTTATAATTTTTTACACTTTTTTTTTTCAAATTTCTTTTGACATAAAAAAAAATATATAAAAAAATATATAAAAAAGAAAAAAACACAAAACGTAAAAAAAAAAAATCTCGTAAACCATAAAAATATTTGGAAAAAAAATAAAAATAAAAAAACTATAAAATTAAGTAACAAAAATAGAAAAATTAAAAAAAGCATTATTAAAAACTAAAAAAATAAATAAATTAAAAACAAACTAGATTAAAAAAAATAGGAAATTAAAAAAAAGCCAATAAAAATCTAAAAAACTATTAAATCAAGATTAAAAACGTTAAAAAAAACCTAAAAAACCAAAATATACTCAAATAAAAAAAACAAAAAACAATTAAAATTTTAAAAAATATATATATGAGAAAATTCTTCGGCGTAAATCACATGATATTACATTTGTCGACGCGTTTCGAATCAACCAGTGTGGTTCATCGTCAAGACTAGTTGAAGAATCAGATCTAGGCTGTATGTTAAATAGTTAAAGCAGGACCTATAACGGCTATATTTGACCAGGCAACAACTAAATTGACCACCTAACCGCTATTTTTGACTTGGAAACTGCTAGTGGGACAGGATCAAGAGAAAGGAGAGCAAATTAATTAAAATAAGTTAAAGTTAAAGAATTTAAATAATTATTAAATCCATAGTTAGTTATATTAGTATTAAATCAAAGGGGGGTTTTCATTAAAAATACATCAAAGGTATTAACTATTTCAAATTAATTTTAAATATTAATAAAAAATACTATGGTTAGGATTGTTATAAATAAGTTTAAGTTTAATATAATAAGAATTTATAATTTAATTTAATTTATTTGTTTATTTATTTATTAATTTGTTAAAAAAAATAAAAAATAAAAATCCTAGCCTCATTCTTTTAAAGTTTAATATAATAAGGATTTATATTTTAATTTTATTTAATTGTTTAAAAAAAAGAAAAAGAAAGATGTTATTTGAATATATTATATTATATAAATTACTATGGTAAAAGAGAGAGGGTTAAAGGATAACAAGGGGAAACTAACAAACATAAAAACAAACTAAAAAGGGCGGGAGGGGAGGAAGGGAAGAACACGACTAGGAAGCAAGGGTTAGGATCCAGTAGTTGTTGATCTTCCAGCCATCCTCTCTATTAAAATTGCTTGGCCTTTTTTCAATTTCAAGGGCTTCCCTAAATTTCAAGGGTATTCAAATAGTGTTTTTTTTAAAACAATTAATTAAAATAGAAATTCTTATTATTTTAAACTTTAAAATAACAATTTTAACCATATAATTATTTGTTTATTTTTTTAAATAAACAATTAAATAAAATTAAAATATAAATTCTTATTATATTAAACTTTAAAATAACATTGCTAACAATAAGTTTTTTATTTTTATTTATTTATTTTAACAAATTAATAAATAAATAAACAATAAAATAAAATAAAATTATAGATTCTTATTATATTAGACTTAAATTTATTTATAACAATCTTTATAATAGGATTCTTTTATTAATATTTAAAATGAATTTGAAATAGTTAATACTTTTGATATATTTTTAATGAAAAACCCCTTTTTGATTTAATAATAATATAACTAACTATGGATTTAATAATTATTTAAATTCTTTAACTTTAACTTATTTTAATTAATTTGCTCTCCTTTCCCTTCGTCCTGTCCCGCTAGCCGTTTCCAAGTCAAATAGAGTCGTTAGCTGGTCAATTTAGCCGTTGCCTGGTCAAATATAGCCATTGGAGGTCCTACTCTAACTATTTAACATACAACCTAGATTTGATTCTTCAACTTGTGCTGATGATGAACCACACTCGTTGGTTCGAAATGCGTTGACAAATGTAATATCATGTGATTTACGCCGAAGAATTTTCTCATAAACTTGATATGGATCACAGAAGCCTCAATTCAACAAAATATATATATCTTAAAATTAAAAAAAAAAAAAACTAAAAACATTTTAAATTTTAAAAAATATATATATATTTTGGATTAAAAAACCATTTAAAAATAAAAAAACATATCTTTTCGATTTTTAAAAATAATATATATATATATTTACGATTAAAACTTTAAAAATCATATATGCACGTAGCTTCGCCGCCCAGGGCTGCGCCCCATGGGCGGTTGGGTGGTGGCTATCCAATTCTGAGAATCGGATAGCCACCCCCACGGGCGGTTAGGCGGTGGCTATACGATTCTCGGAATCAGATAACCACCGCTCGACCACCCGTGGGGGTGGCTATCTGATTCTCGGAATTGGATAGCCGCCGCCCGACCACCCCCATGGGCATCCGGTCGGTGGCTATCTAATTCCGAGGATCGCATAGCCACTGCCTGGCCACCGCCCGACTGCCCATGGGAGCGCGTCCCTGGGCGACGGAGCTGCCCACAGGCTATCATACAATGACCGATAAAATTGTTTTTTAAGTAAAAATTAAATTTTGTTAAATATGTTAATTGTATTAAAAAAATATTTAATTTTTTTTTTTTTTTAAATAAAATTTATATCTATTTGAAAAATATATATTTAAAAAATAAAAAATATATTTAGCTTTTTAATTTTTTTTTAAAATCTAAATTTTAAATTATTGTCAAATCCAAATTTTAAATTTTAAAATTTTTAATATAAAATTTGAAATTTTTTTTTTGGGTCAAAATAAAAAATATATTGTTTTGTTTTGTTTTAAATGTTTTGTTTGCTTTTTTTTTTTTTTCAATTTGAAAATATGTATATTTTTATTTTTATTTTTTTTCAACATATTTTTGTATTTTTAAAGTTTTTTTTAAGTGTTTTTAATCTTAATTTTTGTTTGTTTTGTTTTTGTTTTTTTTTGTTTTTAAAATCTAGTTTGTTTTTAATTTTTTTTTTAATGCTTTTTAAAAATTTCCTATTTTTACTTAATTTTATATAGTTTTTTAAAATTTTGTTTTCTTTTGTTTGTTTTTTCAATTTTTTTTTAAGAGATTAAAAAAATTGTTATTTTTTTTGAAAATATGTTTCTCTTATTATTTATTTCTTTATATATTTTAAATTTTTTAATTCTTAGGTTAATTTTGTTTTTGTTTTTTTTGTTTTTAACATTTTTATGATTGATTTTTTATTTTTATTTTTATTATTTTTTAATTTTACATTTTGTTTTTAATATATATTTTTATTTACCGCGTGGCTATTTTTTTTTTAACTTTTTTTGTTTTTCCATTTTTTTTATTTTTTAATTTTATATTTTCATTATTTTTTTGAAATTTTAATGTTTTTCAGAGTCATGATAAAATCTTTTACACCGTTATTTCAAAATGTTGAGAATTTACCTTAGAGAAAAAGAGAGTGTTATTCGAGTATCAACACTTTTCATTTTGAGGATGTTTTTTGCATAATTTTTGCACTAAAAATGTTGAAAATTGAACTTAAAAAAAATCCATCGTTCCAGTATCAACACTTTTCATTTTGAAGCTGTTTTTTGCACAATTTTTGCATAAAAAAAAATGTTTTCACTGCCATTTTTAAAACGTGTTCAAAATTGAATCTAAAAAAAAACCCATTGTTCCAATGTACACATTCTTCGTTTTTAACATTGTTTTTCATGTTTTTTCACGGGTTTTTGACTAGAGTTCCCGTTTTGAGTTTATAGTTCCCATTTCAAAGTTTACATTGTTAATTTGGGTAAATGTGGGAGGGGTGGTTACAAGGACCATCTATGAGATTGAGCCTCAACTACTCTTGAGTGAAATCACTTCATAAGCATTCCCAATCTGGTAGCTTATCCCATCCAGTAATCACCTAAACAAAGGTTCACCATTCCTTGGTAAACTCGTTTAGAGCTGTACGCACCAACTCATGCTCCATTGGATTTTCTACAACAGCTGCAATTTCATCTCTAACACCTCAAATCCTAGTGAGATAGGACGTTATGTTCTCTCCCTTCTACATTTTGACCACCTTCAGCTTCTCTTTGAGTATCATCTTTCGAATCTCAGAAGGATCCTACTGCAACTTGTTGATGGTGTCCCACAACTCCTTTGCAATTCCCTTCTCTATAATATCCAGGATGATGTGATCCTGAACTTCGTCTAGAACCATCCTCTTGTTCTTGGACATGTCTTTCCTATAATCATGTAACAAGATATGATCTACTGGTACAATTACTACTAATGTCACACACTCCTTTAGACCATGCTCATCCAATAGGAATAATATCCTGGCCTTCTAGATGCCAAAGTTGGAGGCTCCATCCAACCTTTCCTGATCTCTAAGTCCTAACGTGGCCATCTCTGCAAAACTCAAAAACTGGATAACTAATAAAATAAGAATCTCCTTCTCCTTTTGGAAAGATAACTCTACCTTCTCCCTGCACGTGCACTCCTTTCTGGACTGCATAGGTTTACTCTGGGTTACTTGCATTTGCCTCCAGAATCTCATCCTAGAGTTCACACTACTTGCTACTCCTCTGGGAAACTTGCTCTGCCTCCAAAACACACATGCACTGCTGACCTTGAAGCATGGAAATTCACACTTCTCGCTACAACCTTCTTTTGCTGAAAATCACGACCTCCTTTCCTGCTATAGGAATGCTAGAAACCTTTTGAGATTTTCTAGAAATTTAGTCTATGTGCTTTCTCTTCCTTTCTCTATGTATATTTATTGTTGCAAAACCCTTGCTGCAAAATCACTACACTAGATCTTCTCTGTGAAATATCCAATCTACTCAACAAAATCCCTTTCCGACACCCTTTACTGCTTGCTGCTATTGCTTTGAGACAGTTCACACTTTTCCTATGGACTAGACTAGAAGTCGAACTGTTGTCTCCTTGCAATTCACACTACTTGGCTAGGCCTGCACAGATCAAGAATTTTGTGCTTTAGATCTCCCTTTGAGCTACACAAATCTCACTTCCTTTGTTTCTACAACCTTTGATCCAATCTTTGTTGCTTTGATACCATGTGAAAATTCCTTAAATGCAATAAACTTGAGATTTCTCTTCTAATTGTTAGAAATTATTTGTCTTTTGAATTATTATTCAACAAATAATGATAAATTCACCATTGCATTCTTCACAATAAAAACGTTGTGGAATATAAAATACAGAACCAAGAAATACACAAAATAAATTAAATTCTAACATGGTTGTTTTTGGACTATTGTCCCTAGAAAAACCTTGAATTGGAAACGAGTACAACAGATGAGGGTTTTATTATTATCTCCAGAAAATTCAAGAGTGCAATGATCTACTTGTCAATTTGGCACTCTTCTACTGGAAAAATAATCTAGAAGACACCCTTGTCTCCCTCTGCAACTGAATTTGCCTCTCCTAGCCACTGTCACCTCCTTCTAGAATTCACACTTCCTCATGGAATGCTCAGATCTAGTTAAAGAAAAACTGTACAACCTTGGAATCACCTCTAGGCAAGTCGTCTATGCTCCATATGCCTCTGAAACCCACTTTCTCCACCTATGGGACACTAATTTGACAATTGGCAACTGAAACGTAGCTCCTTTGGCAACTTATAGTGGGAAATATGGCTTGCTTGCATTGTTGTATTCAACCTCCTCTTTCCTGTCTCTTGAACATTGGAAAATGTTGAGGAAAATTCCTACAGACTCTTGCTCTCAAATCTTTGCTAAAACCCTTGCTCCGATGATTTCCCTAGCTTCAACTATGCCCTTGTTGAATATCTGCAACTAGGTAGTTGAACTGTCAACTCATACATTGTATCTTCTCCAATCCCTTGATATGATCTTATAATCTCTTGTTGGAATATCAATGACCATGATTACATCTCAACTGATGACTAAGATCAATTTGACTTCATCAAATGAGGCCTCTAGAGAAAAATCGAACTTCCTTAATTAATTGTCTTTAATTAACCAATTTTCTTAAGTTAGACTTGCGAACTTTTTAATTATTGGCTAATTAATTTAATTAAGGCGTCTCCAAATCTTTTCTCGCGAAACCTTTTCTAGGTTTTGGAGATCTCATGTTCCTTAGCCTCTTAGACACAATCTGAGACTAGAACACATATCTGCTGCTACCATATCCAAAAACTAACACCGATTTTATTGAGTCTAAAGAATTCACAAGATTTTTCAAATTATTATTTCCTCTTATATTTGCATATGATCATTTATAATCTTTGATACCATTTGTTAGGAATGTGTGCACAACCATAAAAAACATTGACACACATAATTAAACCATAAAGACACAAATATCCTTTAAACATCACATTGTCTCAAATTCTCACTCATATTGTAATTTATCTCATTCAATACAATACTAATGTCCCTTTATATAGCATGAGATGACCATAACAAACACTACAAATATATTTTATCTTCAACCATATCTGTAATTATAGCTTTCAATATATCTCCCTAAGTCTCTTAATCAATTCTATGAGATCTTCATCCTTCACTTCTCTCTTTATCTTCATCTTGGATTCATATATAAACATTTATGCATTGTCTATTTCACTCAAATATTATAATGTTTTTATCAAACATCACAAGTAGTAGTTAATCCTTCATTAAGTGTGTGTTTCCTTTTGAGGATGGACTAAGGCTCATTGTTCCATATGGGGACCTTACCTCAATGATTGTGGGTGTGGATTTGGCGATGGGGGTTGGTTCGTGGGATGCCAAAGAGAAGTCACTAAAAATTATAGTGGAGCCTCATTTCAAAGGGATAGGGATCACCTCTCAACCTTCATTCAACATTGAAATCACGTTCCTTTGCAATTAGATGATTTCAATTTTTTTCTAATAAAATAAGGAGGAGTATTTTGAAGGGTGCATGCATTTGGAGACTTAGGGGGTTATTTTATTATTTCCGAATCAAATGCTAGATCTAAGAGTCTTTGATTGTTTGTTCTTAATGAGCCAAGAGGCCAAGGGGATCTCCTTAAACTCTCGTTAGCATCAAACTAGTGTACTCCAGATAATTGAAGATTCTCTCATAAATAACTCATGCATGTCTATTTAGAGAAAGACCCAGTTGAGATTAAAGACATGGACATTGTGCTATCAGTTGCATGGGTTTTCCTATAAAGGAAACTCATCCATGCAGAATGAAGAAGGTTCCTTAAGGATTGCACAGTTTTACAGGGTGTGAGATTAGTGTGAGTGATCAATGTTACACTTGGTAACAGCTGGATCACCCAAGAGAAACAATGCAATGAAATAGGAGGCTTGGAGGGCAGAGAAGAAGGTTTGTGAAAAACCTTGTTTTCCTGTGAGCATCCAGGAGGATTGTACTGAGAGCTGGCTAGCTGTGAGAGCTAAGGATTTGTATAATTTTTATGTATTTCCACCTTATATGATAATACAGATAGTGCTTTCCCCAAAGTATTTTCATGTGTTTGGTTCATTGATTCTTCTTCTTCTGGTTATATGTGTTCAACTCAATCTTGCTCTATCTTTAAGCTTCCGTAAATTGATAGTAGAAGTAGGTTATAGTATTTTGCTTTGGTATATTGCATTACCGGGTTAATCTACAATCATATTTTCTACAGAGGTCTCAGAGCGAGATTTATAAAGAATTTGCAGAATTTCTACAATAAAAGCATAATGTTTTAATACAAAATCCTTAAAAACAGAGACAATTCGTTGCAATCTCACTCCATTCTAGTTCTTCAAAAGTAATAAACATAGTCATGTGATGACTTAAATCCACATGTTTATTGAACTAAAGGGACGATGAGAAACTCTTTTAGAAATAAGGAAGGTATCACTTTCATTTGTAACATGTGGAACATAATGCATAAGTGGCAAAGACTTCTCTAGGATTTCATCAATCTTGGTCCTTCTCGCCAACATCCTCCTGATGTTCACAATGAATCCACATGTTTATTGAACTAATGGGACAATGAGAAACTCTTTTAGAAATAAGAAGGTGTCACTTTCATTTGTAACATGTGGAACATAATGCATAAGTGGTGAAGACTTATCTAGGATTTCATAAATTTTGGTCCTTCTGGCCAACATCCTCATGATGTTCACCATTATAAGTACGTTTGGATGCTCACCATTGTAAGTATGTTTCATTTTGTTTGTGAATAAATTATGATTGTAGTTTTCAAAATTATCCCAAACATTTAATAAGATGATCATGTACCTATTATGTTGTGTGTTATATGATATTATCTTAATTAAATATATATTCTACCATAATATATAATAACAATAATAACAATTAATGAAAGAACTTATATAATGTCATATTAACATTAACCGATCTATCCAATGCTAATTTTCATAACTAATAAAATTTGAATAATTATTAATTCATCATTAAAATAAGACAAATAATTATTAAATAATTTAATATAAAGTATTATTTATGCGGTAACAATTATAATACCAATCTACTAAATATATGATATTTAAATAATCTATTTAAATTTACCTAATATTTTGAAAATAAAATTGTTATTAAAATTGGGACAAAATAAAATAACTTTTTAGAAGTGTTTTGGAATACTTTTTTTTTGCTGAAGCAAGTAAGGATCCTTCTATATCATTATGGCAAAAAAATAGTGTACAATATGTACAACCGTTCACCTGACGTCAAGGAAAACAGAAAGGAATAACAACCTTAGCCACCAGAGGCAACATCAAACAGCTATACCTTTAGAAAAACAACATAAGAAGAATTAACAAGACTCTTGACAAACCCTCGAGAAACTCACAAACTTTCTGGCAGCCTCCCTTCATAAAACCCCCAACTCAAGTACCGTCCCATCAAACTAAAAATATCGACGACTGAGGAGGAAGCCGATATGCAGAAGAGCCTGAAGATTAACCTCCCTGCGACAACCGTTGATTCGCAGCATACAAATCCTACGGCTAAGAAAGATTTCACATGGGACAAGAAGGAGGAAAGATAATGTGCGATCGAGGGCGGTTTTCAAACCCATCCCCTGCCACGTGTCGCAGGATGTATGGGATCGCTACGATAACGCCAAAACCATAACCACTCTGAAGGCAGTGCGAATAGTCGAAAGCCGTCTGGGAGGTGGTTTTGCAAACAGGACCCTGAGAACTAAAACCACTCACTGCCAAATGGATTGAATCCTCTTACAAACACAAAACATCATCGCCCTGGTTGGGAGAAAGTGCAGGAGAGAGTGTTTCATCGAGCAAAGACGTGAGGGAAAAATAAGAGATCAACATCACGCTTGCACCTTGCCTCTGGACTACCCGACAGGGTAACCTTCTTTATCGACATAAAATGCCCACCAAGATGACACAAACGGGGGACTATCAAATCGAGCTATTCTCCCTTGTTTTGAGTCTAAACACATCCCTGTCTTCTTCCGCCTGTGCGTCGCAAATAGCTCTCAGTCTACTTGGACTTGAATCCTGCCACTTCATCAACACATTATTCTCTGTGCAGCTGACTCCCTGGTTGGCCAGAAGATCTGCCAGCTTATTTGCCTTTCTGCGCACATGGTGGAAACTAATAGTGCGCAGGCCCTGAAGATGGATTTGAATTCTTTGGAAGACTCGAATGAGATTCCAATGCTTAGAGACTTTATTCGGGGAAGCTCCATTGTGATATTTTTGCAGTGAATTGATAATTAACTCCAAATTTGCCTCTATCATGACGTTTAGACAGTTGCTATGCTTCAGTGAATCCAGGCATTGTTCCATAGCCATTAGTTCAACCATGTTATTGGTGGCTATACGTAGGTGGAAATGAAAAATGGAAACGACACTGCCCTCTGCATTTCTGAGGACCCCTCCATACCCTGCAGTTCCCGGGTTCCCTTTTGAAGCCCCATCAATGTTGTACTTTAAATAGCCCTCCGAAGGAGGATGCTAGAAATCCTTCTCCGGATCTATCGTAGTGAGCTTCCTGTCAAGGCCAAGGAGGGTAAGCCCATTCATCCCCAGCTTCCTGAGAATATTTAACTCTGCGTCTGGGGGGGGGTTTAGGGAAGATGCAAATAATAGTTCTCACTATCTCCTTGAGCTGTTTCAGGATTATCTCCAGCAGGTGTTGGGGGGATTTTTATCCTCCTTAAAAATTCTTTTGTTCCTCTCTTTCCACACGTTCCATATGATGAAGCTTGGTGTAAGAGCCCATGCTGAGTTTAGAATTTCATTATCCGAAAAATTTTTCCTCCAGATGCTGAGGGTGTTAATGATGCAACCTCTGTCTCTATCAGATTGTTGAAAAATAATAGCAAAAAAATCCCACAACCAGGATGTGAAAATACAGTTGTTGAGTAAATGTTCCTGGGTTTCTTCTTGTGCTTCACAGAGCGGGCACCTGGAAGGCCCCTGAACACCTCTTTTCCTAATTTTATCCCAAGTCAGGATTTTTTTGTGATACACAACCCACATGAAGAGTTTGATTTTCATCCACCCTTGATGCCTCCAAAGCTTTTGCCAGATTTTGTTTGGAACCTGGGGATCCAGCTCAAGAAGAATGCTTTTTGCTTCCTTAAGAATAAAGGTGCCCTCATTGTTATTCCCCCATCTCAGTTGGTCTTGTCCCTCAGCCACTAAGATCTTCCTCTTCTCTACTATTTTCCTGAGCTCCTCTGCTCTAGTTTTCAGGAGAGTGTTATTTCTGCATTCAATGTTTTTCCACGTTCTCCACTTATCCGTAGGATTAGAATGTATCCAGAAATCCTTAAACTTTATTAGACCTTGGGAATCTGACTCCTGTCTAAGATCAAGAAAGTCTTCTTTTTCCAGAATTGGTTCTTGCTGCCACTTGTCTTCCCAAAAAAGAGCAAGATTTCCTTCTCTAATTTCCCAGAAGCTATTCTCTTGTACTAGTCTTTTGTTCTCCCGGGCTTTGTTCCAAATATAAGAACCCTTTATATTTCCTGTCATTCTTATAAGATCACTGTTCTACTAGGAACTGGGATATTTTTCTTTCCAGATATTTTCCCATTGAGTCTCTGGATGCTAGACCCAGTGCCACCAAAGTTTGGCTCCTAAAGCCTGACTAAGAATCTCCTGATCGTCCAATCCAAGTCCTCCATGGTTCTAACCGGGATTGACATAAACACTTGGCATCAATGCAACCTACGGGTCTAGGATAAAAGACAGAGCATAAATGACTGAAAGAACTTATGAAACATAACCAGAAGGATCACCTCCTTCTCCGTTAGACTATTATGTCTTGTATCCATCCGTTTAACAAATAGGTCTTACATCCATCCATTTAACAATTACATGAACCAATCACATAACCATGCTTATAACCAACATTAAACCATATAAATATAAGAGATATGATAGCCCTTAAATCCACATATAAACAAGTAAAAAAGTAAAAGAACTTAGCTTTTATTAATCATATGCAAATCTGATTAGGTTCAGGACTTCCATGTACCACCTGACCATAGACAGGGCTCAACCAAATCTCTCTTTCAACCAGTCAACCACGTGCCATATTCCAAGCATGAATGTGGGATCTCATAGAACAACAAGAAAAACCAAGGGAATCCAATGGTTAAACCACCTCCATCCTCACCAAACCGTGATCACACCAAAACTGGTGCTTCGATCATAACAGAAGCAAACGTGGAATGCCATACATAATCCATCATTATCCTTGAGGAATTTTTCGTCTCCTTGTTTCTCACGTTTTACCGTAATCCAATCCTGGATCACTATGCCCTAAACCAAGACCAGTATCTCAGGCTTTGCCACAATCCAAACCCGGATCACTAAGACCTAAACTGAAACTTCTCTCTCAAGGTTTACCGTGTATCCCGCCAAAACCAGTCAAGGGATTCCTAGGCCCTTGGGAATGAATCTTGATACTGCCTCCACCCTGGATTCCAAAATCCATCTGACAAACCAAAGCTGAAAACTAAAATAAACATCCCAACACCATGGCATCCATAAAAAGTCAAGGCTAGGCTAAAAACCACTCTCATAACCCAACAAAACCATGCCACTGACAACAAGAGAACCATACACCAACATGAAAAGCATGCATGTCCAAACCAGCTAGGAAATCACACATGTAAAAGGTTACCTACAAGTATTCCCACTGAAGCTGCTTGATCCTGCTCTTCTTCCTTGATCCTTGCTTTCCGTGCTTTCCCCTTTCTTGCTTTTCCTTCCTTGATCTAAAGCTAGAGTGCTCGAAGAAAACTCTAAGTGACTAAGAGAGAGAGAATAATGAGAGAGCTCCAAACTTGAATTGACAAAAGGTTAGAAAAATATTTCCCATTGATCCTTAGAAGCCTTTTTACTAATGAGGCCTCTATTCTTGATTTTCCATTATTTTCCTTAAATTTCCTCCTCACATGTAACATGTCACTTTTCACCTTACTTTTCTCCTAATTTCCTTTATTTTCATAAATAAATGTGCCAAAAATGCCTTTTTGCCTTTTAATGCCTTTGCCTTAGCCTTTGCCAATTTTCCTTAGCCAAAGCACACATCTAGTGATGCCCATTAGGATATCTTGCCCAATATTAACCTTGGAATAAGTGTCCCTTAACCATGGTCTTATTTTGCCTTTATTAAATTTTATTACATGAAATTTTTAGCAGGGCTTTTACAAAACCCTCCCCCTTGGGGAAAAACATCCTCGGTGTTAAACCACACCTTGACCTCAGAAAAATCGTTGAAAAACAAACATACTGCCCATGGAGCTTTATAACTTAGCTTGTTGCAGTATTTACAATGAAAGACCTTCTCAAAAGGAAAACATCATGACAACATGACAATATAACAACCATAATAATATGATACCCATACCACTTATTGGAACTTTATAACTTATCTCATGGCAGTATTTACATCCATATACATATACATACATGTACCAAAACATTAGCAATACATATGCTAAACATATACCAACATCAAACCAAAAATGCTTTGCCTCAATCGGAAAACAATGAAGGATACAGGGCCCGCATCTAAGCTGCCATCTCCCATGTAGCTTCTTTAGGCCCAAAGTGCTTCCACTACACTTTAACTTTCTCTATGGCTCTGTTCTTGAGCATGAGATGTTTCCACTGCAATATGCACTGAGGCTCCAACTGGAACTCTCCTTCTTGCTCCACCTGCAATACAAACCAATCAATAACATGATCAACATCCTTTATATACTTCTCAAGCAATGAAATATAGAAAACATCATGGAATTTCAGCGTTGGAGGCAGTGCAAGTTGATATGCCATTGGTCCAATCCTCTCAAGGATCTCAAAAGGCTCGCAATACCGTGGTGCCAACTTGGCACATGAACCAATCCTCAAAGAGATTTTCTTGGGCTTGATGCACAAATACACAGACTACTTGACCTGAAACTCCTTGAACACCCTGTGTTGATCTGCATAACTCTTCTATATATCTTGTGCTTCCTTTAGATTCTTCTTTATAACATGCATTTCCCACTGCATGTCTGGTCAATAAATACCCTGTTCACTAGATCACTCAAGCTGATGGGAGTGTTACAACTCTGTCCATGTAATGCCTTGAAAGGGCTCATCCTCAATGACTCCTGATAACCATCGTTGTATGCGAACTCGACCAATGGAAGATACTCCTCCCATTTCTTTTTTTGGTACATCACATACATTCTTAACATATCCTCTAAGATCATGTTGACCCTCTCTGTCTGTCCATCTATCTACATATGATAAGTTGTGTTGAAGGCCAACTCTTTAACCAAGTCTACAAATAACTCCTTCCAAAACTTGGAAGTGAACTTTACATCCCTTTCTGACACAATATTCTTTGGAACACCACGCAGTCTCACTATCTCTTTGATGAACACTTGTGCTACCTCACTGGTTGAATATGTAGTCTTTAATGGAATGAAGTGAGCTACCTTGCTCAATATTTCAACCACAACCATAAGAGAGTCATGTTGCTTTACTGTCCTCGGAAGACCTGGTATGAAATCCATCAAAATGACCTCCCATTTCCATTATGGAATCGCTATAGGTTGTAGCAAACCATCTGGATGCTTACATTCTACCTTGACCTGCTGACAATCTAAACATCTACCCATGAACTTGGTGACTTCCTTCTTCAGATTCAGCCAATAGTAGAACTTCTTCACTGTTGTAAATGTCTTCTGATATCTTAGATGACCCGAGTATGTCTTGGTTTGAAACTCCCTCAATATAAGCTTCTTGAGTTCACTATAATTCGACACAGATCATGTCTCTAAACCTCACCAAACCATCTATCGTGAGACAATAGTCTGCATCCTGATCACCTGTACCTATGCTCTGTTGTAACCTATGCATAATCTCCATGTATTTGTCATCTCACTATCCTGCATGCAAGATGCTATCCTATAACTTTGTCACATAAGAGTTCATAGCTGCTATATGATTTATCTGTACCTTCCTACTAAGAGTATCCACAACCTAGTTCTCCTTCCCTTTGATGTATCTGACCTCGAAGTCAAACTCACTAAGGGTAGCCAACCATCTAGCTTGCCTGGAATTCAGATTCGATTGATCAAACAAATATCTCAACCCACCGTGATCACTCACGAGTGAAACCTTTGCCAATAAGATAGTCCCTCCACATCTTCAATGCATGTATAATTGCTACTAGCTCAAGATCATGCGTTGGATAGTTCTGCTCGTGCTCGTTCAATTTTCGTGACTCATAGCACACTACCTGCCCTTCTTGCATGAAAACTCCACCAATTCCTCTCTTGCAAGCATCTGTACACACTACAAACTCCTTGTCTGGATCTGCAATCTTTAACATTGGTGCATGTGTCAACAACTGCTTAAGTTGCTCAAAACTAGCCTCACATTCTTCTATCCATTCGAACTTCTCACCTTTCCACTGCAATCATGTGATAGGATATGCAATGCATGAGAAGTTCTAGATAAACCTCCTATAGTAACTTGCCAATCCCATAAATGATCTCACCTCATCCACATTCTTAGGAGCTGCCCACTCCATAATAGCCCTTATCGTTTCTGGATCCATTGCTATGCCATCCTTGAAGACAACATGCCCCAAATAATGTATCTCTGTCTGAAAGAAGCTACATTTGTTAAGTTTAGCATACAATTGATGCTCTCTTAGTAACCTCAACACTGCTGCTAAATGCTTGACATTTTATTCCTCATTATTATAACATGCCAATATGTCATCAATGAATACAATAACAAACTTGTCCAGATAAGGATGCAACACACTATTCATCAAACACATAAATATAGCTAGAGAATTAATCAAATCGACTAGAACAACAACAAACTCATAATGCCCATACCTGGTCTTGAATGCAATCTTGAAGATATCCTCTTCCTTGATGCATACCTGATGGTATCCCGATCTCAAGTTGATCTTAGAGAACACTATTGTTGCCTTCAATTGATCAAACAAATCATCAATCCTCAACAAAGGGTACCTTCTCTTGATCGTTACTTTGTTCAGTTGCCTGTAGTCAATGCACAATCTAAGAGTACCATCTTTCTTCTTCACGAACAACACTAGTGCACCCCATGGCAATACACTTATCCTAATGTATCCGTTGTCCAACATTTCCTTCAACTGCAACCTTAACTCAACCAATTGAAGTGTGCTCATCCTATAAGGTGCTTTTGATGTTGGGGCTGCCCCTGGTACCAACTCAACATAAAAGTCTACCTCCCTATGAGGTGGAGACTCTCTAATGTCCTCAGGAAATACATCCTGAAACTGCTGAAAAACTGGGTATCTGCCTAACACATCTGCATCCTCAACCTCCTTACCCTTGTCACTAGAAATGTTTATTGAAAACATCACACAACCTTTTCTGATACTACTCTTAGCTTGCATACCGGTAACCATCCTCACTGGTGTAGGCTTCTTCTTCCCTTGCAACGTCATATTTTCCCCACTATCATCCACACATTCAATGGCCTTGTCGAAGCAATCCAGTTTGGTTCAATGAAGGTATAGCCAATCCATACCTAAAATCATACTATAAGAATCTAGTGGAAATACATTCAAATGTGTTGTTGTAGGCATACCTTTTAACTCAAATGCACAAGCTCTTACCCAATGGTGAACTCGTCTCTTTGTACCTGTAGCTAACTGTACCAACCAAGATTCTGCATGCACTTCTTTTCTCAAACCACACTTATCCACTAGGTCAAGATTAACATAACTATAGTTAGAATAAGGATTAATAAAAAAAGAAACAACTTGATCACAAAGCTTACCTTCCATCTCAATGATCGATGCCTAATGATCTGCTTGCCTATTGTCCACAACTGGATAGATCTATGGAATGCTATGACAAACATCACCAACTGTATGCGCCTCCTGAGCACTGTAGATCTAGGTTCTACTGCCACTCTGATACTGCGGACAATCCCTCTTATGATGATCCTTACCACATATCCAACACTACAATGGTTCCCTACCACCGCTTCTTGCTTGATGCTCTCCATGTCCTTTCCCAGTTATATTAAATCTCTTGTAAGGAACTACATTTTCTTTCTCACTTTCATCTTGAGGTCTTCCTCTCTTTGGTGGCCATTTTCTTTTATCTTTCTCATTTCTTTTCAAGTCATGCTTGGGCTTAACTTTGTGTGTTAGGTCCCTATAATACTAGTGATTCCCCCATTACTATTGTCATTGTAGCCCATATAGTTATGTTGTGCCCCTATGATCCCCATATTGTTATTATTTTTCCCCATAGAAGTCCACTATTGTTATTGTTGTGCCCTTATATTATTATTGTTAGGTCAGCTTTAACTATATTGTGACCCCTTAGACTCCTATATATAGAAAGGAGGTTTTGTCATTTGTATCATCGAAGAATTGTTCATTTGTGTAATGTAAAGGAGGTTGCCCCCTCGAAGAGGCTGAATTCTAAGGCGTTTATCTCTCTTTTCTATCTTTTTGTGAGCCAGTTTCATAACATTTGGTATTAGAGCCTTTGGATTCTAGGGTTTCGCTGCTCCAAACAGGTCATCGTAGAATTTTCACTATAAATTTTTCTGTGATGTTTTAGGAGCCAAAAAAAACCCATTTGAACTGAAATTGTTATGAACCTCGGGTCCAAATTTCAAATTTTGTCTCGCTATATTTTCGGAGATATGATCTGAGAAAGTTAGGGTTTTTGCAGACTTTCGAATTACATGCCAAACGAAAGACCTTGGGAAAATCACCATAACTTTCTCTCTGAGCATCAGATTGAAATTTCATAAGAAGTTACAGAAAAAGGACATATTGTAGTTTTCAATGTATCTTTTTTTAGATCCGAAGGTCAAAATAGTGACACTTAGCATGTCGTACAAGTTCGCTCTACTGACAAATTATATAATCAGGTCATCGTGGGAGATTGGGCATAACTATTTCTTGGAGAATCAAATTTTGATCAGACTGGTGGCATTAGAAAGAGGACTCAGGGGCTACCATAGGAAGAAATTTCAAACCTTGACGATCCATAATTACAGAGATACAATAGATTCAATATTGAGCTTCTACAAAGTGAAAAAAAAGGTGTGTAGTCTTTTTAAAATTTTGCATAAGTTTGGGTTGAAAAATTAGGTTGAAGTTCAAAGGGAATAGTGAAACATAATTATCATTAATTGACGCCCCGAAGAAAGAAAATGGAAACACCTAGTAAGCAACCTGAAAGCTCTAGCATGACTCATGAAGAAGAGGAATAAATGCAACATGATATATCAAAATTACAAGAGCAAGTTCAACAAATTTCACTCTCACAAAAGGTATTCGAAGCCAAGATGAATAACGTGGAAGCTAATATGAATGTCGTGCAAGTTAAGATGGATGGCATGGAAGCTAAGATGGATGGCATGGAAGCTAATATGAATGACATGGATGCTAAGATGGAATATTTGAAGATAGATTTGAATAAGTTGCTACAAGTAATGCTTACTAATGGTGAAAGGGTAGTAAAGGAAACTCATGATGAGAACAAAAGCAATGTTAATGATGATTTCATAGACTCGAATGTTGGATTGAAGACCCACCATGTTCCAAAGATCGATATGAAGAAGTTTGATGGCAAGGATCCCGTAACATGGATACTACAGATGGAGCAATTTTTCGATCTCCATAATGTGAAAGACACACAAAAGGTATGCATTGCAACTTTATATTTGGAACCAAATCAGTTTGTTTGGTATTGATGGCTTTGATCTCGTAAACAAATTATCACGTGGGAAATTTTTACAGAGGAAATGATAGCACATTATGAGGATACAAAAAGCAACACTTTTTTTAGCCAATTGATAAACCTCAAACAAAAGGGTTCAATGATGGAGCACATTGAGGACTTCCAAAATTTGAATATAAGGGTAAAAGATATTCCAGAGGAGAATAGGATTGATGTGTTCATAGGGACTTTAACGGATAACATCCAACATGAGGTTCGCCTTTGGGAACCTGACTCATCGGTGAAGGAATTCACATTGGTAATAAAAATGGAAAGCAAAATTATGGCAATAAGGAAGCCTACCACTCACAACTATAAGGATGGAAGTGTTGTTTTCCCTAGCCTTCCACAACCTACAAGGATGACACCCCAACAATTGGAAGAAAAAAGAGCAAAAGGGCTTTTTTCTAGTTGTGATATCAAATACACTAAAGGTCATAAGTGTGCTGAGAAGAAATTATTTTACATAGTTGTGAAGAGGAGGAAGAAAAGGAACAAGAAATGTCAAAAGAAGAGGATATACACCAGGAACAAACCCCGGGGAAAGAAGAAATGAATCCAACCATATCTTGTAATGCATTGGTCGGAATTACCACTCAAACTATCAAGAAGAAAAAGTTAATAATGTTGATTGATTCAGTCAATACTCATAATTTTATTCATTTTCAGATAGCCAAGGAATTGAATTGCTTCCTATATCCAGCACCAAAGTGTCAAGTGATGGTTGCAAGTGGAGGAACCATAAATTGCTCTGGAAAGTGCCATAATATCAAAATATCCATGGGAGAATATGTATTTAATAGCCCAATGCTTTCCATTCCAATCGGTGGTGCTGATGTTGTACTAGGAGTCCAATGGCTACAATCCTTGGGTACAATAACTTTTAACTTTTAATAACTTTTCAGGAATTTTTATTCAGAAGGAAAGGAAGTTGAATTAAGAGGTATCACAGGGAAACCATGAAAGATAATGAACTCTAATGGAATGACAAAGCTTCTAAAGAAAGAACAACGAGGCATAATTTCACAATTATGTTCGCTAGAGGTTCCCAGATCAAAATCATATATTTCTCCAGATCTCCAAAAAGTCTTAGATAATCATTCCAAGGTATTTGAGACACCCAAAGGTCTCCCACCTATTCGTGATCATGATCATGTTATTCATTTGATTCCAGGAAGTGTGCCTCCAAACATCAGGACTTACAGATATCCCTTTGCCCAAAAGAGTGAAATTGAATGTATGGTTGCAGAAATGCTAGAGGCTGGTATAATTCAACCTAGTTAAAGTTCTTTCTCTACTCCAGGAGTATTGGTGCACAAGAAGGATGGACCATGGTACATGTGTCTGGATTATAGAGAACTCAACAAGCTCACTATTAAAGATAAATTTCCCATTCCTATCATTGATGAACTATTGGATGAATTGCATGGATCAATGTACTTCACCAAGTTGGATCTTCGTTCAGGATATCATCAAAGAATGAAGATTGAAGACATTTTGAAAACAACATTTAGAAGTCATGAGGGTCATTATGAATTTTTGGTCACGCCTTTTGGCCTTACCAATGCACCTTCTACATTTCAAGGTTTGATGAATCCCATTTTCAAACCCTTCCTTAGAAAATTTGTGTTAGTATTTTTTGATGATATACTAATCTATAGCAAGTCTTGGAAGGATCATGTTCAACATGTTGACAGGGTGCTCAAAATATTGGAGGAGAAACAATTATATGCAAAAAGCTCCAAATGTTTCTTTGGAGTACAAGAGGTGGAATATCTGGGTCATATTGTATCTCATGAAGGTGTTAAGGTAGACCCTAGAAAAATTAAAGCCATTAAGGAATGGAAAATCCCCACATCCATAAAGAATCTGCGAGAATTTCTCAAGTTGACAGGGTATTATCGCAAGTTTGTTAAGAACTATGGGAGAATAGCAGCACCTCTAATAACATTATTGAAGAAAGATGCATTTTTACGGACTCAAGAAGCAATGAAGGCCTTTGAACATCTTAAAATAGGTAATGTGCCAAGCACCGGTCTTAGATATGTCGGACTTCACAAAAACCTTTATTGTGGAATGTGATGCCTAAGGAAATGGAATTGGTGTTGTTTTAATGCAAGAAGAAAAACCAATTGCTTTTGAAAGTCGTCAAATCAAAGGAAAGTATTTACACAAAGCTATTTTTGAGAAGGAAATGTTGGCAATACTGCGTGCACTTAAGAAATGGCGACCCTACCTAATGGGAAGACAATTCAAGGTAAAAGCGGATAATGATAGTCTTAAATAATTTTTAGAACAAAGATTATCTTCAGAAGAGCAGCAAAAATGGGTCACAAAGATGTTGGGTTATGACTTTGAAATCATATACAAAAAAGCAAAGGAAAATGTTGTGGCAGATGCACTTTCAAGAAAGGATGAGGATGTGGAAGCATTGCTTTGTGCCATTTCTATTATCCAACCAAATTGGACAAACGAAGCAAGTGATGAATGGAAGAATGATGAAGAATTGTGGGCACTCATTCAAAAGTTACAACAAGATCCCAATACATCTGATACATTTAGCTGGAAAAATGATTCGTTATGGTACAAAGATTGCTTATACCTATGTCAGTGTTCCCAAATCAAACAAAATATTCTTATGGAATTGCACACCTCTCCCTTAGGAGGGCACTCAGGATTTTTAAAAACTTACAACAAGGTTAAGAAGGAGTTTTTTGAGGAGGGCCTTAAATCGATATTCAAAATTTTGTGACGGAATGTTTGGTTTGCCAACAAAATAAAGTTGAAACAATTAAGAACCTAGTTTTATTACAACCTTTATCCTTTCCAAGTCAACGTTGGGAGGGGGTTTCAATGGATTTCATCATAGGTTTACCCAATTCCGAAGGAAAGAGTGTCATCATGGTGGTAGTTGACAGACTTACGAAGTATGCACACTTTTGTGCATTATCTCATCCATTTAAAGCCAGTACAATTTCTACTGCATTTATGGAAACAATTCAAAAGCTACATGGAAACCCAAAGATTATTGTAAGCGACAGAGATCCCATTTTCACTGGAAATTTTTGGACATAATTATTTTCTTGTCTTGGTACTCAATTAGCTCATAGCTCATCTTGTCATCCTCAATCTGATGGGCAAACCGAGATAATAAACAAATGTTTGGAAGGATATATTCGTTGCTTTGTATCTGATAAATGGACACAATGGGTCAAATGGTTTCCTTTGGCTGAATGGTGGTATAACACTTCCTTCCACACTGTAGCAAAAATGACCCCATTTATGGCACTTTATGGATATCACCCACCATCCATCACATCACATTTAAGAGAAAATTATATAAGGTTCAGGCAGTGGAAGATCACATTGAGCATCAACAACAAGTTCTCCAACTCTTAAAGGATAACCTAACTTTAGCATAGAATATAATGAAACAACAGTCAGATCAACATCACAACAAAAGAAGTTTTGATATAGGTGACTAGCTATTTCTACGGCTACAACCATATAAACAAATGTCCCTCAAGCAAGCTAAGAAGGATAATATTTTATCACCAAAGTATTATGGTTCGTACAAGGTGTTGCAAAATATTGGTACTATGGCATACAAATTGAATCTTCCTGCAGCTTCCCGAGTGCACCTAGTTTTCCATGTTTCATGCTTAAAGAAGGTTATTGGTGACAAGCTCCCAGTTAAAAAAATATTGCCAGAACTTGACAAGGAAGGAAAAATCATATTGGAACCTGAAGCAGTCACAGAAACAAGAACTCAACAGCTGCGAAATCGATCAATTTCGAAGCATCTTGTCAAGTGGAAGAACTTACCCGCTGAATATTCCACATGGGAGGATGAGAATTTTATACAGAAGCATCCATAACTACTCAAGAATTGAGGACAACACTTTTTTGAAGGATAGGGGCATGTTAGGCCCCTATAATACTAGTGATTCCCCCATTACTATTGTCATGGTAGCCCTTATTGTTATTGTTGTGCCCCTATTGTTATTATTGTGCCCCATAGAAGCCCACTATTATTATTGTTGTGCCCTTATATTATTATTGTTAGGTCGGCTTTGATTATATTGTGACCCATTAGACTCATATATATAGAAAGGAGGTTTTGTCATTGGTATCATCGAAGAATTGTTCATTTGTGTAATGTAAAGGAGGTTGCCCCCTTGAAGAGGCTGAATTCTAAGGCGTTTATCTCTCTTTTCTATTTTTTGGTGAGCTGGTTTCATAACATTGCGCTTCGACTACTCATAACAATGCTTCAAATTTCAGATGGCCTCCTCCAATGATCTAGGCTCATTGAAATCAATCCGGTCTCTGTATGCAACTGGAAATCCACTGATGAATCTCTTAACCTCAACCTTCTCCTCCCTGAGGTAAGGCACATATCTCAACAACTCCAAAAATCTACTATTATACTCATCATATGTCATAGAACCCATCCGGAGCTCAAAAAACTCCTTAGTTCTGTCATCATAGTACCTATCTGACAAGTAATTCTTCTTGAAGAGCCTTTCAAATGAATGCCAAGTCAAATCCTCCTCATGTATACCTTTGACATTCTTCATGTTTTTCCACCAAATATCGCTTTACCTTTGAGATTGAAAGTGGATATATTTTCTTTAATGTTTTTTGAATAATCACGCAATAGAAAGAATTTCTTCGTACCAAGAAACCATGCTTCTGCATCTTGTGATTTCTTCATATTTCCATCAGAGGTAGGTGGATTTTCCTTCTTAAACTCCTCCGACAAGTATCCCACATCACTCCTCCTGTAAGGATGATGACAATGACGATCATGATGTCTATAAAAACCAAAACTGGAATATTATCTATGTCGATCACCTCTCCTATCCAGAGTGTCCAACAACTTTCCATCTTTGATTGTGTCAGATATATCCGACCCGTGTCTACTAGGAGAACTACTGTCGTATGCCCCATTAGTTTTGTTATCATGTCCATGGCTGATCCGAAGTGAACCCTGTCACTGCAGATTTGACAAACTCTGAAGTAGTATCGCATTCACCTCTGCTTGTTTATCTTGTGCCTGCATGATTTGGTCATTATACGCTTTGCAACTCCTTCTTTCTTCCTTAAGGCTTCTTAATGTGTCTGCCAGGTTAGAAGAGCGACCCACACCACGCTTCCCATTTGATGCATAGGGAAATTATATGTAGTCAAATGAAAAATAATCAACACATAAGCGACATATAACCATATACAACCAGGGATATAATTCCGATGAAGCACCCCACAAAATCACATCAAGTTCCTCATGAAAACCTTACTACAATCATGAGCAACATGATGCAACAAAACAAGCACCTAGAATACAAGTGTAAGAGACACACATGCAACTGACATGCATACATGACCAAGCACCTTCACCCAAGGAGAGCACAACCACGCTCTAATACCAATTTTTAACAACCCCTCCTCCTAGGTCCACCCAAGCAGCTGGGAAAGCATGTGATGAGAGAGGTTACTATGAGGGATTCAATCTCCTTGTTGACCTTAAGGAAATGGAATTGACGGAACTCATAAAACAAACCCATCCACATCAACAATTACACCCCCAGGAGACATGTCAGTCACTCAGACATTTTGTCCCTGGGTCCCATTGATGTTTTAAGCCTCTCAACCCAAAGTCACTCTCATGATATAGGAAAAATAGCGACCAAAAACTGAAATTCGCTCTCATAGGCCTCTGTGCGAGTGACTGTGGACTTTTCTTAGCATACCTGTGCCAACAACCCCGAGATTTGAGCCAATTTTCTAGCCTAGAATCCCAACCTCTGCCCAAAACTTGCTACAACCTTCAAAATCCATCAAAGACATGATAACAATGCTGATAAATCAAAAATCAACCTCAAGGCTAGGCCTGAGCATCCCCAACCAGGATTGACATTCTATCAAACACTTGGCATCAATGAAACCTACAGGTCTAGGTTACAAGACAAAGCATAAATGACTAAAAGAACTTATGAAACATAACGAGAAGGATCACCTCCTTCTTCATTAGACGATTATATCATCAATTAGGTCTTGCATCTATCCATTTAACAATTCCAAGTAACTACATGAAATATCCATGACATGAACCAATCACATAACCATGCTTATAACCAACATTAAACCATATACATATCAGATATATGATAACCATCAAATCCACATATAAACAAGTACAAAAGTAAGAGAACTTAGCTTTTATTAATCATAGGCAAATCCGACCAGGTTCGAGACTTCCACATAACACTTGACCATAGACATGGCTGAACCAAATCTCTCTTTCAACCAGTCACCCCTGTGCCATATTCCAAGCATGAATGTGGGATCTCATAGAACAACCAATCCAAGAACAACCAAGGGAATCTAGAGGTTAAACCACCTCCCCCTCACCAAACCGTGATCACACCAAAAATGGTGCTCCGATCACAACCGAACCAAACTTGGAATGCCATCCGAAATCCATCACTATCCTTGAGGAATTTTCTGTCTCCTTGTCTCTCAGGCTTTACTGCAATCCAATCTCGGATCACTAGGCCCTAAACCAAGAATAGTCTCTCAGGATTTACCACAATCCAAACCCAAATCACTAGGTTCAAAACCGAGACTTCTCCCTCAGTCTTTACCATGTATCCCACCAAAATTGGTCAAGGGATTCCCAGGTCTTTAGGAATGAACCTTGAGACCACCTCCACCCCGGATTTTGGAATCAATATGGAAAACCGAATCTCAAAACCGAAATAAACATCCCAACACCATGGCATTCTCAAAAAGGCAAGGCTAGGCTGAAAACCATTGTCATAACTCGACAAAACCATGCCACCGACAACAAGAGAACCATACACCAACATCCAAAGCCATGCATGTCCAAACTAGCTAGGAAATCATAAATGTAAAAGGTTACCTGCAAGTATTACTGCTGAATCTTCTTTATCCTTCTCTTTTTCCTTTATCCTTTCTTTCCTTCCTTTCCCTTTGCTTTTTTTTTTCCTTCCTTTATCCAAAGCTAGAGTGCTCCAAGAAAACTCTAAGTGACCAAGAGAATGAGATAGCTCCAAACTTGAACTAACAAAAGGTTAGAAAAATCTTGTCCATTGATCCTCATAAGCCTTTTTATTAATGGGGTCTCTAATTTCTTCATTTTCCATTATTTTCCTTCAATTTCCTCCTCACATGTAACCCTTACTTTTCTCCTAATTTCGTTTATTTTCACAAATACATGTGCCAAAAATGCCTTTTAATGCCTTAGCCTTTGCCAATTTTCCTTAGCCAAAACACACATCTAGTGATGCCCACTAGGATACCTTTGCCCAACATTCAACTTGGAATAAGTGTCCCCTAACCATGGTATTATTTTGCCTTTATTAACTTTTATTACATGAAATTTTCACAACGACTGTTAAAGATAGAGCTAATGGAGCATATGGTAGCAGGTCACTTGGTGGGAACAGGTCAGATAGAGATGACACAATCAGAGATGGAAGATTCTTGGATACACCTGATAAGCGAGGTAGTGGACACGGGCTTCATTCTAGCTCTAGTTAAGACATGTATCATGGTCGTCATCCTTATCATCCTTACAGGAGGAGTGATAGGGGATATTTTCCAGATGAGTTCAAGAAATCAAAGCCACCTAAATTTGATGGAGAAATGAAGAAGTCACACGATAGAAAAGCGTGGTTTCTCTGGATGAATAAGTTCATCAGATTGCATGATTTTTCATAAAACATGAAGGCCATAATAACTACTTTAGGTCTTAAAGGTAAAGCAACCATTTGGTGGGAAGATGTAAAGAATTTCAGAGGTATTCATGAAGAAGAGTTGAATTTGAGTGAGTTCGAGAGATTTTTCAGGAAGAAGTATCTATCATAGAGATACTATGATAACAGGGGAAAATAATTCTATGAGTTGAATATGGGATCCATGACTGATGAGGAGTACACTAGCAGATTCTTGGATTTGTTGAGGTATGTTCTTTATCTGAAGGAGGAGAAAGCGAAGATTTAAAGATTCATAAGTGGGTTGCCGGTAGCATTCAAAGACAAGATTGAGTTTAATGACCCTAGATCATTGGAGGAAGCCATTAGAAGCTAAAGCATTGTTATGAACAATTGAAGCGCAGATCTGAAACTAAGCAAGATTGAAAGGTAGTGAGAGCAATAAAGGAAAATGTGATAAGAAGCAAACAAAACCTCAAGACATAGGTAACAAAGAGAATGCGACATTGCCTAAGAAGTTCAATGCATCTGACAAAGGGAAGGTATTTCTGTTTGAGGAGCAGAACAAGGGTGATGGAAGGAAGTCTTTATAGTGTTGGACTTGTGACATAGATCATCGCAAGAGAGATTGTCCATAGCATAAGGGTGGTAGACAACAGATCTACAGTGCTCAAGAGGCATAGACAATGGGGGATGTTGAAGAGAGTATTCCTTGGATTTATGTAGCATTGGATAACAACTAGGTGGATCACCAGGCATGTATTATCGAGACTAACACTAAGCTTTGTGATCAAGTTGTTTCTATTTTGATTGGCCCTGGATCTAATTATAGTTATGTTAATCCTAACCTAGTGGATAAGAGCAATTTGAATAAAGAAGTACATGCAGAATCTTGGCTAGTGCAATTGGATACAGGTACATAGAAGAGAGTTCATCACTAGGTAAGATCTTGTGCATTTGAGTTGAATGGTATGCCCACATTAGTGCATTTGAATGTGCTTCCATTAGGATGATATAATTTTTTTTTGGGTATGGACTAGTTTTATCTTCATAGGACCAAGGTGGATTTTTATGACAAGGTTATTGAGTGCTTGGATGATAATGGAGAAAAGAGGATCTTGCAGGGTAAGAAGAAGGCAACATTGGTTAGAATGGTGACAATTATGTAGGAAAATCACAATCACATGAAAGAGTGTGTTATTTGCAGTACACGTTTCTAGTGATAAAGGTAATGATGTTGAGGATGCAGATGTTTTGAAGAGGTACCCAACTCTATAATAGTTTTAAGATGTTTTCCCATAGAGATTCCATATAAGTTTTAACCCCATACACAAATTACCTGCATACAAATTCTAAAAAATAGAAAATAGACAATGGGTAGAGCATAAAACATAAAACAAATATACACAAAGATTTCCCCTGGATCCCAAAACCGAGACTACCAAATTGATTTTTCATTATATTCCTTTCAATTTTACAATACATATTTATGCATGCTGAAGCATCCATAAACCCCAATCCATTAACCCTGGATTATAACATAATTATAGTTCCCTTGACCGAATCTACAAAATACCATGGATAAAAAACCATCATGCCCAAAACCATGCGTGAAAACCACGCACGAAATCATAGGTAGGTCTGCCCACCTAATATAGGGTCCAATATTTTTTCCCCTGGGGTGCTACCCTGGACCCCGCAGAGGGGGGCTATCGCCCCCTTTAAACCTCCCAACAGGGGGGGCTATCGCCCCCCTTGTGATCCCCTTGAGCGTGGGGCTAGTAGTGGAAAGAATATAACAAACACCCAACATTCTAGAGTTACCGCCTCATAGGGAAGTAGATTTTTCTATTGAGTTGGTACAAGGGGCACCACCAACATCAAAGGCTCCATACATGATGAAAACCCCATAGTTATTGCAATTGAAGTTGCAATTGAAGGAAATGCTTGACAAAGTATACATCAGGCCAAGTGTGTCACCTTGGGGTGCACTAATGTTGCTTGTGAAGAAGAAGGATGGTACTGTCAGGTTATGCATTGACTATAGGCAGTTGAACAAGGTAACCATCAAGAACATGTATCTATTGTTGAGGATTGAAGATTTGTTTGACTAGTTGAAGTGAGCAACAATGTTCTCGAAGATTGATTTGAGATCGTGATACCATCAGGAACGCATTAAAGAAGAGGACATCTACAAGACTGCTTTATGGACCAGGTATGGGAATTATGAGTTTTTTGTAGTTCCATTTTCTTTGACTAATGCTCCAACTACTTTTATGTGCTTGATGAATAGTGTGTTGCATCCTTATATGGAAAAGTTTGTTATTGTGTTCATTGATGATATATTGATATATTCTAAGAATGAGGAAGACCATGGCAAACATTTAGCAGTAGAGTTGAGATTGCTAAGAGAGCATTAGTTGTCTGCCAAGCTTATAAAATGCAATTTATTTCAGACAGAGGTACATTAATTGGGACATGTGGTTTCCAAGGAAAGCATAACAGAGGATCCAAAAAAGTTAATTTTAGCAGAGATTTTAACATTAGAATCAAAGAACACACCACTGACTTACAAAGAGAAAGGACCTCAAAATCTGCCTTAGTAGAACATGTTCACTCTTCCTCACACTACATCTGCATGGAAGAAGCCAAACTAATTAAAAAAGAGGACCATTATCTTAAAAGAAAAATCAAAGAAGCCATTGAAATAGAAAAAAGAAAAAACAACTTGAATCGAGACGATGGATTAAAACTAAGCAATACTTTTTTTTGGGTAGATAAGCACCCACGGGGGATTTGAACCAATGACCTATCACAAGGAGTGCCTTAACAATGCACCCATTCACCATCCAAAGCCCCGTGGATTAAAAACTAAGCAATACTTGGAAACCATGATTGGAAATCATAAAAAACCAATAGTTAACTCTCATAATATAGGTCCCTTAGAAATAATTTAGGTCTCATATCATATCTAGTTCCAATAAATTAACTCCATTATTGTGCATTTACATTCAATTCCATCCTCAATCATAAAATAAAATTTATATTAAATAATTTAATCCTAATTCATAGATGAAAGTATTGAATCAATCTAATAGTCTCCATAAGACTTGCTCATCCTAAAGGGTCATTCTTTTAATTTTATAAAATTTATAACAGTCTTAATACCTCTAATAAACAACCCAATACAATGGAATTTATAAAATTTCACATACTATTTGCATATTATTAATTATAACCTTACAACCTCATAAGAAATCCATTGACATAAAATTAAAGATTTAATAGGATTCATAATTTAAATAAATGGAATAAGAAACATAAACAAAATTTAAAAAAATTATCTTATCGCAAAACAACCCTAATAAATAAGTAACCCTAATTTTATATTAAATCAACATATTATATTGATTAGTAATATTAAATATAATTTAAATATCATTTATAATAAGATCTCCATTTTTAATCAAATCACTAAGGATCTAATTAATATATTAATAAACTATTCAAGAATATGTAATTCCACCCATATTAACTAATAGCCGTGTTGAATTAATCACTTCATATTGATCCTCTCCATAAACTATATATATATATATATATATATATATATACTTAAGATTAGCTCTATGATACATCTTAATATCCTCTTGAGCAATTAGTGTATCCCATGAGGATGGACTCACTTGGACGTCTGAAACATTGGGTTAAATAAACTTTACAAACAAGTTGTTCCTCTATTATCTATAAAATGATAAATTTATCATGGAATGGGAAGCTCCTAGAAATGTGGATGAGGTAAGGTCATTTATGGGGTTAGTAGGTTATTACAGGAGGTTCATCAAGAACTTCTCATAGATTTCTTATCCTATTACATCATTGCAAAGGAAAGGTAAGAAATTTGAATGGACAGAGGAATGTGCAGTCAGTTTTGAGCAATTGAAGCAATTGTTGACAAATGCTCCAGTTCTAAAGATTGTAGATCTAGATAAAGAGTTTGTAGTGTGTACATATACTTGCAAGAGAGGGCTTGGTGGAGTCTTAATGCAAGAGGGACAAGTGGTATGTTATGAATAAAGGAAATTGAAATAGCACAAGAAGAATTATGTTACACATGATCTTGAGTTAGTAGCGATCATCCATGCATTCAAGATGTGGATGCATTATCTTCTTGGTAGGAGGTTTGTATTAATGAGTGATCACAATGGATTGAGATACATGTTTGACCAACTGAATCTAAATTCCAGGCAAGCTAGATGGTTAGCCACAATCAGTGAGTTTGACTTTGAGATTAGGTACATTAAAGGGAAAGAGAACAAGCTGGCAGATGCTGTTAGCAAAAGAGTGCAGATGAATCATATAAAAATTATGAGTTCATATGGGACGGATTTATAGGATCATATATTACAGGCGGGTCAATCGGATGACATATATAGGGAGCTTAGGAACATGGTACAACAGGATACAGGTGATCAAGATGTGGACTATCATTTCACAATGGATGGTTTGGTCAGATTTAGGGACAATATCTATGTGTTAGTCAACAATGAGCTCAAGAAGCTTATCTTGAGAGAATTTCATGCTAAGTCATATTCTGGTCACCTAGGATATCATAAGACATTGACATCGGTGAAGAAGTTCTACTATTAGTCAAATTTGAAGAAGGAATTGGCAAAGTTCGTGGCTAGATGTTTAGATTGTCAATAAGTAAAAACAGAGTGCACGCATCCAGGTGGTCTACTACAATTGATTTTAATTCGAGAGTGGAAATGGGAGATCATTTCCATGGATTTGATTACAAGTTTGCCAAGGACATCCAAACAACACGATTCTATTATGGTTGTGGTTGATATGTTGACAAAGGTAGCACACTTCATTCTAGTAAATTATACTTATTCAAATAATGATGTAGAAAAGTTCTTCATTAGAGATGTAGTAAGTTTGCATAGTGTTTTGAAGAAGATTATGTTAGACAAGGATGCTAAGTTCACTTCCATGTGCTAGAAATAATTATTTGTAGGTGTTGTAGCGGCTACAATGGCCCTCCAAAATTTTGCCTACTCTTCGTTTTGGAGCCTCCCTACTAAAATCCCAGCAACTTATCTCGCACTAATCCAGGTACTTTTGCTTTCATTGAGTTTTATCTTTTGTTTTATAGCTTTTGTTTTCCTACTTTCTTTTTTTCTAACCACAAGCTAACCTCTTGACTTGGTTGCAATCCAGTTCTAGCCTTTCCTTAGTGAGTCGCACAATCCTAGAGGGAAACCAACCTTGCTCTCAAGAAATGCGCAGTTCATGCCAACAATGAGCTTCGAATCCAAATTGCACAGACCCAGTTGGCAACCTGCCTTCAGTTGGGAAACTACGCAGAGCATGAGAGGCATCTAGAGCCACTCAGCCTAGGAATTGCGCAAAATCATTCCCTAAACAATTGTTCGATGCATGTGCCAATGAGTTGCCCAGTTCTCCCCGGAACTGCGTAATCTCTCCATGTATGCATGGCAGCCTTTCTCGAAAAAAGTAAAAAAGTGAAAAACCATCCCTATAAAATAGGGATCTATTTTAGCAGTTAGAGTTACACTTCAATTATTTTTGGAAACTGTCCTCATGTGTCGCTTTTTCCTAGATTTTTGGCCTTCGTGTCATAAACCCTAAATTGAACAAATCTATTTAATGGATGCTGCAAAAGCTCCTTTGCACATTTGATCTTGGAGCTCTGGCATTCCTGAGAAGATCTAGGAACCTTTGGCATAGTCGTCACAAATTTTCTGGGTAAGTCTTTCTTTTTGAGTCTTTTACTGTTTTTTCAGTTGCTTTTGTTTCCTCGGCTTGTGAGAGTGTTGTTTTACCAATTTTATTGAACAATTGTTGGCGTTTTGATTTGTTTGATCTTTTAGAAGTGTTGTTTTAAGTTTTGCATTTCCTTTCCTAAGTATCGCATGCATAACCCATTTTTTGCACTAATGGTTGATGTTACGACGACTCTCTCCATAATATTCATTGTTCTTCAGTTTGATCGATTCCTGCACTTGTTTTGATTGCATGAATCATCATTCATTCAAATCTGCACCAACCATCACATACACTTTCAGATCTACTAATTTTCATGTTTCCCTTCCGTAATAACTCTTTTCAATTCCTAGAAGATGAAGTTGACTAGAAATTTCTGAGAGAAAGATTTCATTATCTTCTTCACATATCTAACAATCCACATGAGTTGGAATGATTCGAAATCCTCCCAACATACCGTGGTGTTAGAGCTTCCAAGTCTTGTACGAGCAAGGTTGCTGTCGTAAGTGACCCCCCGTCCTCCTCTCATTAGACAACTCTAGCTCCGCAGGACGAGGTAGGAGAAGTTGCGAACCAACCTGTTGAACTATCACCTCCTCCCACACCACCTGCTCTGGATTTCTGTGCAGATTTGGACTGCAACCCTGATGGTTTTCATGTGATCTCTTTTTATCAACCTACTTACTTTGGTTCCCTTGATCCTAGGGATTTTGGTGTGTTGTGTTCATCCGTTCTAGAGTCCACATGTGATGTTCACAAGGATCAAGTTTTTGACGAATTTGGTGTTGAGAAGCCAACTTGCACTATCATTTTTGATGAGTATGTGTGGGAATATGAAGAAGCCGCAGTGAAGGATGACCTCCTTTTGTGCGCACCTCATCCGCTCTATCCTGACATCTTCTATGATTCTGCCACTTCTATTTTTCTTGTGAAAATTCATCCCCGGATGTATCTACTTTTGATCATTCACATAACACACAAGGTGTCAGTCTGTTATTTGATCACAAAGTGGACGAATATTTCTTTCTTAATCCACTTCATCTCTCATCTTTCATTTATGTAAATTTAGAGGGTGAAATTTTTTGTTTCTCATCAACCCCTCTGTATGATTCATCAGATCATGAGGATGCCGATGTACATCTCAAATTTTCTGATCGTGGTTGTCGTGACCTTTTTAATCATCCATTTGATCACGATTCTGATTCAATTATTGTTGATCTTTCTAAGCCACCAGTATTTGATGATCTATCTTATGATGAAGTGGAAACCCTTCAAGCTATTGAGGCACTTCAGCCCGAGCTGATGGTTATGTCAGTTCTCGTAGTCTTGAGGTTAGTTACACTTCTTATCAGAAATATGTTGAATCACCCCAGGCTCCTCATCACTCTCTCGTGCACATTGAAAATCAATTTGATCTACAATTTTCACATCGTCCACCAGAATCACATGGTCCTATCACTCATGCATGGGAGGAGTCATACATAGCAAGCCATGTTGCAAAACAAAATTTTTCTTCTTTTTGCATGTTTGGTCATTTGTTAAGATCGAAAGTGTGTACATGCTTGTCGTCTTCGCACAATGTGGTACAACACCATGATATGCATGTAGAGTTCCTTTCAAGTGATTTTAATCTCTTTTTTTTGTGGATGCATTCAAACTTTGAACGTGTTGGTTTTCATTGCTTTATCTTTCTTGTTTGTTGGTTTGCTTGAATATCTTTCTTGTTAACCATGCCATCATTTTGCTTATTCAATTTTGTTTTCATTTTACTTTGCTCCTTTACTTATTTGCTTGTTTGTTTGTTTATGCACCTGTAGGATTAGCTTCCCATGAAACCGTGTTTGGCTTCTTGTGACAAGTAGGGTGAAATACAAGAGGACTTGTACAACTATCAACATTTGGTTATCTATATATTCCATCTCTTTATGAATATCTTGTGTTTATTTAAGTTGATGATACCCTGATGGAAAATATGTTCCTTTCAGAGTGAGTCTTGGTGAAATCACAACGCTTGCACTTTTAACTAGTACCACCTACTCTAATCAGTTTTCTATTTTCGGTTAACCCTTTTCAACTCAGTCAAGTAGAGTAAGGTGAGGGGGAAAACCTTAACAAGTATGTCAGAGGTATATATAAACATCCTTCTCTAAAGGGACAACCTATTCTTCTCTCAATAAGTTGGGATCCCTCTTTCGCCTCATGAAATAAATAAGTGCCTATGCATAGTTCTTTGAAAAATGAAAAATATAAAATAAAGGTGAAAGAAGAGAAAGGCTTCCTGTGTAGGGAGGTGAAGCAAGTAGCTTCGCCAGGGTACTGTCTAGGCTCACTGGCAGCGGAGAAATTCTTGTGTTTCTGAAGTGACTTTGCCAAGGTATTGTCTAGGCCACCCCTCTCGCTACAGCTTTCATCGTCCATCGTCCCCGGCATCGCATCCACCCCACCAGGCGGGAGAGCATCCCCAACACCCAGTTATAAATACATCTATAGATAGAGTATACCCGGTAGCGAGAAACCATTCATTGCCGAGGAGATGCCCACATCATCTTATAGCATTATTATAAAGTGATGGCATTGAAACGAATACTGATACTGATACTGTAATGGCAGAGCATTCCACCTTTCTTCCCGATCTTTGATCTTCTCCCCTATTCCGGTCGTTTTATCAATATTGATTTTATTTTCTCTTGAATGGATGGATGGAACATGGCTCCGCCAAACAACGAAAGGGCTAATGCTCCCCTCTATCTACGCTTTCAGTTGTTCATAGCGAGTTCTCCTTCTGGGTGCATTTTAAAAAAATACTATTAAGACTGGAAGGAACTTCAAGGAGAGGATGGGATCGGATCTCGATGGTTCCGGTTTCTTCGAGCCCGATTTCAAGGTCATCGGCTAAAGGGAAAGGCATGGGGGCCTAATCGTTTGTCTCATTCCAGTGTTGGGGCTTGCCTAACCATTGTTTCTGATTGATGATCAATGGAGCGGCACGAAGCAGGGTCTCGCATCCGAGTTGACTTTCCTTGCCTGGCAGGGTGGGCACGAGAACCAATGTCAATGGGAAAGGGGATTGAATCATAAGGCCCCCTAACGGCCAGACTCGACCGACTGCGAAAAAACCACTCTCCAACCCCACCAATCTATGTCGATCCTACGAGTGATGGCTCACTCTATTATATACATATTAACGGACGTCGAGAGGTGCAAAGCATCGAACTTAAGGCGATACCGAGTAGAGGGAATCGGAAGCTGGGATGACACAGCCGGAATTAGCTGCATCCATGGGTGCCGAACTATGGTCTATGTGGGTCGATCAGGCCCCGTACCAGCTGGCTCACTCAGTCGGAAGATGGGTCGAGCGGCCTTCCTTGATTCTGATTTGATCGACCTTTCCTCTCCTCTCCCTTATGGTCGAGCACCCTAAAGGGACGGAGTCACTCACTATTCATATGGTGAGGGTCCTCTCCTTAACAGTCGAGCCTGCTTACGCATCCTTATCAGTCGAGCCCCCTAAAGGGTCCTTAAGGGACTCATACATTCATATGTGTGAAGGATTTCTCGCTCGACCGACAGAGGAGGTCGAGGGCCGCCATCATGCCCCCGGCAGGGCTCGTGGTGAGGGAAAGACTTGTTATTGCCGGTTAGAGCGGGAGGCAGATAATGCATAGAATAATATATGTCATTACGCTTTAGCGTCGTATGGGATCGTAGCTCGAATCATCGATCCGTAATATCCAAATATATATCTCATTATATATGTAATTATGCATTTCTTCCAGTCATGATGCTAACGCAGGCTCGACCATCAGGCCCGGTAGGGTGAGGGATTTATCTCTCTATTTCCTAAAAAATAGAGGCCCGGCCCGGTAGGGACTCACTATTCATATGGTGAGGGTGAGCTTGCCGAACTCTCGACAAAGGCCGCCATCGACTCACTATTCATATGGTGAGGCCCGGAGGGACTCGACTGAGGTTACGAGGTCGAGGGCCGCCATCGCCGCCATCGATAAGCCACTTCCTCCCTCGTGAGAGAGATATTTGTATACGATATTCTGAGATTAGGGATCGATTATGAGTATGAGAGCCGTAATTACATATATAATATATGCATTCACGCTCTATCGATCGAATAATGAATTCGATAGCGTAATTACATATATAATATATGCATTGTCGATCGGGCTATAAGATTCGTTATAGGACAAGGATTACGGAGACGAACCACCATATTCACTCCTTACTGCGCCCCTACCATCGGGCTATAAGATTCGTTATAGGACAAGGATTACGGAGACGAACCACCATATTCACTCCTTACTGCGCCCCTACCATGGTTCCCTCGTTCCTCATCACTTAGCTGTTACCCCCTATATTCTCTTTAATAGCGAGAGGCATAGGGATAGCGATAGCGATAAATCAAAATCCATAGCCTTCTGAATACCTAGTGGTGCTGCCCTACTGAGATCTTCGAGAGTCCAATAAAGGACAGGCTTTTTCCAAGCTCCGTTCTACCTGTTTAGTCGCTCCCCTTCTCCTCTGATTAGCCTTCGCTAGACCTATTATACCACTATACCGATTCTATATTCCATTCCGAAAGTATATAACTAGACCCATTATAGATTCTATTACGAAAACAGCGATTAGCAGCATATTGTAACGCATTAGATTGGTCCGAAATAGTTGGTTGGTTTGCCCCGTGAGTGGTAACCGGGCGGCAAGCTCCACATGCGGAGCGATACCGAAAACAACCATGACATTAGCAGTAACACGTCCAACGACCATGAATGAGCTTTCGTCGGGGGATGCGGGTACCAGACCTTCCATTAGCATTGGTCGAGCGCTAATAGATGTCGGGTTCACGATCAAACAAGCAGCCAGCCGGGCAACGATATAACAAACATCCGAGCCAGAACTCGTCGCCGCTATTACTATTACTGAGATGACCTCCACTAATCATCAGCCCACATATCGATCTGCTACCTGGCTTCCCTATATTTCGATAGGGATCGGTCAGCCCCTAACGACACCTCCTATCCTTACCTATTCCCTTCTTTCCCTTCTACACTGAGCTAGCAGCCTACCGACGAAAGGATAGACATAGGCATAGTAGATCAGAGGAGAGAATAGGCGGAGGGGATCACCAATGAAATAAGCCCATTCAATCCCTATATTTCATATTGAATTGGAAAGCAATATTTGTTTCACAGCTGGCCCCACCCATATGAGCATATTATGAATGGGAACCATAGCGCATTGATGAAAAATTCCGGGACCCTCGCCATAAAAAAGAAAATAGTCAGGTATAACCTCATCAATTGTCCAATAAATAAGAATTCTGGTAATCGTGGACCTAACATGACCTATATGCGAAGAAACACGAAAAGCCTCCTTCTCCGCTACGCCCCGCACCTAAAAGAAAGTGATTCCTGCCTCCAGATTCATATTATAGGCAGACCCGGCACCTGAAGTCAAGTTATTCCTGTCTCCTCCATTCAAATAAAAGCAAGGTCCTAGAGGGGCTTGCGCTTCCTAGTGCAAGGAGAAAGGAGAAACCTTTATAAGGTTTTCCGGTCCGGTTACACGATGAAACCAAGTGGAGTGCCCCTAAGATACTTCCGTTGTCCACACTGAGGCCGCCTTGGTCCTGAGGCGTCTACCCTTAAGATCTCGGTCGGGTATAACCACTGCCTCCCATATTACAACCTTCCTCTGATCTTCCAACCTTCCTAAGAGAAAGCTTCCCCTCCTTTCCCTAAAGGGACAAGCGAAATACTACCCCTTGCTTGACGCGACCCAACGTTAACAAGCTGAAATACGCCTTCGATTTACTAATTCCGAACTCCTTCCATCCATTCACGAACCCCTCCGATCCGGCACTTATAAAGGTCTTCTAGATTCCCTCCAAAGCCCTAATGGTATAGGTTAAGTAACTATGTATTGATGGTAGGTGGGTTGTATGAACAAGGTAAGGGCTAATGAACCGATTTCACTTCCGATCCAACGATCCAATCTGTGGTTCCTAAGGTCTTCTAGATTCCCTGGTCAGCATGGTATAGGGCTGCTCCATAGAATGTATGTATACCAGGTGGGTAGTCCTTAACAAAGTAAGTGATTCTTATACTGTCCCCTACATATAAGATCTTCCTGGTCTAATTCTTGGGTTGGTAAGTGACTTCATCGTCCTAGCTTAGGATTCCGGCAGTAAAAAAGAAGGGTAAGGGTCTGATCCATCCCATCCATAATAAGTAACTCAGTGTAAGTTCGTGGTTCGTGCAAAGAAGGTAAATAAAGGTTTCTTATATATGTAATAACGCATATGTCAAAACGCAAATTCAAAAATCCGATCTAACGATCCAACGATTCCATCCTCCGCATCTAAGTTCTATGGAATCTAAAAAGTATACTGGTGTCTATAGGTAAGTTCTAGTGAGTTTGAAATTGTAAGTAGTCAGGTTTCTGGATGTATAGCAGTAAGGGAAGGTAAGGTCTGATAGCATTCCTTTGGAAGACCTAATGGGGCCTGAAGCTCTGTCTGGTAGGTGGGTGAGTGGGCTGTCCCAAAGCGATCTCCCCAAGGCATCCCCGCCCGCAGTTCAAGTATCTAACCATAAGGTAAAGCACCACGCCCTCAACTATCTATGTGGGCTACAAATCCATCATCCATGAAACCCAGCTCCCTCCGTCCTGCCATTCCATCCCATCAGCAGCTTTTAAGGTCTGTGACTAACTACGTGGATTGCAGGTCTAGGGCTAAAGTGTGAGTTCTAGCAGGTAAAGAGTAACAAAAAAAGGGTTCTATCTATATAAAACCAGTTGTTGGCACGGGTCGAGGCACCCATGTTCCACCTCGATCTGTAACAGGCGATTCTCAATAGGCAAGTCGATTCCTGATAGCATTTAAGGTGCGAAGCCGCTTGTCCCTCCGGGGGCAAGGTAATTTCCCCTCGTTCCATCCGTCCGTCCTATACCCGTACACCCGGTGCTTCTAAGGATCTCCATACCCACTACGTGATTCCATATATCTGGCTGGCTCCAGGTCTAGAAGTTCGTGCAGGTCAAAAGAAAGGTCTTTCTGGCGGGCAGATTGTCTTTCCAAGGTAAGGGCTTAATGAACCAATTCCCAGTCGCATGATCGCATCGCATCTGATCCGGCATACAGGTCTTCTAGATTCCCTCCAAAGACCTAATGGTATAGGGCTGGTAAAGTAAGTATATCTGGCGGGTGGGTAGTATTCACAAGGTAAGGGGGCTAATGAAGCGATTCGCTATTCCCATAATCCAATCCCGGCCTCTGGAACATTCAATCTGATCCGGCACATAAACAGGTCTGATAGCATTTCCTTCCCTGGTAAGCATGGTCGTCTAGGGCTGCTCCCTCCAGAGAAAGGTATGTATAGGAGGTGGGGGTAGTATGAGCAAGGTAAGGTCTTCTAATACTGTTGCCTACTGGTACTGATCTTCCAGGTCAAAGGGTAAAGGGACTCCCCCATCCCATCCATGGTCTTAGGTGTCTGGCAGTATCAAGATAAGGGTAAGGGTAAGATCCATCCATCCATCCCATCCTCCGGGGGCTTGTAAGGTTCAACATTGGTGACTGACTACGCAACGTGATTCCAGGTATCTGGCTCCAGGTCTAGTTCTATCAGGTAAGAGAGTAGGTAAAGAATGGCTACGTGTGGTATTCCAGGCTTCTAGGGTGGTAGCTTTATGCTCTGAGGCTGATGGTCTAGGTAAAAGGTTCCTCCCCTTGAACTCTAAGGCATATGGTTTGTGATGATTCAAGTTCTAAGGAAAGGGCTAATGAACCCATCAAATTCCCCAATCCCTCCCAGCCGTGGCTTCTAAGGCGCTTTCCATGTCCTGCTCACTACGCAACGTGATTCCAGTTCTAGGGCAGGGCTCTGATCCCAATGCCAATCCCATAAGCAGCTGTAAAGGTCTAGCAAAATGGGTAACTAAAAAAACATGCAATGCATTCCTGTTCTAGGGCTGAAGATATAATCCTAGTTCAGGTAGGTGGGTGAAAGAGGCAAAGGTCTGTTCCGTACAGGTATGAAATCCTGGCTGGCTTAACTTAATAAGAGGTTGGGCACCAGTTATTCCTTCATGCTCCTAGGGTTCTAAGGTCAAAGGTTGGGTTCTAATGTGAAACCCGTCTAAGCAGGGCTACTCATCGGTGGGAACAAGATCCCCAAGTGGTTCATATGTGCTACCCGAAAGATGAAAAGCTATGTGTGACCCAGAAGAATTCATAAGTAAAGGTCTAATAGATGTTCTTCCTAAGAGAGATTCCTCTCCCTCTCCTCTCCCTCTCCTCTCCCTATGGTCGAGTACCTAAAGGTGATGGCGGCCTTAACAGTCGAGCCTGCTTGCGCATCCTCTCCGCATCCTCTCCCTCTCCCTCTCCTCTCCCTTATGGTCGAGTACCTAAAGGTCCTCTCCCTATGGTCGAGCCTGCTTACGCATCCTTAACAGTCGAGTGTGCTTACGCACCCTATAGGCCGTTCTCACTTCGGTCAGTTAGAAAGAGCGGTCACCCGCCGTTCCACCCTACCTGCCTTTAGGAAAGTCAGTAGTTGGTCACCCGCCGTTCCACCCTGGTCGGTGCCTGGCCTCCGGAGGACACCTGCCTTATCGAGAGAGAGAGAAAGTACGAGGAGTGGATCCGTCAGTTGAGTGAGTGGATCCAGTTCGGTTCAGAGAGAGAAAGCGCATCCTAACCAGCGCATCTTTACCAGCGCATCATGGAGCGGCGGAGCCCTAACTAGCGCATCATCGGGAGTGGATCCAGTTAGGCTGAGAGAGAAAGTACGGGGAGTGGATCCGAGTGGGAGTGGATCCAGTTAGGCTGAGAGAGAAAGTACGGGGAGTGGATCCACTTCTCTATTTTATGAAGCCGCAACTACCACATGCTCATAGACGGGTGAACAGTTAATGGACAAGTTTCAACCTCTCCCTTACGGTCGAGCCCTTAAGGGGGCTTCCTCACACTCTACACCTCGTATGAGTCCCTCCGGGCGTAGATATGCAACACATAGAGATCTAGTAATTGACTAGGTCTCCCCGGCATCGGGCACTAACTTACTTTTCTTTATGGCTATGTTTGTTGAATCATCAATATGACTGGGTACTTTGACTAGGGAACTATGCCAAAAGAAAGAGGAAAGAAAGAGGAGACCCTAACCATATGAATAGTGAGTGACTCCGTCCCTGCTGTTTCACTAGAGTGAGTTCCGGTGCCCCAAACTGGAAGACACCTACCCCTGGCTCCTTACTCCCGGAGTGAAAGTGCAAGAAAGCAAGCAATCCAACCAACTTCTCATATCTCCTGATGTCTACAGTCTCCCCATTTGTTGGAAACTTGGTGGGGGGATTTTCTACTTCCTCTTGGCTAGCCCTGGTCAATTCCTCCTGAGTAGTCCACGAATGACAATGGGTAGGGTGAGAAAAAGCCTTAGTCTTAACTTACTTAGTTCCGGTAGGGTAGAGAAATGAGCTTTCAACTTGCCTTGTTGATAGTCCTGAAATGAGACTTCTAATTGTTCTGCAGGGGTAAGCCCCTTTCCCGTGGTATGTGAGAGTTATTCTACCATGAAGTGTGTAAAAAATCGCCCATTAACGGGCGCTCCCAGCATTTATCCCTGTCAATTTGTCAGAGAATAGGAATTATGACTTTCCGCAGCTTTCACAACGAACGGCCCCAGCCAAAGATTGTAAAACTTCCCGTGTTTACCCGATTATTCTCTCCTCTTATCCCATTTTTAAAATTGGATCACATGGATAAAAAACCCTACCCTATCCTTGGCCCTTTTATAAAATATGGCTTTCATTTTGTTCTTATATATAAGGATTTTTTCATTCACCTGCTCTCTTTGTTGCTGCACCTGAATTAGCTAATTTATTCTCCTCTGCATCTCATTTGGTTCCTCCCGCAAAAAGACATAGTAGTTCAAGATCCTCCCGTTCGAAAACGATCAGCATCCTTTCCTTTTCTGGATCTCATTGGTCAGGTTCCGTATCCATTTCCAGGTCGAGTGCCAGTGAATGCGCCAGTCTCAGTTGGACCCATTCCACATCTAGTTCCATACCGAGATCGATAACGAGGAGCAGTTTGAGCAGCCATTGCATTTGATTTAGAGTCTGTTGTTGAATCCATTGATTCACCACCTTACCTCCAAATAATATCTCACTCAAGGCTGCTCCATATCGATCTATTTATACAGAATGGCCTCTAGATCCAGCGGATGGTATTAGATAAGGCTGTTGATTTCTTCGCCCAGAATTCCTTGTTCGCTTAGGGGTCCACCTTCTTGAATGTGGTTAATAATTAGTAAGCAGCGCATGTTTGGCCTGTTTGCACTATTGATGGATGGCTTTTCATTGTTGGAAGGGCCTTACCCTACAAAAGGTGATTCTTTCAAAGCCGGTACCCGCTACCCCATGCGGCATGAACCTCATCCCATGTTTCTGCCTATCCACTACTACTGCTATAGTATGGTTCAATTAGCTTCCGGTAAGTACTTACAGGGTGAAAACCTATATCCGGTTAGCTATTGAGAGAGCGTAGCTTAGGAGGTTAGAAGTCCCAGTGATAGTCTCCCAGTGGTGAGCAGCCCTAGTGAGAGTAGCTGCGAAGGATAGATATAGATTAGGTCCGACCGAGTTCCGGGAATAAAGGGATATTACTTACCTTATGTTTTCTAGTAGATACCTACAATGGAATCAATATGCATCCTTTGTGTAAAAACGATAAGCGTCCTTCCTTCCCTCTCAATGACCTTCTAATGACCTTCCCTCCCTAATGGCTCATCAATCAAGAAATCAATCTGTCCACGCCTCTTCGACCAGCCTTTCAACCAGCCCAACGAGATAAAGAAATGGTGCCTACCCACTCCGTTCCAGCCAGCTAATCGAGTAGCGAGAGAGAAGATCTGCCGGGGCGGGTTTACCAGAAAAAGAAGAAGAACCACTTCTTTTATAGTTGTATGGGGAACTCGTTACTTCCATCCAAACATCCAGCTTAGGCGGATAGGCTTTCCCTCCTTCACCCTCGTCGGTAGTTGATGTCGGCTATCCAATTGTATGCCGGGAGGATGCTGAGAAAATGAAAGCATGCTATCCCCGCCTAACTTTCTTTCCGGGTGGGAGGATAGCCCCCCCCCCATAATAATAGTGAAATTAAGGGCTAGCTAGGCCATCCTGAACTTCTATTTTGTTTGGATGGTCCGGTTAGAGAGAAAGCATGCTCGCTGATTGAACCGAAAGGAGGAGTCCAGCCCGAGATTGTTTATCCAGCCCTATCTAGATAGAACTCCCTTACTGCGGTCGGAGATGTGATTTTCTGGATAAGTCTAAAAGTGATCGGAGCTACCGAGGGAAAGTCCTCTCCTTTATAGTCGAGCCTGCTTGCGCACCGAGAAATTCTTTGATCAATTCTTCGATTGCGTAATTACGTATATAATAAAAGACTCCAGAATTCCCTCTTTCCTTGGTCGGAGATTCGTTGTATTACATATGTAATTATGTCTAGATCAGAGTCTTAAGAGCTCGAAATTCACAGTATGTCTAATTATCGGAGTTACCAAGCGAAAGTGCTCTCCTTTATAGTCGAGCCTGCTTGCGCATCCTCGGTCGGAGATGTCATTAGGAATGCGAATGGGAGAGCTTCTCGATAGCTTTCTCCATGATAGCCTTTAGAAGTTGAAGCCTACTTTATGAATGTAAGTTCCATCTACAATCTGGCTAACCAACCTTTACTTACCACGCCTCACTTACCCCAACCTTTGCTATTGATGGCGGTAGATCTGTACTTGGCTTTGTCCCTGCCTTTGTTGCCTCTGCTACATGCTTGGATGCATGTGCACCTGGATCCGCTACTTAAGCTGCTGCTAGGTAAACTGGCTCCTTTCCAAGTTCATCCCTTTTTCTATGCTGATCTTTCGTCTCCTCTCCCTTATGGTCGAGCACCCTAAAGGGTCCTTATCAGTCGAGTCCCCTAAAGGGTCCTTGCACTAGGAAGCGCAAGCCCCTCCGGGACCTTCCTTTCTAAGATCCTTCTATAGATAGAAGAGATAGTTTACCTTTTCAGAACCATATCTAGGCCTTAGGTGGGTTCAAATCATACTTTCCGGACCTTATAACGAACGAAGGGTTTATCAGGACCCTATAACGAAGAAAGGAAAAAGGCTTCTCCATGCTTAAGGTTTGACCTTTCAGGGCTTATCATTGAGGGTTTAGGGATTTCCCTCCTTCCCTAATAGAAAGCCCTAACATCCGTTTTTCTCAAAATTCCCTTCAATTTCTCACAAGGGGGACTCAAGGAGGGAAAATTATATATATATATATTTCAGCTATAAACGAGCAAAATAAGAAAAGAAATTCCTGTGAAGCCAAACTATAGATGTGTACAATTTCCCCGAAGCTTTTATACAATTATGAACGAGCTGCTTTCAGTACTATCAAGGTCCCCCTTATAAGAGAGCGCTCTTCTGGGCAAACCTTTGGGACATACCCCGTTATACCTGACTTGGGTATGCCTTTCCGTCAGTAGACCCAGCCCCAACCCCTTTGATCTATATAAAGGGTTACCAGACCCTTACCTGAGCTTATTATTTTACCTTTGACTGATGACCTTTATATTACCCTCATTACCGTGGCCTTCCCTGCGCTCACCCTTTTCCTTTCAAAATCTCAGGTTTGACCTTTTTGAACCAACCCTTGTCCTTACCATACCATATACTGGCCAGCCAGCAGTATTTATTCAGGACCAATCCGTAGCATAGCTAGTTAAGATAATACCAGAGTTAAGGACCTGGTTTCACCTTATCCCCATAAGGTACCTCTTTCTATCTCAGGGTTTTCCTTCGCTCACTTAACCCTGGCCTAGAAGAAACTACCCCTTCTTACTCAGGGTTTACAGGGGGGCCGGCTGTGTGAAATATAGAAACTTGGCCAGCTGAAGAAATTGAATGCGGCCCCTACTATTATTAATTGGATAAGTTGGGCAATTAGATAGAAAGGGCACCGCAGATAAGAAAGCGCTTTATCCCCCTTATTATTATTTAAGCGGCACCACCTGCCTGTTTTTGGACAGGAGACGAGCTAGAGTTTAGCGCTGTTGGAAATCCATCTATAGATATAGGAGTCTGGCCCCTAATAGCATTTACATATTAGGGATTAGCCGGTATGGAGGAAAAGGGATGAATCGATGAATGAGATAGATAAGGGAAGGTGGAGGAGTATAGCTTGATAGTAGCAGACTTACAAGCGCTCTTCATTACCCTACCCACCTTCAATATATATAGAGCCCTAAACAGGTAGGGAGCGGGTAGAATGAAATAATAGTAAGTGGGGTTGAACCGTAGGAAGAATTCGTAGGTGGTGTGGGATAACCCCGGATCTACCCCCATTCATATGGGTTGGGTAGAAGAACTGGATCTGTCTCACCATCTACTTACAATATCACTGCTAGAGCACATTATTTTCGTATCACCTCTTTGATGGGTATCATCTTTTGCCTCCCTTGATCGGAGATGGAATAGAATACCCAACTAAGAATCTGCCTAACCTCCACCCGCCTTTAGTGAAGAATGGTTAAGGTGGAACACCAAAGTTGATTCGCCTTCAATTGATCCAACTCCTTCGATGACTCTTACTTTCCGGCTTTTTATGATCCTTATCCTTTTTATGATTACCTAACTACCAGTCTTCCAGAGTCAACTTGTGGAACACCTTCTTTTTCAAACCTTCATTCTGACACATGTTTTTCTAATTCGTCACCGAGAGGGCTAGAATCTAGAACCAAGCTTCATTGTGTGCATGAAACTGCTTGCTTTGTTCGGTGGGCAGGAGAATAATGATAGCCGGGCGTAACCATAACTCTAGCTCCCGCGTAAAGTTTATCCACTTTGTTTGTGAAGCTTATTCACTTCAGCAAACGAACCAACAGCAGCCATTGATAGATCATCAAGTTGAGTGGTTTAGGTCAGCATTCTACGCACGAACCCGTCTTTCGCCCTACCCCCCAACCTATGCCCCTACTTATTCGTATAGCCTATTTCTTTACCTATTGAGTTGGATAGCCTTTGACCCTAAACATTAGAGACAGAGAGATAGATGGGCCAAATCCTTCCTAGAGAGTGAATAATGCGTTTTTTCTTGTAGTCTCTTCGCGAGGGAATGTGCCTGTGGTGCCGCGCCAGGGTTGAAAACCTATACCTGGAAGAAATAGCCGTACGTAAGCCAGCCAGTTGAGTGTCAAATTGGGTATATAAAAAAGTGGAGTCGTCTTCTCAGTTCGGGCAGTTGAGTGCTCATAGTTTGGAAAATAAGGACCCGACAGGGGGCTCGACCAACGCCCCCCCACCCAATAAGTAAATTGAAACTTTAGTTGCTCGACCACCGGGAGAGGACCCGGAGGGCGCTTTCCTCACCATATGAATAGTGAGTCCCTACCGGGCCTGTAATCAGGGAAGGATTAATGATGAACCTGCTTCTACTCCAGATTTGGTGGACAGGGCAATCCCACTTGGTTCTACTTCCCTTGTGCCTGATTGGAATAGTCAGTTGACCCCTTACTCGATCCCGCTCGCTTCTATATCTGCAAGTGGGCAGAGCCTGTACTATTAGCTATTTCCTTTATTAACCCTACAGCTTTTTCTGTGTGCAGGACCCCATTTTGACTGTGACTAGAGAGTGAAACATGGGGTCGGGGTAGATGTATAGGCAGCAGTATGGGGTGGGAGGCGGGAATCTGAGGCGGTGGGTGGGTGGGTAAGGGGTTATAACTGGCTCCATTGGCTCGGCTTTGGGCGGCTCGAGGTACTCCATAATTGGCTACTCTATATAAGTCATTGGCTCTAGCCCAACCCATTATTCCCGGAGGGATAATGAACGAGATTCCCCGAGAACACCCGTTCAAGGAGAACCACCACTTCGTTTGTGACTCGGAAGCTAGCCTTCTTCTATTTATTATGGCTTGACCATTAGAGAGATCTACCGAACTCATAAGCAATGAGACTCAAAAGCTAGGGGGAGGGGCAACACTTAAAGGCTTCTATTGCCCCAATTCGACCAATTGCAATTAAAGTTGGGCCTTTGCACCAACCTTTCATTTGGAGTTAAAGAAGTTTGACTGGCGGGTGGACTAATTACTTACTCTCGTATCGGCGTATCCGCAGCTGCTTGTTCGGTTTCCATACCGCGGGGGTGGTCATTTCACTGCAGGAATACGGGTAAGATCAGGTACTGCTACAAAAGATAGATAGGATGGATAACCGATGTGCTAATAAATGCTGTGGAATTACCTACCTATAGATGTAAGCTTTTCATGGGGTTGGGGTTTGATTATTAGAAGGTGGCTGCACGCCTAGTTGCATTGGGTCGGCCTAATGAAATTACTCAGGAATTATTTAGAAACCCTAATTAATATGGGAAACCACAACCAGAAGCCCGCCCGATACTTTGAAAACTCCCCTGAAATCGAGGACCGGCAGGGGCTCGACTGATAAGGAGAGGAATTGATTGCTCCTCATTAATTCCTCAGCACGGATGTGATATTGACCTATTGGGTGGGTCTGGGGACAGATATGGTCGAGCCTGCTTACGCATCCTCTCCCTATGGTCGAGCCTGCTTACGCATCCTCTCCCTATGGTTGAGCCTGCTTACGCATCCTCTCCCTATGGTCGAGCCTGCTTACGCATCCTCTCCCTATGGTCGAGCCTGCTTACGCATCCTCTCGATGGTGGCCCTCTCCTTAACAGTCGAGTACCTAAAGGTCCTATGGTCGAGCGCCTCCGGTCCTCTCCCTATGGTCGAGCGCCTCCGGTCCTCTCCCTATGGTCGAGCCTGCTTACGCATCCTTAACAGTCGAGTACCTAAAGGGACGGAGTCACTCACTATTCATATGGTGAGGGTGCGTTAGCACACTCGACTGTCAAGGCCGCCATCGTTTTAACTCTCACTCATCATATGGGTGAGGGTGCGTAAGCACACTCGACTGTCCAGGAGAGGGACGAAGTCACTCACTATTCATATGGTGAGGTCCTCTCCCGTTGGTCGAGCCTGCTTCCGCATCCTCTCCTTAACAGTCGAGCCTGCTTACGCATCCTTATGGTCGAGTACCTAAAGGTCCTATGGTCGAGCGCCTCCGGTCCTCTCCCTATGGTCGAGCCTGCTTACGCATCCTTAACAGTCGAGCCTGCTTACGCATCCTTAACAGTCGAGCCCCTCCGGTCCTTATGGTCGAGTACCTAAAGGTCCTCTCCTTATCAGTCGAGCCTGCTTACGCATCCTCTCCCTCTTGGTCGAGCACCTAAAGGTCCTTATGGTCGAGCGATAAATCCCTCACCATCGGAATGGTGAGCCCCTACCGGGCCTCTCCTTAACAGTCGAGCCCCTGACGGACCTTATGGTCGAGCACCTAAAGGTCCTCTGGTCGAGCACCTAAAGGTGATGGCGGCCTTAACAGTCGAGCCTGCTTACGCATCCTTTTAGTCGAGCGTTCGTTACCTCTCCCATAGGTCGAGAGTTCGACAGGCTCACCCTCACCCTGCCGGACCTCTCCTCTCCTCTCCCTTGGGGTCGAGTACCTAAAGGTCCTCTCCCATTGGTCGAGCCTGCTTCCGCATCCTCTCCTTAACAGTCGAGCCTGCTTGCGCATCCTTATCAGTCGAGCCCCCTAAAGGGTCCTTATCAGTCGAGCCCCGTTGCCGGTCCTTATCAGTCGAGCAATAAATTTCAATTTACTTATTGGGTGGGGGGGCGTTGGTCGAGCGTGCTCCGCATCCTCTCCTTATCAGTCGAGCAATAAATTTCAATTTACTTATTGGGTGGGGGGGCGTTGGTCGAGCGTGCTCCGCATCCTCTCCTTATCAGTCGAGTCATGCCTTCCTTGATGCGGGCTTGGGTGGGGGGCGTTGGTCGAGCCTGCTTGCGCATCCTTTCCTTCCTTATTGATTTTCCATTTCAGAAGAAAGGAGGTGGCCTGCGGTGTTATCTGAAGGGCGAAGGGAAAACGCTCCCCGAGGGAGGGATTACGAGGATATATCCCCGTTCTTTACCCACCCCCCCCGCTGGATATCCTTATTTATCCAGGGCTGGCTGAAGACCCTGAAGGCCTTCGGCCTCCCTCCGCTCTGCGAAGTGCTGAAGCTTTCTCTTTATATTATAAGGTGCGAAGCCGCTTGTCCCTCCGGGGGCAAGGAATAATTGCTCACCTGACAACGGAGGGTGAGGAAGAATCCCATATCGGCCGGCCCGGGAAAGCGCTGGCAACAACGGAAGGGAGGGGTCCATGTAGCTGCTGCGCCCATACTGACTGAGCAGCAGGTTTGGCATCTACTACGGCCACTTCAAACGCGTAAAACCGCCTGCTCTGCTAGACAGCGTGTGGAATGGCTGAGAGCGGACCTTTTGGATATATAATCCGAGAGAGTAGAGTTACGGAGCCGTATGATGGAAAACAACTTTCACGTTCGGTCCAGGGAGCACTTTTCTCGTAGATAATTTCTCGTTCTCCCTCGTGTGGCAAACTTCTGCTTGCTTGCTGAGCGAACACGAGTTAACAACTCGCTGGGCCCTAAACCCCCTCTTCTCCCGAGCCCCGAAGAAAACCCCCCTCCCCCTTGGACTCCATATCTCTCTCGACTCTATATATGTGGGCACCTGATATCTATGAGGGTTCACCCACCCTGGTTGCAGCATTCTTCTCTATCGCACCTAAAATCTCTATTTTTGCGAATATGTTACGTGTTTCTATCCATAGTTTCTATGGAACTACATTGCAACAAATCTTCTTTCTCCGCAGCATTGCTCCTATGATCCTAGGAGCACTGGCCGCCATGGCCCAGACGAAAGTCAAAAGACCTTTAGCTCATAGTTCGGTTGGACATGTAGGTTATCTTCGTACCGGTTTGTCATGTGGAACCATGGGAGGAATTCAATCACTACTAATTGGTATATTCATCCATGTATCAATGACGATCAATGCATCCGCCATAGTCCTAGCATTACGGCAAACCCGTGTCAAATATATAGCGGATCTGGGCGCTCCAGCCGGGACGAATCCTATTTCGGCTATTATCTTTTCCATTACTATGTTCCCATACGCAGGAATACCCCCGTTAGCCGGCTTTCGTAGCAAATTCTATTTGTTCTCCGCCGCTTTGGGTTGTGGGGCTTACTTACTAGCCTTGATGGGAGTAGTTACTAGCGTTATAGGTCGTTGGGCGGCCGGAAGGTTGCCTGAGTCAGTGTGGGGGACGGACCGAAGGCAGTTCTCCGTGCACCGGACACGTAGCTTACCAAATAAGTTGCGACACGGATGGGAACGCATGCTACGAAAGGTCCTTAAAGGTCTTACCTTTACCTGAGCGCGCTCTATATTCTTGATTCTATCTCTAGTTACCGAATACGAGCTTCTAGGGTGGCCTGCCTTACAAAGCCTTCGTCAATTCAGAGTCTATTTCAATACTTACCAAACAGAGACTATTGAAAGATTTCTCTTACTGTGTCCTCTCCTTTCATATTCTTATCCTTATCGCGCGAACTAAGGCAGTCGTTAGATGAGTTAGCGAGGTTACCCCTAAGACAGATATCTCTTTCTATTCCACCACTACTTTAGCCCATAAAGAAAAGTCGTTCGGTGTATACTTCGTTACATAAGTCATAGCAAAGCCCTTACACACGTTATAGGCGGACCTATTTGATACGGTAAGGCCATTCGTAAGGTTCAATTTACTTATTGGGTGGGGGGGCTTATGGTCGAGCCTGCTTGCGCATCCTGAAAGGACCTTGCCCCCGGAGGGACAAGCGGCTTCGCACCTTATTTTTCGCTCTGCGAAGGTAAGGTCCTGAAAGGTAAACCCTGGGCTCTGCTCAGGCAGGTAAGGTCCTGGTCTTACCTGAGCTAGCTCTGCGAAGGTAAGGGTATCTGATGCATAAACCATCTACTCAAGATCCTTACCTTCGCAGAGCTCAGACCTACCTTTCATATCTTCCCGAACTCTAACTCTTTGAGGGGAATAAATAAAGGGCCAGGACCTTGTACGAGTCCGCAATCACTGCACGAGATGAACCTGGGTTTGGTGAATCAAAGTTGGCCCTAGGTGTAATAAGACTCCCAGTTACAGCGCGCGATCGTATACCGAGGTGCTCCCCGCCGGTTGCTTGCTGGGACGACGCGAGCCAGCCGGAACTCGAGGGTCCCCGCCCGTGAGGGTACCCTCGAGTTCCTTGGATCAATTAAGAAATATGGAGAAAGGGACAGAGGGAATTACCCATATGATCGGGGACGGGGAACGAATTGACATCTCGATGTGATACAGCCTTTTTCCATTTGGGTTGGGAAATAACGGCGAAGTCCATCCGGGGAAAACCGTCCGATGAATAAGAGGATAAGCGCCAATGGCGCGCGAAGCGCATGCGGAACGGGCGCGGAGAAAAGAGAAAGTGCCGCCGTTGAGGCAGGCCCCCAGAGCCCCCTCCCTGGCCGCGCTTTATGGACCCAAAGCAGTGTTTTCCGCCAAATGAATGAAGGATTTGGGGCTTACTGCTATGTAGCATTACGATTCGTATTTCGATTTCTATCTATAGATAGATAGATATGAATGGGAATCTATATTGATCCATCTATTGGGATATATCTTCTATTCAGATACATGGATCTCTTTCCATATATAGTCATACAATAACGTGTCATTCTGATCTGTTTATGATCTAAATAACTGCGCTTAGCACCCCCGCTCATTGAACGGCTCTGCTGCAATGGATGGCAGAGGGTCCGTAGTACCCTACCCCGAAGGCCGGGGGAAGCACTGGAGTGATCCAGTAGCCGGGAAGGGGCCTGATTGATAAGTGCCTACTGCTACACTTGGCTCTACACATTGACAGAGCTAACCCCTGTCCATCGGATGTGTCCGGCAGGGTTCAGGGGGGCGGGCTGAAATCCTCACCATCGGAATGGTGAGCCCCTACCGGTCCTCTCCTTAACAGTCGAGCCCCTGCCGGTCCTCACCATCGGAATGGTGAGCCCCTACCGGTCCTCCTTCCTTGTGAGTGAATCTCTAGATGCATGGCTTTTTTAACGGACAAGGGGGGGCCAGAGCGAAGCCTCTGGAATACAAGATCCTTGGGATACTAATCAGTCGAGGGCCTATCTAGATATGGACTCTATCCCGCCCCATATGGAAGGTGGGGGCCTCCCCTCATATGGAGTAGGGATCTATGCCCTCGACCTATCGGCCCCGCGTGCATAACTTTTTCTCGTGCTGGATCTCCGGGGGCAGGGTTCGAATTCGAACCTGCAGGGATGGTCATGGGCGACCCCCGAGGTAGATATCTGGGCGGGCGCCATAGATAGTTCGTTCTGGGGTCTCCCCGGCCGAGTGCACCATATATAGAGAAGCGGTTGGGACCAAATGAAATTGGCGACAAATGGGTGACAAATGGGGGAGCGTGACTGTAGCTACACAAATACATACAGGAGGTGGTTACTGCACAACTCTAGTTGGGACTCTATCCAGTCTTGGTAGGCTCATCTGATTGGAGTGGAGTGTTATTCGGAACGAGAACTCTATTCAGCTTTGAACGAGAGGCGTTCGGAGTTGCGTGCGATTATTTCGGAGAGAGGGTTGGCCCTATTCTCTAAACGGTATTGTCGTTGGTATTCGATTCGCCATCCTCTCGCTATGCTATTTCTATTCGTTGGGCATCCATATCCATTATGCTATTCCTATTCGTGAAGATAAATCCAAATAGCGATCGGATAAATGATCTCCTCGACCCTCGACCTGACCTAAAGAAAGGTGAAAAGTCGAGACCCTCCTCCCCCTTGGCCTCGAGCAGAAATGCCGTCGGCCATATATCTATATAGGGTTATAGGGGGCCCTCCGGAGTCCCTCAACTCGATCTATCCCGCAGCTACTCTTCTAGTGTAGGCTCGGTTTCTTGATAGGTATAGGTTAGTGCCGGGTAAATGTAGGTACAGCACAGCCGCATTGACCCAAGGACCGAACCAAACCGGAGGGACATCGGGCTAATCGATAGTAGCTGATCTATAGGTAGTCTATAGTGGGCCGATTTCTCTGGGTAAGACCCGAAGGAGAGAAAGGAGCCTGGCCGAAGGAAAGGAAGGAGCCTGGGTTTTTATCGGACCCAACGCTGACCCCAGCCGATCTTTATTAACCCCAGACCCCAGCTTAGCTTTATGAACTTCCTCTTCTATGGAGCCGATCTATGGAGCTGGCTTTATATCTCCCCCAGAACTAAACTCTCCGGGGAATAGTCAAACTACCCGGGGAATGGACAAAATCCTCGACTTATCAGTCGAGCCTGCTTGCGCATCCTCTCCTCGGGAATATCCTAGGGTAGAAACCACATACCATAGGGTAGGGTGTGTATATAGATAGAGAGTCAATATAGATATAGATCCTAGTAACCCAGCTACTGCTATCATTCGTATTCTTTATGTATAAGCCTCGACCTCCATCTATACAGAGGGGGTTTTTGACCGGACCAGACAGTTCTGTTTCCGACCGCCTTATATTATCTACAGGAGATCGGAGATTGGGGATTGGAATTATGACCGGATAGGGATAGATTCATTACCAGATACCGGATACCCGCCCTATAGAACCATTAGGGCCTGATTGGAGATTGGAATTATGACCGGATAGGGATAGAAATAGGGATAGGTTTCTTACCCGATTAGGTCCCAGACCGGACCGGATTAGGTAGTTTAATGACCGCCTCCCCCACCCCAATAAGACCGGCCGCCACAGACCTACCGTGATTCAGCAGCTGATGAGGATCCTTATTCTGCTGCCTTTTCTCCTACTTATCCTTACTATATATATATAGTGGGTGTGAAAAAGCTAGTTTACACAATGGGTTGGGCCGCATTCGTTCAGAGTGATCCGGAAGTCCTGTGTTTTTTGAAATAAACCACCTTACTAATGAAAAAGAAGAGTTGAGTTGCTCGCCGAAGAAAGAAGCGTGAATCACCTTAAGAGCCCTCTATCCGAGGCAAGAGCTCAACCATACCATAGATCAGGCGGATATTTCCTCTCCCTTACGGTCGAGCCATGCTGTAGCATGATGGCGGCCTGTTAGTCGAGCGATTTTCATTCCTCTCCCTCTTGGGTTTACTTATTGGCCCCCCCAAATAAGTAAAAAAAGAGTCGAGCAACTAAAGTTTCAATTTACTTATTGGGTGGCCCCTCTCAAATAAGTAAAAAAAAGGGCGATGGCGGCCTTTTAGTCGAGCGTTCGTTACCTCTCCCATAGGTCGAGAGTTCGACAGGCTCACCCTCACCCTGCCGGACCTCTCCTCTCCTCTCCCTTGGGGTCGAGTACCTAAAGGTCCTCTCCCGTTGGTCGAGTACCTAAAGGTCCTCTCCCGATGGTCGAGCCTGCTTCCGCATCCTTAACAGTCGAGCCTGCTTGCGCATCCTTATCAGTCGAGCCCCGTTGCCGGTCCTTATCAGTCGAGTCACTAACGTACCTGGGCATGGTGGTAGTTAGTTATATATGAGCATGTAGTAGTTTAGGTTCAGTATGGCGTAATGACATATATAATGATAGTGATTTCCTAGCTAGAGAGAGAGAGAAGAAAGACCAGTCATTGTTATATATGAGCATGTGGTAGTTGCGGCTTCATAAAATAGAGATTCAGATGCTGCCGTAATGACATATATAATTCAATGTAGACCTATTCACTTACTCGATCTATCTCTCTTTAGCCAGCCTATGTTGCGGAGGATGCGCAAGCAGGCTCGACCGCTAGCCCCCCCACCCAATAAGTAAATTGAACTTTTCCATTAAGGTTGGGCCATTGGGACCTACTACTCTGCTGATAAGGTTCCAAAACCGCATGGAGCGATACTACAACTGCACTCTATGAAGAGGTTCCACACACAACCGCTGGAGCAATACTACGCTCTGATGAGGTTCCACTACCGCACATAGGGTAGAGGGCACACTATCATCAGGTGAGGTGGTTAGGCCAATAGTGAGTCAGACATTCCGGGTGGAAACTTCTGGACGAAGGAAGATGGATTGATTTTGTCACCTTGCCATGAGTACCTCCGGGGGTGGGGTAAAGAGCCAATGGTTCAACCAACACGAAACGGAACTATGTTCCTATTCAACCTTACGGTACGGGAATGAAACCACTGAACCAACTGAACCAACTTATCAGTGTGCGCAGAAAGAAAGAGCGCAGAAGGAAGGCTAAGAGCTATGGATCTGTAAAAGCAGAGCGCTAACAAAAGAAGGAACCGGTACGGGAATGATTAGAGCATAGCAGGCAGGAGAATAAAAGCATAGAGCGAGAGTTTCAAAAGCGAAAAGCTATAGGGTCAAGAGCAAAGAGCTAGAGTCTTATTGGAACTTTGGATATTATGACCTATAGAAAGAACCAGCTAAATAGATCCCAGTCTTGATGGATCATAAGGGTATCGGCTCATTTGGATAAATGGGGGGGCGTATGTAGATCTATCTATCTATCTGTTTTCTTGTTCTGCCTGCTACGCTCTTTTTTATAATTAAGCTACGCTCTTATATTTGCCAACCCTACCTAGTTGCTATGCGCAATGCTCTTATCTGCCTGCTACGCTCTTATCATTTGCCACCACCTCTCTGGGCTCAAGGGGTATAACGATCAAAGCTCAAGGGTTGAAGCAAAAGGTCTAATTGAGGTATAATGGCCAACGCTTAGTAGCGGAATGCCGGTAGAATTGGTGCGTAATGGTTATCGGTATCTAACCAGAGCGTAGCGACACCCTCCCCTTTGTTGAAAAAAGTAGAAGGAGTAGTAGAAGAAGGGAGGGGGAAGATCAGAGTCCCAGGACCAGCACCAGCAACACCAGGCAATTGTGATCATGAAGCGATAAGGGGAGTTCGATCATGAAGCTTAAGCAATCAGGTTGTATTGATCATGCTCTCGATCAGTAGCTGTGTCGATGCATCCCTCCTTCCTTGTTTCCTAACTGCCCCCGTCTTAATTCCTCTCCCTGGCGGTCGAGCCTGCTTGCGCATCCTCCTCATTTTCCCGAAGGTGGGTAATAATCCTGTCTATGCATAAGAAGTGTATGAAGAAGATATTGCATAATCAATCAAAAGGTTCTGAAGAGAAAAGCAAAAAGTAGAAGTGAATGAAAGAAGAAGCCTGAACGCACAACTTGTTGGAACAGTAATTTGATGTCCAAAGGGAGGGGTAAGGATGACCTTGTTTCCACACGTTCGTTCCGCAATAATCCAAGCTGGCTTGCCTTGCAATCTCTCCACAATAATGACTAGGGTTATGTTCTTCACTCCCAAATGGTTCCTTCGAAGCGCCTGCCTCTTCCTCGTGAAATTGTTGCCCCCGGTCCCCCGAATCGATGTTGAACCTAGTGCGATAAAGCAGCAATAAGTGCCCTAACCGTCCAACTTCATGCAATAATCAATCCCAGCCAGCTGCCTCCCACCCACATAAATAGAGGTATGTATGGGATTTCAACCTCCCAAATGTCGAATTCGAAGAGCGCTGCTTCGCACCTGCCTCGTCCGATCGATCAAGCAAGAAGTAAGACGACCAGTAAGCCATGCCCTAAAGCACTAATACCAGCCCCGCCTTCAACCCTTTCTTTATTGCTTGATCCACAACTGGCCCATAATTGCCTAACTTGCTAACAACCCTCCCTCTCTGCCCGACTACTGTAAAGCTTCAAATGGCCTCAGGCTTGAAAGTCAATATTTCAAAGGCCATATTTGCACGCTGCTGACCCATCATTTCCATGTCATGTGGGTGCCCGCTGCCTCACTCTCAGACCCATCCAACTGAGTGATTCTTACATCCATCCAGCCAAGGAAAGACATCCCCCCAATAAGTAAATGAAGGCCATTTTAGCGTGTTTTCATCCCAATTGAAAACTGTCTCAGGAGTGCTCGTAAAGGGTTGCCCCTTTCTTCTAGGCTTTTGGTGAATGGTTCTTCGTCTATCCACTGTCTGTTGCATATTATCCTCAAATAGTGAATCAATGTATGTAACGCATCTTAATTCCTCTCCTTATCAGTCGAGCCCCCTGTCGGGTCCTTGCACTAGGAAGCGCAAGCCCCTCCGGGACCTTCCATCCATTCGAGGTAGGAACCTACCTACCTGTGTTCTGTAGAGGTAAGCAATGTAGGAATGCCATCGTGTTCCGTAGTGGTAAGTGAGGGTATGGGGGAGCTCAACTGCTTGCTGTATTAAGGCCTGGATATCATTGTACGAGGTACGGTGTTGTGACGATACCGTTATGGGCGAGGTACGAGGTACGTGTGGCGAAGAACCTTAACTTTCACGTTCGTGAAACACTTCGTTTCAAGTCATAAGGCAAGCAGAATAACATATATAATAGCAGATTGGATTCGAGAGCGTAATTCAATATGCCCATAGCAACATTGTCTGCTAAAGCGTAATTACGTATATAACGAATGAATGCATAATGACATATATAATGAGATTGATTTCGGTCACTAGAGATAGCATAAAGAGTAGTGCCGATAGCGTACAAGCACCAACCAAAAAGAAGAGATACGCTATGCTCGCCCGTCAACCAGCTAGCCGATCTGCATGGCTTACCGAACAGCGGGTTTCGTTCCCGTCTCTCGCGCCTCACTGATCGAACCATAAGCGGTTCATTCTCCCAATCTTTTCGATAAGCCCGAAAAGTCCCAGATCAGATGGAAAAGCTAATCAAATGGCTATTCTATACGAAATATTGATTCCGGAGAAAGAAGTGGAGCAAGCAAACACAGAGACGAAAGGAGAATCTGACCTTCCTCTCCTCTCCTCTCCCTCTCCTTAACAGTCGAGCACCTAAAGGTGATGGCGGCCTTAACAGTCGAGCACCTAAAGGTGATGGCGTCCTTAACAGTCGAGCACCTAAAGGTGATGGCGGCCTTAACAGTCGAGCACCTAAAGGTGATGGCGGCCTTAACAGTCGAGCCTGCTTACGCATCCTTAACAGTCGAGCCCCTCCGGTCCTTATGGTCGAGTACCTAAAGGTCCTCTCCTTATCAGTCGAGCCTGCTTACGCATCCTATGGTCGAGCACCTAAAGGTGATGGCGGCCTTAACAGTCGAGCCTGCTTACGCATCCTTAACAGTCGAGCCTGCTTACGCATCCTTATCAGTCGAGCCGATGGCGGCCTTATTAGTCGAGCGTGCTTACGCACCCTGCCGGTCCTCCCTTTGAGATATTCTTGAGAGCCCGACCAGATAAGACAAGGTTATCACTTCCATACTTGAGTAAGCTATTGGCTTACTGGAGTAAGCAGAATGGGGTGAAAAAAGAGGTATACAACAATTTTGATTTTGCATGAAGATCATTCATTTTACTACAGAATGAATTCATTGGGGAGGGTGGACCAAAGATATGGACAAACCCAAGTGAAATCTGGTGTAGTGCACCTCATTTTGGGTGTGGTCCCGATGGATGGGGCCCAATGGAAATGCCGAGAAGAATCATTGGATGCATGGGAGGATGCACATGCCTGCAGGGATCAGGACGCAGAAGAGCACTAAAAGCCTTGGCAGGGACACCTTTGACCCATAGGATCTCCCACCCCACAGGCCCATCTCGTGATTGAATGAATCGACAGAAAAGTGAATCTGGCATTCAAGGTTCAACTTCCAGAAAAAACGAAGCATTGGGAGGGCGTAGTAACCCGAGCCTCAAACCGACACAGGTTAACTAGTTCTTAGTATACTAGGACGCTTGAGAGACAAAAGCCGAAGAAGCCACTTTGCGACGGAATGGACTATGAGTCACCAGCCTGAATTCATAGTCTTATCCACGGTAACTAGCATCTGCCATTTGACGCCTATTCCAGGAATGCTCGATCGATATGGAACGTATCAATCCGTACCCCCGTCGCTGTCACGAGCACCTAACATTTGTTACCCATTCCACTATGGTCCGGTTAGGGGAACAAAAAGAGATAGAAAACCCAAAGTGAAACAACCCCTTAGTACACCTCATAGTACACCTCGTTTCGGGCGTGTCCCCACCAGGGTCGGAGATAGTCCTGTAAGGTAGTTCTCGGGCAATGACAACCAGAAGGTAGGCTCGGGCAGTCATCCTTTCAAGATAGCTAATAGCTCACTGGTCCAGCTCCGAAGCACCACCTACTCATTTATCAAATGGTCAGCCGCATGAGCACCTACCATCCATTGAACTCTTGTTTCGCGATATGGAACACGCTAGTATGTTCCGTACCGTTGCTGTTAGGAGCACCTACCATTTGTCACAATTTCGGAAAGCAAATTGACATTCATCATGGTCCTTTTTCGCCGCCTATTTCAGTCATGTTCGATCGAGGTGAATCCAGGCAATAATAGCAGCCATAAGGCGTAGGGAGTTGGCCAAAAACCAAAAAGAGAGAAGATTCTGTCTTTGATTCAGAAAGAAATTAGGTTCCATCAAGTGATGCGGCGGACCTCAGAGGGGAAAAGGCCCTCTTCTTTGTTTCATTCAATGTAGGTAAGATCTAGAGCTAATGACTACATGTATGGTTTCGGTCATGGCTCCGCTGGTACATTGATGGAATGCTTGCTCCCTAATGCCATGGTCTTTTCCAGGCTGGAATGCATGATCCAGAGCTGGTAGTAATCGATAGCCATAACCAATAGCAGCTTGTCTTTTGGCTTGATAAAGGACTTGCTATTATTTCCACCCAAAACGCGGGATAACAGGAGGTTATGGGTTTGCGAAGGGTAAGAGATCAAGTTATAGTGCGACATCCGGTAGGCCATCATTATAGTGCCTCCGGTGTAGATTGTTAGGGGTGTTTAGTAGTATGCTTGGGGAGATTCGGAGTGAAGGATCGAAGGTGGAATGCTAGCCGTTGGAATAACAAGAAGTTAACCCGCATGGGCTTTTGGGCTTACGGTAGATAATCGTTGACTAGAACAGCCGTTGGCCAGACCTGTTGGCTTGACCTGATGAATGGAACTGTAGGATAGGGAGGTAGGTCACCGCATACCTGGGACTACCGGCTGCTGGATTATATGACTGGATTCGTTGGGTTAGCTATATGGACTGGGTATGGTGGCTTGTTTACCAGTACTTTATGGGTCTAGGTCAAGGGTTCAAGGTTATAGGTTTCCTGGTGAGGTCTCATGTCTAGTCCTTATTTTTCTGTCCGCGGGACCCGCCTATTGGGGAAGAAGTGGCCTGTTTCCGGTGGGAGTGCCTATTTGGGAAGATGTGGGCTGTAGTTTTCTGCGCCTATCTCTCTCCTCGGGAGATGTGGGCTATAAAATCAATAACTATCAAGCATCATCCACCTACCTCCCTTCCCATACTGGCACTGCCGTAGACAATCACTTGTCTGGTGCATGATCCTATGCTCGACAGGTGATCGTAAGTAATGATTGCCATGTCATCCATTCAATCCATTTGATGTAGTAACCTTGTGTTCCGTAGGCGTAAGTGATGTAGAGGATGAGGGTAGAGGATCGAGGGCGCCTCTTCTTAAGATTAGACCTCTGTATCGGGGCGTGAGCTAAATTCAAGTAGAAAGCTAATTTATTATCTCTGTATGTCAACTATGGGTAGGTGAGCTGTTACTTCTTCTCCTTCGGGTATGGCTATGACTGGCAATGTGGGGTGGAGAGGGCAAGGGTCGATGTGTAGGGTCAAGGGTCTAGGGCTGTGGTTCCGTTGATTCATAGAGAAAGTGAGTGAAATGCTTATTTTAAGTCATCCAAAATAATTTGAGTAATCCCGATGACACTAAGGCTTGGACCTACAAAAAAAAGGTCCGGAGGTCTTGCGCTTCCGAGGGCAAGGAGAATTATATAAATGAAATGAGAAGTTTTTCTAAGAGACTGGTCAACGAAACTTTGTGCCTGCTCCAAACCTGCCTGGTAGGCCATACCTCGATCTCTAAATCACTTGTATCAACACGGCGTCTACCTGCCCTCCCTGACCAGCTGTAAGGCTTTCTGCGTATGGCGTATGATGCTCAACAGGTGAATCGTATATAACGCGCTTCATCATTGCATCCGGCCCCCCACCCCAGGTAGGATTCCTGTGTTCCATAGCGTTCAGTTTGTATATGTACTATCTGTCGGGTATGGATTGAACGGAGGACTTTTCTCCTTCTCGGCCAGTGTGATGTGGGGCCTTTCTTATTACTTCCTTCTATCTCGGGTCTGTGTTGAAGGTGACTCGGTTATGTGATATGGGTAACTCCTTCTCTTAGCAATGGACCGGATGGGAATGGGGCTATCGGCAATGACTCCTGGATTGAGTACCATTTGAGTACCATCGAGAGAGTACCAGCATTTAGTACCAGCATCAACACCAACCAGTATGAGTAGCGGCATCGACTCTGGAATCGCCTCTTGGATTGTGACCGCATTGAGAGCAGCATCAACGCTTGGATCGACTGCATCAACACCTGGCATTGACACTGGACATGTAGTACCGGTATCTAGTGAATGAACACCTGTCATCGAGTGGATCGATTGAAACCTGGATCAACTCTTGGCTCTCCTATCGGCATCCTGTCAATGCGCCTCCCTGCGTCAACCGACTGGGCCGGTGGGGGATGAGTGTTTCTCGTCAAGTACCTTCAAGCAATTCCTAGCGTCTATCGGCTATCGGGACCCTATGACACTGAGACTGCCTATGGCTACCTCCTGGCTATGATCCCTTTGTGAATGGACCGGCTGACGATGACCACCACCTTTTCTTTCCTGACAATGAGACTGTCTATGGCGACCTCCTTAAACAACCACCTCCTAATCGGCGACCACTGTCAATTAAACCGCCTGTAAATGAGACTATCTATCGTCAACCTCCTGTCAATGACTGTTTGACAATGACTGTCTCGATCCCATCCCCAACCAACTAGTAGTGCCAATACAAAGGCGGTAGCGGGCGTTGGGTTCGACCTCCTCTTCAAATAATGAAATCATTATGATCTGTCTCTGCCGCCTCTCGCGACTCATGACGGTCGATTATGGCCGGCATCTCCCGGTATCTTGAATCAAGTCAGTGAGGACCTTTCGCCTGCCATTTGCCTTTATAAGTCATGGCCACGTCCAATCGCCTAGTTCCACCATTGGAATAACTAGACCACCTATAGTAGGCGGTCCTCGTATACTTATAGAAAGAGATAGGTACTTGTACTGATGCAGTATATATATACTATATGGCAGTTGTTACCCGAGTAGGAGTGGTTAACTGAGCTAGATAGCAAGCATTGGTCACCTAGCTAGCAGTAGGTAGGAAAATCTCTCTCTGATCAGTTAGTAAGGTAGATAGCACTAGTAAGTCAGCTAGGTAGTGTTAGTGGTAACCGAATAATTAGTAGCATAAGGTCGCAAAAGGTAAGGTCTCAGGTGGGTGATCTCGATTATAAGTCTTTCCGGCCCCTCAAAGACTGAGGGAGGTACAGCCCAACTATGAAGTACATCAGCAGATGTTACAATCATACGTAGAGGAGTTTTGGCCGGTACAACCACTCGATTGTCCACTTCTAATAAACGTGATTGACCCAATTCTAAATCATCCTCTGGAATCGTATAACTGTCGAAACAACTCAGTTTACTTGGCTTGGTATGTATGCTGCTGATAAAAGAAAATGGTAGGGACTATATCTTTAACTCAAGCTAGCAAAGAAGCCATGATGATAAAAAAATCGAACAATACTTCCAGAAGAATTAGACTAGTTTTACACAAGGCAAGGTCCATACATAGAGTTAGAGTTCTACCAGTGTGTCACCAATGTTGTAGTGACTACGACCACCCTCCAAAATTTTGCCTACGCTTCGTTTTGGAGCCTCCCTACTAAAATCCCAAAAACTTATCTCGCACTAACCCAGCTACTTGTGCTTTCATTGAGTTTTATCTTTTGATTTATAGCTTGTGTTTTCTCACTTGTTTTTTTGTCTAACCAAAAGATGACCTCTTGACTTGTTTGCAATCCGGTTGTACCCTTGCCTTAGTGAGTTGCGCAATCCTAAAGGGGAACCATCCTTGCTCTTAGGAAATGCAAAGTTTAAGCTAACAATGAGCTCCGGCTCCAGAATTGCGCAGACCCAGCTGGTAGCCTACCTTCATCTGGAAAATTACGTAGAGAATGAGAGGAAGCTAGAACCTCTAAACCCAGGAATTTCACATAAGCATTGCCTCAGTAGCTGCCCGATGCATGTGCCAGTGAGTTGCCCAGTTCTCCCTGGAACTGTGCAATCTCTTCATGCATGCATGGAAGCCATTCCCGAAAAAGAAAAAAGGAAAAAAACCATCCCTAAAAGATAAATATCTATTTTTCGCAGTCAAATTTACACTTGAGTTATTTTTAGAAACTGTCGCCATGTGTCGTTTTTCCTAGATTTTTGGCCTTTGCGTCATAAACCCTAAATCGACCAAATCTGTTTAATGGATGCTGCCAGAGCTCATTTTCACATTGGATCTTGGAGCTCTAGCATTCCCGAGGAGATATAGGAACCTTTGGCACAATTGTTGCAACTTTTCTGGGTAAGTCTTGCTTTTCTAGTCTTTTGCTACTTTTTCTGTCGCTTTTGCTTCCTTGGCTTGTGAGAGTGTTTTTTTACCCGTTTTATTGAATGACCACTGGTGTTTTGATTTATTTTAGCTTGTAGAAGTTTTTTTTTAAGTTTTGCATTGCCTTTCCTAAGAATCACATGCATAACCTAGTTTTTGCACTAACAGTCATCGTTGCAGCGACTCTCTCCATAAGAGTCATTTTTATCTAGTTTGATCGATTCTTACACTTGTTTTGATTGCATGCATCATCATTCATTTAGATCTGCACCAACCATCACTTACACTTTCAAATCTTCTCGTTTTCATGTTTCCCTTAGGCAGATATGGGCTTCCTTGGTCCATATCTAGCTCTACCTAGCATGCATTGCACATTTATGAATCTCAAGGCTCTGCCTTGGCTCCAAGAATTGCATAGAGGCTGCCAAGTCCTGGCTTCAACTACGCATTGCGCAGTTCCAGGAGCTAGTCCCCAAGCCTTGGCCACTAGGATTTCACAATGCGTAGTCCCAACCAGCTCAAGACAGATTAAACTGCACATTGCACAGTTTCAGTCAGCATCACCTCCCCACTAGAAGCTGGGACTGCGCAATATGCAAATCCAGCTGATAGTCACTTACCTTTGAGACCCATAATTGCGCAATCCTTCCCAGCAGTTTCACAGTTTGTTGATTGGTCTATTCTTGAAGTGCTTTTGGTTTCAAGCTAACATTTGCATGCCATGAGTGTCCTCTCTATCTCCAAGTATAACAGTTGTTGAGCAACTCTTCAACAGTACAAGTAACATGGTTTCTAAAAAGTTGCATCAAAGGATGCTGTCGAGAGCAACACTGGGGATGTTGTTGAACAAGTGTTAATGAAATTTCCAGTCAATGCAGACACACAATTGTTCATAGAGAAGGACATAAATATAAAATGGTAGAAAATCAAGGATAACTTTGCAGGAAGCTTCAAGGAAGAACTAGAATATCGACAGGTCTATGTCAACATCCATAGGTCAGGCTTATACAAGGTTGCATGCAGGTACCCTGCCTTCCCATGTGTAGACATCATTCAATAGATTGTCTCACATACCGATCTCGAGATGATGATATTGAGAAGTGCCAGTGGAACACATTTTTCTACCTTCAAGATAGAAAACTATCATCAGATGTGTCACTTACCACAGCTGATGAACCGCATGGATGCACTTTTCTATGCTTCCCACAGTAATGTGAACACTTGATACATCATAAAGCGTTGGGTGAAAGAGTCGTCAAAGTTTGGATCAACACCCAATCATGTTTACAAGACTAAGTCACTCAAAAAGGCCTACCAACTCTTGATCATCTTTGCATGCCGATTGTATGGTCAAGAGAGCATGAAGACCTTTTTGCAGAATTGGGTGGTTGTGTTGGACTAGTTGGCAAATGACGAAAGGCCATTCAATTGGTCAGATCTGTTGAATCTTCATCTGAAAGTGCATGTGACTAATACATGAAATCTGCCCAAGGATGAGCAAGTGAGATTCTATATGTCCGTGCACCTATTTAATGCAATTTGTGCTCAACATCAGTTTCCTGGCATGGGTTGGACATGGACACCATCAGAGACTGCTGTGAATATTTATTGCAAGTTGCTTTCCAAGTGCAACTACTGAGGAGTCATGGCGAGGTTATCTCACCATTTCATCATCATGGTTTACAAGTTGATCTTTGAGTAGGATCCACCTTGCATGTCCCAAGAAGTGATGGAGGAAATACTTACCATTGCAGATTGGTATGCTTCACCTGGTGGCACCTTCATCAGAATGTTTGGTGGAGAGAAGCCTCTACATGTGCTACCAAGGTTTTCGATGGATAAGTTGGTCATGCAAGAGGTTGCATATCACATCTACATATGGTTATCAATAGGGTTGCATAGGAGGAAGAAGGCACCATGGCATGCTCTTCCTTTGCGGATTGGATTGTACAAGATCAAGAGCTTGAAGGATGCGGATGCCGAGGCCAGGGACTTAGAAAAGTTTGAGTTTGGCACCAAAGACTACAATCCGTACGATCCCCACTGTATATGCAAAAACCATTGTGCGAAGATGTAGTTATCCGTGGATCCACAAGACCTTTCATTGGGCAGAGGAAGATCCTTGGAGGTACTATTACAACTCCTCCAAGCTCAATGAATCGGTCAACATGGCTATAGAATGGAAAGTTTCTCTAACATCATCATAATAATTAAAAACAATAGCAACAATAAGAAACAAACCGGTGCAGGACAAAGGCAAGAGGAAGATTGCCGAGAACCCAGAGGCTGAGCAAAGCTACAAGTTAAAAGAAGATCCTCTCATTGAGAAAGCAACTTTGGTAGTGGAGGTGAAGAGGAAAAAACACATAAAGAGAGAAGAGCAAAGAAAGAGAGAAAAACAAAGGTTGGAGGAAGCAGAAAGGAAGTTGCAAGAAACAGAGAAGAAGTTGAAAGAAGAGAAGGAGATAAGAAGGAGAGAGGGAACATAAGCATAAACAAGAAAAAGAAGAAGGGCAAGGTGCGATCATAGAGAAAACTACACTAATACAGGTTGAAGAGTCAGAACAACCAGTAGATGAAGAAGAGGATGAGCAGTTGCAGGATTAGGAGCTTGCTCAGTAGATTGAGAAAATGGTTGAGGAAATGGACACGGAGCTGGCACAGGAGCCATAGGACCAAGATACTGACCTCATTTTGAGAGCATTTGAGGTCGCCCCATAGTCTCCACCACCTACAGTATCAGAACCTATCCCGAGCAAGAAAGGAGAGGTTGTCCTCCTTGATGATGATCCAGTGATGGATGTGTACAATATATCCTTTGATGAGTTGCATCAAAACATTGTACATGCGTGGAGAAATCATTTCCCATATGATCAAGCATCACCTGCATTTATGAAGGAAAGGGTGATAGTGCCATATGTTAGAAAGAATCCAGTTGTCATGGATGATGCCACTATGGCTTATGTAGAAGCCACGAGCTCAAATGTCAAGTTATTGTTAGTAGAGAATGATTAGATGGAAAAGGACTTGCAAGTGACCAGGAAAAGGGAAGAACAATCTGCAGGATCCACTATGGCAGAGATGAGGAAACCGATACTTATGGAAGTATCGACTCTTGAGACCACCATGGGGAAACTTTATGACAAATTTGTCACCATGCATAAGGCAGTTGTCCATATATATGGTTTTCAACAGCAATGCATGAAGATAGCCCAAACTCTCAAGGAAATACATACTGCTATTGCACACATACATGAATGGACAATGAGATACAAGGGAACCCCGCTTTACTTGCATAAGATAATGAATCCACATGCAGAGCTATACAAAGCACGAATCTGAATGTTGATCCAAAACTATGAGAAACTCCCTTCTCTCATCAATAACATTGAGGCTTCCTATGCATGGTTGTTGTGGAGCGATAAAAAGGCGCCTTTCGAACTCCTAATTACCTTCACATTAATTATCAACCCAGGGACGACTTTTTTATTTCAAGAGTGTACTCAGTCTAAGGCGGCTAGTTACTTAAGAGTAATGTTTTGCAGTATAGTGCTTAAAACCCAAAAGTAAATGAATGCTTGAAACAAAATCTAATTGGAACAACAAGAAACTGAAATGTTCTAAACTAAATCATTCATTCAAACAACCATCAATCGAGGATATAGTAGCAATAACTCATTCCTCTAGAAATTGATGGAATAGAGTATTGACCATGGATCTGGGAGCGTGGTAGCGTCTGCTGAGGCTCACGACAGCCTTGGACCTTCTCTCACACCAAAACAACAAATGGAAGTAAATGGAACAACAGAAAGTAAATGGAACAACAATCCAATAATGCAAGTAAAAGGAATGGCAAAAAGCAGAATGAAACGAAATGGACAGCAGTAAATGAAACAACAATTAAAAGAACTAAATCTGGCGAGTTAGAACTGAACTCTCATTCCGCAATCAAATAACAATCGGCAAAAGCAATTCCAATGATCTTTACTTTACGAGAAGATATTTACAAATGAATTATGGAACAACATTTATCATATATACACAACACACTAATATAGCAATCTGAGAATATTGGATGATATAACTATGTTTCTAAACAGAATGACGCTACTCTCAAATCCCACAAATGTTCATACCAACACTCTGTTAAGGAAATGGCTGAATAAAGATACAATTCGACCCCGTGTGAATTCAATTATATAGTGTAGAGTTCTTACATGGAGAAATCATTCATTCATTGATCATAACAGAACATAGCGTATCATATAAAGAATGTATCAGATTGCTATGTAATAAAGATAAACAATCACACACAAATCACCGTATAATGATACAAAGGCAAGTGTCCTTCGGAACCGGGCCCTTAGCTGCCGATGGTACACCGCCTTAGATTACTCCAGACGCAGAGACGGAATGAACACCAAGTCTTTTTATATTAATCGCATCCACTAAAGTACAACAAAATCAGGTCTCAGTGAGACTCAATGATTAAAGTTTGTTCTGGAACCGTAAAATTACAAGAACAGTCCCCCTCCTCTGATCTTTGGTTTCATTTAAATAGAGAAAGATCAGAGCATAGATAATTACAACATGATTTCTTTTACAAATTTAGGTTGATTCTAACCAGATGATCAACAAGAAAATATATTTCCCTTCATCTCTTCAACAAAAGCAAGACGAATTTGGGTTTGCAGCTGAGATTTGGAGGACGGTCGCAACTGCAAATCTGAGAAAATCGTGCTCAAAGAACCCTGCGTTTCTCCCTGTACAAGCCGAATTTGGGCAAACCGTTCTTTATTAAAGTTAATTGGGCCCGTTCTGGACAAAACCCATGTTCCGGATTTCTCAAATTCGTCTTCATTTGCTCAGAATCTCAACCGCAAAACTGTCACTCCTTAAACCAGCGAATTTCTGAGTTGGCAGATTTAAAAATCAAATCTTCAATCTGGAAGTTACTTTGGAGGCTAAAAATGGTGAATAATGTTATAACCAACTTATTAGAACTATCATTGATAAAATAATGCATAATCATCAATTTATTAGAAATAAAGGAGAATAAATAATATAAGAGCATAAATCATCATAAAATGAATTTATATAATAAATTATAATAAATGACATGATGAAGAATGATAGAAATGGGTGGAATAAACGTTCACAAGTGACAATAATAATGGCATATTAACGACCCAACATACCCCCACACTCAATATGTTGCATGTCCTCATGCAACGAAAACTGAATATATTGCATGTCCTCATGCAACCCAAAGACAAAAACCATATGTTAACCAAGCAATAAAAATTTGAGAATAAATGAATGCTTCCTTAATTAATGAATATTCACTTTTAGTAATCTTGATGAAGGCATAACAATTTTTACATTGGCATTCAATTATATGTATATATGAAGTTGCAACAAAATGTGATATAGATAACAACAAACTTCATTAACCATTTTGTCAAAACTACAAACCAGATTTTGTTGAAATGTTGCAAGTAGATTTGTAATATATGAAGGCCTCTATGATCCAAAAATCAGATCGTTTTGATGCATGGATCATGGGATATAAACAAAATGGCTGTAGGTGAGAGTGCATGATTTCCAAAATTTTTATGAACCAATTTATCTTGAAATTATCTAGGTATGTGTATTTTAGTAGTATGTTTGTGTTTCCTAGAGATCACAAGAATTGAGTTCATAGTTTTAAAAATATGTGGAAATCAAAAAATGAAATTGTATGCCTTAAATAAGGAAGAAAGTAGAAAATATCCATCATGTATAGCAATTCCTCCCCCTCTTTGAAAAATTAGCATGTCCTCATGCGATGCTAGAAAACAAATAGAGGTGGTTGCTACCAGCTGTTGAATTCTATACTTGGTGTAAAACAACATGGAATAAGGGAGGTGTTGAGAGTGAATAAGAATAGCAATGGATGATAAAGAATATGAATGGCGAGGTGATAAGAAAGAAATGAATGAAAGGAACACTCCCTCACACTCGAAAATGACATGCTACTGAAAAAGGGGAAGTGGTAAAGATGTGGAATGAAGGATGACAAATAATGTTCAAAATGGATTTTCATTAGATTCTCCTAAATTTATAATAAATTAGAAAACTATGCAATTTTACCTCAAGTTTTACCTCCAAAAATGTGGAATGACATATAAATACTGACAGTTGTTGAAGCTTATGTAGGCAGAGTTGGTACTAAAAGTGATGCAAAAGGTGGAATCCAGGGAAGCACATCATGTCTGAAGAATTGTTCATGTTCACGAGCCCCTACTGTGAAGTGCAATAGTGTGGTCATTCTACGAATATAATTCTGCCCATACTTGTTGTTCTCCTGTAAAAAAAGCACTATTTTGCATACAATGTTCTTGAATCCATAGTGTTAGCTTTGAATAGCAACAGATAAAATGCATGCAAAATTTCAATTAGAAAAACTTATGTATACATGCAATACTAATATGTTGTCAAATCAACAAGGTATGGAAAAGTGTAGTAATCATATCTCATGCAATCCCATAATGCATACATTCCCCCCCTCTAATTGGAAAATGGGTTCCATAACCATAAAGCATATGAAAGGGGTGGTGTTGATGGCAAAGCAAGGGAGTGAACAATACAATAGTAAATGAAGCAGAGTACACTTATCAATGATAGGACGGTGAAAATTATGGTTATATTGAGAGCAAAGTGTGTAAAGATAGTTATGAATAAGAGATATGATGCTTTGGATTGATGATAGTTTATACAAAACGAAAAAGGACAACAATATGCTAAAAAGATGCTTTGCTGACGGTATTCTAGCTGAAAATGATGTGATTAATCATAAAACAATTTCTCATGCATAAAGGTTCAAAACAGGGAAAAAGTTAAGGAAATAACTTTTCCGATAAAAAGAAAATAAGAAAAGGGTATTATAATAATAATTGACGATAAGATATAACTTTAATACCATAAGCAGAGCCGCTGCTGCCAGCAGGCGTCCATAGCCCCGGCAGGGTTGCTTTTTAACCCATATGAGCCAGGATCCTCAATTTATAAATGGAGAGTTACAGTGCTGTTCTACAGAAGAGATCAGTGTGCTGGCGTGGTAACCAGATAACCACACTGCCATTCACTAGGATGTAGCAAAAGTGATCAGATCGGCTCGTGATGAGACCTCCTGTTCCATGGATAATTTGGCTATCCAATGGATCATAACCCTGGTGTGGTGGCCATAATGGGAATGTCACTTTGTTACAGCCTTATGAACATGGTAGGCTGGCTCGTAATGAGACCCCCTATCCTCCATCTGTGAACAAAATTTTGTTGTTATTACATATTTTTATGATAAAATGAGGGAGGCTCAGTACTCCTTAAGAGCAGGGATGGCAGAAGAAGTTGAAGATGTCAATAGAAAAAAATATACCCATAATCTCATTTATTACAGACAGAGAAGATTATAACCAGGGATGATGGAACCAGCATGGTATTAAGATGGTCAATCAATATCATGTTCAACAGAAAACAATGCAGTAAAGTGATATATAAATAATTGTGTCCCTTCTGAAAAGAATCTATCATCAAGGAGCTGTCCTGTTAAAGATCATAACGTGAATGATATTAACTTGCTTCAATAGAATCCATAATTCTTGTCCTCATAAAAGTAGTGTACTTCATGCCATGAAAGAGAATCAGGAAAATGTGGTTGAGATGAACTATGAATAATCCCACAAGAGAAAGGAAGGGTTGCTCTCAAAAATACTCTCAAAGTGTTGTTTTTTTTTTTTTTTTGAAGGAACAACAAAAACACTCAAAAAGAAAGTGGTGTTCTGTGTAGGGAACAACAAAGAAAATGCATAAAAAAAAAGCAAAAATACACACAAAAACGCGAAACTACTGTTCCTTTTGAAAAAGGAACAGCAAAAACACGCACTGATGTTCCTTTTGAAAAAAAGGAACAACAAAACTCAAACTGCTGTTCCTTTTGAAAAAGGAATAGCAAAAACACGCACTGCTGTTCCTTTTGAAAAAAAGGAACAACAAAAACTCAAACTGCTGTTCCTTTTGAAAAAGGAACAACAAAAACACGCACTGCTGTTCCTTTTGAAAAAAAGGAACAGCAAAAACTCAAACTGTTGTTCCTTTTGAAAAAGGAACAACAAAAACACGAACTGGTGTTCATTTTGAAAAAGGAACAACAAAAACTCAAACTGCTGTTCCTTTTGAAAAAGGAACAGCAAAAACACGCAGTGCTGTTCCTTTTGAAAAAAGGAATAGCCAAAACTCAAACTGCTGTTCCTTTTGAAAAAGGAACAACAAAAACACGAACTGATGTTCCTTTTGAAAAAGGAACAGCAAAAACTCAAACTGCTGTTCCTTTTGAAAAAGGAACAGAAAAACACGCACTGCTGTTCCTTTTGAAAAAAGGAACAGCAAAAACTCAAACTGCTGTTCCTTTTGAAAAAGGAACAACAAAAACACGAACTGCTGTTCCTTTTGAAAAATGAACAGCAAAAACTCAAACTGCTGTTCCTTTTGAAAAAGGAACAGCAAAAACAAACACTGCTGTTCCTTTTGAAAAAAGGAACAGCAAAAACTCAAACTGTTGTTCCTTTTGAAAAAGGAACAACAAAAACACGAACTGCTGTTCCTTTTGAAAAAGGAACAGCAAAAACTCAAACTGCTGTTCCTTTTGAAAAAGGAACAGCAAAAACACACACTGCTGTTCCTTTTGAAAAAAGGAGCAGCAAAAACTCAAACTGCTGTTCTTTTTGAAAAAGGAACAACAAAAACACGAACTGCTGTTCCTTTTGAAAAATGAACAACAAAAACTCAAATTGCTGTTCCTTTTGAAAAAGGAACAGCAAAAACACACCAAATGCTGTTCCTTTTGAAAAAGGAACAGCAAAAACACACCCAACGTGAAAGTGCAAAAGTGTTGTTCCATTTCGAAAAGGAACAACAGCTGTTCCATTTCGAAAAGGAACAGCAAAATGAACTGTGAAAAAAGAACAACAAAATGAATGGCTGAACCAAAAAGTGCTATCCCTTTAGAAAATAAATAGCAAAACGAAAATGATGTCCCTTTGAAAAAGGAACAACAGGAACGAAAAAAATGCACACAAATGCTGTTCCTTTAGAAAAGGAACAACAAAATACACAACCATAAAATGCAAACACGCAATGAATGAATTAGCTGTTCACTGCATTGATGCTTTTGAATGAAGCAACACCTGAAACACAAAATATAAAAGAAATTAGAAAAGAAACAACATTTTATTTAAAAAACAATATGTAAATTAAGTTACAACAGCTATGATATTATGTAAAAAAAATGATCTTTTTGAAAAATGTTTTGGCAGCAGTGATAAGACATGAATCTTGAAATTGAAATCAATTCTTCATTTGTTCTATTATGAATCCGTTGGGTAATTATTTGGATAAAATTCCTTTGTTTTATAAAAACTTCTTTGAAAAATCACTCGTTCATAAATTGACCTTCTTTATTTTCCCAAGATCTACAAAAAAACGAGTATCTACCTGCAATAAAACATTAAATCATGGATAAAGAGAGGTGATTGGGCTCCCCTAATCCAAGAATTATGCAAAAAGCAACAAGTAGTTATTCTGTATAACAAATCCATAGAGAAAATAACAAAGTAAAATTTATTTGTTACCGGCGGGAGAGCAGTGGCCAATCATGCTAGCCCGCAGTGTTTTAATCACAACTTCTTTGTTTTTCGTCAAAATCGAGTGATTCCAAAGCCAAATGAGAGCTAAATCAAAGGTTTATCTCCATGAGAAACAGGTTTTAGAAATTCAATGATATGATATGTCAATTTCAGTTAGAACAACCTGCGTAATAGAGTCATTGTCGATTACCCGACTTAGACCAACAGTTGATATTTCAAGCATAACTTTTTCGTTTGATGTCGGATTCGAATGATTCAAATTGGAAATGAAATTAGATTCATTTATTTATTTCCAATAGAAACAGGTTTTTAAGACAAGAAGAATTGATGGGTCAAATACTGTAAGGAACAACTGGAAAGACATAGTTTTAAGGGTGCTGATTTACGATAGACAGTCAGTATTTTGATCATAACTTCCCCATACGATATCGAAAATGAGTGATTCCAATTTCATTGTAAACTAGATTCATAGGGGAATCTACCATAGAAACAGGTTTTAAAAATTCATTCATTTAGGCCTCCAAAAACTGACTGTCCCAACTCTGTTCCTGAGCTGCCCGCTAGACATCCGGTCAATGTTTTGGCTCTAACTTTTTCGTTTCAAATCCAAATTGAGTGATTCAAATTGGGTTAGAAAGTATACATCAAGGGATACTTAGGGTAGAAATAGGTTTTAAAAATATGGTCATTTAGGCCTCCAAAAACTGACTGTCCCAACTCTGTTCCTGAGCTGCCCACTAGACACCCTGTCAATGTTTTGGTTCTAACTTTTTCGTTTCAAATCCAAATAGAGTGATTCAAATTGGGTTAGAAAGTAGATATCAAGGGCTACTTGGGGTAGAAATAGGTTTTAGAAATATTTAATTTTGTTCCCTCAAAACATGACTGTCCCGACTGTTTTTCCAGAAAGTTCATCAAGCCCGCAAGCCAAAAAAATGAAATTCAAGCATTTTTTCAAATTGGTGATAAAAATGAAAATGAGTGTTTGTAGACTTATTATTTCCATTTTAAATCATCTACATACACAAATTATTAAAAAAAATTATCACCGATGTTGATTTCGATAGCATGATGCAACAAAAACAACTAGTTTTACAAAAGAACAAAATGCACTTATTTATGTCCTTATTTTATTTTATTTTTTCACTAACCCACTTTGATTGAAGGATGAATATGATTACGTGTATGAGTACTTCCAGTGAAGCCATTTTCGAAATACGGCTTCACGTATGCACATACCCAAATTTGAAAAATGCATGTTAATGGATATTAGGGTATGAGAAGCCAACTTCCCTTCAAAAAATGGTATCAAAAATTGTTGAAGCATGGAGTGATGTTGCAAACAAATGATGGAGTGAAACCAATCTTCAATATATCCTTTACTTTTTTGATTTCGCATAGCCATCATATCATGAAGTTCTTGAGCTTTTAAAATGGCTTGTTGATGCATAGTAAAAGAAACCTCATTTTCTTCCATAGCTTCTACAATTTTTGCATTTGAAACATTCTGAATCTCATTGTAGGTTTTCTCTAATAACACATGTGAGATAGAATGGGTGGGAAGGGTGGGTAAATTTGCCAGTTCAACATTGTAAGTATGTTGTACTGGTTTATTATGGTGAGGGTGCGGAATTAGTTGAGCAGGAAAATGTGTAAGGAATGGAGCATTGTGATGATGTGGTTGGTTGGGTTGAGTGAATGAATTTGGTATGCAAGCAGGATGTTGTGAAAGATCTGGTGGAGAATATGGAGAATGTGCTTGTGCTACAAGATGAGGGAGAGTAGTCATGCCATCATAAGATGAACCATGCCCAACTTGTAAACAAGATAGGTGGTTATATTGAAATTGACATGGCTGCCCTAACACATTAGCATTCCATAATGGATTATGCAAGTATGACAATGGAGAAAAAATGTTTTGAACCATACCTGTAGGCCTTGTTGCAGCTTTCTTACCTCTTTGATATGCTACTTCCATCCTAGATAAGGAAGAGTGAGTATCTATGAGATGCTCCTTTCGGTCTTGAGGGTAAAACACTTCATCCAATTCTTGATTTTTATGAACCTGCAAAACATCCATTTTTTCATTTAGAGAGCTAATAAAATCAACTTTAAAATTTTCAAATAAAACATTGATTTCAGCTCTTATGTCTCCTATTCTTGTAGCAGATTTGGAAAAGAAAGAACAAACATGTCTAGAATTCTTACCAGCCTTGGAGATTCCTCTTGAATACCTTATGCACAATTCACAAACATCATCATATAACAACTGAAAAACATCACCTTTTCCTATCAGATTTAAAAGTTCTAAAAATTCATCTTTGATTCCTTTAAGAAGGAGTGTTTTTAAGATCTCTTTTTCCAAATGCTTATATTTTGATTTTTGAAGGTTGTAATGAAATCGATCTACATAGTCCTCCAAACTTTCATCTTTCCCTTGTATCATATCGAAAATATCTTCATTGGCTTTGCAATAGTCTTGGTACTTCTTCAAGAATATGTTCTTCATGTCCTCCCATGATTGGATGCAATTCCCACCTAGGCTCATGAACTATCGGAGAACTGCTCCTTTTAGAGTAAGAGGAAACACTTTCAATCTTTGATCATTAGTACAATAATCATATCCTCTACAAAGTATTTCGAACTCAAATAAAAATGTATATGGATCTTCATTTGCTAAACCATGAAAATTTGTTAAAGATAGGGGAATTATGTGCATTTGTGTCACTCCTAGATCTTTGATAGGAAATTCAAAAGTAGAAACGTGAGCCATTTCTTACCATAATATAAGATGTTCTTCATGTGTTTCTTCAAGGCTCCTTCTTCAAATGTTCCTGTCAATCGGTTAGTGAAATGGGTGGTGCTTACATCACCACTTGCGTGAGATCATGTGATTCATTTTTTAAAAATTTCTATCTTTTTCCTAATTATTCACACAAAAATTCAAACATCTATTTCTACTCTAGGTTCTTTAACAGTCCTGCTGGAAAGCGGACGGGGGAGCAGGGCTTTTACATGCTCCGTACGTAGGTTCTTACCTTCCGTTTTTAAGATCCAACTCTTCCCTAGAAGGCACTCATCAGATTCACACTACTCTTTAGAAATGGCTACACTCTCCCCGGCAACGGCGCCAAAATGTGGAGCGATAAAAAGGTGCCTTTCGAACTCCTAATTACCTTCACATTAATTATCAACCCAGGGACGACTTTTTATTTCAAGAGTGTACTCAGTCTGAGGCAGCTAGTTACTTAAGAGTAATGTTTTGCAGTATAGTGCTTAAAACCCAAAAGTAAATGAATGCTTGAAACAAAATCTAATTGGAACAGCAAGAAACTGAAATGTTCTAAACTAAATCATTCATTCAAACAACCATCAATCGAGGATATAGTAGCAATAACTCATTCCTCTAGAAATTGATGGAATAGAGTATGGACCATGGATCTGGGAGTGTGGTAGCATCTGCTGAGGCTCACGACAGCCTTGGACCTTCTCTCACACCAAAACAACAAATGGAAGTAAATGGAACAACAGAAAGTAAATGGAACAACAATCCAATAATGCAAGTAAATGCAAGTAAAAGGAATGGCAAAAAGCAGAATGAAACGAAATGGACAACAGTAAATGAAACAGCAATTAAAAGAACTAAATCTCGCGAGTTAGAACTGAACTCTCATTCCGCAATCAAATAACAATCGGCAAAAGCAATTCCAATGATCTTTACTTTACGAGAAGATATTTACAAATGAATTATGGAACAACATTTATCATATATACACAACACACTAATATAGCAATCTGAGAATATTGGATGATATAACTATGTTTCTAAACAGAATGACGCTACTCTCAAATCCCACAAATGTTCATACCAGCACTCTGTTACAGAAATGGCTGAATAAAGATACAATTCGACCCCGTGTGAATTCAATTATATAGTGCAGAGTTCTTACATGGAGAAATCATTCATTCATTGATCATAACAGAACATAGCGTATCATATAAAGAATGTATCAGATTGCTACGTAATAAAGATAAACAATCACACACAAATCACCGTATAATGATACAAAGGCAAGTGTCCTTCGGAACCGGGCCCTTAGCTGCCGATGGTACACCGCCTTAGATTACTCCAGACGCAGAGACGGAAAGAACACCAAGTCTTTTTATATTAATCGCATCCACTAAAGTACAAAAAAATCAGGTCTCAGTGAGATTCAATGATTAAAGTTTGTTATGGAACCGTAAAATTACAAGAACAGTCCCCCTCCTCTGATCTTTGGTTTCATTTAAATAGAGAAAGATCAGAGCATAGATAATTACAACATGATTTCTTTTACAAATTTAGATTGATTCTAACCAGATGATCAACAAGAAAATATATTTCCCTTCATCTCTTCAACAAAAGCAAGACGAATTTGGGTTTGCAGCTGAGATTTGGAGGACGGCCGCAACTGCAAATCTGAGAAAATCGTGCTCAAAGAACCCTGCGTTTCTCCCTGTACAAGCCGAATTTGGGCAAACCGTTTTTTAGTAAAGTTAATTGGGCCCGTTCTGGATAAAACCCATGTTCCAGATTTCTCAAATTCGTCTTCATTTGCTCAAAATATCAACCGCAAAACTGTCACTCCTTAAACCAGCGAATTTCTGAGTTGGCAGATTTAAAAATCAAATCTTCAATCTGGAAGTTACTTTGGAGGATAAAAATGGTGAATAATGTTATAACCAACTTATTAGAACTATCATTGATAAAATAATGCATAATCATCAATTTATTAGAAATAAAGGAGAATAAATAATATAAGAGCATAAATCATCATAAAATGAATTTATATAATAAATTATAATAAATGACATGATGAAGAATGGTAGAAATGGGTGGAATAAACGTTCACAAGTGACAATAATAATGGCATATTAACGACCCAACAGTTGTTTAAGAGTCTGTATGTCATGGTGAGGACAGGTAGGATCCCTTCAATCGGTTCCCTCACCCAAGCCATTGAGAAGATCCAAGTCTGGCTAGAGGTTGACATGTATATGGAGAAGTTAATGCGAGAGGCCACCAATGATGACTTGTAGCTGAGTGTAGAAAACATGCAAAAGTATTTTGGTGGTCCAACCATGCTTAGGACAATGCTACACATGCTTCAAGATGAGTTGGAAAAAGGCTCCAAGACCATATACCTAGATGCCATGGAGGCGAGAGTCCATTTCCATAAAGACATCACCAAATAGTATGGGGACACCATAACACAGTACCAAGCTTGGTATCAGTTCACCACTAAAGATCATCATGAGGGTGTTGCCGAGTTGGTCTTTCCCCAAGCTTCTGACTCATAGTTTTGTCTTATTAGGTTGACTCAAACCTATTTTGTCCCACATGGGTATATGTGGAAAATGTATATTACTTGTGAATATATTGTAAGTGAAATTACAAGTGTCATTAGTGGAATGTGTACAGTCACTATGTAATGTAAAGAGTTATTTATAAAGGATTTGAAGAGTCATGAGGGTAGTCAAAGAGTCAAAGGGGAATGTCAACTATCACCCCACCCTTTATTATAAATAGAACCTCATAACTCATAAAATAGGATTTTTGGGAGCCAAGCTTTTGGCTAGGATTAGGCTTAGAGAGGCTTGGGAGTATTGTGATGAGCCTTGGCTTCTCCATAATGTAGAGTGAGTACACTTCTTTGGAGGAGCAGGCGGTGTTGACTGTAATGTTCCACTATTGGGGCTAGTGGCTGTCAATGGTGTATGTATGGATGGAACTTTCACTTAATAATAATATAACTGAGCCAACACGTTTTCATGCATATGTTGATATTGTAGTTCAACTATTCTAGTTACTTTAGCAATGTATGTTGTTTAACTTACACATTTGATTATGAACTATTTTGTATGAAATTGTATGAACCTTGTTGAAGGTGTGTTATTGGATTAAACCATCACTTTGATTTGTGGACTATTCCGCTTCCATCTCATGATGTTATTCTTCTTGTGTGCTCCTTTCAAGCTGCGTACTATTACAAGATTCTAAGAGACACACTTCCTTTCTCCACTATGTGTTAGAACCCCCATGCATCTCACTTGACTTGTTGCAAGGTCAGACACTTACTTCCAACCAAATTCATTATACTTACCTCTGTGTGTTACCGCGGTCAAGGCGCTATATTACCACCCACTGCTAGGACTCCCACTCCAAACGGTTTGAGTTCTAGTTGGGACTTCTTACCGGGGAGATCCCCTTGAATGTTGGCGGGTCCAACACCATCAACAATAGGTTTGGGTACAAAGTTGACTTGCAACAAAACTTATCATCCATGGACATATGGATAGACAGAGAGGGTCAACAGGATCTTGGAGGACATTTTGACGATGTATGTGATGCATCAACAACAAAAGTGGGAAGAGCATCTTCCACTAGTTGAGTTTGCATACAAAATTGGATATCATGAGTCACTGAGGATGAGTTTGTTTAAGGCACTCTATGGGTGGAGTTGTAATACTCCCATCAGTTGGAGTGATCCAGTGAACAAGGTATTGATAGGACCATAAATTTTGGAAGAGATGGAACATGAAATGTAGGTAATCAAGAAGAATCTAAAGGCAGCACAAGACATGTAGAAAATTTATACAAATAAGAATAGGTTATTTAAGGAGTTTCAAGTTGGGGAACATGTACTTGCGCATCAAGCCTTCTTTGAGGATTGGGTCATGTGCAAAGTTGGCACCTTAGTATTGTGAGCCTTTCGAGATCCTTGAGAGGATTGGACCAGTGGTCTATCGACTTGCATTGCCTCTAACAGTGAAAGTCCATGATGTTTTCCATGTTTCATTACTTAAAAGATATGGGAAAGATGTTGATCATGTTATTAATTGGTCTATATTGCAGGTGGTACGAAAAGGAGAAGTCTAGCCGAACCTTAGTGCATTTTGCAGAGAAATATGCTCATGCTTCGGAACTGAGCAATCAAGAAGGTTAAAATGTAGTAGAAGCACTTTGGGCACGATGAAGCTACATGGGAGATGGATGATCAGATGAGGGCTGTGCATCCTTCCTTGTTTTCTGGTTGAGGAAAATAAGCTTTTGTATATGCACATATTTGTATATAGTTGTCATTGTAAATACCACAACGAGATGTGTTATAAATCTCTAATAAGCAGCATGGGTGTCATGTTATTATGTTTTTCATGTGGGTTTGATTTTCAGCAGGTTATTCATTGTAAATACTACAATGAGCTAAGGTTATAAAGATACATAGGCAGTATGTTTTACTTTTTCACTGGTCTTGCTGGTTGTAGGTGTCATTGAACACTGAGGATGGTGTTCCCCTAAGGGGGAGGGGTCTGTAACAACCCCAGGTTAAAAATCCAGGTAATAAAGTTGATATAGACAAAACAATAACCCAGGTCATGGGACACATATTCCAAGTTTAATGTTGGGCAAAAAGATAGTGGTGGGGATCACTTGTGATTAATTAATGGCTCTGGAAATTGGAAAAGGAAATGGCAAAGGCTTTGGAAAGGCATGGAGCATTTATTGGCATTTTATTTATGAAAATAATGGAAAATAGGAGAAAAGGAATACAAAAGGTTACAGGTTGCATGCGAGGAGGAAAATGAAGGAAAATAATGGAAAATGAAGAAAATAGAGGCCTCAATGATAAAAAGGCTTATGAGGATCAATTCACAACCTTTTGTCAGTTGTAGCTTTGAGATCTCTCTTCTATTCTCTCTCTCTCTCTCTCTCTCTCATATTCTTGGATACTTCAATTTTTCTTGGAGCCCTCTTGGAGGAGTGTGGCATACTTGGGATTTGGAGCAAGGAGGCAAAGGAAAATCAAGAAAGCACAAGAGGACAACGGGATAAACAACTACAATAGGTTTTGTTTGTAGGTACCGAATTGCATGCATGACTTACTTGCTAGTTTTGGCATGCATGAAACATGCATGTGGTTTATTGATTATGATCTATGATTAGCATGACATATTTCCTGGATTAACAGTGGTTTTGTCTAGCCTTTCAATTTCATGGATAACCATGATGTTGTGGGTTAGATCTAACATCCTAGAGTATCATACTCTTCCTCCATTTGAGGATAATGCAAACTCATCCTCCAAGCTGGAAGACTAGTCATCAATAATTTTCGAAGTTGTGGTATCCTTCCCCTTCTTGTCCTTCTTCCTCTTTAGACACTGGCTAACATAGTGACCAAACTCACCACAATTGAAGCACTTGACCTTTAGTAGGTCCTTCTTCTTCTTCTTCTCTCCTTTAGAGTATTGTCCTTGACTGGGACCTTTCTTCACTTTACCCTTCCCTCCAAGAGAAACGTTTTCTTCCTCTTCCTCTACCTTTGGCCCCCTTCCACTGCTGCTGGTAGTACTATAAGAACCCTTGGTTGATTTTCCATTTAGAAAAAACATGTAAGACCAAGGTCATGGGACACATATTCCAAGCTGAATGGTGGGAATATATTATAGTGGGGATCACTTTTATTTTATTTATGGACAAGGAAATTGGAAAAGACATTGTCAAAGAGGCAATAATTGGAATTTAATTAAGAAAATAAAGGAAAATAGGAGAAAAGGAATGTGAAGAGGCACAAATTTGCATGCAAGGGAAATTAGAGGAAAAATGAAGGAAAATGAAGAAAATAGAGGCCTTAATGATAAAAAAGGCTTCAAAGAACCAATTTCTAGCCTTTTTTCATTTAGCTTTGTTCTCTCATACTCTTGCACACTTAGAGAATACTTGGAACATGCTTGGAGCACTCTAGTATTCACTTGGATTGGAGAAAGAAGGCGAAGGAAAGAAAGAAAGTGCAAGGGAACAATTGGATCAAGAACTATAGCTGGATTGCTTTGTAGGAAACAAGTTTCATGTGTGATTTCCTTGTTTATTCCTGGATGCATGGTATATGCATGTGATTTTTTGGTTATGTGTTGTCATTGGCATGAAAATTTGCTTGGATTGATAGTGGTTTTAGCCTTTCCTTTCCATTTTATGGATAACCACGGTGTTGTGGGTTTTCCAGTTGTTGTTTTTCTAATTAGTGTTCATGTTCCTTATGATTGTGGCTTGGATCAAATGCTCTAGAAGCCATGGAACAACTTGGGTTGAGTTACTAGCCTCGGAGCCTAGGTTGGGACAAATGCTTTGGAAGCCCTTGGTGGGTTGAGTTACTAGTCCCTGGAGTTGGGTTGGACAAACACACTAGAGCCCTAGAAGGTTGTGGGTTGAGTTATTAATTCTTGGAGTCCTGGAAAACTTGGGTAGAGATCGATATGGTTGGTGTTAGTGATGTTTAGATCATAGCGGTGGAATCACTATGGTTGAGGGTTGAGGTGTTTTGACTTTTGGAAGCATTGGTTGGTTTTGTCTTGGTTTATTCCATGAAATCCTACATTCAAACTTGGAATATGGAGCGGGGATGATTGACTGAAAGAGAGATTTTGTTCAACCCAATTTATGGTTGGCTAGTATGTGGAATTCCTTGACTTAGTTTGTATTTTCATATATTAATAAGAGTTAATTTTCCTACTATGAATTATGAATACTTGTACTGGTTATGTTGGTGATTTTGTGGTTGATTTACCATGGTCCCCTATGTTGGTTATTTGCTAGTTACATGATATATGTTATATATGGCTCTTGTAATGATTTATTTAGTTATCTAATGGTTATGGAATATATGGACTAATAAATGTTATTGCGACTATGTGGAGAGGACATAGAGCCTTCCTGGTGATCATTAGATGAATCTTAGACTCTTATGATTAGATGTGCATTCATAACTTGTAGTTTACATGTTTTCCATGTGTTTTATGAAATGTCTACTGTGTTTTAGGCAATCTAGGTCAAGTTCCACCTTCAATTTTGAATGATTAGCATTGTCGATATGAGAAATATGATTCTAAAAAGTTACAGGAAGTTTTGGGAAGTGCTCTGGAGACTAGCCTAGAAAAGTGGCTTAGATCCCTAGACTGCAGACACATAACTGGAGATCTAGGGTCACAACCACATGGAGTAAGGCTTGTGAGTGCAGTTGGAGGCTCACAACAACATGCAAATCGTGTCAAGGGTGCAGTTATAGGTCTAGGTCGATGAAACAAGGTTCTAGCTCAGGGATTGACCACTTGGGGTCTTTCTTCAGCTCCTAGGTGATCTGTAGTCCTTGTAGGATGTTAGTTTGTAGGCCCCACTTCTTAACTAGAACTGAGAGGTCAGGTCATGTCATAGTGACACTCATCTCATATTTACCTTGGTGAGCTTGTGAATTTGGGTTAATGTGGGAGGGGTGGTTACAGGGTGGTATCAAAGTTGGTTTATGTTTTCTTTGGGCGATATATGATACCACAGGGTGGTATCTGAGGGATTTCCATTCTCTTTAGGTGATATCTGATGCCACAGGGTGGTACCAAAGCTTCTAGGTTCAAACACTTGGACTAGATGGGCTAAATGTATATGGTTATGCATGCATAGTAGGTCATCAATGCATCATGGTGGTCATTATGCAATTTGTGTCATCATGATGATATTGGTAAGTTATGATGCTGATATGTTGGCTGAGATGGAGTAGGAGATGTAGATGATCAAAGAAAGGTTGCAACATTTGACCTCGAGGTAAGAGTAGATTGCCATACAAGTTTGTGTGTTTGGCATACATGTATGATGGTTAATGGTTGTTATTTGCATTATAGTTATATACATGATTGTCATTATATTGCTGTTGTAGTTACATGCATGATGGATGCCAGTTGATTAGTGTGGTCACATGCACATGTGTCAGATAGTCATGCATGGTAGTTAATTTATTGTTATATGCATTGCGGTCATACACATGATGATTATGGTTATTTCATTTAAGATCTTGATGTTATATGTATTGTACTAATCTGAATTGGCCAGTACAGATGGTCATGGTTATGGTATTTAGGCACAAGTCGATATATTTGTGATATTGTGTCATAGTAATATGGACTGACTTGTGCATATGTGATAGCCTCCCCTGATATACATTTAGGTATGAGTTTGATTACGTTGTCTATTTGGTTTATCTAACATGTTGTGTTTGTAGGAAATAGAAGACCAGGGATGAAGAATAGAGTAGTGGACTACAATTCACATGACTTCCCTTACAGGTCTGATGTGAAATCTACGGAATGTAAAAAGTGGCATGACTATGTGGTGTGTTTTCAGGTAAAAAATGTATGAGAATTGAAAATCAAGTTTTGGTAGGTGTGGTTAAACTTGGTAGAGCTTTGGAGATCCCATTTACATAGATGGACATTAGAGATCGGGCCATTATAGTAGCTTCCTCCTTCTACCTTAGTCTGGACCATGGATAGTAAGGCATTATGTTTACATGTTGTTTGAATGTTTGATTAATTGCATGATATGAGTATGTGTCTATAAGATTGCATGGAGGGGAAACATGGAAGGAGATCTGTCTTCTCGAAACCCTGAGGACAAAAATTGAGAGGAGAACTGCGGACCTGAAAATTTATTTCCAGGTCGCATTCTCTTCTCTCTCAATAATTTCTCATTCCTATTCTTTCTATTTGTCCTGATGATGGACCCCCTTTGGGGTTTGAAATGTTGGCAAAATGAACTAAGAACTGTGGTTAATCCGGATCATGAATCAAAAAACGCCCACAGAAGTCTAAAATCTAACATTACTTCCCTGTACGGAGGGGAAACATGGAAGGAGATCTGTCTTCTCGAAACCCTGAGGACAAAAATTGAGAGGAGAACTGCGGACCTGAAAATTTATTTCCAGGTCGCATTCTCTTCTCTCTCAATAATTTCTCATTCCTATTCTTTCTATTTGTCCTGATGATGGACCCCCTTTGGGGTTTGAAACGTTGGCAAAATGAACTAAGAACTGTGGTTAATCCGGATCATGAATCAAAAAACGCCCACAGAAGTCTAAAATCTAACATTACTTCCCTGTATGGAGGAGAAACATGGAAGGAGATCTGTCTTCTCGAAACCCTGAGGACAAAAATTGAGAGGAGAACTGCGGACCTGAAAATTTATTTCCAGGTCGCATTCTCTTCTCTCTCAATAATTTCTCATTCCTATTCTTTCTATTTGTCCTGATGATGGACCCCCTTTGGGGTTTGAAACGTTGGAAAAATGAACTAAGAACTGTGGTTAATCCGGATCATGAATCAAAAAACGCCCACAGAAGTCTAAAATCTAACATTACTTCCCTGTATGGAGGGGAAACATGGAAGGAGATTTGTCTTCTCGAAACCCTGAGGACAAAAATTGAGAGGAGAACTGCGGACCTGAAAATTTATTTCCAGGTCGCATTCTCTTCTCTCTCAATAATTTCTCATTCCTATTCTTTCTATTTGTCCTGATGATGGACCCCCTTTGGGGTTTGAAACGTTGGCAAAATGAACTAAGAACTGTGGTTAATCCGGATCATGAATCAAAAAACGCCCACAGAAGTCTAAAATCTAACATTACTTCCCTGTACGGAGGGGAAACATGGAAGGAGATCTGTCTTCTCGAAACCCTGAGGACAAAAATTGAGAGGAGAACTGCGGACCTGAAAATTTATTTCCAGGTCGCATTCTCTTCTCTCTCAATAATTTCTCATTCCTATTCTTTCTATTTGTCCTGATGATGGACCCCCTTTGGGGTTTGAAACGTTGGAAAAATGAACTAAGAACTGTGGTTAATCCGGATCATGAATCAAAAAACGCCCACAGAAGTCTAAAATCTAACAGGAATGATCTTGTTTCAAGACAGTTGTACTAACACAATATGTGTTGAGACAACTGATATGAAGTTGAGTGCAAGTGGGTGCTAGTTATAGTATTATGACTAACGACTGTTAGTTGATTATGACATGGCTATTAGTCTCGGTAAAGGCTAATTTCAAATTAATAGACGTGATGTATTGATCTTAGGAACATGTAACTAACATGTGTGAATAGTTGCAGAGCAACATGCTTGGTATTAGCATGACAAGGTAACGATTCATTTGTTTATAGAACTAACAACTGGGTGTTGTGATAGCACCTAATAAGATTCAATTGTAGTAAGGAAAAAGGTAAAAGAAAGGAATTGGGTGAGAATTCCTTTGGCTATGTTTGGGAACCACAATTCCAAATGAATTAGTGATTTGCATGAATATTAGAAGTCTTCGTAACCTTGATTTTGTTTGACATTATGTGGATATGTGCTATATTCACAAACATGTATTTGACAGGTAACTGGTTTCTAGTTATAGTTGGATTCGTCAAGAGAATTGGAATCCCTTGAGAAATGATATGTGTACGTGTTCAATTACAAGGCAACATGATTGCCGCAACAATGTAAGGAAACTGGTATATTGTATATTTATTTATGCACTGACAATTATGTGTTTATGGTAGTATGATGTTGCATGGAAAAACAAACTACCATGAAATCTTGAAGAAGGCTCAAGTTGAGATTTCCCTTGGAAGCATTGGGAACCCATGGGGTTGAGTCATGATATTTGTTTCTAGTTTTTTACTTTCGGTATTTTGTGATTTGTTTGCATTTGACTTGCAGTTTTGATTGTGTCTAATGCATGGCCTACCACTTTGTTTGTGGTGTCGTATTGCTATTGGTTTTTCATGGTTTTATTCTTCTTTGTTTTTTGTTCTTGCCTGTTATGTTTTGAGGGTCTTGGGAATTGTTTGGGGAAAGAGGAAAGTTAATGGATCTCAAGGGGAGGTGAATGAAACCCAATAGGTAATGCAAGACCCAGATGAAGCTCGATGTATGAATAAAGGGAAGTTGAAGGCAAAAAATGACAACCAGTTGGATTGGTTGGGTCTATTGGGATAAATGGACAGTGGCAGGACAATCATGAGAAAGGTAACATGAAATGTAAATCAAATGGATTTGAGGTGTCAGATGCCTTGGCTATGTTGGGAATTGTTGTTCTCAATGTTGTGCATGTTGTACATGGATAAATGGAGTTCTCTTAACCTTGACCTTATGATATCCGGTAATTATGTTGTGATCATGCTGATGTCTATATATGTATGTATGTATGTCGTTGTCTGACAGGGTTGTCAGGGATCATGATTGTTTTATGCTAATGTTTATATGTAAATTTATGTATGTATGTATGTCATTTTCTGATAGGGTTGTCAGGGATCATTCTTGTGGAGGAATGAATGCTTATGCAAGTGAATGGCTTGAAGAGGTTCCTGGTTTTATGATGAATCAAGTGGGAAGAGTAGCCATGACATATATACGAGGTTAGTATCATGTGAATAATATTCGATATTACATACTTATAAGTATGCTGTGTTTACACTATGGAAAGTAATGCTGAGGGATACATCAATGAAATGAAAGCAGTGTGATTTGCGACATGCTGGGACAATCATGGATAGTCGAAAGAGTCATAGACCCATAATTTGGATTGTGGATGCAAGCAGTGAGGCATGGGAAAGACACTAGAAGAAAAGTTGCTTGGTAGAGACAATTTGGTCTCTGGATGTGCAATACTTCTGTTGTGTACATGTTGTACATGTGGTGTTGTGTACATGTTGTACATGCGGTGTTGCGTACATGTGATGTTGCGTACATGTTGTACATGTGGTGTTGTGTGCATGTTGTACATGTGGTGTTGTGCACATGTTGTACATATGGTGTTGTGTACATGTTGTACATGTGGTGTTGTGTACATGTCGTACATGTTGTGTTGTGTACACATGCTACTGCGTTATATGTATTGTGTAGTTGTTGTATTGTGACATGTGTATTCATTGTGTTGTACTTTGTGTATGTATATGTATTGCGTTGTACACTAGGTGTAGGTGTATGTATTGTGTGGTGTTGTACACCGTGTGTGGGTGTATGTGTTGTGATGTACACTGTCTATATGTGTACGCGATTGAAGAGATTCAGTGTGTGTACGGAAAGGATAAAGAAAAAATGCAGAAGCAAATAATTATTCGAAGGATAAGTATCAATATTTTATTTCAGTTTTTATTGTGCATGTGCTCTATGATTCTAATTTATGATGTTTGCGTTTGAGCTAACCAGATGTGATATGTTTATACATGATGATTTGATCACTGAGTTATTTTGACTTGTTGTGACAAGAAGTAAAGAGAATTGCAGTTGTAACTTATTGATGAGCTACCAATGAGGTGTGATTTGAATTTATTTCAATTCCTTTTGAATCTAATGACAACTATGTGTTTGGTACAGGAAGCATGGAGAATTCCCAAGTTTGGGTGGTTGGGACTAGCTGCAAGAATGTTAGTAAAAACAACAAAAGGAATTGGAATATGCAATAATGTGTTGGTAAAACACTTTAGGAGCAGGGCCATTGTGGGACAATGGTACCCAATAATGTCCATTGATTTCCATGAGCATGCTATGATTGACATGATGGTTTTGAGGCAGGGGTATCCCTTGTTTTTTGGACCTTATGATGTGAGGAAACCTTGCCAAGGGATGGATCGCCTGAGGGAATATGTAACAAAGAAGGGGATGCAAATGGAACTTGGAAGGTGTGTGACTGCATGGAAGCAGGTGACCAGATTGCCCAAGGGACTGTGTAGAAGAGAAGGGAAGGTCGAGGAATGAATTTGTTTTGGTCATTAGCATTTCTAGATGGAATCAGAAGCACATTGGGAGTGACCTGGAATAATGAGTCGGTAACTATTCACTGAGAGAAAAAATAGCGCAAGGATCATAATGCTGCACATTGGATGCGGCTTTGACTTTGGCTGTGGATTCTGGACTTCCTAGGAAGGAGGTGAATCTTGGTACTACTTTTTAGGGTGTATGTGTGAGCCTCTAGATTATCTTGTTGACTGATGTAGACAACATGTCCTTTTATTTGCTGGTTAAAGCAAATGTGCATATGTATATGTATATATTATTGTAAATACTGTATCAATTTATGGTTATAAAGCTCCATAGACAATATGATTATTTGTTGGTTGAAGCAAATGTGCATGATTATATGTGGTTGTTATTGTAAATATTGTAATGAGTTGTGTTATAAAGCTCCAATAAACAATATGATTGTCATGTTTTCAATAGTGGTCATCGTTATACTGTGACGAGCTGGGTTATAAATCTTCATAGGCAGTATGTTTTGTTTTCGGTGGTTTGCTCTGGAATCCCTTGGCGGGTTGAGTTACTATTCCTTGGAGCCGGGTTGGATAAACACTTCGGAGCCTTGTAACGCTGTGGGTTGGGTTACTAGTTCTTAGAGCCCCATACAACTTAGGTAGAGATTAATTTGGTTGGTGTCAGTGATGTCTAGACCATAGAGGTGGAATCACTGTGGTTGAGGGTTGAGGTGGTTTGGCATCTAGAAGACTTGGCCGATTTTGTCTTGGTTTATTCCATGAAATCCAACATTCACACTTGGAATATGGTGCGGGGGTGATTGGCTGAAAGATAGATTTGGTTCAACCCAATCTATGGTTGGGTGGTAAGTAGAAGCCCCTGACTTGGTTGGTATTTTCATATATTAATAAGAGATATTTTTCCTATTACGAATTATGAATACTTGTACTGGTTATGTTGGTGATTTTGTGGATGATTTTCCATGGTCCCTATGTTGGTCACTTGTTGGCTATTTGTTGGTTACATGATGTATGTTATATATGGCTCTTGTCATGATTTGTTTAGGTGTCTAATGGTTGATGAATATATGGACTAATAAGTGTTGTTGTAGCTATCTAGAGAGGGCATAGAGCCTTCATGGTGATTCTTAGATGAATACCAGACTCCTATGATCATATATGTATTCATGACCTGTACCTTACATGTTTGCCATGTATTTGACGAAATGTCTAGTGTGTTCTAGGCTGTCTAGGTCATGCTTTGCCTTCAAGTTCGAATGATTAGAATTGTCCTTATGATAAATATGACTCTAGAAAGTTACAGGAATTTTTGGGCAGTGGTATGGAGACTAGCCTAGAAAAGTGGCTCAAATCTCGGGACTGCAAGCATAGAACTGGATATATGGGGTCATAACCGCATGGAGCAAGGCTTGTGAGTGCGGTTGGAGGCTCACAACCGCATGCTTGGAGTGTCAAGGGTGCAATTATAGGTTTAGGTTAGTGAAACAAGGTTCCATCTCATGACCATCTAGGGTGTTTCTTCAACTCCTAGGTGGTCTGTAGTCCTTGTAGGATGTCAATTTTTAAGCCCCACTTCCTTAACTGGAAATGAGATCTCGGGTCATGTCATAGTGACACTTGTCTCATGTTTACTTTAGCAAGCTTGTGAATTAACAATGTAAACTTTGAAACGAGAACTGATGCTATTACTTGTTTCATAGAGATAGCAAAAAAGTGACCCGATTTTGAAAAAGGGGCGATGAAGAATACACATGTTTTTTTTTAGAGCAAAGTTTTTGGCACCTTTTTTTATTTTTATTTATTTTTAATTTTTTTAATTGTTTATTTTTATGTACATTACGTTTTAGAATGTTAATGATTTGCATGTTGATTTAAAAAAGTGGTGATTCTGCATCATGCCCTTTTTTAAAAGACCTATTTTTTGATTTTAAATTTTCTAATGTATGAAATGTAAATATATTTTCTAAATTTAACAATTTTTGACACTTCAATTTTTTTAATGTATTAAGTGTGAATATTTTTTTAAATGTTATAAATTTTTACACTTTTTTTTTTCAAATTTCTTTTGACATAAAAAAATATATATAAAAAAGAAAAAAACACAAAATGTAAAAAAAAAAAAATCTCGTAAACCATAAAAATATCTGGAAAAAAAAAACAAAAAAATTAAAAAGGGGGTCCTGATGATGGACCCCCTTTAGGGTTTGAAACGTTGGCAGAATGAACTGAGAACTGTGGTTAATCCGGATCATGAATCAAAAAACTCCCACAGAAGTCTAAAATCTAACATTACTTCCCTGTACGGAGGGGAAACATGGAAGGAGATCTGTCTTCTCGAAATCCTGAGGACAAAAATTGAGAGGAGAACTGATCTCTCATTCTTATTCTTTCTAATTTGTCCTGATGATGGACCCCCTTTGGGGTTTGAAACGTTGGCAGAATGAACTGAGAACTGTGGTTAATCCGGATCATGAATTAAAAAAAAACATTATAAACAACTAAAAAAATAAATAAATTAAAAAGGTACTAGATTAAAAAAAATAGGAAATTAAAAAAAAGCCAATAAAAATCTAAAAAACTATTAAAATCAAGATTAATAAAAAAACCAAAATATACTCAAATAAAAAAAACAAAAAAAATTAAAATTTAAAAAAATATATATATGAGAAAATTCTTCGGCGTAAATCACATGATATTACATTTGTCGACGCGTTTCTAATCAACCAGTGTGGTTCATCGTCAAGACTAGTTGAAGAATATCTAGGCTGTATGTTAAATAGTTAAAGCAGGACCTCCAACGGCTATATTTGACCAGGCAACAGCTAAATTGACCACCTAACCGCTATTTTTGACTTGGAAACTGCTAGCGGGAGAGGACTAAGAGAAAGGAGAGCAAATTAATTAAAATAAGTTAAAGTTAAAGAATTTAAATAATTATTAAATCCATAGTTAATTATATTAGTATTAAATCAAAGGGGGGTTTTCATTAAAAATACACCAAAGGTATTAACTATTTCAAATTCATTTTAAATATTAATAAAAAATCCTATGGTTAAGATAGTTATAAATAAGTTTAAGTTTAATATAATAAGAATTTATAATTTAATTTAATTTAATTGTTTATTAAAATAAATAAATAAATATATAATCCTAATTGTTATTTTAAAGTTTAAAATAGTAAGAATTTCTATTTTAATTAATTGTTTAAAAAAAAGAAAAAAAAGATGTTATTTGAATATATTATATTATATAAACTATTATGGTAAAAGAGAGACGGTTAAAGGATAACAAGGGGAAACTAACAAACATAAAAACAAACTAAAAAGGGTGGGAGGGGAGGAAGGGGAGAACACGACTAGGAAGCAAGGGTTAGGATCCAGTAGTTATTGATCTTCCAGCCATCCTCTTTATTAAAATTGCTCGGCCTTTTTTCAATTTCAAGGGCTTCCCTACATTTCAAGGGTATTCAAATAGTCCTTTTTTTTAAACAATTAATTAAAATAAAAATTCTTATTATTTTAAACTTTAAAATAACAATTCTAACAATATAAATATTTATTTATTTATTTTAAATAAACAATTAAATAAAATTAAAATATAAATTCTTATTATATTAAACTTTAAAATAACAATGCTAACAATAAGTTTTTTATTTTTATTTATTTATTTTAACAAATTAATAAATAAATAAACAATAAAATAAAATAAAATTATAGATTCTTATTATATTAGACTTAAATTTATTTATAATCATCCTAACAATAAGATTCTTTTATTAATATTTAAAATGAAATTATTAATATTTAAAATGAATTTGAAATAGTTAATACCTTTGATATATTTTTAATGAAAACCTTTTTTTTGATTTAATGCTAATATAACTAACTATGGATTTAATAATTATTTAAATTCTTTAACTTTAAATTATTTTAATTAATTTGCTCTCCTTTCCCTTGGTCCTATCCCGCTAGCTGTTTCCAAGTCAAATAGAGTCGTTAGCTGGTCAATTTAGCCGTTGCCTGGTCAAATATAGCCATTGGAGGTCCTGCTCTAACTATTTAACATACAACCTAGATTTGATTCTTCAACTTGTCCTGATGATGAACCACACTCGTTGGTTCGAAATGCGTTGACAAATGTAATATCATGTGATTTACGCCGAAGAATTTTATCATAAACTTGATATGGATCACAAAAGTCTCAATTCAACAAAATATATATATCTTAAAATTAAAAAAAAAACCTAAAAACATTTTAAATTTTAAAATATATATATTTTGGATTAAAAAAAAACATTTAAAAATAAAATAACATATATTTTCGATTTAAAATAATAATATATATATATATATATATATATATATATATATATATATATTACGATTAAAACTTTAAAAATCATATATGCACGTAGCTCCGCCGCCGAGGGCTGCGCCCCCATGGGCAGTTGGGTGGTGGCTATCCAATTCTGAGAATCGGATAGCCACCCCCATGGGCGGTTAGGCGGTAGCTATACGATTCTCGGAATCAGATAACTATCGCTCGACCACCCGTGGGGGTGGCTATCTGATTCTCGGAATTGGATAGCCAGCGCCCAACCACCCCCATGGGCATCCGGTCGGTGGCTATCTGATTCCGAGAATCGCATAGCCACTGCCTGGCCATCGCCCGGCCGCCCATGGGGGCGCGTCCCTGGGCGACGGAGCTGCCCACGGGCTATCAGACAATGACCGATAAAATTGTTTTTTAAGTAAAAATTAAATTTTGTTAAATATTTTAATTGTATTAAAAAAATATTTAAATTTTAAATGTTGTTTTTTTTTTTTTTTAATTTATATATATTTGTAAAATATATTTTTAAAAATATTTTAAATGTTATTTATATATATATATATATATATATATATATATATATATATATTTTTTTTTTTTTTTTTAAAATCTAAATTTCAAATTATTTTCAAATCCAAATTTTAAATTTTTAATATAAAATTTGAAATGTATTTTTTTGGGTTAAAATAAAAAATATATTGTTTTGTTTTGTTTTGTTTGCTTGTTTTTTTTTTCAATTTGAAAATATGTATATTTTAAACTTTTTTTTTTCAACATATTTTTGTATTTATGTTTTTAATATTAATTTTTGTTTGTTTTGTTTTTTTTTTTAAATCTAGTTTGTTTTTAATTTTTTTTTTTTTAGTTTTTGTTAATGCTTTTTTAAAATTTCCTATTTTTACTTAATTTTATAGTTTTTTAATTTTTTTTTTTTGTTTTGTTTGTTTTTTCAATTTTTTTTTTGAAGAGATTAAAAAAAATGTTACTTTTTTTTGAAAATATGTTTCTCTTATTATTTATTTCTTTATATATTTTAAATTTTTTATGATTTTTTTTTTTTAATTTATTTATTTATTTTTTAATTTTATGTTTTGTTTTTAATATATATTTTTATTTACTGCGTGGCTATTTTTTTTTTTTACTTTTTTTGTTTTGTTTTTTTTTTCATTGTTTTTATTTTTAATTTTATATTTTCATTACTTTTTTGAAATTTTAATGTTTTTCAGAGTCATGATAAAATCTTTTACACCGTTATTTCAAAATGTTGAGAATTTACCTTAGAAAAAAAGAGTGTGTTATTCCAGTATCAACACTTTTCGTTTTGAGGATGTTTTTTGCACAATTTTTTCACTAAAAATGTTGAAAATTGACGTTAAAAAAAATCCATCGTTCCAGTATCAACACTTTTCATTTTCAAGCTGTTTTTTGCACAATTTTTGCATAAAAAAAATTGTTTTCACTGCCATTTTTAAAATGTGTTCAAAATTGACTCTAAAAAAAAACCCATTGTTCCAGTGTACACACTCTTCGTTTTTAACACTGTTTTTCATGTTTTTTCACGGTTTTTTAGCTAGAGTTCCCGTTTTGAGTTTATAGTTCCCATTTCAAAGTTTACATTGTTAATTTGGGTAAATGTGGGAGGGGTGGTTACAAGGACCATCTATGAGATTGAGCCTCAACTCCTCTTGAGTGAAATCACTTCATAGGCATTCCCAATCTGGTAGCTTATCCCATCCAGTAATCACCTAAACGAAGGTTCACCATTCCTTGGTAAACTCGTTTAGAGCTGTACGCACCAGCTCATCCTCCATTGGATTTTCTACAATAGCTGCAAGTTCATCTCTAACACCTTGAATCCTAGTGAGATAGGACGTTATGTTCTCTCCCTTCTTCATTTTGATCGCCTTCAGCTTCTCTTTGAGTATCATCTTTCGAATCTCGGAAGGATCCTACTACAACTTGTTGATGGTGTCCCACAACTCCTTTGCAATTCCCTTCTCTATAATATGCAGGATGATGTGATCTTGAACTTCGTCTAGAACCATCCTCTTGTTCTTGGCCATGTATTTCTTATAATCATGTAACAAGATATGATCTACTGGTACAATTACTACTAATGTCACACACTCCTTTAGACCATGCTCATCCAATAGGAATAACATCCTGGCCTTCTAGATGCCAAAGTTGGAGGCTCCATCCAACCTTTCCTGATCTCTAAGTCCTAACGTGGCCATCTCTGCAAAACTCAAAAACTGGATAACTAATAAAATAAGAATCTCCTTCTCCTTTTGGAAAGATAACTCTACCTTCTCCCTGCATGTGCACTCCTTTCTGGACTGCATAGGTTTACTTTGGGTTACTTGCATTTACCTCCAGAATCTCATCCTAGAATTCACACTACTTGCTACTCCTCTGGGAAACTTGCTCTGCCCCCGAAACCCACATGCACTGCTGACCTTGAAGCATGGAAATTCACACTTCTCACTGCAAGCTTCTTTTGCTGAAAATCACGACCTCCTTTCCTGCTATAGGAATGCTAGAAACCTTTTGAGATTTTCTAGAAATTCTGTCTATGTGCTTTCTCTTCCTTTCTCTATGTATATTTATTGTTGCAAAACCCTTCTCGCAAAATCACTGCACTAGATCTTCTCTGTGAAATATCCAATCTACTAAAAAAAAGCCCTTTCTGACACCCTTTACTGCTTGCTGCTATTGCTTTGAGACAATTCACACTTTTCCTATGGACTAGACTAGAAGTCGAACTGTTGTCTCCTTGCAATTCACACTACTTGGCTAGGCCTGCACAGATCAAGAATTCTGTGCTTCAGATCTCCCTTTGAGCTACACAAATCTCACTTCCTTTGTTTCTACAGCCTTTGATCCAATCTTTGTTGCTTTGATACCATGTGAAAATTCCTTAAATGCAATAAACTTGAGATTTCTCTTCTAATTGTTAGAAATTATTTGTCTTTTGAATTATTATTCAACAAATAATGATAAATTCACCATTGCATTCTTCACAATAAAAACTTTGTGGAATATAAAATACAGAACTAAGAAATACACAAAATAAAATAAATTCTAACATGGTTGTTTTTGGACTATTGTCCCTAGAAAAACCTTGAATTGGAAACGAGTACAACAGATCAGGGTTTTATTATTATCTCTAGAAAATTCAAGAGTGCAATGATCTACTTGTCAATTTGGCACTCTTCTACTCGAAAAATAATCTAGAAGACACCCTTGTCTCCCTCTGCAACTGAATTGGCCTCTCCTAGCCACTGTCACCTCCTTCTAGAATTCACACTTCCTCATGGAATGCTCAAATCTAGTTAAAGAAAAACTGTACAACCTTGGAATCACCTCTAGGCAAGTCGTCTATGCTCCATATGCCTCTGAAACCCACTTTCTCCACCTCTGGGACACCGATTTGACAGTTGGAAACTGAAACGTAGCTCCTTTGGCAACTTATAGTGGGAAATATGGCTTGCTTGCATTGATGTATTCAACCTCCTCTTTCCTGTCTCTTGAACATTGGAAAATGTTGAGGAAAATTCCTACAGAATCTTGCTCTCAAATCTTTGCTAAAACCCTTGCTCTGATGATTTCCCTAGCTTCAACTATGCCCTTGTTGAATATCTGCAACTAGGTAGTTGAACTGCTCAACTCATACACTGTATCTTCTCCAATCCATTTGATATGATCTTATAATCTCTTGTTGGAATCTCAATGACCATGATTACATCTCAACTGATGACTAAGATCAATTTGTCTTCATCAAATGAGGCCTCTAGAGAAAAATCGAACTTCCTTAATTAATTGTCTTTAATTAACCAATTTTCTTAAGTTAGACTTGCGAACTTTTTAATTATTGGCTAATTAATTTAATTATGGCGTCTCCAAATCTTTTCTCGCAAAACCTTTTCTAGGTTTTGGAGATCTCATGTTCCTTAGCCTCTTAGACACAATCTGCGACTAGACCACATATCTGCTGCTACCATATCCAAAAACTAACACCGATTTTATTGAGTCTAAAGAATTCACAAGATTTTTCAAATTATTATTTCCTCTTATATTTGCATATGATCATTTATAATCTTTGATACCATTTGTTAGGAATGTGTGCACAACCATAAAAAAAAATTGACACACATAATTAAACCATAAAGACACAAATATCCTTTAAACATCACATTGTCTCAAATTCTCACTCATATTGTAATTTATCTCATTCAATACAATACTAATGTCCCTTTATATAGCATGAGATGACCATAACAAACCCGACAAATATATTTTATCTTCAACCATATGTGTAATTATAGCTCACAATATATCTCCCTAAGTCTCTTAATCAATTCTATGAGATCTTCATCCTTCACTTCTCTCTTTATCTTCATCTTGGATTCATATATAAAAATTTATGCGTTGTCTATTTCACTCAAATATTATAATGTTTTTATCAAACATCACAAGTAGTAGTTAATCCTTCATTAAGTGTGTGTTTCCTTTTGAGGATGGACTAAGGCTCATTGTTCCATATGGGGACCTTACCTCAATGATTATGGGTGTGGATTTGGAAATGGGGGTTGGTTCGTGGGATGCCAAAGAGAAGTACTAAAAATTATAGTGGAGCCTCATTTCAAAGGGATAGGGATCACCTCTCAACCTTCAGTCAACATTGAAATCACGTTCCTTTGCAATTAGATGATTTCAATTTTTTTCTAATAAAATAAGGAGGAGTATTTTGAAGGGTGCATGCATTTGGAGACTTAGGGGGTTATTTTGTTATTTCCGAATCAAATGCTAGATCTAAGAGTATTTGATTGTTGGTTCTTAATGAGCCAAGAGGCCAAGGGGATCTCCCTAAACTCTCGTTATGTATTAGGGTAAAATTATGTACATCTTCTGCTTAATTTATACATTACAACTCATTATGTGTTAAAGTTTGGTAATTAGAAAATTGATGGTTCCCTTGCCTATGTTTGGATTTTGAGGATGAATTTTGGCCCAGAGGACCATGGTCAGGCCTAGTTGGTACATAAACTTCCTAGGGTCATAACTTTTGCATACAATATTTGTTCGGTGCACTCGGTAGCCTGTTGGAAAGGTTTACTCGAGAATTACATATTTTGAATGACCTGAGCTCTACCTATGGCTACATCCCAAGTCCCTTCCATGTCAAAAAAAACATCATTCATGGACTCAAAAGTTTAGGACCTAAAAAACTGTAGAAAAACTACCAAGATGGAGAAGTGTACTTTCATCTAGTGGAGTAGGTATATGGTTGTCGATATCCACCTAGATCAATACTATGGCAAGATAGACTTGTTACTTATAAGTTGTAGAAGTGCATTGGAAAATAAATATGGTTATGGGCAAGTTGCTAGTGGAAATTTCAAAGGAATAATAGGAAATATTGCTACAAGTGGATGAAGTGCATAAACAGTTAGGGAGAATTAAGCATAATCTCACAGTGATGGCTCAACAACTAGGTAATATTGAGTTCCTAGATTGGGAGGAGGACATTCATCTGCTGGAGACCATACAAGTTGATTTCCCCACTATGTAACCATATGTACCTTTGCTAGTTTTAATTCATTTATTGTTATGTTGGTTTTTATGCAGTTAAATTTCCCTCTCTAGGAAGTAGATATGATTCTAGGAATTATTTAAGTTACCTCATTACAACATTTACTCTACAAAGAGGTTGGGTTGTCAATTTTTAGTTAGACAAAAAAAAAACATTATACATTTGGTTTGGTCACACATATGCCAGACCAAAAGGTATAAAAAGACTCTAAATTTTGTTGTAATATTTTCTATGGTAATACGAAAGCTACCAAATTTACAAAATAAATGTTGAGAATAGCAACAAGAAATGTTAAAAATAGCATTTAGAATATTTCAATTTTAATTTGTCCTTGAATTAAAATTGTGAATTAAATTCGAATTTAGTCTCACCAGCTGCTTGAAAAATAATTAATTAATTCATCTTGGATTAATTAGTTGGAGAAATCAAGCTAGAAGTCTTTTGTAGTCATGCAACAATTATCCCTTGAATTAAGGAGATTATCCCTTAATTAAGGAGATACAGATGAGTTGTAATTAGTTAGCTCATTTAACTGAGTTATGTCCAGTTAAATTAGCTCCAAACAGTTTGAGGAACTAATTGTGAGTTCCGTCAGTTAATGCATGCATGCATCAAACTAGTGTACTCCAAATAATTGAAGATTCTCTCATAAATAACTCATGCATGTCTATTTAGAGAAAGATCGAGTTGAGATTAAAGACATGGACATTGTACTATCAATTGCATGGGTTTTCCTATAAAGGAAACTCATCCATGCAGAATGAAGAAGGTTCCTTGAGGATTGCGCAGTTTTACAGGGTGTGAGATCAGTGTGAGTGATCAATGTTACACTTGGTAACAGCTGGATCACCTAGGAGAAACAATGCAATGAAATAGGAGGCTTGGAGGGCAGAGAAGAAGGTTTGTGAAAAACCTTGTTTTCCTGTGAGCATCCAGGAGGATTGTAGTGAGAGCTGGCTAGCTATGAGAGCTAAGGATTTGTATAATTCTGATGTATTTCCACCTTATATGATAATACAGATAGTGCTTTCCCCAAAGTATTTTCATGTGCTTGGTTCATTGATTCTTCTTCTTCTGGTTATATGTGTTCAACTCAATCTTTCTCTATCTTTAAGCTTCCGCAAATTGATAGTAGAAGTAGGTTATAGTATTTTACTTTGGTATATTGCATTACTGGGTTAATCTAGAATCAGATTTTCTACAGAGGTCTCAGAGCGAGATTTATAGAGAATTTGCAGAATTTCTACAATAAAAGCATAATGTTTTAATACAAAATCCTTAAAAACAGAGACAATTCGTTGTGATCTCACTCCATTCTAGTTCTTCAAATGTAATAAACATAGTCATGTGATGACTTAAATCCACATGTTTATTGAACTAAAGGGACGATGAGAAACTCTTTTAGAAATAAGGAAGGTATCACTTTCATTTGTAACATGTGGAACATAATGCATAAGTGGCAAAGAATTCTCTAGGATTTCATCAATATTGGTCCTTCTCGCCAACATCCTCCTGATGTTCACAATGAATCCACATGTTTATTGAACTAATGGGACAATGAGAAACTCTTTTAGAAATAAGAAGGTGTCACTTTCATTTATAACATGTGGAACATAATGCATAAGTGGCGAAGACTTATCTAGGATTTCATAAATTTTGGTCCTTCTGGCCAACATCCTCATGATGTTCACCATTATAAGTACGTTTGGATGCTCACCATTGTAAGTATGTTTGACTTTGTTTGTGAATAAATTATGATTGTAGTTTTCAAAATTATCCCAAACATTTAATAAGATGATCATGTACCTATTATGTTGTGTGTTATATGATATTATCTTAATTAAATATATATTCTACCATAATATATAATAACAATAATAACAATTAATGAAAGAACTTATATAATGTCATATTAACATTAACCGATCTATCCAATGCTAATTTTCATAACTAATAAAATTTGAATAATTATTAATTCATCATTAAAATAAGACAAATAATTATAAAATAATTTAATATAAAGTATTATTTATGCGGCAACAATTATAATACCAATCTACTAAATATATGATATTTAAATAATCTATTTAAATTTACCTAATATTTTGAAATTAAAATTATTATTAAAATTGGGACAAAATAAAATAAATTTTTAGAAGTGTTTTGGAATACTTTTTTTTTTTTGCTGAAGCAAGTAAGGATCCTTCTATATCATTATGGCAAAAAAATAGTGTACAATATGAACAACCGTTCACCCGACGTCAAGGAAAACAGAAAGGAATAACAGCCTTAGCCACCAGGGGCAACACCGAACAGCTATACCTTTAGAAAAACAAGCATAAGAAGAATTAACAAGACTCCTGACAAACCCTCAGGAAACTCGCAAACTTTCTGGCAGCCTCCCTTCAGAAAACCCCCAACTAAAGTACCGTCCCATCAAACCGAAAAGATCGACGGCTGAGGAGGAAGCCGATATGCAGAAGAGCCTGAAGATTAACCTCCCTGCGACAACCGTTGATTTGCAACATACAAATCCTACAGCTGAGAAATATTTCGCACGGGACAAGAAGGAGGAAAGATAATGTGCGATCGAGGGCGGTTTTCAAACCCATCCCCTACCACATGTCGCAGGATGTATGGGATCACTACGATAACGCCAAAACCATAACCACTCTGAATGCAGTGCGAATAGTCGAAAGCCGTCTTGGAGGTGGTTTTGCAAACAGGACCCCGAGAGCTAAAACCACTCGCTGCCAACTGGAATGAATCCTCTTACAAACACAAAACATCATCGCCCTGGCTGGGAGAAAGTGCGGGAGAGAGTGTTTCATTTAGCAAAGACATGAGGAAAAAATAAGAGATCAACGTCACGCTTGCACCTTGCCTCTGGACTACCCGACAGGGTAACCTTCTTTATCGACATAAAATGCCCACCAAGATGACACAAACGGGGGACTATCAAATCGACCTATTTTGAGTCTAAGCACATCCCTGCCTTTTTCCACCTGTGTGTCGCAAATAGCTCTCAGTCTACTTGGACTTGAATCCTGCCACTTCATCAACACATTATTCTCTCTGCAGCTGACTCCCTGGTTGGCCAGAAGATCTGCCAGCTTATTTGCCTTTCTGCGCACATGGTGGAAACTAATAGTGCATAGGCCCTGAAGATGGCTTTGAATTCTTTGGAAGACTCGAATGAGATTCCAATGCTTAGAGACTTTATTCGAGGCATCTCCATTGTGATTTTTTTGCAGTGAATTGATAATTAACTCCATATCTGCCTCTATCATGACGTTTAGACAGTTGCTCTGCTTCAGTGAATCTAGGCATTGTTCCATAGCCATTAGTTCAGCCATGTTATTGGTGGCTGTACCTAGGTGGCAATGAAAAATGGAAACGATACTGCCCTCTGCATTTCTGAGGACCCCTCCATACCCTGCAGTTCCCGGGTTCCCTTTTGAAGCCCCATCAATGTTGTACTTTAAATAGCCCTCCGGAGGAGGATGCTTGAAATCCTTCTCCAGATCCGTCGTAGTGAGCTTCTTGTCAAGGCCAAGGAGGGTAAGCCCATTCATCCCCAGCTGCCTAAGAATATTTAAATCTGTGTCTGAGGGGGGGGGGGTTTAGGGAAGATGCGAACAATAGTTCTCACTATCTCCTTGAGTTGTTTCAAGATTATCACCAGCAGGTGTTGGGGGGCTTTTTATCCTCCTTAAAATTTATTTTGTTCCTCTCTTTCCACACGTTCCATATGATGAAGCTTGGTGTAAGAGCCCATGCTGAGTTTACAATTTCATTATCCGAAAATTTTTCCCTCCATATGCTGAGGGTGTTAATGATGCAACCTCTGTCTCTATCAGATTGTTGAAAAATAATAGTGAAAAAATCCCACAACCAGGATGTGAAAATACAGTTGTTGAGTAAATGTTCCTAGGTTTCTTCTTGTGCTTCACAGAGTGGGCACCTGGAAGGCCCCTGAACACCTCTTTTCCTAATTTTATCCCAAGTCAGGAATTTTTTGTGATACACAACCCACATGAAGAGTTTGATTTTCATCCACCCTTGATGTCTCCAAAGCTTTTGCCAGATTTTCTTCGGAACCCGGGGATCCAGCTCAAGAAGAATTCTTTTTGCTTCCTTAAGAATAAAGGTGCCCTCATTGTGATTCCCCCATCTCAGTTGGTCTTGTCCCTCAGCCACTAAGATCTTCCTCTTCTCTACTATTTTCCTTAGCTCCTCTGCTCTAGTTTTCAGGAGAGTGTTATTTCTGCATTTAATGTTTTTCCACGTTCTCCACTTATCCGTAGGATTAGAATGTATCTAGAAATCCTTAAACTTTATTAGACCTTGGGAATATAACTCCTGTTTAAGCTCAAGAAAGTCTTCTTTTGCCAGAATTGGTTCTTGCTGCCACTTGTCTTCCCAAAAAAGAGCAAGATTTCCTTCTCTAATTTCCCAGAAGCTATTCTCTTGTACTAGTCTTTTGTTCTCCCGGGATTTGTTCCAAATATAAGAACCCTTTATATTTCCTGTCATTCTTATAAGATCACTGTTCTACTAGGAACTGGCATATTTTTCTTTCCAGATATTTTCCCATTGAGTCTCTGGATGTTGGACCCAGTGCCACCAAATTTTGGCTCCTAAAGCCTGACTAAGAATCTCCTGATCGTCCAATCCAAGTCCTCCATGGTTCTTGGGCTTACAAATTTTATCCCAAGACACCAAGGCCCATTTCCTCTTAGTCTCCTCCTTGCCCCAAAGGAAGTTTCTTTGAATATTCCTGAATTGCTGAAGGACCCCTTTTGGAGCTGGGAGGGCTGATAACATGAAAATAGGGATTGCTTGAAGCACTGCTTTTGTAAGAACTAACCTGCCAGCAAGGTTTAAAGATCTGATGGTCCATTTACTGACTTTGTCCTGCAACTTGTTGAGCAAAGGTTCCCATATACTTTTGAGCATAGGTTTAGTAGTTAGTGGGACTCCTAAATATTTTGAAGGAAGGAAATCCCTTTGAAAGCCAAGAATTCTGGAGATATTTTTCTGAATAGAAATATTGGTATTGAAGAAGAAGATTTTAGATTTGGAGAGATTAACTTCCATACCTGAAGCCGAGGCAAAAAGCTTTAATTTTTTTTTGTTATTTGAAGCTTCTTGGACTGTGGGGACTCCCTGTAGCATGGTATCATCTACAAATTGTTGGTGAGTCAGGGGCTGACCATTGTCAGTAAGTTGCAGACCTTTGATCTTTCCTGATGATTTCGCCTGTTTTATAGCTCTCCCCAGTCCTTCCATCATGATGATAAAAAGAAAGGGGGAGAGCAGGTCACCTTGTCTGAGGCCTCTAGAGGGACTGAAAATATCTGAGGGAGCGTCATTGACCAATATAGAAAATTGGAGGATGTAACCACTGCCATAACCCATCTGACCCAGATGTGATCAAATCCAAAAGAAATCAACATTTTCCTAAGGTAGACCCAATTTACCTTGTCATAAGCTTTGGCAATATCTAATTGCATGATCATACCCGCTTGCTTCTTGCTAGTTAAAGAGTGCACCACTTCTTGCACTTGTATGATGTTATCCATAATTTGTCTGCCTTCCACATAACCTGATTGCTCTCCAGAAACCAAGACCGGAAGTAAAGGTTTGAGTCTGTTAGCCACAACCTTGGATATGATCTTATAGACTACGTTGCATAGGGCTATGGGTCTATATTTATCCGGTGTCTGAGCAATTTCCTGTTTGGGGATCAGGGCGATGAAGGAAGTGTTGAGGGCTTTCAGAATGGTTTTGTTAGATCTGGAATCCTCCACAACCTTCAAAATTTCCTGCTTAACAATATTCCAGCAAGCTTTGAAAAAGTCCACATTGAACCCATCCGAGCCTGGAGCTTTGCCATTCTGCATGTCTTTGAGGACATCACTTAGCTCCCCTTCCGTTACTGGTCTATTCAGGTTGAAATTGTCCTCTCTGGATACCAGTTTCGGTACATTAGTAGTTATTTCCCTCATAGATTGCTTTATGTCTGAATTGCTCTCCTGTGTTATACCTTGGAAGTGGTGAAATAACACAGCTTCTATAGATTTATGGGAGATATACAGTTCTCCTTCTTTATTCTTGATCGAAGAAATGCTGTTATGAGCTCTATTGGCCATGGTGGTTGTATGGAAAAACTTAGTATTGCGCTCTCCTTCTTTTAGCCACTGAACTCTAGACTTTTGTCTCCAAAATATTTCCTCTTGTTTACATAGATTTTCCCATTCTAGATAATGTTTGTCTGCTTGCTTGCTGATGTCTTTATCAAAGCCTTCCTTGATTAGAGCTTGGTTGAGAACCAACATTTTGTTTTCAACTGCTTTCTTTTCTTCAAAAATATTACCGAAATCCTTCTTGTTCCATTCTTTAAGCTGGAATTTGATGTGCTTTAGTCTTTTGTGAAGAAGATACATACTGGTTCCCTGAATCTGCAAGTCCTCTGTCCACCATTTCTCAATGTTGCTTATGAAGTCTGGGTGTGACAGCCAGATATTTTCAAATCTGAAAGGTTTGTTTCTAGGAGTGCCTATACCCTTGATTTCCAATTGAATTGGCCAATGGTCTAAGCCTCCAAAGGGAAGAACTCGCACCGTGACCTCTTTACAATTCAACATAAGATTCTCAGAAATGAAGAATCTGTCTAGCTTTGAGGCAACAAGGGCCTCTCCCCCCCTTCTGTTATTCCAAGTAAAGAGGCCAGTATTCCAATTAGTATCAACTAGATTTATGTTATCATAAAAGGTTTGGAAAGCAATGGAGTCTTTGCTTAGAGATCTTGTCCCTCCTTTTTTCTCTGAAAGGGATTTAATCATATTGAAATCCCCTCCCATGATCCAGGGTATGTCTGTGTGTCTGTTTCTGAGATCAACCAAGGTTTCCAGAAACTTAAGTTTGTCATCTATTCATTAAGGACCATAAAAATTTGTGACTAGAAAGGTGTCCCTTTCTCCTACCGGTTGAATAACAACCAATAAGTAATTTCTGGAAGCCTCAGCTTCCAGAATGGCAATTTTGCGGGGATTCCATAGATTGAGTATGCCCCTTGCTGTATTTTCTGCTTTGACTTCTAGGAACTCATAGCTGCTGAGCCATTTACTGTGGATTTGTGTTACGTTTTGAATGGAACATTTCGTTTCTTGGATGAACATTATATCCGGAATTTCTTGTTTCATTCTATTACTAAGCATTCTTTGCTTTCTCTTGCTTCCTAGACCTCTAATATTCCAAGATGTCAACTTCATTATAAAAGATTTGTAAAGGAGTAGCTGGCTAGTTCTTTCATCTTACCTGAATCAATCATCAACTTTCCACACTCCATCAAGAGTTCATTCTGCCTTTTCCTCCCTCTTTTCTTGCCTGGGTGTCGAGTAGCTAGTCCCAGCATGGCTTTCATCGTTTTCACCCCTCGGTTGTCCTGCTTGTCTATGTTGTTCCCTCTCTCTAACTTCCCAGCTTGCGTTTTCCATAGAAACAACTGTTGTATTCTGCTGAGTTCTTCTTGAGGTAGAGAATCCACTCCTGCTGTAGTGCCCTGCCTCAAGAATCATTATAGGTCTAGGTTTTCCTTATCAAGAATTTCTAGTAGTTCGTGTTCCTCTAGGTCAGTATCATTTTAGGTCATTTCCTGATCCATTTCTTGCTCAGCATCGCTCATAGTGGCTTCTTTTTGGTACTCATTATTTTGTGTTTGTTCCAGGTTTCTTTCCTTGTCCTTTTCTACAGAACTCCCTTCCATTGTTTGATCTTCTGTAGTTATCTTTTCCTCTTCCTGGAGCACCTAAAAACTGTTATTCCTGAATTGTTGCCCTTCACACTGCTGATTTTTCCGTCCTCTTTTACTTCCTTTGCCTCGATTAACCACTTTCTGGAAGCTATCTAATTCTTTCGTTGTGTTGATCCCTCTTTTGCTTATTTCTTTGTTAAGTGGACATTCCCTGACAAGATGTCCATGTTCATGGCATTTTCGACATCTAAAAGGAATGTGCTCATAATCTCCTGTTTGCACACATTCATCATCAAAAACTTCCAAGATTATCTCTTTCGGTAGAGATCCTGATAGATCCATGTCTACACATATTCTAGCAAAGGAAGTATATTTTCCCCTCCTGGTGGCTTCAGAGGCTTTAACATAGCGACCTAATTTATTGCCTATGGCTGCCAACGATTCATTTTGCCAATAATCTAGAGGTAGAGAGTAGAGCCTTACCCAGACTGGCACTGAAGTAAAATTTTCCTTCTCTGGGACAAAGTTCATCATCCAAGGTCTCATGTAGAGTCTCGCAGCAGCATAGAAGTAAGGCCCGCCTTCAAATATTCTGTCCTTGTCTTCAATATTAGTGAACACTACCGTAAAGAAACCCTTGGACCCGAGATGGAGGTCTATGCTCCCTTTAGGTTTCCAGTGGTATTTAATCCATGACTGTAACGCTTTTTTAGTGGGCCATAGTCCCATGAACTTACAAATGATGGCATATGTCCCCATGTGCTCCCTGTGCACCTGCAGCTCTGGATTATTTAAAATAACCCTGGGAGTTGTGTCTGTTTTGGGTTTACAGGGACCCTTGCTTTTCTTGTCTTTAGTTCCTTGTATTTTTTCTTCTTCCTCTATGTCATTAGTGCTATATTGACCCTTTTCTGTGGGTTCTCCTGTTCCCTCTTTCGTGCTTTGTTTTCCCGCCACCCCTGTTTCCCTAACTGTTTCTAGAGGCTTCTTGCCTTTGCTGGCCACGACCTCCTTGTAGGAGGGAGTGGAGCCCCCTCCTCTACGGCCCTTCATAGAGCGCACTGACCTCTCCTGTTTGTTTTCGATGCTGATCGCTCTTCACTGTTCCGCCGACCTCGTTTCTTTTCTATTCATTCATAACTCTAGCCTTAAATCCATTTATCGTGTTTTGGAATACTTTTATTAAAATGTAATTTTAATAATTAAAAAAAGAAAAACACTTTACATATACCAAACATGTAATTATTTGAACAATATTTTTAAAAAAATGTTTGAACGAAGTGTTTATTTATGAGGCAATATGGTGATATGTCATTGTTTATTTGTATACATTAATTGTGTACATATAGTTTAACATGGTGGCATGTCATTGCTTATTTGCATACATTAATTGTGTGCATATAGTTTTTAGTTTATTAAGCTAAAACCGTATGTATGAAGATGAAACCATTACAACACAACTCTTTAACACATCAGATATAGTTCAAACTCATACACACAAGTTATACAACTTTCTTTCACCTATCTTTTTGATATCAAATCCAGAGCACAAATTGAAAAACCATGAATCTCATACAAAAACAAATAATTAAATTTAATAATAAATCAATTATGATATACGGAAAATTTAGGTCTAACTAATTCCTAAAAACAAAGATAAGATAAATCTAAGTATTTTGAAAGTAATTCCAAAATATTCAGTTTTAATTTCTAATTTCAAAATATTCAATTTTAATTTCTAAGTGTAATTTTATAGATTATTCTTAAGCCATAAAAAACATTAGGTTTTGATAATATCAAATTTTTTTCCAGCTAAACCTATTTTTATTGGTATTTTCACGACAATTTCTCTGGTTAATTTTAATCAAAATATGAAGATTTTTAAAAGCTTCAGTTTAATCTATAAAATTCCAACTCTTAAGGGTTTTTCAGGGTACTCAATCCATTTATGCATTCAAAAATGTATTTTAAATAACAAAATTTCACATTCTTTTTTGAAATTATTTTACCTGATTCCCATGAAAACGTCTATTTCCTCTATAAGTTAGATTACACCTTTATTTACATGGGATGGGAAAACAAGTTTTTTTTCCCAAAAAATGACTTTTACCTAGCTTTTTCCAAAATGACATTTGTGTCTTTGTTTTTTTAATATAAACAAATAATATATTCTATGGATTCTATAATAAATTATTAATATAGATTCTAGAAGCATGGAAAGACTATAGATTCTATAATAAATTATTAATATAAAAAAATCATTATTTTCAATTAATTTAATAATAAAGTCCGCATGGGGTAGCTCAAGTGGCAATGGCCGTGGAATGAAGTCTCACCGAACCGGTGATCTTGGGTTTGATTCTTGTGCTACCTCCCCTGGAAATGGGGTGAATAACGGACATGTAAAAAACTCGAAAATGAGAGGGTCCTTTCTAAGCTTACAAAAAAATAATAATTTAATAATAAAATACTAACAATTTACAAATGAGTCTTCTACCAAGGCAGTCTGGAAGGTTAAAAGTGGGATAGCTAAAAGTGGCCCAATCCTAGATGGCTAAAAGTGGCAGAATCAATCACAACTAAAAGTGGCCCATCCTGGTAAAAAAATTTCAAAAAATATTGTAGAGGATGTGTTTGAATCATATTTTTGATGGTGGAAATGGATTCAACACCATCAAAACTTCTAGAGTGCCTAAAATTATGGATTTTGACAACTTTTACTGGGATTTACAAAAATTCCTGGCAAAAAAGCATAATTGTTAGACTACGAAAGGTAGCATAGTTACTGTTCCCTCCCACTTAGATTAATTATTGAACTTAAAAAAATATGAACCAAGTTCCACATTTGAACAAGGGCTACAATGTAGTTACTCTGATTTAGTTTAAGTATGGTTAAGTTAAAGTAAAAAACAATAAAGGCATACAACTTACGCTAGGCTATTAGTCTTGAATAGTGTTATAAATAAAATCAAGCAAAAAATACATTAAAGACTCACAAACTCAAAAATCATAATATAAATATCACATTAAAATAATAATAATCTTAATTATATTATATTAAAAGTATCTCTATGTTTTAATTAGCTCAAAGAAGAACTCTCATGAGCTCCATAGTGAAACAGGTCGTTGGGTAGCTCCTAAAACACCATCGATGGAAAGGATCTGCCATATCTGTGAGATTAGGAACATTGAGAATGAAAACCACTTCCTCTTAGAGTGCCCTGCCTACAACCAAATTAGATCTCAGTTTCATAATCTTTGTCGCAATACTGACCTTCCTAGCCTTTTATGATGTCAAAATTATAGTGAGCTCTAGAGGCTTCTCTCCAAGCTTTTTGAGCATAGGAATAAAATCCTAAATCAAACTAAATAATTTGTTTCTTTAGGTCCGATAGACCAAAGTTTGGTCTCAGTGGACGTTAACCACCACCATCATCAACATCATCAAAACTTTATTTTCAAATTTAATTAACAAATATATAAATATTTAATATTTACAATAATCTTTGGAAACACAATTTTTATTATAAATATTATATTAAAAAAAATAAAAAAATTATAAATATTGTATAAAAATAAAATAAAAATATTTTCATATATAAAAATATTAAATTTATATATAAGATAAATTATATTTTAAAAACAACATAAACTTATATTAATTTTTTGTCTACCCATTGTGGTAAGATGCACTTTAAAAGAAGTTTGTATTAAGAGATTTTGGAGTAAGATGAATTGTTAAAATTTTGAACATAAAAAGAAGTTTGTATTAAGAGATTTTAAAGTTTTAAACATGAAAAAAAATTGTATTAAAATATTAGATTACTATTGAAAAATAAGTGAGGTGTTGGTCAATAGGGGGACGTGGAGGTTGATCCGCAGAAATAGTTGAAGGCTGCATGCAGGATTAGCCATCCACCAAGATCAACATCAACAACTGTCTCATACTTAGTCCATGATATCAACTCCTCCACATACTGCAAACATCCCTGCAACATATGTAGAACCACCATCTCCATCATGTGTCATCCCATCCTGTGAACTATCCTCCTTCCTGCCTGCCTGATGCCAACATCTCTTTGGTACACTGCTAGCCCTCATGACTTGAACTAGTTGGGTGATCAGTCCAACTGTCACGCTCAAATCATAAGAATGTCCATCCTTATGCCTTCACCAGTCTATCTCAGATTCTACCACATCCTGGACTCACCAAGAATCTCTCCCATGCTTAGGTCCATGGAAACTCCATCCCATCTGCAACATGTCATGATGCTTGATGCCGAACCATCCCTACACCATTTGTCATACCTGCTCAACCTATTTTAAGGACTCACTGCCATGAGCAGCTAACAATGAGCCCCATCTTCTATGTCATCTAAGAAGTAGAGGGAGTAGAGCCTAAAGGCTCACCCTCACTAATAATCTCAATCCATCTGTCAGGATTCTCTATCTCCATCCTCTGTAGATATGCAACCTGATCCTCCTCTCGGACATTTGGCCTCACATAAGCCTCCTCCTCCTCCTCATCATCCTCAACCACTTCTAGCCTTCTTAACAAATCCAGGATACTATCAGATAGTGTCATGATGACTAATGACTGCTCGGTAAGATTTGTCTCAACCATAGACAACTGCTTACTCATATCTTCCATACACTTTTCATCCTCCATTTGCATTACTTCCAACTTACAATCAGGCTTTGTCACACCAATGGTTGGAACACCAATGGTTACATCTTCCCTTCCATCATAAATGTACAGCTTCTTCAAATGTGGAACAATCATAACATCAAATTGTTTCAAGAATTCCGTCCCCAACACAGCTTCATAGTCATCAATCCGCACTATAGTGAAGTCGACTTTCCTGGTCCACTCACCTAGTGTTGTGTCCACTCTTTCAGCTACACCAAGAACACAAGCAGGAGGAGAATTCACAGTCTTCATTTGTTCCTTCACTGGTACAAACTTCAGCCCAATCCTTCTCGTAGTATCTTCACTCATGAAGTTGTGAGTAGCCCCACTATCCACCATAGTGAGTACATCAACACTCCCAATCTTCATTCGAACATACTCCAAACTGTTCCTCTCAGGATCCCTCCAAGAGACCACCTTTATAGCAGCAACAGTTCCAAGAATCTGCATCATCCCCATAGAAGCTTCTTCATTCTTCGTATTAGACTATGCAATAGCGGCCACTTTCGGTCTTGAAGGACAATTCTTCACCATATGTGGTTCAGCACATATCCAACACTTCAAGGCTTTCTTCGTCTTCATCTTATCATCCAATTTCGAAGCATCATCCTTATTCTTATCTTTCCGCTTATCGGACTTCTTCTTCCTCTCATCGGAAGTCTCATCATAATGCTCCACCAACCTGTCCACAGCAACAAAAGCTTCCTCAAGTGTCTTAGTCTTCTGCCTCTTCACTTCATTGCATTCCCAAGGCTTCAATCCAATAATGAAGTTGAACACCTTGTCTCTCTCCGCCATGTCAGGAAGTTCCAGAACCACACTTGCAAACTCCCGTTGATATGTCTGTAGGTTCCCTGTCTGCTTTAGGAACTTAATCTTCATCCTTGCTTCCCATGTTTCATCCTAAGGACTGAAATGGGTCTGCAAAGCCTTCTTCATATCATCCCACGAAGTTATGTCACCATCACTGCCATTGGAAATATGATCCATCCTCCTTCGCCACCACATCTTAGCATCCTTCGTCAAGAATTGAGTTGCTACCTTCACCTTTCTCTTATCATCAGATAGACCCAAGCGTTCCAAGTATTGCCCCATATCCCAAAGAAAGTTGCCAAGAGTCTTCGCACTCCTTGTACCATCATAAGATTCCAGTTCCTTGACTTTCACATGAGGCACTCCTCCACCTGAGTTATGCCTCACGACCCTCTTCAACACCGTGATCTCATCTTTGGCTTCATCAAGAGATTTTTGCAAGTTCAAGATCTCTGCCAAGCCTCGATCTCTTGCCTCTTCAATCTCCTTGAACTTTACTTCAAGTTGTGTACACTTAAGATTAGTGTACTCGTGTTGAGTCCGGAGTTCATCGAGCTCTTCCCTCATCTTCGAAGTATCCTCTTGATCCTTCATGACCAAGTCCATCTTCTTAGTCCAGTAAGACTCTAGGTCCTCCATCCTTTCCAACACCTTTTCAATGAAAGCCATAGTAGCATCCTTCGCAACATGGCTAGATTCTCCAACCTGAGATTCACCATCCATCGTACTTCCGCATTAGTCCTTGAGTTCTTCAAGTTCCTTCCTTAGTTCCGAACAACTTTCCCGAATCTTCATATTCTCAGCCTTCACCGAAACCCAGTTAGAACTCCATCTACTCATCTGTTCCAACACTTTGTACCGGAAGAATTTATCTCCATTATGGCTAGATTCACTTGCCATAGGTTCTTCTACCATCTTTTCCATTCAGCCTTCTACACCATTCACCAGCTTCACCAAGTTCCCTGCAAAACCGAACCAGCTCTCATTCCACTTGTATGCGAAACCAGCTTCCTTCACCTGCAAGTACCCTCGATTCCACTGTCACTTCATCAGGTACCAGCTTCAACCATGAGCTTGATACCAACTGCACTTCATACACCGGCTTCACCAACTGTGAACCTGCTTCAACACGAGCAACCTTGCTCTGATACCACCTGTCATGCCCCCAGGCCGGTGGTAGTCTTTTAACCACTCTTGGCGAGGTGCGGCGCCACCGAACACTTTCTTTTCACCAATACTTATGTTCATGGACTACGCCTAACCATATGTCCTACTTAGTTTGTGTTTCTCAACCAAGTAATTATTATGTTTCCTTTATACCAATGAACACCCATACACATTCATTATCATCAGCAATTATACAAGAGAACACAATTGCACAGTATAAAGGGAGGGGCAACTCCCTGAACAATGAGTCTGCCCGAATACAATATATTATACAATCTTTCAATGTTACAAAGCTTTACAAGTATACTTGGGAAACACCAAGTTTCATACTTAGCCAAAATTACAACTTTCCACACCTCCGTGTGATAACCAAAGTTCCTTGCTCGAGCTGGGCGGGCGCGCCCTCACACGAGCTGCCAACTGACTCCTCAACTGAACCTTGTTTCTTCATGCACGATGGGCGGGGCAACCTACCCGAGTCACCCGAGACACTCTCGTTTCGTTTCAATCAGCGGCCTTACCAAAGTTCCCACCGCGTTTCACTTTGCACGCCGGGCGGGCGACTCACCCGAGTCACCACCCGCACCTTCCACCCGAACACCGGCGCCTTCACCCGCGCCCTTGCCTTCCTTCCAAGACTTCGTGCTACCGTGTGGAGCTGCCCAAGGTTGGGCACATTAGAACTATGCCTTCACCTTTTTGCTGTGGCTCTACCTTCCTCGCACTTCTTGCGTATGAAGACTTGCTCGAATTGTGATTCTCTTCGCTCCAAAACTCCATCGTATATATATGGTGCGTTGGGCAAGTCGCGTTGCCCAAGCCGACTTGCCAACGCCCTACACATCATCGCAAAACGCCCTTCGATATAGTTCGATTTTCGTTCATGTCGCACTAATGTGTAGGTCATCCCGTGGGTATGTTTACATGCTCCCCATACCATATAAACCAACACTCATCCTTCCTTCGTGCGCATTATTACATATGTCCATCGCACCTTCGTTATGAGCTCGCACTTTGTTCGTTCAAGTCGCTCATTTAACAAGCTGTCGCACATCGTGCTGGTGCGTGTGCCAAGGACTGCAAGTCCTTACAACCCCCCTGGGCGGCCGGTCGGTGGCTATCCGATACCGAGAATCGCATAGCCACTGCTCGGCCACCACCTGGCCTCCCATGGGGGCGCATCCCTAGGCGATGAAGCTGCATGTAACTTCGCCGCCCTCCACAGGCTGTCAGCCGGTGACTGATAAAATTGTTTTTTTAAATAACAATTAAATTTTGTTAAATATGTTAATTATATTAAAAAATATTTAAATTTTAAATGTTTTTATTTTGTTTTGTTTTTTTTTAATTATATATATATATATATATATATTTGTAAAATAAATTTTTTAAAAATATTTTAAATGTTATTTTAAAAAAATTCAAAAATATATTTAGCTTTTTAATTTTTTTAAATATAAATTTTAAATTATTGTCATATCCAAATTTTAAATTTTAAATTTTTTAATATAAAATTTGATTTTTTTTAATAAATAAAAAATATGTTGTTTTGTTTTGTTTTGCTTTGCTTTGCTTTTTTTTTTTTTTTTATATGTTTTTTTGTTTTGTTTTTTTGTTTTTTGTTTTTTGTTTTTTTTTTTGTTTTTGTTTTTTTGTTTTTGTTGTTTGTTTGTTTGTTTGTTTGTTTGTTTGTTTTTTTTTTTTTTAATTTGAATATATATATATATATATATATTTTCAACATATTTTTGTATTTTTAAAATGATTTTAATCTTAATTTTAGTAGTTTTTTTGGTTAATTATCTATTTTTTTAAATCTAGTTTGTTTTTAATTTTTAATTTTTAGTTTTTGTTAATGCTTTTTAAAAAGTTCCTATTTTTACTTACTTAATTTTATAGTTTTTTTAAATTTTGTTTTGTTTTGTTAGTTTTTTCAATTTTTTTAGTTTTTTATTTTTTATAATGGTTTAGGAGATTAAAAAAAAATGTTATTTTTTTGAAAATATGTCTCATATATATATATATATATATATATATATATATATATATATATATATACATATACATATATATACATATACATACACACACATATATATATATATAATTTTGTATTTTTTTTGTTCTTAATGTTTTTATGATTGCTTTTTATTTTTATTATTTTTAATTTTATGTCTTGTTTTTAATATATATTTTTATTTACTGTGTGGCTGCTTCTTCTTCTTCTTCCTTTTTTTTTCCTAACTTTTTTTTGTTTTGTTTTTCATTGTTTTTATTTTTTAGTTTTATGTTTTCATTATTTTTTTGAAATTTTAATGTTTTTCAGATTCATGATAAAATCTTTTCGTTTTGAGGATGTTTTTTGCACAATTTTTGCACATAAAAGATCGGTTTTACTAGCATTTTCTAACAATGTTGAAAATTGACCTTAAAAAAAAGCCATCTTCCAATATCAACACTTTTCATTTTCAAGCTGTTTTTTGCACAAAAAAATTGTTTTCACTGCCATTTTTAAAACATGTTCAAAGTTGACTCTAAAAAAACCCATTGTTGCAGTATATACACTTTTCGTTTTTAGCACTGTTTTTCATGTTTTTTTCACGGTTTTTTGGCCAGAGTTCCCATTTTGAGTTTATAGTTTCCATTTCAAAGTTTACATTGTTAATTTGGGTAAATGTGGGAGGGGTGGTTACAAGGACCATCTACGAGATTGAGCCTCAACTCCTCTTGAGTGAAATCACTTCATAGGCATTCCCAATCTGGTAGCTTATCCCATCCAGTAATCACCTAAACAAAGGTTCACCATTCCTTGGTAAACTCGTTTAGCGCTGTACGCACCAGCTCATCCTTCGTTGGATTTTCTACAACATCTGCAAGTTCATCTCTAACACCTTGAATCCTAGTGAGATAGGACGTTATGTTCTCTCCCTTCTTCATTTTGACCGCCCTCAGCTTCTCTTTGAGTATTGTCTTTCGAATCTCGGAAGGATCCTACTACAACTTGTTGATGGTGTCCCACATCTCCTTTGCAATTCCCTTCTCTATAATATGCAGGATGACGTGATCCCGAACTTCATCTAGAACCATCCTCTTGTTCTTGGCCATGTATTTTCTATAATCATGTAACAAGATATGATCTATTGGTACAATTACTACTAATGTCACACACTCCTTCAGACCATGCTCATCCAATAGGAATAACATCCTGGCCTTCTAGATGCCAAAGTTGGAGGCTCCATCCAACCTTTCTTGATCTCTAAGTCCTACTATGGCCATCTCTGAAAAACTCAAAAACTAGATAACTAATAAAATAAGAATCTCCTTCTCCTTTTGGAAAGATAACTTTACCTTCTCCCTGCACTTGCGCTCTTTTATAGACTGCATAGGTTTACTCTGGGTTACTCGCATTTGCCTCCAAAATCTCATCCCAGAATTCACACTGCTTGCTACTCCTTTGGGAAACTTGCTCTGCCTCCGGAACCCACATGCACTACTGACCTTGAAGCATGGCAATTGACACTTCCCGCTACAACCTTCTTTTGCTGAAAATCACGACCTCCTTTCTTGCTACAGGAATGCTAGAAACCTTTTGAGAATTTCTAGAAATTCCGTCTATGTGATTTCTCTTCCTTTCCCTATGTATATTTATTGTTGCAAAACCCTTGCTGCAAAATCAATGCACTAGATATTCTCTATGAAATATCTAATCTACTCAACACAATCCCTTTCCGACACCCTTTATTGCTTGCTGTTATTGCTTTGAGACAATTCACACTTTTCCTATGGACTAGACTAGAAGTCGAACTGTTGTCTCCTTGCAATTCACACTACTTGGCTAGGCCTGCACAGATCAAGAATTTTGTGCTTCAGATCTCCCTTTGAGCTACACAAATCTCACTTCCTTTGTTTCTACAACCTTTGATCCAATCTTTGTTTCTCTGATACCATGTGAAAATTCCTTAAATGCAATAAACTTGAGATTTATCTTCTAACTGTTAGAAATTATTTGTCTTCTGAATTATTATTCAACAAATAATGATAAATTCACCATTGCATTCTTCACAATAAAAACATTGTGGAATATAAAATACAAAACTAAGAAATACACAAAATAAAATAAAATATAACATGGTTGTTTTTGGACTATTGTCCCTCGAAAAACCTTGAATTGAAAACGAGTGCAACAGATGAGGGTTTTATTATTATCTCCAGAAAATTCAAGAGTGAAATGATCTACTTGTCAGTTTGGAACTCTTCTACTCGAAAAATAATCTAGAAGACACCCTTGTCTCCCTCTGCAACTGATCTGGCCTCTCCTAGCTACTGTCACTTCCTTCTAGAATTCACACTTCCTCATGGAATGCTCAAATATAGTTAAAGAAAAACTGTATAACCTTGGAATCACCTCTAGGCAAGTTGTCTATGCTCCATATGCCTCTGAAACCCACTTTCTCTACCTCTGGGACACTGATTTGACAATTGGCAACTGAAACGTAGCTCCTTTGGCAACTTATAATGGGAAATATGGCTTGCTTGCATTGTTGTATTCAAATTCCTCTACAAATGAATTCAAACTCTTTCCTGTCTCCTGAACATTGGAAAATGTTGAGGAAAATTCCTACAGACTCTTGCTCTCAAATCTCTGCTAGAACCCTTGCTGCGATGATTTCCCTAGCTTCAACTATGCCCTTGTTGAATATCTGCAACTAGGTAGTTGAACTGCTCAACTCATACATTGTATCTTCTCCAATCCCTTTGATATGATCTTATAATCTCTTGTTGGAGTCTCAACAACCATGATTACATCTCAATTGATGACTAAGATCAATTTGACTTCATCAAACGAGGCCTCTAGAGAAAAATCGAACTTCCTTAATTAATTGTCTTTAATTAACCAATTTTCTTAAGTTAGACTTGCGAACTTTTTAATTATTGGCTAATTAATTTAATTAAGGCGTCTCCAAATCTTTTCTTGCGAAACCTTTTCTAGGTTTTGGAGATCTCATGTTCCTTAGCCTCTTAGACACAATCTGAGGCTATAACACCTATCTACTGCTACCATATCCAAAAATTAACACTTATTTTATTGAATCTAAAGAATTCACAAGATTTTTCAAGTTATAATTTCTTCTTATATTTGCATATGATCATTTATAATCTTTGATACCATTTGTCAGGAATGTGTGCACAACCATAAAAAACATTGACACATAATTATACCATAAAGACACAAATATCCTTTAAACATCACATTGTCTCAAATTCTCATTCATATTGTAATTTATCTCATTCAATACAATATTAATGTCCCTTTATATAGCATGAGATGACCATAACAAACACGACAAATATATTTTATCGTCAACCATATGTGTAATTATAGCCCACAATATATCTCCCTAAGTCTCTTAACCAATTCTATGAGATATTCATCCTTCACTTCTCTCTTTATCTTCATCTTGGATTCATATATAACCATTTATGCATTGTCTATTTCACTCAAATATTATAATGTTCTTACCAAACATCACAAGTAGTAGTTAATCCTTCATTAAGTGTGTGTTTCCTTTTGAGGATGGACTAAGGCTCATTGTTCCATATGGGGACCTTACCTCAATGATTGTGGGTGTGGATTTGGCGATGGGGGTTGGTTCGTGGGATGCCAAAGAGAAGTCACTAAAAATTATAGTGGAGCCTCATTTCAAATGGATAGGGATCACCTCTCAACATTCAGTCAACATTGAAATCATGTTCCTTTGCAATTAGATGATTTCAATTTTTTTCTAATAAAATAAGGAGTATTTTGAAGGGTGCATGCATTTGGAGACTTAGGGGGCTATTTTGTTATTTCTGAATCAAATGCTAGATCTAAGAGTCTTTGATTGTTGGTTCTTAATGAGCCAAGAGGCCAAGGGGATCTCATTAAACTCTCGTTATGTATTACGGTTAAATTATGTACACCTTCTGCTTAATTTATACATTACAACTCATTATGTGTTAAATTTTGGTAATTAGAACATTGATGGTTCCCTTGCCTATGTTTGGATTTTGAGGATGAATTTTGGCCTAGAGGACCATGGTCAGGCCTAGTTGGTACATAAACTTCCTAGGGTCATAACTTTTGCATACAATATCTGTTTAGTGCACTCGGTAGCATGTTGGAAAGGTTTAATCGAGAATTACATATTTTGAATGGCCTGAGCTCTACCTATGGCTACATCCCAAGTCCCTTCCATGTCAAGAAAAACATCATTCATGGCCTCAAAAGTTTAGGACCTAAAAAACTGTAGAAAAACTACCAAGATGGAGAAGTGTACTTTTATCCAGTGGAGTAGGTACATGGCTGTCGATATCCACCTAGATCAATACTATGGCAAAATAGACTTGTTACTTATAAGTTGTAGAAGTGCATTGGAAAATAAATATGGTTATGGGCAAGTTGCTAGTGGAAAGTTCAAAGGAACAATAGGAAATATTGCTACAGGTGGATGAAGTGCATAAACTGTTAGGGAGAATTAAGCATAATCTCACAGTGATGGCTCAACAACTAGGTAATATTGAGTTCCTAGATTGGGAGGAGGACATTCATCTGCTGGAGACCATACAAGTTGATTTCCCCACTATGTAACCATATGTACCTTTGCCAGTTTCAATTCATTTATTGTTATGTTGGTTTTTATGTAGTTAAATTTGCCTCTCTAGGAAGTAGATACGCTTCTAGGAATTATTTAAGTTATCTCATTACAACATTTAGTCTACAAAGAGGTTGGGTTGTCAATTTTTGGTTAGCCAAAAAAAAACATTATACATTTGGTCTGGTTACACGTATGGCAGACCAAAAGGTATAAAAAGACTCTAAATTTTGTTGTAATATTTTTATGGTAATACAAAAGCTACCCAATTTACAAAATAAATGTTGAGAATAGCAACAAGAAATGTTAAAAATAACATTCAGAATATTTCAATTTTAATTTGTCCTTGAATTAAAATTGTGAACTAAATTCGAATTTAGTCTCACCAATTGCTTGAAAAATAATGAATTAATTCATCTTGGATTAATTAGTTGGAGAAATTCAAGCTAGAATTCTTTGTGTAGTCATGCAATAGTTATCCCTTAAATTAAGGAGACACTGATGAGTTGTATTTGAGTTGTAATTAGTTAGCTCAGTTAACTGAGTTATGCCCAGCTAAATTAGTTCCAAACATATTGAGGAACTAATTGTGAGTTCAGTCATTTAATGGATGCATGCATCAAACTAGTGTGCTCCAGATAATTGAAGATTCTCTCATAAATAACTCATGCATGTCTATTCAGAGAAAGACCCAGTTGATATTAAAGACAAGGACATTGTACTATTAGTTGCATGGGTTTTCCTATAAAGGAAACTCATCCATGCAGTATGAAGAAGGTTCCTCGAGGATTGCGTAGTTTTACATGGTGTGAGATTAGTGTGAGTGATCAATGTTACACTTAGTAACAGTTGGATCACCTAGGAGAAACAATGCAATGAAATAGGAGGCTTGGAGGGCAGAGAAGAAGGTTTGTGAGAAGCCTTGTTTGCCTGTGAGAATCCAAGAGGATTGTACTGAGAGCTGGCCACCTATGAGAGCTAAGGATTTGTATAATTTTGATGTATTTCCACCTTGTATGATAATACAAATAGTGGGGTTTTTAGCTGAGGCTTTCCCCAAAGTATTTTCATGTGTTTGGTTCATTGATTCTTCTTCTTCTGGTTATATGTGTTCAACTCAATCTTGCTCTATCTTTAAGCTTCCGCAAATTGATAGTAGAAGTAGGTTATAGTATTTTGCTTTGGTATATTGCATTATTGGTTTAATCTACAATCAGATTTTCTACAGAGGTCTCAGAGCGAGATTTGTAGAAAATTTGCAGAATTTCTACAATAAAAGCATAATGTTTTAATACAAAATCCTTAAAAACAGAGACAATTCGTTGCGATCTCACTCCATTCTAGTTCTTCAAATGTAATAAACATAGTCATGTGATGACTTAAATCCACATGTTCATTGAACTAAAGGGACGATGAGAAACCCTTTTAGAAATAAGGAAGGTATCACTTTCATTTGTAACATGTGGAACATAATGCATAAGTGGCGAAGACTTCTCAAAGATTTCATAAATCTTGGTCCTTCTCGCCAACATCCTCATGATGTTCACAATGAATCCACATCTTTATTGAACCAATGGGACAATGAGAAACTCTTTTAGAAATAAGGTGTCACTTTCATTTGTAACATGTGGAACATAATGCATAAGTGGCGAAGACTTTTCTAGGATTTCATAAATCTTGGTCCTTCTGGCCAACATCCTCATGATGTTCACCATTATAAGTACTTTTGGATGCTCACCATTGTAAATATGTTTGTGAATAAATTATGATTGTAGTTTTCAAAATTATCCCAAACATTTAATAATAAGATGATTATGTACCTATTATGTTGTGTGTTATATGATATTATCTTAATTAAATATATATTCTACCCTAATATATAATAACAATTAATGAAAGAACTTACATAATGTCATATTAACATTAACCGATCTATCCAATGCTAATTTTCATAACTAATAAAATTTGAATGATTATTAATTCATCATTAAAATAAGAGAAATAATTATAAAATAATTTAATATAAAGTATTATTTACGTGGTAACAATTATAATACAAATCTACTAAATATATGATATTTAAATAATCTATTTAAATTTACCTAATATTTTGAAATTAAAATTATTATTAAAATGGGAAAAAAAATAACTTTTTAGAAGTGTTTTGGAATATTTTTATTAAAATGTAAATTTAATAATTAAAAAATAAAACACTTTACATATACTAATTATGTAATTATTTGAACAATATATTTAAAAAGATGTTTGAACTAAGTATTTATTTATGAGGCAATATGGTGGCATGTCATTGTTTATTTGTATACATTAATTGTGTGCATATAGTTTAACATGGTGGCATGTCATTGCTTATTTGCGTACATTAATTGTGTGCATATAGTTTTTAGTTTATTAAGCTAAAACCGTATGCATGAAGATGAAACTATTACAACACAACTCTTTAACATATCAGGTATAATTCAAACTCTCACACACAAGTTATACAACTTTCTTTCACCTATCTTTTTGATGTCAAATCCAGAGCACAAATTGAAAAACCATTAATCTCATACAAAAACAAATAATTAAATTTAATAATAATTAAATTACGATATATGGAAAATTTAGGCCTAACTAATTCCTAAAAACAAAGATAAGACAAATCTAAGTATTTTGAAACTAATTCCAAAATATTCAATTTTAATTTCTAATTTCAAAATATTAAATTTTAATTTCTAAGTGTAATTTTATAGATTATTCTTAATCCATAAAAAACATTAGGTTTTGATAATATCAATTTTTTTTCCAGCTAAACCTATTTTTATTGGTATTTTCACGACAATTTCTCTGGTTAATTTTAATCAAAATCTAGAGATTTTTAAAAACTTCAGTTTAATCTATAAAATTCTAACTCCTAAGGGTTTTTCAGGGTACTTAATCCATTTATGCATTCAAAAATGCATTTTAAATAACAAAATTTCACATTCTTTTTTGAAATTATTTTACATGATTCCCATGAAAACTTCTATTTCCTCTATAAGTTAGATTACACCTTTATTTATATGGGATGGGAAAGCAAGTTTTTTTTCCAAAAAATGACTTTTACCTAGCTTTTTCCAAAATGACATTTGTGTCTTTGTTTTTTAATATAAACAAATAATATATTCTATAGATTCTATAATAAATTATTAATATAGATTCTAGAAGTATGGAAGGACTATAGATTCTACAATAAATTATTAATATAAACAAATAATTATTTTCAATTAATTTAATGACATTTATGTCTTTGTTTTTTAATCTAAACAAATAATATATTCTATAGATTCTATAATAAATTATTAATATAGATTCTAGAAGCATGGAAGGACTATAGATTCTACAATAAATTATTAATATAAACAAATAATTATTTTCAATTAATTTAATGACATTTGTGTCTTTGTTTTTTAATATAAACAAATAATATATTCTATAGATTCTATAATAAATTATTAATATAGATTCTAGAAGCATGGAAGGACTATAGATTCTACAATAAATTATTAATATAAACAAATAATTATTTTCAATTAATTTAATGACATTTGTGTCTTAATATATTCTATAGATTCTATAATAAATTATTAATATAGATTCTAGAAGCATGGAAGGACTATAGATTCTACAATAAATTATTAATATAAACAAATAATTATTTTCAATTAATTTAATGACATTTGTGTTTTTGTTTTTTAATATAAACAAATAATATATTCTATAGATTCTATAATAAATTATTAATATAGATTCTAGAAGCATGGAAGGACTATAGATTCTACAATAAATTATTAATATAAACAAATAATTATTTTCAATTAATTTAATGACATTTGTGTCTTTGTTTTTTAATATATACAAATAATATATTCTATATATTCTATAATAAATTATTAATATAGATTCTAGAAGCATGGAAGGACTATAGATTTTACAATAAATTATTAATATAAATAAATAATTATTTTCAGTTAATTTAATAATAAAGTCCGCATGGGGTAGGTCAAGTGGCAATGGCAGTGAAATGAAGTCTCATCGAACAATCGATCTTGGGTTCGATTCTTGTGCTACCTCCTCCAGAAATGGGGTGAATAACTGGCTGGAATACGGATAGCTAAAAGTGGCAGAATCAATCACAGCTAAAAGTGGCCCGAATCCAATACGGATAGCTAAAAGTGGTAGAATCAATCACAGCTAAAAGTGGCCCGAATCCAGGTAAAAAAATTTCAAAAAATCTTGTAGAGGATGTGTTTGAATCATATTTTTGATGGTGGAAATGGATTCAACACCATCAAAGCTTCTAGAGTGCCTAAAATTATGGAGTTTGACAACTTTTACTAGGATTTACAAAAATTCCTAGCAAAAAAGCATAATTGTTAGACTACGAAAGGTAGCATAGTTAATGTTCCCTCCCGCTTAGATTAATTATTAAACTTAAAATAATATGAACCAAGTCCCACATTTGAACAAGGGCTACAATATAGTTACTCTGATTTAGTTTAAATATGGTTAAGTTAAAGTAAAAAAACAATAAAGACATACAACTTTACAAAATTACAATTGAAATAGCAAGATAATAATAATAATAATAATAAGAATAAGAATAAGAATAAGAATAAGAATAAGAATAAGAATGATGATGATGATGGATGATTTTTTTTTTATAAACGCTAGTACCATATTTCTTCATTTTAATCTATTATTTGTATATATTTGTATGGAAAATTTATATTTTTTTAAGACAAACTCCATCCATGCATGTAAATAGAAGATTATTCATGGATGGAGATGAATTTTTAAAACAATTACGCTAGGCTATTAGTCTTCAATGGTGTTATAAACAAAATCAAGCAAAAAATACATTAAAGACTCACAAACTCAAAAAAAATTCATAATATAAATATCACATTAAAATAATAATAATAATCTTAATTATATTAAATCAAAAGTATCTCTATGGTTTAACTAGCTCAAAGAAGAAGAAATCTCATGAGCTCCATAGCGAAACAGGTAGTTGGGCAGCTCCTAAAACACCATGGATGGAAATGATCTGCCATATTTGTGAGAATAGGAACATCGAGGATGAAAACGACTTCCTCTTAGAGTGCCCGGCCTACAACCACATTAGATCTCAGTGTCATAATCTTTGTCGCAACACTGCCTTCCTAGCCTTTTACGATGTCAAAATTATAGTGAGCTCGCAAGGCTTCTCTCCAAGCTTTTTGAGCATAGGAATAAACTCCTAAATCAAACTAAATAATTTATTTCTTTAGGTTTGATATGCCAAATTTCTCAATGGACGTTAAGCACCACCATCATCATCATCAATCAAAATTTTATTTTCAAATTTAATTAACAAATATATAAATATTTAATATTTACAATAATCTCTAGAAACACAATTTTTATTATAAATATTATATTAAAAAACTTTTAAAAATATTAAATATGGTATAAATATAAATATAAATAAAAATATTTCCATATTTAAAAATGTTAAATTTATATATAATATAAATTATATTTTAAAAACAACATAAACTTATAATAATGTTTTGTTAAATTTATATATAATATAAATTATATTTTAAAAACAACATAAACTTATAATAATTTTTTGTTAAATTTATATATAATATAAATTATATTTTAAAAACAACATAAACTTATATTAATTTTTTGTCTGGCCAATGTGGAGTAAGATGCACCGTTAAAATTTTGAACATAAAAGAAGTTTGTATTAAGAGATTTTGGAGTGAGATGAATTTTTAAAATTTTAAACGTCAAAAAAGTTTGTATTAAGAGATTTTAAAGTTTTAAACATGAAAAAAAATTGTATTAAAAGATTTGATTACTATTGAAAAATAAGTGAGGTGTTGGTCAGTGGGGAGACGTGGAGGTTGATCCGCAGAAATAGTTGAAGGGTGCATGCAGGACTATCCTCATTCGTTTCTATGATCCCAGCGTTATAATCTTAATGAGTCACATAACCAATAATTTCCATGGCACCTGTATCGAGTTATTGAAACCTTCAATGCAAAAGAACGAAATTTAAATTTCAGATATTTCAATGTGACGAAATCCAAGATTTCAATCATAGTGTGGATTTAGGTTATATGCAAACTATTTTTAAATTAATGGTGATTGTGAACACAGATTCACATCATAAAAATAAAAATTGTGATGAGAGTTACACAATTCTTAGTTTTTTTGGAAGTCCGAAGAGTTAGTTCAATTAGTCAAATCAATGTCTCACTAATCGGGAGGTCACAAATGGCCAATCTAGTAGGGAAGCCTGCTGAAACCTCCGCCAAGGTGAATAAGTAACCGAAAGTTCTTGGCGTTAGGTCAATGAATAGATCGAGGGGCGTTGATCCCTTTCGGGTGTAGTGGCAACCCAGTGACCACGGGTATCCGTGATCCCCTTCGGGTGTAGCGGCTACCCAGTGACCACAGGTATCCGTGATCCCCTTCAGGTGTAGCGGCTACCCAGTGACCACGAGCATGTGAAAAAAAACCAAAAAACTAGTCTTTTGGAAAAACATGAATTCCCCTAACACGAGAGAATGAGTTCAAGCAATACTCAAAACCTCCACCACGGCGTGAATAAACTGAAGTGTCCCTACTTTCCATAACTTGGTGATTGGATTTCCTTTCAAATAGTTAGGAATTTTAACATTTATATCGATTATTCTAGTTAAATCAAAATCATGGTTTTAATATTAGTTAACTCTATAGGTTTATTTTAGAGTCTAGTGTGATGTGTAAGTACGTTCTTTTATCATAAAAAAATGAAATTTTACTAAGTTAAAATTAAAATTTAAAAAATACAAAAATAAAAAATTAAATAACTATAAAAAATATTTAAATAATATTAATTAATAAAAAAATTGCATGTAAAAATACAATGACTATATAGTAGCTAATACATGTCATTTAGCTTAATTATAGTTTAATTAAACTAAAAAATAATAAAGATAAATATTTCATCATAAAAATAAACTAATTAATAAAATGTTGTATTGTTTAGTGCCATCAATAAAATTAAGAAATATGATTAACTAATATTGTTTATATTAACATATATACACTTTAATATATATGTTTATATTTTTATATATTTTATATGTTTTATTTTTTTGTTTTTAATTTTTTTTTAATTTTTAATTTAACTTTTATTATTATTATTATTTTTTCTTTCTATTATTTCAATTTTCATGAATTATATATTTTTTTACAATATTTTCAATTTAAATAACTAATTATTATATTAAAAATATATTATAATAAATTTAATTATAAAAAATTATATATATTAATAAAAAAATACACAATTATATATATTAATAAAAAACACACACTTATATATTTTTAATATAAACCATATTTATTAATAATATTTCTTATTTTTTAATAATAACATTTAACAATATAACCTTTAATATTTTATATATTTTTAATATAAACCATATTTATTAATAATATTTCTTATTTTTTAATAATAACATTTAACAATATAACCTTTAATATTTTATATTTAAAGTGAAAATTTTATATTTATCTCCGTTATATTTTCCTTTCCCTTCACTTAGATATTTGAATGATTCATCCCTTCATTGAAAATTCCACTGATTATAAGTAGAAAAGGGGAATATTGAAAAGTAGTTACAATATTGGAAAACTCTTTTTAGAAGGAATTTTAGGTAACACTAAAATAATTGAACTTTGACATGCGATATAGTATCTTTTGACAGTCAAATAGGGCTTTTGCATGGAGTTGAGAATATATTTGTGAATAAGTTGAATTATTTTTTTAGGTAGGTAAATATATTTAAAAGATTATCATATTATTATTTTCAAATATATTTTATTAAAATAAAATATAAAAGTAATTATTTAAATATTACTTTAAAAAAATTATATTAAAATTACTACACATTTAATAAAATTAATTTATCTATATAAATTAAATAGTATTAATTTATAATAAATATATTAAATAGTATTAATTTATAATAAATATCATAAAATTATGTTATCTATATAAATTAAATAGTATTAATTTATAATAAATATCAAAATATTATCATATGGTTAAAATTATAAAAATGAGTTAAATTTTATTTTTATTTAAAATAATAAAATAATTATTAATGATATAAAGAATTAATATACAAATTAAATCTATATTTCTTTATAAAAATATGTAACAAAATTCTTTATACAACATGCTCAAAACTATAATTCATTTAGTTGAAAGGAAAAAAAAAGACATAATTATGAGAATAATTCTCAACTTTTTAATTTTTGCATGCTATTAAGAATACTTTATGGAAGTTAAATCCAAACAAATTGATAATTAAATTAAAATTTTGAAAGGCCTATTCCAAAATAGACATGCTTATGAACATAATTATATACAAGGGTTTACACTTACTTTATAATGCATCTAATATTAATATTGCTAAAATAAAAAACAAAAATTAATTATAAACCAGCCTAGATCCATCTTAACTTCGGATCTATTAAGGGTCGAGAAGGATCAAATCTCTCGAGATGAAAATCTCTTTTTTGAGTGCAAGACTTGAGGAAAGGTTTGCACCTCTAGAGATTTGATCCCTCTTGGCACTTGATAGATCCGGAGTTAAGATGGATCTAGGTCGGTTTCAGTGGTGGCCAACCAAAGACTTGAGGAAAGGTTTTCACCTCCAGAGATTTGATCCCTCTTGGTGCTTGATAGATCCGGAGTTAAGATGGATCTAGGTCACCAAAGAAAATCTAATGAACATATGATTAATTTAAATAAAAATATGTAAAATCATATGATATTAATATAATCATTTTAAAGATGCTAAATATGATTAATCTGGTCATTTTAATTTTAATTTTTCTTAGTTACCTCAGTTTGTTGAGTGATATATATTGTGAATAACTTTAATTTTGAAAAATTATGATTTTTTTAATGTAACTTAACAATATAATAGTGTTAATGATAGAAAATGCGGATAATAAGAATATCAAAAATTACAAATAGCCTTCATTGTGATTAATCTCAAACTATTTTCTTCTACTATTCTTAATGTCACCCTTGTTACTTTTGTCGTCTTTTCATATCGATTATATGAAAAGGACATGTTAAATCATAAACCATTTAAATTGTTAGCTCGAGATATTGTACTAAACATCATACCTTGTCTCTCTTTCTCTCCAATATTAATAGGCTGAATTACTATAACACAAAAATAATGTACATTGTCAATAATTTTTTATGCTTAAACTGAAACCAATGCACAATATTAATCCAATCACGTTAAAATTAATGCACCATCATGCATCCAATTACATCAAATCAAAAATGAACATCTACACTAAAATCGATGCATCTAATGCAAGATATCAAATAAGATTAGAAAACAACATTTACATTGAAATCAATGCATCTAATGCAAGCAATCAAATATGATTAGAAAGCAACATTTACACTCAAATAAATGCATCTAGTGCAAGTAATCAAATAGGTTTATAAACCAATGTCTACATTGAAATCAATGCATTTAGTGAAATCAATCAAATAGGAGTAGAAATCATTTACAATGAAATCAATGCATCTAGTACAAGCAACCTAATATCACTAGAAATCAACATCTACACTAAAATCAATGCATGTACTGCAGACAACGAAATATGATTAAAAATCACCATCTAAATTGAAATCAATGCATCTAGTTCAATAAATCTTCTTCCCTCTCTCCTCCCTCCATCTATATCTATATCTTCCTCCATCTCTCCTTCTTTGTCTCTCTATCTCAACCCCTCAAACACACACGTTTTCTCACTCCATATATATCAATATCTCTATCCCTCCCTCTCTCTCTATCTCTCTCTTCTTCCCTCTCTTCACTTTTCATCTATATCTCTATCTCCCTTTGTCTCTCTATATCACCCCCAAAAAACACACTCTCTTTCTCCAATATATCTATCTATCCCTCCCTCCTTCTCTCTCTCTCTCTTCCCCTTCTCTCCCTCTCCCCTGCTTCTATCTCTCTTCCCTCTTGTTGTCCTCTCTCCCTCTCTCTCCATCTTCCTTATCACTCCCTTTCTCTCTCTAATTATTTCTTCTTACCTCCCTCTCCCCCCCTCCAACTCCATCTCTCTTTACCTCCCTCTCTCCACTTTGTCTCTCCCTCTCTCTCTCCAACTCTGTTACTATATGATTCCCTCTCTCCCCTCTCCTTCTCTCCCCCATTCTCTCCATCTCTCCTTCTTTGTCTCTTTATCTCACCCCCAAACATACACACACTCTCTCCATCTCTCCCTTGTCACCCTGTCTCTCTCTCTCTCCACTTCTCACTCTCTATGTATTTCTTCTTCCCTCCCTCTCTCCTCCTCTCTCTCAAGTTTGCTCTCTCGTACTTCCTCTCTCTGCCATCTATATCACCATTTTTGTTGGGGATCCACATGTTGGCTAAGGCAAGGAAATATAGATCTGATTGTTATCTTAAGCATTTCTCAGTTTCAGTTGTGGAGGCCTAGATGCCCAGATATAAAAAAATTATCTAAATGTATCCTATATTAAGTTGTTAAGCCAATGTGATGCGCAACAAAAGGCTCGACATCTATTCACTTGTGGAAGGTGATATCATGAATAAAACATATAAGAATATAAATAGCGAACAAATAAAATGACAAATAAATCATACACACCTGCTCAAAATCGAGAATCATCAACATGTGGAATCATCCACAATAAAATGACAAATAAAACATACATACCTGCTCGACATCGAGAATCATCACCTCGTGTGGAATCATCAACAATAGAAAACATAAGATAACCAGCCATGTATGGGATGCAATCATTCACCGTTTTTCATGCAATGAAAATCTCTTTCTCATCACCTCTTTCTTTCTACACCAAATTGTTCATTCCTCCCAACAAACCAAAGCAAAACAAAGCTACAAAAGTATGAAAAGTACAAAATAATGAAAAAAAGTAACACAAAAGACAAAAGAAAGCATGGCCATGCATATTCTCAACAAAAAAATAGACAAATAAAACAAAATTGAAAAAAAAACTAAAAAAACCAAAGATAAACACTCTCGGTCTATATATGTATAATTTCCTTCCTCCAATGTCGTTCTCCACCTGAAAAAAAAGGAAAAAAGAAAAAGAGGGTGATATTTAGATTAAAATTGGCAGCAAAACAATAATTCTGATAAAGACATTCTAACATTAAGGATAATTTAAATTTACTATTTTTCCACAAGTAATAGAAACCATACTGTAGAAATTCTCACTGTAGATTAATCTGATTATGCAATGTACTAAAGCAAAATACTTAATCTACTTCTACAATCAAACTTGCAGAAGCTTAATCGATTTTGAGCAAGATCAAACAAAACACATATAACGAAGAAGAAGAATCAATCACACATGAAACACAGAAGAATACTCTGGGGAAAGCCTCAACTAAAAACCCCACTATTTGTATTATCATACAAGTGTAAATATCTTAGGATAACACAAAGCTTTAGCTCTCAAGCTATCCAGCTCTCAGTACAATCTATCACTGCTGCTCATAGACAGAATATGCAACACATATGCCTATTCTCTGTCCTCCAAGCCTCCTATTTCCTTGCACAGTTTTCCCTAGGTCCTCTAGCTATAACTTGTGTGATTCTCACCTCACACATTGCTCAGACCTTTGTAGTAACTGCGCAATCCTCAAGGAATGAATTCCTTCTGCATGCAAGAGATATTCTCATAGGAATATTCTAGCAACTGATAGTACACTGTCCCTGCCTTTAATCTCAACTGGGCCTTTGTCTAAACTGACATGCATGAGTTATTTATGAGAGAATATTCAGTTATTTGGAGAACACTAGTTGCATGCATGCATGCATTAACTAACTAAACTCACAATTAGTTCCACAAACTGTTTGGAACTAATTTAACTGGACTTAACTCAGTTAGAGCTAACTAATTACAACTCAAATGCAACTCATCCTTATCTCCTTAATTAAGGGATAACTTCCTCAATCAAAGGGATAACTGTTGCATGACTTCACGAAGACTTCACGTTTGAATTTCACCAACTAATTAGCTCAAGATGAATTAATTAATTATTTTTCAAACAACTTGTGAGACTAAACTCGAATTTTAATTCTCAATTTTAATTCAAGGACAAATTAAAATTGGAATATATCTTGAAATGCTATCTATAGCAATGCTATTTATGGCATTTCTTGTTGCTATTTTCAATACATACCTCCCATATGATCAGATCTAAAATCGGGCTCTCATGCTTTCTCACTGTATCTCTGTATGTTTATTAGAGAGATAAATGCTTAATGTTCAACCACATTTGACTTTTATCCCACATTGCACCATACAATATTTGTTTAAAATAACCATCAAACCATACTTAGATCCTCTCTTCTCACCTACCCTTGAATGTAAGACAACTCCATATCATTTCCCATAAGGCAACTCCATAACTGTCCACTTCACTTTTGGTTTTCAAATCATATGTTAAAGAACATTACTATTTGGAAATATAGTCAATAATAATTTACAGAAAATTGACGTATATTTATAAAAACAAAAAATGGAAGGAATCCTCCTACATATAAATTCAATAGATTATGTAATTGCAATACAAACATACTTAATTCCTAAAAAATTGTAAAGTCACACATAGTCACCTATTAAAATAATCAGGAGAAGCTTAACCATGAGTCCCATCATCCTTGTAGAAACGTGTTTCATCACAAGTGAGCCATGCTTGGAAAGGCCAAAGTTAGAAATTTTGGCAGGCATTTTCGTTCTGCAATGACCAAGCAAAAAAATGAAACACAAATGTGACAAGAAGTATTCCATGAGTAGAAAATCAGACAATTGGAAGCAATACTTTAGCTGCAAGATAACATAAATGAGTTAACATATTGAGTCAAGAAGTATAATGTATATTTGATGTCTTGAAATCACAATATATTACCTGGTTTTCTTTTCTTTATTATGAAGGAAACCAAGTCCTTTGAGTAGGAAATTAGACAATTGGAAGCAATACTTTAGTTGCAAAACAACATAAATGAGTTAACATATTGAGTCAAGAAGTATAAAATATATGTGATGTCTTGAAATCATAATATATTACCTGTCTTTCTTTTCTTTATTATAAGAATCTAAATATAAAACCAATAAAATGACAAATAAACCATACATACCCGCTTAACATCGAAAATCATCAACTCGTGTGGAGTCATCAACAATAAAATGACAAAGAGACCATACATATCTGCTCAATATCGAGAATCATCAACTTGTGTGGAATTATCAATAGTAGGAAACATAAGATAACCCACTATGAATGGGATGGAATTATTCACCTTTTTTCATGCAATGAGAATCCCTTTCTCACCTCCTCTCTCTCTACACCAGATGAATCTCAGACTCTTATGATCATATATGCATTCATGAACTGTACCTCACATGTTTTCCATGTATTTGACGAAATGTGTAGTGTGTTCTAGGCATTCTAGGTCAAGTTCTGCCTTCAAGTTCAAATGATTAAAATTTCCGTTATGAGAAATATGACTCTAGAAAGTTACAGGAAGTTTTGGACATTGGTATAGAGACTAGCCTAGAAAAGTGGCTTAGATCTCAGGACCACATGCATAGAACTGGATATATGGGGTCATAATCGCATGGAGCAAGGTTTGTGAGTGCGGTTGGAGGCTCACAACTGGATGCAGGCAATTTCAAGGTTGCAATTATAGGTTTAGGTTAGTGAAAAAAGGTTCCATCTCATGACAACCTAGGGTGTCTCTTCAACTCCCAGGTGATCTGTAGTCCTTGTAGGATGTCATTTTGTAGGCCCCACTTCCTTAACTGGAACTGAGAGGTCGGTTCAGGTCATAGTGACACTCGTCTCATGTTTACTTTAGCGAGCTTGTGAATTTGGGTAAATGTGGGAGGGGTGGTTAGAAGGACCATCTACGAGATTGAGCCTCAACTCCTCTTGAGTGAAGTCACTTCATAAGCGTTCCCCATCTGGTAGCTTATCCCATCTAGTAATCACCTAAACAAAGGTTCACCATTCCTTGGTAAACTCGTTTAAAGCTGTACGCACCAGCTCATCCTCCGTTGGATTTTCTACAACAGCTGCAAGTTCATCTCTAACACCTTGAATCCTAGTAAGATAGGACGTTATGTTCTCTCCCTTCTTCATTTTGACCGCCCTCAGCTTCTCTTTGAGTATCATCTTTCGAATCTCGGAAGGATCCTACTACAACTTGTTGATGGTGTCCCACATCTCCTTTGCAATTCCCTTCTCTATAATATGCAGGATGATGTGATCCCGAACTTCGTCTAGAACCATCCTCTTGTTCTTGGCCATGTATTTCCTATAATCATGTAACAAGATATTATCTACTGGTACAATTACTACTAATGTCACACACTCCTTCAGACCATGCTCATCCAATAGGAATAACATCTTGGCCTTCTAGATGCCAAAGTTGGAGGCTCCATCCAACCTATCTTGATATCTAAGTCCTACTGCGACCATCTCTGCAAAATTCAAAAACTAGATAACTAATAAACTAAGAAATATCCTTCTCCTTTTGTTAAGATAACTTGGCCTTCTCCCTGTACTCGCACTCCTTTCTGGACTGCATAGGTTTACTCTAGATTACTCGCATTTTCCTCCAGAATCTCTTCCCAGAATTCACACTACTTGCTACCCCTATGCGAAACTTGCTCTACCTTCGGAACCCACATGCATCGTTGACCCTGAAGCATGACAATTCACATTTTGTGCTACAAGCTTCTTTTGCTGAAGATCACGACCTCCTTTCCTGCTACTGGAATGCTGGAAACCTTTTGAGAATTTTTAAAAATTCCCTCTATATGATTTCTCTTCCTTTCCCTGGGTAGATTTCTTATTGTAAAACCCTTGTTGCAAAATCACTGCACTAGATATGCTCTGTGAAATATCTAATCTACTCAACAGAAGCCCTTTCCGACACCTTTTACTGCATGTTGCTATTGCTTTGAGACAATTCACACTTTTCCTATGGACTAGACTAGAAGTCGAATTATTGTCTCCCTGCAATTCACATTGCTTGGTGAGGCCTGCATAGATCACGAGTTTTGTGCTTTAGATCTCCCTTTGAACTACACAAATCTCACTTCCTTTGCTTCTACAGCCTTTGATCCAATTTTTGTTGCTCTGATACCATGTGAAAATTCCTTAAATGCAATAAAATTGAGATTTATCTTCTAACTTTTAGCAATTATTTGTCTTCTTAATTATTATTCAACAAATAATGATAAATTCACTATTGCATTATTCACAATAAAAACATTGTGGAATATAAAATACAGAACTGAGAAATACACAAAATAAAATAAAATATAACATGGTTGTTTTTGGACTATTGTCCCTGGAAAAAACTTGAATTGAAAGCCAGTACAACAGATGAGTGTTTTATTATTATCATCAACAAATTCAAGAGTGAAATTATCTACTTGTCAATTTGGAAATCTTCTACTGGAAAACTAATCTAGAAGACACCCTTGTCTCCCTATGCAACTGATTTGGCCTCTCCTAGCCACTTGCACCTCTTTCTGGAATTCACACTTCCTAATGGAATGCTAGGATCTGGTTGAAGAAAAACTGTACAACCCTGGGATCACCTCTAGGCAAGTCGTCTAGCCTCCATATGCCTCTGAAACCCACTTTCTCTACCTCTAGGACACTGATATGAAAATTGGCAACTGAAACATAGCTCCTTCGGCAACTCACAATGGGAAATATTGCTTGCTTGCATTGTTGTATTCAACATCCTCTGTAGATGAATTCAACCTCCTCTTTCCTATCTCCTGAACAGTGGAAAATGCTGAGGAAGAATCCTATAGATTCTTTCTCTCAAATCTCTGCTAAAACACTTTCTCTGATGATTTCCCTAGATTCAATTGCGCCCTTATTGAATACCTACAACTGGGTAGTTGAGCTGCTCAACTCATACAGTGTATCTTCTCCAATCCCTTTGATCTTATCTTATAATCTCTTGTTGGAGTCTCAACGTCAATGATTACATCTCAACTGATGACTAAGAACAAATTGACTCCATCAAATAAGGCCTCTAGAAAAAATAGAACTTCCTTAATTAATTGTCTTTAAGTAACCAATTTTCTTAAGTTAGACTTGCAAACTTTTTAATTATTGGCTAATTAATTTAATTAAGGCGTCTCCAAATATTTTCTCACGAAACCTTTTATGGGTTTTGGAGATCTCATGTTCCTTAGCCTCTTAAACACAATCTGATACTAGAACACTTGTCTGCTGCTACCATATCCAAAAACTAACACCGATTTTATTGATTCTAAAGAATTCACAAGATCTTTCAAATTATTGTTTCCTCTTATATTTGCATATGATCATTTATAATCTTTGATACCATTTGTTAGGAATGTGTGCACAACCATAAAAAACATTGACACACATAATTATACCATAAAGACACAAATATCCTTTAAACATCACATCGTCTCAAATTCTCACATATATTTTACATTTATCTCATTCAACACAATACTGATGTCCCTTTATATAGCATGAGAAGACCATAACAAACACGACAAATAGATTTTATCTTCAACCATATGTGTAATTATAACCCACAATATCTCTCCCTAAGTCTCTTTATCAATTCTATGAGATCTTCATCCTTCAATTCTCTCTTTATCTTCATCTTGGATTCATATATAAACATTTATGCATTGTCTATTTCAATCACATATTATAATGTTTTAATCAAACATCACAAGTAGTACTTAATCCTTCATTAAGTGTGTGTTTCCTTTTGAGGATGGACTAAGTCTCATTGTTCCATATGGGGACCTTACCTCAATGATTGTGGGTGTGGATTTGGAAATAGGGGTTTGTTAGTGGGATGCCAAAGAGAAGTCACTAAAAAATTATAGTGGAGCCTCATTTCAAAGGGATAGGGATCACCTCTCAACCTTCAGTCAACATTGAAATCATGTCCCTTTGCAATTAGATGATTTCAAGTTTTTTCTAATAAAATAAGGAGTAATTTCAAGGGTGCATGCATTTGGAGACTTAGGGGGTTATTTTGTTATTTTTGAATCAAATTCCAGATCTAAGAGTCTTTGATTGTTGGTTCTTAATAAGCCAAGAGGCCAAGGGGATCTCCTTGAACTCTCGTTGTGGATTAGGGTTAAATTATGTACACCTTTTGCTTAATCTATACTTTAAAACTCATTGTGTGTTAAGTTTTGGTATGTATAACATTGATGGTTCCCTTGCCTATGTTTGGATTTTGAGGGTTAATTTTAGCCCAGAGGACCATGGTCAGGCACCACTAAGGTTAGTTGGTACATCAACTTCCTAGGGTCATAACTTTTGCATACAATATCTATTAGGTGCATTCGGTAGCCCGTTGGAAAGGTTTAATCGAGAATTACACATTTTGAACGACCTAAGATTTGCCTATGGATACATCCCAAGTGTTGGCTTATATGGGCCTGAACCAGGTTCGGAAGAATTACTGAGCCAAACAAATCCCGCAACTACCGGTCCTTTCAGCAACAGTCTGCTGAGCGCGGAACGAGGTCTCACCCGAGGTAGTAGGGGAGGGTGCTGGAACCAGGTTTCCGCACGCTTGGGATGTCTAGATGTGGTCGGGAGGGTTCGCGCGCCGTTCTGCAGCCCCGCGCTACTCTACTTTCATGTAGATCCGGATCCAGATTAATTCGTAATATTAATTACTTGCATAAATCAGATCTACTTAGCAGGGTCTTTAAGCAAACATTTAGTAGATTTAACTAGTTCGTGCACTTAGAATAAACTCAGATTCCCATACATTCATAACATAAGCATATGCGCATAGATCAAACATTATATTAACCATACAAAAAGTCAGATCCGCGATAATTAAAATTTAACATAGACTTTTAGACACAACTTATCTTTATTTCCACTTTATCCCCAATACCTCCAGTTCCACCCTGCACACTCAGCTGCAGGGGTCCGCACACACAACTGCGGACTCTTCCAGGGCTTTGTGCGCACAGTTGCAGAGCCTCTATCCACTACCCAAACCCTCGACTTGGACTTACGGACGCCTTCAGACTGTTCTCCTCAAAAACCCATTACATTTCAACTCCAAGATCATACCAAAAAAAGAATTGCCTTTCCCTCATAGAGCCACACTCTATTTATACCTTCCTATGGTCCGCGGACCAACTTACTTTCTATTATTCTATATTATTTCTTGGGCGGACAACCCCTTGACTTGACCTCTTACATTTCGTGCTCCGCATATTTCGGAGGTTTACAATATTTCTATCCTAATGTCTAGGCTATCAGACCCAAAACTATTACGTGGGACCTCCGCTACCCAACACCAAGTCCCTTCCACGTCCAAAAAAACATCATTCATGGCCTCAAAAGTTTAGGACCCAAGAAACTGTAGAAAAGCTGCTAAGATGGAGAAGTGTACTTTAATCCAATGGAGTAGGTATATGGTTGTCGATGTCCACCTATATCAATACTATGGCAAGATAGACTTGTTACTTATAAGTTCTAGAAATATATTGGAAAATAAATATGGTTATGGGCAAGTTTCTAGTGGAAAGTTCAAAGGAACAATAGGAAATATTGCTACAGGTGGATGAAGTGCATAAGTAACTGGGGATAATTGAGAATAATCTCACAGTGATGGCTCAACAACTAGGTAATATTGAGTTCCTAGATTGGGAGCAAGACATTCATTTGTTGGAGACCATACAAGTTGATTTCCCCACTATGTAACAGTATGTACCTTTGCTAGTTTCAATTCATTTATTGTTATGTTAGTTTTTATGGAGTTAAATTTCCTTCTCTAGGAAGTAGGTATGTTTCTAGGAATTCTTTTAGTTATCTCATTACAAAGTTTAGTCTACAAAGAGGTTGGGATGTCAATTTTTTGTTAGCCCAATAAGACAACATTATACATTTGGTCTGGTTGTACATGTGGTAGACCAAAAGGTATAAAAAGACTCTAAGTTTTGTTGTAATATTTTCTATGGTAATATAAAGGCTACCTAATTTACAAAATAAAAGCATAATGTTTTAATACAAAATCCTTCAAAAAAATGCAGGCAATTCGTTGCGATCTCACTCCACTTTAGTTCTTCAAATGTAATAAACATAGTCATGTGATGACTTAAATCCACATGTTTATTGAACTAAAGGGAGGATGAGAAACTCTTCTAGAAATAAGGAAGGTGTCACTTTCATTTGTAACATGTGGAACATAATTCATAAGTGGTGATGACTTGTCTAGGATTTCATAAATCTTGGTCCTTCTCACCAACATCCTCTCCCTTGTAAGTACAATTGATTTTGTTCGTGAATAAATTATGATTGTAGTTTTCAAAATTATCCCTCACATTTAATAATGAGATGATTATGTACCTATTGTGTTGTGTTATATGATATTATCCTAATTAAATATATATTCTACCATAACATATAATAACAATAACAAAAATTAATGAAAGAACTTATATAATGTTATATTAAGATTAACTAATCTATCCAATACTAATTTTGATAACTAATAAGATTTGAATAATTATTAATCATCATAAAAGTAAGACAAATAATTATAAAATAATTTAATATAATGTATTATTTACGTGGTAACAATTATAATACAAATCCATTATATTTAAATAATCAATTTAAATTTACCTAATATTTTGAAATTAAAATTATTATTAAAATTTTTCAATTATTATTAAAATTTAGACAAAACAAAATAACTCTTTAGAAGTGTTTGGGAGTACTTTCCCCTATTAAAATGCAATTTTAATAATTTAAAAAAGCGAAACACATCAACAATATATTTAAAAAAAATGTTTAAAGGAAGTGTTTATTTATGAGGCATCATAGTGGCATGTGACTGCTTATTTGTATACATGAATTGTATGCATATAGTTTTTAGTTTATTTAGTTAAAATGATATGTATGAAGATGAAATCATTACAACACAACTCTTTAACACCTCAGATAACTAGTTATAGTTCAAGTGCACACACACAAGTTATACAACTTTCTTTCACCTATCCTTTTGATGTCAATTGCACACACACAAGTTATACAACTTTCTTTCACCTATACTTTTGATGTCAATCGAGAACACAGATTGAAAACCATTAATCTCATACAGAAAAACATATAATTAAATTTAATAATAAATCAATTACAATATATGGAAAATGTAGGTCTAACTAATTCCTAAAAACAAAGATAAGATAAATCTAAGTATTTGAAACTAATTCCAAAATATTCAATTTTAATTTCAAAGTGTAATTTTATAGATTATTCTTAATCCATAAAAAAACATTAGCTTTTGATAATATCAAAATTTTTCCAGCTAAACTTATTTTCATTGGTATTTTCACCACAATTTATCTGGTTAATTTTAATCAAAATCCCAGTTTAAATTGTTTAATCTATAAAATTCGAGCACCCTAAGGGTTTTTCAGGTATGAACCCATTTATGCATTCAAAAATGCATATTAAATAACAAATTTCACATTTTTTTTGAAATTGTTTTACTGGATTCCATGAAAAAATCTATTTCGTCTCTATAAGTTAGACTACACCTTTATTTACGTGGGATAGAAAAACACTTTTTTTTTTTTTTCGCAAAAAAAATGACTTTAAACTAGCTTTTTCCAAAATGACATTTGTGTCTTTGTTTTTTAATATAAACAAATAATATATTCTATAAATTCCATAATAAATTATTAATATAGATTCTGGAAACATGGAAGGACTATAGATTCTATAATAAATTATTAATATAAACAAATAATTATTTTCAATTAATTTAATAATAAAATATTAATAATTTACCCAAAGGGTAGCATAGTGAGTGTTCCCACCGGGTTAGATTAATTATTGAACTTTATAAAATATGAACCAAATCCCACATTTGAACAAGGGCTACAATATAATTACTCTCATTTAGTTTAAATATGATTAAGTTAAAGTAAAAAACAATAAAGACATACAACTTTACAAAATTACAATTGAAATAGCAAAATAATTGATGATTGCATAATAATAATAATAATAATAACTTTATTTGTGAATGATTTTTTTTATATTATAAATGCTAGTACCATGTTTGTTCATTTTAATCTATTATGTGTATATATTTGTATGGAAATTATATATATATATATATATATATATATATATATATATATATATATATATATATATAGACAAACTTCATCTATGCATGTAAATGGAAGATTACGCATGGATGAAGATGAATTTTTAGAATAATCATGCTACGTTATTAGTCTTGAATGGCATTGTAAATAAAATCAAGCAAAAAATACATTAAAAACACACAAAACTGAAAAAAATCATAATATACATATCACATTAAAATAAATTCAAATAATAATAATCTTAATTATATTATATCACAACTTTGTTTTCAAATTTAATTAATAAACATGTAAATATTTAATATTTACAATAATCTCTATATATATAAATACAATCTTTATTATAAATATTACATTAAAAACTAAATTTCAAAAATATAAATATTATAAATAAAAATAAAATTATTTTTATATATAGAAATGTTAAATTTATATATAATATAAAAATAATATAAATGTATACTAATATTTTAACATCATAACATCATAAATTTCATGGATCTAGGTTATATGCAAACTATTTTTAAATTAATAGTTATTGTGAACACAAATTCACACCATAAAAAAATTGTGATAAGAGTTACACAACTCTTAGTCTTTTGGAAAAACATGAATTCCCTGACACGAGAGAATGAGTTCAATCAATACTCAAAACCTCCATTAGGGCGTGAAGAAACTAAAGTGTCCCTACTTTCCATAACTTGGTGATTGGATTTCCTTACAAATTGTTAGGCCTTTTAACATTCATATCGATTATTCTAGCTAAATCAAAATCATGGTCCCATATTTGTTGAGTCTATAGGTTTATTTTATAGTCCATAGGTTTATTTTATAGTCTAAGTGTAAGTATATTTTTTTTCATTAAAAAAATGAAATTTTATTCAGGTTAAAATTAAAATTTAAAAAATACATAAAAATTAAATAATTATATAAAATATTTAAATAGTATGAGCTCATAAAAAAAATTGCACGTGAAAATATAATGGCTACATAGTAATTAATACATGTCATTTAGCTTAACTATAATATAATTAAATTAAAAAATAATAAAGATAAATGTTTCATCATAAAAATAAAACAATTAATAAAATGTTGTATTGTTTAGTGCCATCACCAAAATTAAGAAATATAATTAACTAATGTTGTTTATATTAACATGTATGCACTTTAATATATATGTTTATATTTTTATGTGTTTTATTTTTTTAGTAATATATATAATTTATAAAAATATGTTTTTAATATAATAATAAGTTATCTTAAAGTGAAAATATGAAGAAAAAATTATAATTTATGAAAATAAAAATAATAAAAAAATGAAAAAAATCAAAATAAAAATGAAAAAAATCTAAAGAAAAAAATAAAAGTTATTAAAGACCCTACAATAAGACCTCAACGAACCACTTTACAAATAAATAAATTTAAATAATAATAAAAATAACAAAAATTGAATTCCTAATATTAAACTACCAAGCTAGACACCAAATTGGTGTATGAGACCCCCTTGTTTGTGGGACAAGAGACCCACGCAACGTTTTGATTATTGTCTACGAAGGCATACCTACTCTAACCCCTTCTGGTTTTTGAACCTGTGACCTCTTAGGAGGAAACACATGCTCTTAACCATTAGGCCTATTCATGCTCTAAGAAAGTGGATTTGATTAGCTAAAGATAGTAATCTAGAAACTCACAATTATAACTCACGATCACAATATATAACACACATGTAACACACCTGTAAGATTACAAATTATGATAATATGTTTGAGAATACAAGCATAACTATTTCCTTTTATGCATCTCCAATGGGAATGTAATTATGAACTAGAATCTAGCCTAGGTTTGGAGGTTGTGTTTTAAAAATTGATGCATTAATAAAGCCTATATGTGTAATCTTAAATGTATAAAATTGTATTTTATGCTATTTCAAAAAAATTGATTTGAACGTTCATTTTGTTAGGTTTAAAGGTTACATAATTTAGCACAAAATTTAATGTTGATTTCCAAGTTATTAATTTGTTTCAGTTTCCAAAAAAATTACATATTTGAATATTGATATAAACTATATTAACACTATCTATCTATCTATATAACATAATATTATATTAGTTTAATTTAATGATATATATTTAACATCTTCCCACATAACTTTTCCAAGAGTCATTGCTACCAAACAAATTACATATTTGAATATTGATATAAACTATATTAACACTATCTATCTATCTATATAACATAATATTATATTAGTTTAATTTAATGATATATATTTAACATCTTCCCACATAACTTTTCCAAGAGTCATTGCTACCGTCATATAACTTTGAAATATACTCTAAAATATCTATAGAAATATTTTACTTTTCACAAAATCTCATATATATATTCTCAAGGAACTCTTAATCATAAATGCACAAAGTCATTACAATCATGGTATTATAGTCATCATATCACTAGTAAGAAAATAATAGCATTTCACCCACCACTCCCAATTAACCTTCTGAATATACTAATTATTTATAATATATATAAATATAAAGTAATGATTTGCCTGAAGTTCGAAGTCATCTTGTTATACCATGTGCAACGTCTCATATCCATCCTTGGTAATAACTATCCTTCTTCCTAGGCTTGCATAGCCTGGTAATAACCATCCTTCTTCCCAGGTTTGCATAAACTGGTAATAACCATCCTTCTTCCCAGGTTTGAATATATTTAATGAATCCAGGCCAACATTGAATGCGACCACTAATTGACTACAATGTTCCCCTGTCTTCATTAATTATAACTTCAAAGTTGATGTTGGGGTGATTATACATGGAAAATATAAATGGTCCAAATATACATGAAAATGTTATTTGCTTCATTAATTATAACTTCAAAGTTGATGTTGGGGCGATTATACATGGAAAATATAAATGGTCCAAATATACATGAAAATGTTATTTGCCTCGGTACATTTGCAATCCAAGTTTTAGGTAGGAATTGGTCCCAAAGAAAAATGATAGTGCGACTTCCTTTCCTCAAATGCTTCCCGGGATGCACTCATCTGCTGCAGCACCACACGGTTTTGGATTCTTCCTGTTCTGTTTTCTGTTTCATTAAAGATTGGTTGTAGGTTCGAATCGTCGAGGCCGATTTGAATTCTATTGAGGATTGACAAGATGATGCGCAAGTGTTTGCTTACCGATGGCCCAATCAGAAAGAGCGTTAGCATGGGGAATTTGATGATGATGACCAATCTAGCTCTCCCGCTGACCCTTCCGAGACTGCTATCTCTCGGATGATCTTGTACAGGTCTCCACTTCCTCCAATTTGCGCAAGTGAAAGAAAGGTGAATGCATTTGCTTGTTTCATGATTGATTGCTCACTTGATTTTAAAGATCAGTATGTCTTCCGAATCTGGCCTTTCTTGTTCTTATTCGTTATTGCCTGCTATAAAAGCTTATATATCTAATATCTAAAGACAATGTAGAAGAGATGCACAACCATTTTGGCATTAAAATATGAATCGTTAGCAGGTCATGAGGCTCAGTCAATAGGGTAAATTTATATTTTCTATTTTGTATTTTCCATTATAAATACTCATGGTAAATTTATATTTTCCATGTAATGATAAAAAATATGGGGTGGCAGCGTGATTCTCAGAATCGCCCCATGTGCCCACGCCTGGATTGCATGCAGGCGTGAGCACATGGGGCGATTCTGAGAATCGCCCTGGCGATTCTGAGAATCGCCCTGCCACCCCGCGATTCTCAGAATCGCCCCAGCATCATTATAGTCGCAGCTACTATATATTGTTTTTGTTGAATCATTGACAGACATGGCGAAGGCGACCACTAATTGACTACAATGTTGGCCTATCTTTGTTAATTATTACTTCAAAGTTGATGCTGGAGTGATTATACATGGAAAATATAAATTTACGTAGACAAATTCAATTATATAACAACGAAACAACTGGTATATTAAACTACAACCTATTACCAAATCAATAATCATCTTAAAAGATCGAAAGATCAAAAAGTATTTAGTTGGAGACATATGATATTTAATCTGTGATGCTTATTTATTTATTATTTAGTGGCTCAACCTTGTTAAAACTTCGTCCACTTCTATCATTGTACAGTTAACCAGTTTATATAATATACTTTTTCAAATTCATAATAATACATAGAGCTTATGAGTTGCTCTTACTTTTAAATTATTAATATTACAAATGGGATGATTTTTCTTTTCAGATGCAGACATAGATGACTAATTATCACCGAACGAACTTTTCAACCACATAACTATTAAGGTGGAACAAACTTTTTGTTAGTCTCCTAAATAACTCGCTAATAAATGAAAGGTGATTGATAAATATATTCAAACCTGGCAAGAAGGTTGGTTATTACTAGGTTATGCAAACCTGGGAAGAAGGATGGTTATTTTTTTTTTTTTTTTTTTTTATACCACATGGTGAATCGGTAACTGCCTGGCCTAATCTAGGAGAGACCCAGGATCAAACCTCACTGCTGCCACTATTTGCAAGTGATTGGTTATGCTCTTGGTGTTATAGTGGGAAGAAGGATGGTTATTACCAGTCTATGCAAACCTAGGAAGAAGGATAGTTATTACCTGGCATGGATATGAGATGTTGCACATGGTATAACAAGATGACTTCGAACTTCAGGAAAAGTATATATATATATATATATATATATATATATATAATTAGTATATTCATAGGGTTAATTGGGAGTGGTGGGTGAAATGCTATTATTTTTTTACTAGGGATATGATGACTATAATACCATGATTGTAATGACTTTGTGCGTTTATGATTAAGAGTTCCTTGAGAATATTTATATGATATTTTGTGAAAAGTAAAAGATTTCTATAGATATTTTAGAGTATATTTCAAAGTTATATGATGGTAGCAATGAATCTTGGAAAGGTTATGTGGGAAGATGTTAAATATATATCATTAAATTAAACTAATATAATATTATGTTATATAGATAGATAGATAGTGTTAATATAGTTTATATCAATATTCAAATATGTAATTTTTTTGGAAACTGAAACAAATTAATAACTTGGAAATCAACGTTAAATTTTGTGCTAAATTATGTAACCTTTAAACCTAACAATTTGAAATAGCATAAAATACTATTTTATACATTTAAGATTACACATATAGGCTTTATTAATGCATCAATTTTTAAAACACAACCTCCAAACCTTTGCTAGATTCTAGTTCATAATTACATTCCCATTGGATATGCATAAAAGGAAATAGTTATGCTTGTATTCTCAAACATATTATCATAATTTTTAATCCTACAGGTGTGTTACATGTGTGTTATATATTTATGTGTGTTATATATTGTGATCGTGAGTTATAATTGTGAGTTTCTAGATTACTATCTTTAGCTAATCAAATCCACTTTCTTAGAACATGAATAGGCCTAATGGTTAAGAGCATGTGTTTCCTCCTAAGAGGTCACAGGTTCAAAAACTAGAAGGGGTTAGAGTAGGTATGCCTTCGTAGACAATAATCAAATTGTTGCGTGGAGGTGGGTCTCTTGTCCCACAAACAAGGGGGTCTCATACACCAATTTGGTGTCTGGCTTGGCTATGACGATTGAGATTTTGAAAAGGTTGTTACCAAAAGGAACAATGTTGAGATGGGAGTCTACTGAAACCAGTCATAGATCTAGAAGAATTTTGAAACCTGAAATGGTGGGCATGCATGTGGACTCAGATGGGGCACTAATTGATGAAAGAGAAGAATATGGAACATCTTCGTCTGCATCTAGTCATTCATCTGAAGATGTGAATTCTAATGGTGTGCAAGAAAATATGAGTGATTTTGATTAGTTGTCTAAGACAATTTATATAAGTGATGTTTGCATCGTATCTTGAAATAAAATTTTTGATTTCCATATGGTGTTAAATAAGAAGTTATGAGTCATTTTTATGTTGTTTGATTATATGTCTTAATTATGATAATTTTTATTGTTTAGAATATCTACAATGCAACATTAAATTAGAGATATAATGTATGTTTCATTCAATATACAAATAATGACATTTTGATTCAGTTAGTGATGTAATTTGTTCATAATGTCATGGTTTTTTAATTTTATCATTGAAAAAATTCCAATTTCTTTTGTATATAGCATGTTATGGTTGAAAACATGTTGAATTTATACTTAGGAAAGAAAAATGTTATTATACCAAAAACATTAGTGTGTTTTTTTCCTTATAAACAACTGTTTTTTTGCACATAAAAATTCGGTTTTACTAGCATTTTTTTAAAAATGTTGAAAATTGACCCTAAAAAAAAATTGTCGTTCTAGTATCAACACTTTTTTGTTTTCAAGGTTTTTTTTGCACGAAAATTTCGTTTTCGCTGCCACTTTTAAAACATGTTCAAAATTGACCCTAAAAAAAAACCATCGTTCAAGTATACACACTTTTCATTTTTAGCACTGTTTTTGATGATTTTTCGGGGTTTTTTGGCGAGAGTTCCTGTTTTGAGTTTATAGTTCCCATTTCAAAGTTTACATTGTTATCAGATGGTGAGGCAATGGCCTCACAATTTGAATTAGATTTTACCCTCATCGCATGCATAGTTTCATTGATGGTGGGTTGTGTTTGGTACCTGGACAATGGAGCCTCATTCCACATGACCTCACAATAAGAGTTTATTCAGTACCTTGGAGGAGAAAGACCTCCAGATGCGCATCGAGATGGGCAATGATGGAAGGTACCGTGTTTCAGGTGAAGGTATGACTGTGTTTCAGAGGGAGCATGGAGCTCCTCTCACCCTGATTGATGTAAAGTATGTGCCTAGACTAAAGAAAAACTTGGTATCGGTCGCGATGTTGGAAGACAAAGGCTATGATGTAGTCTTCAGTAAAGGAAAGACATTCCTGAGACACATAGCCACGGGTCAGACCAAGAGGATTGGGATTCGAGTGAAGAATCTCTACAAGCTGGAGGTAGATGACTGTGCTATATTGAGTTCCAAAGCAAAATTGGTGCAAAGCCAAGATATTGGTGAGTTATGGCATAGAATGTTGGGCCACTTGCATCATGGGGCCTTAAAGATAATGCAACAAATTTCTACCGAACATCCTAAAGGTAAAATTGAGTAAGTGGACACATGCAAAGGTTGTACCTTGGGTAAGTAGGCAAAATATTCCTTTCATGATCGAGACAATTGAGCTGAAGCAATCTTGGAGTGAGTTCATACAGATGTGTGTGGACCATTCTCGACAACCTCCACTACTAAACAAAGGTATTATGTGATTTTCATTGATGATTTTTCTCGTAAATGCTGGATCTATTTCATGCAGAAGAAGGATCAAACCTTCGCAAGGTTTTGTGAGTTCAAAGCCTTGGTTGAGAAAGAATCAGGAAATAAGATCAGGGCCTTGTGAACCGACAATGGTGGAGATTATGTCTCTCAAGAGTTTAAGGACTTCTGTGTTGTAGAAGGAATTAAATGGGAGTTGACGACACCTCATAACCCACAATAGAATTTGGTGGCCGAGAGGAAGAACAAAACAATAGTGGGATCAGCTCGGGCGATGCAGCATGACCAAGGCCTACCACTTCATTTGTGGGCTGAGGCATGCAACAGAGCAGTTTACTTGCAGAATAGAAGCCCGCATCGCATACTTGGGATGAAGACACCAGAGGAAGCTTTCTTCGGGAAGAGACCAAATGTGGGTTACTTCAAGATCTTTGGCTCATCGGTTTATTTCCATGTGACCAAGGATGCTTGGAAGAAGCTAGAGACGACATCAGAGTTGGGGATACTTGTGGGGTACACTGATACTCCCCACAATTATCGAGTGTATTTGCCTACCAGTCAAAGGACAGTGGTTCGCAGAGATCTTAAGTTTGATGAGTTGAAGGTCATGTGAGTTTCCCTTGAGAGGGAGCTCAAGTTGTAGGCAGAGGAGGAAATTTTGGTTCCTAAGGAGGAGGAGCCTCAGACTGATGTAGAGCAGTCGCATGCAGAGGTTCCAGGAGTGGAGACATCCACTCATGCAGAGTCTTCCAGAGAGGGGTGGAAACACACAAGTGAGGCTGACAGATTGTTAATGGATGCGAGAGAGAATGTGGGAGAGACATCTTCTCAGCGCAGACAGAGGAGGTCACCTAAGTGGTACACTGGTTACATGGTCCTTATTGGGGAATGTGTAGAGACCAAACCATCTTCCTTTGAGAAAGCAGTGCAACATCCAGTTTGGGTTGATGCTATGATGGAGGAGTATGACTCCATAGTTCGGAACAATGTTTGGGATGTTGTTCCAAGACCAGAGAACAAGTTAGTTGTGAGTTCCCATTGGCTTTACAAGGTAAAACATGCTGCTGATGGTAGTGTGGAGAAACATAAGCTAAGGTTTGTTTCCCGTGGTTTCTCACAGGTCGAGGGGATCGACTATGATGAGATTTTTGCTCCCGTAGCAAGGTACTCATCTATCAGATCGATGTTGGCACTATCAGCACAAATGGGTTGGAAGATCCATCAGATGGATGTGAAGATTGCATTCCTCAATGGAAAGATTGAGGAAGAGGTGTACATAGAGCATCCGAAAGGATTTGAGAGCTTCGATTGTGAGTCACATGTGTGCCAACTCAAGAGAGCTTTGTACGAGTTGAAGCAAGCACCTCGTGCTTGGTACACCAAGATCGAAAACCACTTCACCGGGTTGGGCTTCACAAAGAGTGAAGCGGATGCGAACTTGTACCACATCATGGTGGAAGGTAAGCAGTTGATCATTGTTCTTTATGTTGATGATATGATATTGACAGGTGATGATTAGTTGATCATGTCTTGCAAGGAGGAACTTGCAAGAGAGTTTGAGATGAAAGACATGAGTCTCATGCACTACTTTGTAGGCATGGAAGTGTGGTAGAAGGATGGGGAAGTGTTTGTGTCTCAAGGCAAGTATGAAAATGAGATACTTAGGAGATTCCACATGGAGAATTGCAAGCCCATGCAGACTCCTCTAGTAGGTAATTGGAGGAAGGAGGATGCTACTTCAGGAGAAGTAGTAGAAGCTACTGTGTATAGGCAGCTTGTGGGTTCATTGATGTACTTAGTGAACACATGACCAAATTTGTGCTATGCGGTGAACCAGTTGAGTCAAGCTATGGTTCAGCCTACCAAGCTGTTTTGGAAGGCAGCGAAGCATGTTTTGAGATACCTCAGAGGCACATCTCAGTTTGGATTATGGTACAGACGGTTAGAGGGAGTGAAGCTATAGGGCTTCACAGATGCAGATTGGGTAGGGAGTCCATTAGATGGAAAGAGAACATCAGGAGGAATTTTCAACCTTGGTTTAGCTGCAGTTTCTTGGTACAACAAGAAACAGAGGTCAGTTGCACTTAGCTCAGCAGAGGCTGAATACATGGTTGCAAGCCAGGCAGCATGTGAGGCCATTTGGATGCGGAAAATTCTAGTTGGTTTGTTTGATTAGAGGATGGATCCAACTGTGATCTCTTGTGATAATCAGAGTTGTATCAAACTCTTTGAGAATCCAATATTTCATGACAGGTCCAAGCATATCGACATTCGGTATCATCATCTCAGAGACTATGTGGCGAGGAGGATCATGTTTTTGCAGTATATTTCGACCGAGGAGCAAGATGCTGACATTTTGACTAAGGCATTGTCAAAGTGTAAATTCGAGTTCCACAGAGACAAGATCGGGGTGGCAGATAATCCCTTTCCTGTTGAGAGGGAGTGTTGAAAATAACAACAAGTAATGCTAAAAATAGCATTGCTATATATAACATTTCAGGATATATTCCAATCTTAATTTGTCCTTGAATTAAAATTGAGAATTAAAATTCGAACTTAGGCTCACCAGCTGTTTGAAAAATAATTAATTAATTCATCTTGAGTTAATTAGTTGGTGAAAATCAAGCATGAATTCTTTGTGAAGACATGCAACAATTATCCCTTTGATTAGGGAAGTTATCCATTAATTAAGGATATAAGGATGAGTTGTATTTGAGATGGAATTAGTTAGCTCAGTTAACTGAGTTAAGTCCAGTTAAATTAGTTCCAAACAATTTGATGAACTAATTGTGAGTTCAGTCAGTTAATGCACGCATGCATGCAACTAGTGTTCTCCAGATAACTGAATATTCTCTCATAAATAACCAATGCATGTCAGTTCAGACAAAGACTCTATTGAGATTAAAGGCAAGGACAGTGTACTATCAGTTGCTAGAATATTCCCATGTGAATATCTCTTGCATGCAGAAGGAATTCATTCCTTGAGGATTGCACAGTTACTACAGAGGTTAGAGTAGTGTGTGAGGTGAGAATCACACAGTTTGCAGCTGGAGGACCCAGAAGAAACTGCGCAAGGAAATAGGAGGCTTGGAGGACTGAAGGAAGGCATATGTGTTGTCTATTATGTCTATGAGCAGCAGTGAGGGAATGTACTGAGAGCTGGATAGCTTGAGAGATAAATCTTTGTGTAATGCTGAGATATTTCCACTTGTATGATAATACAGATAGCGGGGTTTTTAGCTGAGGCTTTCCCCATGTGTGATTGAATCTTATTCTCTGTTATATGTGTTCTGTTTAATATTTCTCAAAATTGATTAAGCTTCCGCAAGTTTGATTGTAGAAGTAGATTGAGTATTTTGCTTTAGTACATTGCATAATCAGTTTAATCTACAGTGAGAATTTCTACATGGTATCAGAGCAAAGGTGATCAAAGAGGATAGCAGTATACAAAGAAGGGAGAAGTTTGAATTTTGAAGTTCTTGATTGTAGGTAAAAAATCGATTTCTTTTCACGTCTCAAAGTTCACCAATGGCATTCAATGGCTTGAGACTCGAGTATGCCCTGGATGGTAGCTCGAATTACATAGCATGGAAGGATTGCATGGAAGCAGAATTAGAGGAAAATGGTTTCAAAGACTTCATTGATCAAGAAGTCCCCAAGCCAGCAATAACTAATGCCCAAGAATTAGCGGAATGGAAGAAATGTGTGGCGAGAGCGAGGAGGATTCTTATGGAGGGAGTTCGAGACCATATTGTCTCTAGTATCCATGGGAAGGAGACTCCGTTTTCAATGTGGAAGACATTGAAGGACCTATATTAGAACATCAGTGACCAGAGGAAACTGGCACTGAAGCACAAGCTTCGGAAAATCAAGTGTGAAAAGGGCAACACAATCTCTACATATCTGAACAAGCTCACCACTTACAAAGATGAGCTTAGAAGTGTAGGAATCATGACAGCTAATGATGATATGGTAAGTCTTGCTCTCATTGGTATTCCTAGGAGCTGGCATAGCTACCAAGGCTCAGTGAATGGAAGAGAGAAACTGCCAGATTGGGAACGACTGTGGTCGGATGTGATGCAGGAGGAGATCAAGAGAAGCACTAGAGATGTTTCTTCATCTAAGCATGACGATGAAGAAAATCTAACCTTAGAAAGTAAGGCACGGAAAGGGAAAGGGAAGGCTTCCCATTCAAAATCGAGTTCTTCCCATGGTGGGAATAAGATTGACAAATATAAAGTGAGATGCTTTAATTGTCATGAGGTGGGCCATTATCCAACTAATTGTCCATTGAAAGAATCCAAGAAGGGATCCCCGAAAGGATCAGATGGTGAGGCACTAGCCTCATAGTTTGAATTGGATTTTACCCTCATCGCATGCATGGTTTCATCGATGGTGGGTTGTGTTTGGTACCTGGACAGTGGAGCCTCATTTCATATGACCGACGATAAGAGTTTATTTAGTACCTTGGAGGAGAAAGACCTCTAGAAGCGCATCAATATGGGCGATGATGGAAAGTACCGTGTTTCAGGTGAAGGTACGGTTGTGTTTCAGAGGGAGCATGGAGCTCCTCTCACCCTGATTGATGTAAAGTATGTGCCTGGATTGAAGAAAAACTTGGTATTGATCGCGATGTTGGAAGACAAAGGCTATGATGTAGTCTTCAGTAAAGGAAAGGTGTTCCTGAGACACATAGCCATGGGTCAGACCAAGAGTATTGGGATTCGAGTGAAGAATCTCTACAAGCTGGAGGTAGATGACTGTGTTGCATTGAGTTCCAAAGCAGAATTGGTGCAAAGCCAAGATATTGGTGAGTTATGGCATAGAATGTTGGGCCACTTGCATCATGGGGCTTTGAAGATAATGCAGCAGATTTCTACCGGACTTCCCAAAGGTAAACTTGAGAAAGTGGGCACATGCAAAGGTTGTACCTTGGGTAAGTATATAAAATCTTCCTTTCATGGTCAAGACAGTCGAGCTGAAGCAATCTTGGAGTGAGTTCACACAGATGTGTGTGGACCATTCTCGACAGCCTCCACCGCTAAACAAAGGTATTATGTGATTTTCATTGATGATTTTTCTCGTAAATGCTGGATCTATTTCATGCAAAAGAAGGATCAAACCTTCTCAAGGTTTTGTGAGTTCAAAGCCTTGGTTGAGAAAGAATTAAGAAAGAAGATTAGGGCCCTGTGAAGCGACAATGGTGGAGAGTATGTTTCTCAAGAGTTTAAGGACTTCTGTGCTGTAGGAGGAATTAAACAGGAGTCGACGACACCTCATAACCCACAACAGAATGGGGTGGCCGAGAGGAAGAACAAAACGATAGTGGGAGCAGCTCGGGCGATGCTACATGACCAAGGCCTGCAACTTCATCTGTGGGCTGAGGCATGCAACACAATGATTTACTTGCATAATAAAAACCCCCATCACATACTTGGGATGAAGACACCAGAGAAAGCTTTCTTCGGGAAGAGACGAGATGTGGGTCACTTCAGGACCTTTGGCTCATCGGTTTGTTGCCATGTGACCAAGGATGCCTAGAAGAAGCTAGAGCCGACATTAGAGTTGGGGATACTTGTGGGGTACACTGATACTCCACACAACTATCAGGTGTATTTTCCTACTAGTTAGAGGACAGTGGTTCGCAGAGATATTAAGTTTAATGAGCTGAAGGCCATGCGAGTTTCCCTTGAGAGGGAGCTCAAGTTGTAGGCAGAGGAGGAACTTTTGGTTCCTAAGGAGGAGGAGCCTCAGACTGATGCGGAGCAGTCGCATGCAGAGGTTCCAGGAGTGGAGACATCCACTCATGCAGAGTCTTCCAGAAAGGGGCGGAAATGCACAAGGGAGGCTGACAGATTGTTGATGTATGTGAGAGAGAATATGGGAGAGCCATCTTCTCAACGCAGACAGAGGAGGTCACCTGAGCAGTACAGTGGTTACATGGCCCTTGTTGGGGAATGTGTAGAGACCAAACCATCTTCCTTTGAGGAAGCAATGCAACAACTAGTTTGGGTTGATGCTATGGTGGAGGAGTATCACTCCATGGTTCGGAACAATGTTTGGGATGTTGTTCCAAGACCGGAGAACAAGTCAGTTGTGAGTTCTCGTTGGATTTACAAGGTAAAGCATGCTGCTGATGGTAGTGTGGAGAAACATAAGGCAAGGTTTATTTCCTGTGGTTTCTCATAGGTCGAGGGGATCGACTATGATGAGACTTTTTCTCCTGAAGTAAGGTACTCATCTATTCGATTGATGTTGACAATATCAGCACAAATGGGTTGGAAGATCTATTAGATGGATGTGAAGATTGCATTCCTCAATGGCAATATTGAGGAAGAGGTGTACATAGAGCAACCAGAAGGATTTGAGACCTTCGATAGTGAGTCGCATGTGTGATGACTCAAGAGAGCTTTGTATGGGCTGAAGCAAGAACCTCGTGCTTGGTACACCAGGATCGAAAACTACTTCACCAGGTTGGGCTTCACAAAGAGTGAAGGAGATGCGAACTTGTACCACATCATGGTGGAAGGTAAGCAGTTGATCATTGTTCTTTATGTTGATGATCTGATATTGACAGGTGATGATCAGTTGATCGTGTCTTCCAAGGAGGACCTTACAAGAGAGTTCAAGATGAAAGACATGGGTCTCATGCACTACTTTATAGGCATGGAAGTGTGGCGGAAGGATGGGGAATTGTTTGTGTCTCAAGGCAAGTATGCCATTGAGATACTCAGGAGATTCCACATGGAGAAGTGCAAGCCCATGCAGGCTCCTCTAGCAGGTAACTGGAGGAAGGAGGATGCTACTTCAGGAGACGTAGTAGAAGCTATTGTGTATAGGCAACTTGTGGGTTCACTGATGTACTTAGTGAACATATGACCAAATTTGTGCTATGCGGTGAACCAATTCAGTCAATCTATGGTTCAGCCTACCAAGCTGTTTTGGAAGGCAGCGAAGCATGTTTTGAGATACCTAGAGGCACATCTTAGTTTGGATTATGGTACGGATGGTCAGAGGGAGTGAAGCTACAGGGCTTCATAGATGCAGATTAGGCAGGGAGTCCATTAGATCGGAAGAACACATCAGGAGGAATTTTCAACTACAGTTTCTTGGTACAACAGGAAACATAGGTCAGTTGCACTTAGCTCAACAGAGGTTGAATACATGGCTGCAAGCCAGGCAGCATGTGAGGCCATTTGGATGCGGAAAATTCTAGTTGGTTTGTTTGATTAGAGGATGAATCCAACTGTGATCTATTGTGATAATCAGAGTTGTATCGAAATATATGAGAATCCAATATTTCATGACAGGTCTAAGCATATCGACATTCGGTATCATCATCTCAGAGACTATGAGGTGTTACAGGGAAAAGTGTTTATATAGAACTGCTCTATCCCACTAAGGTGTGAAAACTTCCTTAGAAACAAACATAGAAAAGCTACTTTCATTTTTCCTTTATGAATTATAGACAGAGAGGAACAGAAAGACCAACCTCTGTCTTTCGCTAATCTCCTGATTTGATTCCTCTCTTCTTTGATAGTCTTCAGCTACCTGCTCCCTTGCATGCCCAACTTCACAAAGTACATGTAAAATCATAGAAGTATAGAACTATACAAAGACATGGATCTATAATTATAAAAAATCTAGGATCAGATGTAAATTGACCATACAAATGTAGCAAGCATCATTGACACAAAAGCATGAAGGAAAACTTGAATAGCTTTTATTGATAAGCAAGAAAAGAGCCAAGAGGAGTTACAACTAGTTGTTCTAACCCAGCATCAACCTCCCAGCAAAGAAGCCCCTCTTCACCTCAAACAAAGCTTAGATCACCCAACAATCTGATGTTTGCCTCAAGAAACCAACAACGATTCCTTACAATATGCAAAATTCCGGCCTCTGGATCTCTGGGATGAGGGATCCATATATAGATATCTGTAAGGGGGATGAGTCAGCTTGTGATTTTACTAGTCTCCTCCCTCTGATATTTCTTGCTTCCACTTGGAGATTGATGGTCTCTTACTCATCCTTGGTCGAATTCAGTGAGGCAAGTGTCACAGGAGAAGATTATGGAAGCTTCCATTGCCTCTCCAGCTTGCGGAATGACACTACCATTTGTCATTTCTCGCTCATCGCACCCCACAGAAGGGACTTTTGAAATGCAACGCACCGTCACAGTGTATTTAGGTGAGATGCAACGCACTTAGCCAGTGGAGCAACTGAAATGATCCTGTTTTGACCAATTCTGAGCAGTTTTTCATGGAGAACTTCTGGGAGAAGCTGTAATCTGTTGACCTTGTTCCTTTAGGGGTTAGAACAACACTTTTAGGGACTTAGGAGCCCTTGGTTTATGGACATTTCATGCTTGGGGTTGTAGGGCCCAAAAATGTCTATAACAGTTGCCCCCTAAAGCATGAGGCCGTTAATCTTTTGATGTCGGGTGAAATGCTTTATTATGAGGATCCGAAGTTCTTTCAATGCTGGGAGGAGACCTGTAATAAGATACAATACAATACATTATCTTCATAATATTTTCGTGATCTAGCTGAGGCGGGCATTCCCATGCTCAACTTTATAAATTCATTTTCATGTACATAGGACAGACAATCGTCTGAGTGTAGACTGATGATTCTGATAGAGCCATCATCCTTTTGAGTGGATGATTATCTATGCAGCAATGATGTACATTTAATGTCTTTATTTTCCCTGAATATATATCGCAACCCGGATGGATGAAACTAGACCCGGGGTCTTCAATCTCATCCGATCTTTACTCGAAGTACAAGTCGATCCATGTGAGAAATGTTATGAAGTCAAACATGGAAAGACATCGCTTGATTACCAGTCAATGATGTAAACTGTTAACAAGCGCGGGAGGAATCACCGATAATGATAATGACCCTCAAGGTACTGCAGTAAAATTCACGTGGTGTGAATAAAGGACTTGGCGTCGAACACCACGCAAAATCTTTCGGTCGAAGGCCATTGATGTAAACCTATCGCCGGAAGTGAGAAACTTGCCATTGAGGCATGCAAGCTTCAAAGTAATGAATGGGGTGTTCCTAGATCAACTTCTTGGATAATGAGCAGATGTCGACAAGAAGTGATCCGTCATAGGAGGGCCTTAATGAATCCCACATCAATGACACGGAACGGAGCAAATGATTTTAATGGAGGTGAAAACGATCTGGTGATATAAGGTTCAGGGTGGCGGTCATGAAAGAATGGAGTATAATGTATGGTAGTGGGTGAGACACAGGTGAATTCTCTGAATGACTTCTCTTGAACATATCGGCGACACTGATGTGATGGATTGGTAGCATTAACCCAAAATGTGGATGGTATGACGTGACCATGGTGATGTGATCGGTGAATGAAACAACCCAACCCGACTCGGACACGGAGTGGAAGTGTCATGTTCAAGAGCGACTTGCTACCAACAAAGTTTCTTCAAGTTTTCTTCCCAATTTTCCCCAGTCATTGCTGACCAGTACCTCTTTATTTTTGTCAAGCTTGAGGAGGATAACATATGCTTGTTCTATAATTTTCCCTTCGGGCAAACCCATCGCTATGTTTTAACGAGCCTAGCGATAGTGAAACTCGTTCTCGTCTATAGACAAGTTTGTCGCTATTATACTTTTAACGAGTTTAACGACAAAGATAACTCGGTCCTTTTCAATTTTAGAGAGTCTGAAAAGGAACGTAAAGGTAACTCCAAAATTCCTTTTTCGTCATCTAATCCCTTAAGTCCGAAAAAGTATAAAACAATACAGAAGGGATGAATTTTCGATACTTTTAACGAGCCGAACAAAACAAGCGCTCGATCTTTTTGTGTAATAATCCCTCAGGTCCAAAAAGATTAAAATCTAGAGGAGGGATAGCACTTCCTGTCCCTTTAACGAGCTAGAGAGGCCAATGGCTCAGTAATCTTTTCATATTTTACGAGTCAGTTGAAAAGAGCTTAAAGGAGACTCGTCTTTTGAGGAACGAGTGATAAAATGGGTAGCAGCTGATTCCAGGTTAGGTTTGGAATTTTCCAATCACGGCAGTGTCACAAGGATGGCTAGTGAAATCACTCTTCGCAGCTGTTCCTCAAAATGGGTAAACAATCAAATGGAGGTGAATGATCGGCCTGAATGAAAAAGTGGAGGTGACGGTGCAAACACGACCAAGGCTTTAATGGCTGAAGTACTACATTCACGATGGTTATTTATTGGGGAATAGTTCATTTTTTAACGAGCTTAAACGCGGGGGGAAACATTTTCTCATGGCTTATGTTTATTTTTTAACGAGCTTGAACTATGTGCTAAAACTGCTCGATTAATCCAGTCGTGTGATAAGAATGTCTCATATAAAAATGTCTATTTTTAGAGTTTTTCCCCACATCCTTTCTTTATGTAAGTTAGGAAACGACCAATCCAAAAAACAGATAAATGATCGCTCTTTGCTTGCACTCCAAAAGGTTTGCATGCCCTCAGGTATAAAACAGAGCTTCAAGGTTACCCCTTCTTTAGTCCATTAAAAAATTTGTTTTACCGTGAGAGGCCTACCTCTTACAGGTTACCCAAAGATTGTTCTATTCATAGCGCAAACAAAATACTTCTTCGGTGATGTCTACCGAAATAGACAAAGGTGAGTGAAGGAGGCTACTCCACTCACATAACTTTGACAAGAGAATCTTGTTCTAGAATAACCCCCTCTTCCAATCACGGACGGGGGTACAGACTAGTCATATTCTCTCGCGGAAACCTACCCTATACCCGGAGTTTTCCTGCCGAAGCAGACCAGGGTGCATGCCCCCTGGGATTCAGTCATGTCCCCCCGAATCACTCGCGCTCATCGGGTGGAAGGACTGGAGATTGAGACAATTCTTGCGTGAAAAGACCATTTAGGGATGGTATATGACTATTTGCTCTGTATGATCCAGGAAATGAAAGCTGGTCTACGAGCTTGACCACTCTTCCTTCGTGTGGAAAACACATTACTCTAAAGAGTGAGGAGACAATTGCTCCCATGCAATAAATATAGTCTCGTCCAAGGAGTAGATTGTAATCCAGGGGTCCTTGAACTACCACCATGTTCATGTGAACGGTTTTCCCTCTCAATGTTATGAGCACATTGGGAAGGATCCCTAACGGTCGACTGGTTCCTTTATCAAAACCTGTTAGATTTCTCATCTCAGGCAAAAGCGATGGCGAACCAAGCGCTTTCCAAGTAGTCGAGGAAAGGATACTCACAGAAGCCCCCTCATCTATGATGGTACCAACCATAACCATTCTATATATTTGAACAATAATTAGGAATGGTACACTAGCTGGTAAACGGGGTCTGCCTAGTTGATTCCAGTCGAAGGAGACAACTAGGTTGCTTGGAGGTGGGATCGAATAGACGGCCGGGTATGACTCTGACGAACTTCCTTCCTGCGGTAAAGGAACGGGTAAATTGCCCCCATGTTCGTTGGAGTCTGTGTTTATGAAAAGAATTTGGACGGTGTCATCCTTGTTCTCTTCAGTGATTGTATCATCCGAAGATGGAACCTCTGAAGGCAAGACCAGGTCAACTGCCGCCTCGACCTTTTCACTTTCATCTGGTATGGATTCAGATGGTTTATCTTTAATGATAGATGCTTCGGCCGACCACCTGAGCGGGCCAGCCGAATTTTCAACTAGTGACGGACTCGGCAAGAGTTTTTTATATCCAGGAGGAAGTCGTAACGGTGAAATCGGATGAGCGTCCAAAACTCTTTTAGCTTTGTCTAAGAAGGGACAACGGTGGACGGCATAATCGCCTTCACACAGTTTACAAGGAAATCTATATTTCCTTTTTGTCCTGGGGCTTCACTTTCCTAGTAGACGGTGTGTTTTCAACATGATCATCAGAGGTTGACGACACCGGGTTGTGCAAACGAGGAGACCGGTCCCTTAAGATCCGAGGGATGCAAGGACAATCTATGTGATAGTGGTCTCCTTTGCAAATGACACATGGCGATTTAGGCCTGGTTGGTGCAGTGTGTGGATTTTCGCTAGACGACACTAGTTTGCCCCCATTCGCTTTTGGCTCCTTCTTCTTCTTCTCTTTATTTTTCTTTTCCTTCTTCTCCTTAGGCACTTGAATTTTGGCTTTACCAACCCCATCAAGCGAAGAAGAAGGAGGAGAGGAAGAATTAGAGGAAGTAGAAGGTTGGTGGGTAACTCTGGACTCGTCTACTTGCTGGTTTGATTGTTCAGGAATTGTGGTGTTCTGAACGACAGAGGTTGAGAAGAGCCATACATGCAAACCAATTGTCAGTCCTAGAAGCGACAATGTGGCCATATGGGGTGCACCAACATCTCCCCAAGAGGAGAAGGGACTAGGATTTCCTTCAAGGGGAATTCCTTGGTTGGTGGATTCCATTTTCTTAACCCAAGATCAATGTAGGAAAGGGTAATGAATATTCCGTTTAAAATAAATTTTAGACGCTTTGACACAACTTGTTTTTTCAATTTTTAAGAGTCGAGAAAAAACAAAATATGACTCTAGTCTCCTTCGATTTTTAATGAGCCTGAAGTGACAAGTGCTCAGATGGACCTTTTCCGTTAAGGAGTCTGAAAAGGAACGAAAGGGACTGCTCTGGAAATCTAGGTAGAGGGATTACCAAACCAATCGAAAAAATGCAGAATACTTTTTACGGTACGACAGTCAATCTTCCCAAATGCTGTGTTCAGTGCATTGCAATCGATAGGGCGACAGACACGACTTCCTATGGATAAAGGATTAAGCCTATTGGGGTCTCCCAAAATATACTTGACGGTACGTGGGAGCACAAGTCCGTATTGGCACTTATCGTCTCAAAGTGGAGGAATCACCCAACCATCAGTGAGAACAACAGTTACCAGGTTTTACGACGCCGGAATACGTCTCTGGCCTAGACTTCTAAATGTTGTGCGTTAAGTTCCAAAGCGTTGTTAGATTCATTGAATTTATTTTAAGTTGATCTTGTTTATGAAGTTTGCCTTTCGGGTTCACCACGAGATGTAGATGTAATTCCTAAAATGCAATCTAAGATGATAAACAAACTTTTTATCTCCTTTATGCAATGAAAATCCTAGCTACTAGGGAAAAGAAAGACAGAATCTTTTCACAAAGAGGAAAGAGCACACTCTAAATGCACTTTCCTAAATCAAGCCAATCAGACTGTCTATATGCAAATGCACATGCATGTATTTTTTTTCGACTTTCTTAGTATATGAATGCTAAAAAGAAAGTTGATGCACAAATCTGAATTTCTTTTCAAGCGACAAATATCAACAAGTTTCTTTTCGAAATAAAAAATGGAGACAGTCACAACACTTTACGATTTTGAAATGAATACTTGTTCTTGACACTAGAAAATTACAAATACAGACCAAAAGCAATAGTAACAGGATAATCGACCATCAACAAAAATCAAACTCTTTCCTACGATTGAAATCGACACTTGCGACAGATTCAAATCAAAGGACGACAGTACGATTACGCTCCTTTTGCAAAGGAGAACTATAAATGACTCAACAAACACACAAAAACATCTACAGTTCTTTCGTACAAAGGAGGTGGAATAACAACAAGGAAAAGGGGTTTCAAATAGACATATACTGATCACAGGCAGCAAAATTCAGGAATAGAACTGGAAAGAATGAACCACAGAATCCACAACTGCACATAGCTAGTCTGATCAGCGCACCTGTAACACAGAGAATCTGAAATGCAGCGCAGGTTGTCCACTCAGGAAGTGCGTTGAAATTCAGAATCTCTGAACAGTACCTGCGCTGGGCCAAAAACGAGACTCTGTTCAGGTTCCGGGTCACAGTTTGCAGTTCAGTTCTTGGGTTTTGGCCGAGCAAAAAGCAATCAGTAATGCAACAATCAGGGGTAGATCTAAGGAGGATCTAAGAGCTATCACAAGGGAAATCAGATAGTTTGTGAATTAGTTGTTTAAATCATAAACAAATCCAATGGATGGATTGAAGCTGCAGTTATCCACTTTGCATTTGTTATGGCAAATGCAGTTCGAATGCTACTTGTAAGTTTATGAAACAAACAACAAAGAATGATAAACAAACAAACTAATTATTTCCCCAGCGGAGTCGCCATTTTGTTACAGGGAAAAGTGTCTATATAGAACTGCTCTATCCCACTGAGGTGTGACAGCTGCCTTAGAAACAAACAGAGAAAAGCTACTTTCATTTTTCCTTTATGAATTATAGATAGAGAGGAATAGAAAGACCAACCTCTGTCTTTCGCTAATCTCCTAATTTGATTCCTCTCTTCTTTGATAGTCTTCAGCTACCTGCTCCCTTGCACGCCCAGCTTCACAAAATACCTGTAAGATCATAGAAGCATAGCACTATACAAAGACATGGATCTATAATTATAAACAATCTAGGATCAGATGTAAATTGACCATACAAATGTAGCAAGCATCATTGACACAAAAGCATGGAGGAAAACTTGAATAGCTTTTATTGATAAACAAGAAAAGAGCCAAGAGGAGTTACAACTAGTTGTTCTGACCCAGCATCAACCTCCCAGCAAAGAAGCCCCTCTTCACCTCAAACAAAGCTTAGATCACCCAACAATCTGATGTTTGTCTCAAGAAACCAACATCAATTCCTTACAATATGCAAAATTCGAGCCTCTGGATCTCTGGGATGAGGGATCCATATATAGATATCTATAAGGGGGATGAGTCAGCTTGTGATTTGACTAGTGTCCTCCCTCTGATAGTTCTTGCTTCCACTTGGAGATTGATGGTGTCTTACTCATCCTTGGTCGAATTCAGTGAGGCAAGTGTCACAGGAGAAGATTATAGAAGCTTCCATTGCCTCTCCACCTCGCGGAATGACACTGCCATTTGTCATTTCTCGCCCATCGCACCCCAGAGAAGGGACTTTTGAAATGCAACACACCCTCATAGTGTATTTAGGTGAGATGCAACGCACTTAGCCAGTGGAGCAACTGAAATGATCCTGTTTTGACCAATTCTGAGCAGTTTTTCATGGAGAACTTCTGGGAGAAGCTGTAATCTGTTGACCTTGTTCCTTTAGGGGTTAGAACAACACTTTTAGGGACTTAGGAGCCCTTGGTTTATGGACATTTCATGCTTGGGGTTGTAGGGCCCAAAAATGTCTATAACATGAGGCGAGGAGGATCATGTTGTTGCAGTATATTTCGACCGAGGAGCAAGATGCTGACATTATCAAAGTGTAAATTCTAGTTCCACAGAGACAGGATTAGGGTGGAAGATAATCCCTTTCTTGTTGAGAGGGAGTGTTGAAAATAGCAATAAGAAATGATAAAAATAACATTGCTATAGATAACATTTCATGATATATTCCAATTTTAATTTTTCCTTGAATTAAAATTGAGAATTAAAATTCGAACTTAGTCTCACCAGCAGTTTGAAAAATAATTAATTAATTCATCTTGAGTTAATTAGTTGGTGAAAATCAAACATGAATTCTTCGTGAAGACATGCAACATTTATCCCTTTGATTGAGGAAGTTATCCCTTAATTAAGGAGATAAGGATGAGTTGCATTTGAGTTGTAATTAGCTAGCTCAATTAACTGAGTTAAGTCCAGTTAAATTAGTTCCAAACAGTTTGAGGAACTAATTGTGATTTCAGTCAGTTAATGCGTGTATGCATGTAACTAGTGTTCTCCAGATAAGTGAATATTCTCTCATAAATAACCAATGCATGTCAGTTCAGACAAAGACCCAATTGAGATTAAAGGTAGGGATAGTGTACTATCAGTTGCTAGAATAATCCCATGTGAATATCTCTTGCATGTAGAAGGAATTCATTACTTGATGATTGCGCAGTTACTACAGAGGTCAGAGCAGTGTGTGAGGTGAGAATCACACAGGTTATAGCTGGAGAACCCAGGAGAAACTGCGCAAGGAAATAAGAGGCTTGTAGGAATGAAGGAAGGCATATGTGTTGTCTATTCTATCTATGAGCAACAGTGAGGGATTGTACTGAGAGTTGGATAGCTTGAGAGCTAAAGCTTTGTGTAATCCTAACATATTTCCACTTGTATGATAATACATATAGCGGGGTTTTTAGCTGAGGCTTTCCCCAGTGTATTCTTTTGTGTTTCATGTGTGATTGAATCTTCTTCTCTTTTATATGTGTTCTGTTTGATCTTGCTCAAAATCGATTAAGCTTCCACAAGTTTGATTGTAGAAGTAGATTGAGTATTTTGCTTTAGTACATTGCATAATTAGTTTAATCTACAGTGAGAATTTCTACATGGTATCATAGCAAAGGTGATCAAAGCGGAAAACAATATACAAAGAAGGGAGAAGTTCGAAGTTTGAAGTTCTTGATTGTAGGTAGAAAATCGATTTCTTATCACATCTCAAAGTTCACCAATGGTGTTCAATGGATTGAGACTCGAGTATGCCCTGAATGGCAGCTCGAGTTACATAGCATGGAAGGATCGCATGGAAGCGGTATTAGAGGAAAATGGTTTGAAGGACTTCATTGATCAAGAAGTCCCCAAGCTAGCAGCAGCTAATGCCCAAGAATTGGCGGAATGGAAGAAATGTGTGGCAAGAGCGAGGAGGATTCTTCTGGAGGGAGTTCGAGACCATATTTTCTCGAGTCTCCATGGGAAGGAGACTCTGTTTTCAATGTGGAAGACATTGAAGGACCTGTATAAGAACAAAAGTGACCAGAGGAAACTGGCGCTGAAGGACAAGCTTCGAAAAATCAAGTGTGAAAAGGGTTACATGATCTCGACATATCTGAACAAGCTCACCACCTGTAGATATGAGCTTTGAAGTGTAGGAATCATGACAGTTGATGATGATATGGTGAGTCTTGCTCTCCTCAGTCTTCCTAAGAGCTGCATAGCTACCAAGAATCAATGAATGGAAGAGAGCAACTGCCACATTGGGAACGACTGTGGTCGGATCTGATGTAGGAGGAGATCAGGAGAAGCACTAGAGATGGTTCTTCATCTAAGCATGATGATGAAGAAAATCTAGCCTTAGCAAGTAAGGTGTAGAAAGGGAAAGGGAAGGTTTCCCATTCCAAATCGAGTTCTTCCCATGGTGGGCCATTATGCAACTAATTTTCCATCGAAGAAATCCAAGAAGGGATCCTCGAAAGGATCAGATGGTGAGGCAGTAGTCTCACAGTTCGAATTGGATTTTACCCTCATCACATGCATGGTTTCATCAATGGTGGGTTTTGTTTGGTACCTAGACAGTGGAGCCTCATTCCACATGACCGGTGATAAGAGTTTATTCAGTACATTGGACGAGAAATACCTCCAGATGCGCATCGAGATGGGCGATGATGGAAAGTATCGTGTTTCAAGTGAAGGTACGGTTGTGTTTCAAAGGGAGCATGAATCTCCTCTCACCCTGATTGATGTAAAGTATGTGCCTGGACTGAAGAAAAACTTGGTATCGGTCGTGATGTTGGAAGAACAAGGATATGATGTAGTCTTTAGTAAAGGAAAGGCGTTCCTGAGACACATAGCCACGGGTCAGACCAAGAGGATTGGGATTCGAGTGAAGAATCTCTACAAGCCGGAGGTAGATGACTATGCTACATTGAGTTCCAAAGAAGAATTGGTGCAAAGCCAAGATATCGGCAAGTTATGGCATAGAAGGTTGGGCCACTTTCATCATCGGCCCTTGAAGATAATGCAACAGATTTCTACCGGACTTCCCAAAGGTAAACTTGAGCCAATGGACACATGCAAAGGTTGTACCTTGGGCTAAGTATGCAAAATCCTCCTTTCATGATCGAGACAGTCGAGCTGAAGCAATCTTGGAGCGAGTTCATACAGATGTGTGTGGACCATTCTCGGCAACCTCCACCACTAAACAAAGATATTATGTGATTTTCATTGATGATTTTTCTTGTAAATGCTGGATCTATTTCATGCAGAAGAAGGATCAAACCTTCTCAAGGTTTTGTGAGTTCAAAGCCTTGGTTGAGAAAGAATTAGGAAAGAAGATTAGGGCCTTGTGAAGCAAAAATGGTGGAGAGTATGTCTCTCAAGAGTTTAAGGACTTCTGTGCTGTAGGAGGAATTAAATAGGAGTTGACGGCACCTCATAACCCACAACAGAATGGGGTGGCCGAGAGGAAGAACAAAACGATAGTGGGAGCAGCTCAAGCGATGCTACATGACCAAGGCCTGCAACTTCATTTTTGGGCTGAGGCATGCAACACAATGATTTACTTGCATAATAAAAGCCCCCATCACATACTTGGGATGAAGACACCAGAGGAAGCTTTCTTCGGGAAGAGACGAGATGTGGGTCACTTCAGGATCTTTGGCTCATCGGTTTGTTGCCATGTGACCAAGGATGCCTAGAAGAAGCTAGAGCCGAAATTAGAGTTGGAGATACTTGTGGGGTACACTAATACTCCACACAACTATCAGGTGTATTTGCCTACTAGTTAGAGGATAGTGGTTCACAGAGATATTAAGTTTGATGAGCTGAAGGCCATGCGAGTTTCCCTTGAGAGGGAGCTCAAGTTGTAGGTAGAGGAGGAACTTTTGGTTCCTAAGGAGGAGGAGCCTCAGACTGATGTAGAGCAGCCACATGCAGAGGTTCCAGGAGTGGAGACATCCACTCATGCAGAGTCTTCCAAAAAGTGGCGGAAATGCACAAGGGAGGCTGACAGATTGTTGATGGATGTGAGAGAGAATGTGGGAGAGCCATATTCTCAGCACAGAAAGAGGAGGTCACCTGAGCGGTACACTGGTTACATGGCCCTTGTTGGGGAATGTGTAGAGACCGAACCATCTTCCTTTGAGGAAGCAGTGCAATAACCGGTTTGGGTTGATGCTATGGTGGAGGAGTATCACTCCATGGTTCGGAACAATGTTTGGGATGTTGTTCCAAGACCGGAGAACAAGTCAGTTGTGAGTTCTCGTTGGCTTTACAAGGTAAAGCATGCTGCTGATGGTAGTGTGGAGAAACATAAGGCAAGGTTTATTTCCTGTGGTTTCTCATAGGTCAAGGGGATCGACTATGATGAGACTTTTTCTCCTGAAGCAAGGTACTCATCTATTCGATCGATGTTGGCAATATCAGCACAGATGGGTTGGAAGATCTATTAGATGGATGTGAAGATTGCATTCCTCAATGGCAATATTGAGGGAGAGGTGTACATAGAGTAGCTGGAAGGATTTGAGACCTTCGATAGTGAGTCGCATGTGTGATGACTCAAGAGAGCTTTTTATGGGCTGAAGCAAGCACCTCATGCTTGGTACACCAGGATCGAAAACTACTTCACCGGGTTGGGCTTCACAAAGAGTGAAGCAGATGCGAACTTGTACCACATCATGGTGGAAGGTAAGCAGTTGATCATTGTTCTTTATGTTGATGATCTGATATTGACAGGTGATGATCAGTTGATCGTGTCTTGCAAGGAGGACCTTACAAGAGAGTTTCAAGATGAAAGACATGGGTCTCATGCACTACTTTATAGGCATGGAAGTGTGGCAGAAGGATCGGGAAGTGTTTGTGTCTCAAGGCAAGTATGCCAATGAGATACTCAGGAGATTCCACATGGAGAAGTGCAAGCCCATGCAGGCTCCTCTAGCAGGTAACTGGAGGAAGGAGAATGCTACTTCAAGAGACGTAGTAGAAGCTACTTTGTATAGGAAACTTGTGGGTTCACTGATGTACTTAGTGAACATACGACCAAATTTGTGCTATGCGGTGAACCAATTGAGTCAATCTATGGTTCAGCCTACCAAACTGTTTTGGAAGGCAGCGAAGCATGTTTTGAGATACCTTAGAGGCACATCTTAGTTTGGATTATGGTACAGATGGTTAGAGGGAGTGAAGCTACAGGGCTTCATAGATGCAAATTAGGCACGGAGTCCATCAGATCGGAAGAACACATCAGGAGGAATGTTCAACTACAGTTTCTTGGTACAACAGGAAACATAGGTCAGTTGCACTTAGCTCAGCAGAGGTTGAATACATGGCTGCAAGCCAGATAGCATGTGAGGCCATTTGGATGCGGAAAATTCTAGTTGGTTTGTTTGATTAGAGGACGAATCCAACTGTGATCTATTGTGATAATCAGAGTTGTATCAAAATATATGAGAATCCAATATTTCATGACAGGTCTAAGCATATCGACATTCTGTATCATCATCTCAGAGACTATGAGGCGAGGAAGATCATGTTGTTGAAGTATATTTCGACCGAAGAGCAAGATGCTGACATTATCAAAGTGTAAATTCTAGTTCCACAGAGACAGGATCAGGGTGGAAGATAACCCCTTTCTTGTTGAGAGGGAGTGTTGAAAATAGCAATAAGAAATGCTAAAAATAACATTGCTATAGATAACATTTCACGATATATTCCAATTTTAATTTGTCCTTGAATTAAAATTGAGAATTAAAATTCGAACTGAGTCTCACCAGCAGTTTGAAAAATAATTAATTAATTCATCTTGAGTTAATTAGTTGGTGAAAATCAAACATGAATTCTTCGTGAAGACATGCAACATTTATCCCTTTGATTGAGGAAGTTATCCCTTAATTAAGGAGATAAGGATGAGTTGCATTTGAGTTGTAATTAGCTAGCTCAATTAACTGAGTTAAGTCCAGTTAAATTAGTTCCAAACAGTTTGAGGAACTAATTGTGATTTTAGTCAGTTAATGCATGCATGCATGTAACTAGTGTTCTCCAGATAAGTGAATATTCTCTCATAAATAACCAATGCATGTCAGTTTAGACAAAGACCCAATTGAGATTAAAGGTATGGATAGTGTACTATCAGTTGCTAGAATAATCCCATGTGAATATCTCTTGCATGTAGAAGGAATTAATTACTTTATGATTGCGCAGTTACTACAGAGGTCAGAGCAGTGTGTGAGGTGAGAATCACACAGGTTATAGCTAGAGGACCCAGGAGAAACTGCGCAAGGAAATAGGAGGCTTGCAGGAATGAAGGAAGGCATATGTGTTGTCTATTCTATCTATGAGCAATAGTGAGGGATTGTACTGAGAGTTGGATAGCTTGAGAGCTAAAGCTTTGTGTAATCCTAAGATATTTCCACTTGTATGATAATACATATAGCGGGGTTTTTAGTTGAGGCTTTCCCCAGTGTATTCTTTTGTGTTTCATGTGTGATTGAATCTTCTTCTCTTTTATATGTGTTCTGTTTGATCTTGCTCAAAATCGATTAAGCTTCCACAAGTTTGATTGTAGAAGTAGATTGAGTATTTTGCTTTAGTACATTGCATAATTAGTTTAATATACAGTGAGAATTTCTACATGGTATCATAGCAAAGGTGATCAAAGCGGAGAACAATATACAAAGAAGGGAGAAGTTCGAAGTTTGAAGTTCTTGATTGTAGGTAGAAAATTGATTTCTTATCACATCTCAAAGTTCACCAATGGTGTTCAATGGATTGAGATTCGAGTATGCCCTGGATGGCAGCTCGAGTTACATAGCATGGAAGGATCGCATGGAAGCGGTATTAGAGGAAAATGGTTTGAAGGACTTCATTGATCAAGAAGTCCCCAAGCCAGCAGCAGCTAATGCCCAAGAATTGGCGGAATGGAAGAAATGTGTGGCAAGAGCGAGGAGGATTCTTCTGGAGGGAGTTCGAGACCATATTGTCTCGAGTCTCCATGGGAAGGAGACTCCGTTTTCAATGTGGAAGACATTGAAGGACTTGTATAAGAACAAAAGTGACCAGAGGAAACTGGCGCTGAAGGACAAGCTTCGAAAAATCAAGTGTGAAAAGGGTGACATGATCTCTACATATCTGAATAAGCTCACCACCTGCAGAGATGAGCTTCGAAGTGTAGGAATCATGACAATTGATGATGATATGGTGAGTCTTGCTCTCCTCAGTCTTCCTAAGAGCTGGCATAGCTACCAAGACTCAGTGAATGGAAGAGAGAAACTGCCAGATTGGGAACGACTGTGGTCGGATCTGATGTAGGAGGAGATCAGGAGAAGCACCAGAGATGGTTCTTCATCTAAGCATGATGATGAAGAAAATCTAGCCTTAGTAAGTAAGGCGCAGAAAGGGAAAGGGAAGGTTTCCCATTCCAAATCGAGTTCTTCCCATGGCGGGAAGAAGATTGACAAATCTAAAATGAAATTCTTTAATTGTCATGAGGTGGGCCATTATGCAACTAATTTTCCATTGAAGAAATCCAAGAAGGGATCCTCGAAAGGATCATATGGTGAGGCAGTAGTCTCACAGTTCGAATTGGATTTTACCCTCATCGCATGCATGGTTTCATCAATGGTGGGTTGTGTTTGGTACCTAGACAGTGGAGCCTCACTCCACATGACCGGTGATAAGAGTTTATTCAGTACATTGGACGAGAAAGACCTCCAGATGCGCATCGAGATGGGCGATGATGGAAAGTATCGTGTTTCAGGTGAAGGTACGGTTGTGTTTTAAAGGGAGCATGAAGCTCCTCTCACCCTGATTGATGTAAAGTATGTGCCTGGACTGAATAAAAACTTGGTATCGGTCGTGATGTTGGAAGAAAAAGGATATGATGTAGTCTTTAGTAAAGGAAAGGCGTTCCTGAGACACATAGCCACGGGTCAGACCAAGAGGATTGGGATTCGAGTGAAGAATCTCTACAAGCCGGAGGTAGATGACTATGCTGCATTGAGTTCCAAAGAAGAATTGGTGCAAAGCCAAGATATTGGCAAGTTATGGCATAGAAGGTTGGGCCACTTTCATCATCGGGCCTTGAAGATAATGCAACAGATTTCTACCGGACTTCCCAAAGGTAAACTTGAGCCAATGGACACATGCAAAGGTTGTACCTTGGGGTAAGTATGCAAAATCCTCCTTTCATGATCGAGACAGTCGAGCTGAAGCAATCTTGGAGCGAGTTCATACAGATGTGTGTGGACCATTCTCGGCAGCCTCCACCACTAAACAAAGATATTATGTGATTTTCATTGATGATTTTTCTCGTAAATGCTGGATCTATTTCATGCAGAAGAAGGATCAAACCTTCTCAAGGTTTTGTGAGTTCAAAGCCTTGGTTGAGAAAGAATCAGGAAAGAAAATCAGGGCCTTGTGAAGCGACAATGGTGGACAGTATGTCTCTCAAGAGTTTAAGGACTTCTGTGCTGCAGAAGGAATTAAATGGGAGTTGACGGCACCTCATAACCCATAGCAGCATGGGGTGGCCGAGAGGAAGAACAAAATGCTAGTGGGAGCAGCTCAAGCGATGTTGCATGACTAAGGACTACCACTTAATTTGTGGGCTGAGGCATGCAACACAACGGTTTACTTGCAGAATAAAAGCCCGCATCACATACTTGGGATGAAGACACTAGAGGAAGCTTTCTCCCGGAAGAGACGAGATGTGGGTCACTTCAGGATCTTTGGCTCATCGGTTTATTGCCATGTGACCAAGGATGCCTGGAAGAAGATAGATCTGACAACAAAGTTGGGGATACTTGGGGGGTACACTGATACTCCCCACAACTATCAGGTGTATTTGCCTACCGGTCAGAGGATAGTGGTTCGCAGAGATCTTAAGTTCAATGAGCTAAAGGCCATGTGAGTTTCCCTTGAGAGGGAGCTCAAGTTGTAGGCAGAGGAGGAAATTTTCGTTCCTAAGGAGGAGGAGCCTCAGACTGATGTGGAGTAGCCGCATGCAGAGGTTCCAGGAGTGGAGACATCCACTCATGCAAAGTCTTCCAGAGAGGGGCGGAAACGCACAAGGGAGGCTGACAGATTGTTGATGGATGCGAGAGAGAATGTGGGAGAGCCATCTTCTTAGTGCAGACAAAGGAGGTCACCTGAGCGGTACACTAGTTACATGGCCCTTGTTGGGGAATGTGTAGAGACCAAACCATCTTCCTTTGAGGAAGCAGTGCAACAACCGGTTTGGGTTGATGCTATGGTGGAGGAGTATGACTCCATAGTTCAAAACAATGTTTGGGATGCTGTTCCAAGACTAGAGAACAAGTTAGTTGTGAGTTCCCGTTGGCTTTACAAGGTAAAGCATGCTGCTGATGGTAGGATGGAGAAACATAAGGCATGGTTTGTTGCCTGTGGTTTCTCACAGGTCGAGGGGATCGACTATGATGAGACTTTTGCTCCTATAGATAGGTACTCATCTATCAGATCGATGTTGTCACTATTAGCACAGATGGGTTGGAAGATCCATTAGATGGATGTGAAGACTGAATTCCTCAATGGCAAGATTGGGGAAGAGGTGTACATAGAGTAGCAGGAAGGATTTGATACCTTCGATCGTGAGTCGCATGTGTGTTGACTCAAGAGAGCTTTGTATGGGCTGAAGCAAGCACCTCGTGCTCGATACACTAGGATCGAAAACTACTTCACTGGGTTGGGCTTAACAAAGAGTGAAGCGGATGCGGACTTGTACCACCTTAGTTGGTCATGTCATGCAAGGAGGAACTTGCAAGAGAGTTCGAGATGAAAGACATGGGTCTCATGCAGTACCTTCTAGGCATGGAAGTGTGGCAAAAGGATGGGGAAGTGTTTGTGTCTTAAGGGAAGTATGATACTGAGATACTTAGGAGATTCCACATGGAGAAGTGCAAGCCCATGCAGACTCCTCTAGCAGGTAACTGGAAGAAGGCGGATGCTACTTCAGGAGAAGTAGTAGAAGCTATTGTGTACAGGAAGCTTGTGGGTTCACTGATGTACTTAGTGAACACACGACCAAATTTGTGATATGTGGTCAACCGGTTGAGTCAAGCTATGGTTTAGCCTACTAGGTTATTTTGGAAGGCAATGAAGCATGTTTTGAGATACCTCAGAGGAACATCTCAGTTTGGATTATGGTATAGATGGTCAGAGGGAGTGAAGCGATAGGGCTTCACAGATGCAGATTGGGCAGGGAGTCCATCAAATTGGAAGAGCACATCAGGAGGAATTTTCAACCTTGGTTCTTGGTATAGCAGGAAACAAAGGTCAGTTGCACTTTGCTCAGCAGAGGCTGAATACATGGCTGCAAGCCAGGCAACATGTGAGGCCATTTGGATGCGGAAAATTCTAGTTGGTTTGTTTGATCAAAGGATGGATCCAACTGTGATCTATTGTGATAATCAGAGTTGTATCAAAATATATGAGAATCCAATATTTCATGACAGGTCCAAGCATATCAACATTCGGTATCATCATCTCAGAGACTGTGTGGCGAGGAGGATGATGTTGTTGCAATATATTTCGACCGATGAGCAAGATGCTCACATTTTGACTAAGGCATTGTCAAAGTGTAAATTCGAGTTCCACAGAGACAGGATTGGGGTGGTAGATAATCCATTTCTTGTTGAGAGGGAGTGTTGAAAATAGCAATAAGAAATGCTAAAAATAACATTGCTATAGATATCATTTAAGGATATGTTCCAATTTTAATTTGTCCTTGAATTAAAATTCAAACTTAGTCTCACCAGCTGTTTGAAACATAGTTAATTAATTCATTGTGATTTAATTAGTTGGTGAAAGTCAAACACGAAGTCTTTGTGAAGACACACAACAATTATCCCTTTGATTGAGGAACTTATCCCTTAATTAAGGAGATAAGGATGAGTTGTATTTGAGTTGTGATTAGTTAGCTCAGTTAACTGAGTTAAGTCCAATTAAATTAGTTCCAAATATTTTGGGGAACTAATTTTGAGTTTAGTCAGTTAATGCATGCATGCATGCAACTAGTGTTCTCAAGATAACTGTATATTCTCTCATAAATAACCAATGCATGTTAGTTTAGACAAAGACCAAGTTGAGATTAAAGGCAGGGACAATGTACTATCAGTTACTAGAATATTCCCATGTGAATATCTCTTGCATGCAAAAGGAATTCATTCCTTGAGGATTGCACAGTTACTACAGAGGTCAGAGTAGTGTATGAGGTGAGAATCACACAGGTTGTAGCTGGAGGACCCAGGAGAAACTGCAAGGAAATAGGAGGCTTGTAGGACTGAAGGAAGGCATACGTGTATTTATTCTATCTATGAGCAACAGTGAGGGATTGTACTGAGAGCTGGATAGCTTGAGAACTAAAGCTTTGTGTAATCCTGAGATATTTCCACTTGTATGATAATGCAGATAGCGGGGTTTTTTAGCTGATGCTTTCCCCAGAGTATTCTTCTGTGTTTCATGTGTGATTGAATCTTCTTCTCTATTATATGTGTTCTGTTTGATCTTGCTCAAAATTGATTAAGCTTCTGCAAGTTTGATTGTAGAAGTAGATTGAGTATTTTGCTTTAGTACATTGCATAATCAGTTTAATCTACAGTGAGAATTTCTACAATTGTTATATATTTACTTATAGTGGAAAATCAAGAGTTTGCATTATATATTTACTTATAGTAAAGGAACAAGAGTTAGATTTATTAGTAGTGTTCATTAGTAATTGCCATATCACGGGTAATAGTTTAAATTATGTGAGCCAATTTGAATTGGATTCTTACCAAACTTTTAATAAATTTGTAATAATTATGTAATTTTTGTTTTTATTTCTAAATTTTACTTGGAATTAAAAGCAAATCTTTGTGATAGTTGACTTTGGAAGGAATCTTATTAAAAATGAAGATTGTGGTGAAGAAGAAAATCAACAAGGAGATGCAAGGAAATTTCAAAATCTTAAATAGAAGAGATGATAGCTTGAAGAGTGCAATTTGCGTGAATATAGGAGGACAAAGGAGCCGAGGAACTTGTCCATGATGAGCAAATGTGTCTTTGAGCCATGGCCATCAACAATTGTTTTTAGTGAGTCATAATTCATGAGATTAGAGCATGGGTAACTCACCCTTTGTAAGGAATTTCTTAAAAAAATAAATCTTTGTTGTTTATAATAAGTGGTTGCATCAATGTTGTATTTATTTATTTATTTTTATTTTATTTTATTTTATTTATTTTATTTTATTTTATTTTTATTATTATTATTATTATTATTATTATTTTTATTTTTATTTTTTTTTAATTTTTAATTTTTAATTTTTTAATTTTATTTTATGTTTGATTTAGTCTTTTTGGATATACTTTTGTATACTCTACCCAATAGAGATACATAGTATTGTGGTATTCACCCATAAATACATTCTAAATCACAAAATTAATAGCTACAATGTTGTTGGAATTATACACTCTACCTAAACATAGGGAGGTTCACCATAGAACATTGCTTCAATTGTTAGATAGTCGATGTCTTATGTTGAGTATTTTATTTCCCATGTTTATTCTCATTAGAGTCACTGGATGTAACAGATAGCTCAATCACCCTCTACTTGGTTGTTGTCGCAATGCCTTAGATTGGTATTGGACCTTTATAAAGAATCAAAATATTTCCTTTAGCCATTTTTGTGTGTGTTAGCTACATCCTATATGGATTTCCCTCAAGCTTGATAGCATGGACATTGTCACCAAAATGACCACAAGCAAATGTATTAACTTATGCAAACTGAAGTAGAGCATAATAATAAAGAAACACATAGTAATAAATGGTTCTCTAATTTCTACAACAAACATATGTATAGGTATAGTCAACATGGGCATTATCAGCACAATGACCACACACAAATGTATTAGCTTATTCCAATTGAATTAGAGAATAATAATAAAGCAACACATAATAATAAATGGTTCTCTAATTTCTACAACAAACATATGTATAGGTATATTTTTCACTAGTATTGTGAATAAGGAACTATATGTGTAGGAAAATCTTGAGCAAATGCCTTAAGCCCAAATTTGAACATGGGAACCTATCCAAGCATATGGATCAAATTTAATTCTGCATATAATTTATGTTGATGAAATGAAAAGGCCACATGATCACCATTTTGGGCATCCATTCAAGCACAAAAATCAAAATTTAAGTATACATATAATTGTCGTGTTTATGAAATGAATACTCGAGAGGTCCACTGTTTATGACTCATTAGTAATTTATAGAAAAACTATCTAACTATCTACTAAAATTTCAAGATAAGGAGACCTAAATCTGTAAGTAGTGTGCTCTTATCTTACACATATATGGGTTATATGTAACTTTAATAGTTAAATAATTATGCATAGGCGGTCCCTTGTTAAAAAAAATGGGTTTTCATACACCATTTTGGTGTCTAGCTTGACAATGACCATAAAATTATATCATCATCATCTTGATCTCATCTATGATGGATTTTTATAAAAGAGATACGGTTTTAAAAATTAAAAGTTACACTAGAAAATGAATTTATATAAAACATATCAAATTAACAAATCCAAAATACTAGGATGATGTTTATCATTCATGTAACATTGACAAATATAATACAAATCTATAGAAAGAACTAAAATGATTTTGAATGAGATTACCCCCTATAACTCACTCAAAACACACATAATGAACATATAATGGTATGGTTTTTTTTTGGCTAAGAGAGTTTTTCTAAGCTTAGTGCAAAATTACCTCTAAATATTGGTTATTAAAATAGTGACGATGTTCAATTCATCATTATAACTTACCCAAAACATAGTACATTCATCCTTATTAAAGCATCACAAATCTCATATCATTACATTAACAAGACATCACATATGCATAAAGAAACACATCTTAGTTAATAAACAAGGGTTACAATGAGAAAAATCTCTAAGACGAGGTAAAATCCCACTCTTCAATAACAATTAGAATATGTATTTCATATGTTTGAATATGTGATAGTCCCTTGGCCTCATTGATAACACCACAACACACCTCCCTGTAGAGCTATTTTCTAATCCATATCTAGAACCTAGACCAAAACACAATGGACCATACTAATTCATACACATATTTATTGTTCTCTTCTATTTTAATCTTCACATTACTCACCCTAGTTATTTTTATGGTTGGGTAAGCCTCCCTTGAAGCCTGTATTTGATTATAATTAAAGTTTCTTTTTCCTAGACATAAGAGATTTCAATCAACACCATTTAAGGAGCGAAATACCCTTGGGTGATCATTTGCTACTACATATCTATCAAATATTTCTTTCGTAGACTCAAAGTCGCCCACAAGTTTTGAAATTTGGTGATATCTTTACCCGTTTTAGAATTTCTTTTGAAATTTTAGATTTTAATATTTCCATTCCATAATGATTTTTCGAAAAAAAGCCATTCAACAATAATATTCTACAAATCTTTAATGATAATGAATATAACCTTCAAAAACTATATCCAAAAAGGTCGCTAAATTAATGGGCACTCTAATTAGAATTAGTCTTTAGCAATAATGATTATGCCTTTTAATATCCAAAAACCAAAATGGCTAAATCAACATATGCTCTAACCAAAAAGGCCAATACAAGGCTTATAGTCTATTTTTTAAGATGCTTCACAAGTAGGTAAACAAGGTCACCCTAAAAGATGGGCATGCATGTGGAATAATAGGTAGGTAAGTGTAAGTAACATTCTATCTCCTAAAATTTTCTGACTAGAATATTTTAAAATTTAGACCAGGAATTACAAGAAGACCATAGATAAAATGCAAAAATGTACAAATGCAAGAAAAACACAAAACCAAGAACTGTGTAATTTGTATAGCACCCATACATATTTTTTAATTAAAATTACTTTTAAATCCTTTCACAAAAATATAATTTGCTCTAACAAATTATCCAAAAATTTAAAAATTCAATCATAAAATTATAATATATAATAAATCATAATTTTAAATAAAATATTTAATATTGAAAAATAATAAGACAATCATTCAAAACATAATTTCAATATTAAATATTTCTAATGTTAATAGTTTTCCTTCTGCTCTTTAAATATGATTAATCAAACTCTTTAAATATAATGATTATTAATCAAACTCTTAAAATTGGAAAACAAATGTAATAAGATTATAATCACATCGTAAATAGAATAACTTCTGCTCTTTAAATATGATTAACCAAACTCTTTAAATATAATGATGATTAATCAAACTCTTAAAATTGGAAAACAAATGTCTAAACACAAGCCCATTGACCCATGTAAGAAAAGGCAATATCTTCTAGCAAAATTTGTACATACATTCACGTAAAAATAGCGGGCTATGCAAAATTCCAAATATTAGCATTGGTTTTCCACCTAAATTAGAAGATGCTATCTCATAAAACATAGTGGAAGATACTGTTTGGGTAATGCTTAAAGTCTCATTTATATTTTTATTAAGTTATTTTCCAAAAGATTATTATAAAAAGCATAAAAGTGAAAACGATGTTCCAAACAAATGTAACTCAAAACGCTAAATCTTATAACAAATTTACCAATAAAATCATAATAATAGTTGTAAGCAGAACTTTGGCGAAAATCACATGAGGAAAGACCTTTGTCGATGCGTTGCTAAGATTGCTCATTTTCATCATCGCAAATTCAGGGAAGCTATTGAGATTGAAAAAAGGCCTAACAATCTCAATAGAGATGACGGCTGGAAAATTAGTAGCTGTTGGATCCCTGCCCTATCATCGTAGTTTTCTGTGTTCCCCTAGAGCCTTCCCTCTGGGGTTGATCTGTTCTAGGGTTGATCTGTTTTGCTCTGTGGTTGGTTTTGGTCTTTTTCCTGTCCCTCCCCTTTTTTGTCGTTCTCTCTATTTTATTTATTTATTCATTTATATACCCTATATTTACAAGTATTTAGGAGTATTATTATTATTATTATTATATATTTTTTATTTTTATTATTTATTTATTTATTTATTTTTAAAGCATTATTATTATTATTAGTTTTATTATTATTAGTTAATTTATTTTTATTATTATTTAATTAATTAATTTATTTTTTTCAACTGTCTTTTACCTAACTTTTATCTAAATAACCAAATATTATTACTTCAATCTCTCTCTCTCTCTCTCTCTATATATATATATATATATATTCGCATATATTCTTCGGTGAAAGTGTTCTGAGGCTTGGTGAATATATACTTCGGTGAAAGAGTTCTGAGGCTCGGTGAAAGAGTTAAAAACATACTCTATATATTCTTGGCATATATTCCTACTCTATATATTCTTCGCATATATTCTTCGGTGAAAGTGTTCTGAGGTTCGGTGAAAAAGTTAAACACGTACTCTATATATACTTCAGTGAAAGAGTTCTAAGGCTCGGTGAAAGAGTAAAAAACATACTCTATATATTCTTGGCATATATTCTTACTCTATATATTCTTCGCATATATTCTTCGGTGAAAGTGTTCTGAGACTCGGTGAAAAAGTTAAACACGTACTCTATATATTCTTTGGTGAAAGTGTTCTGAGGCTCGGTGAAAGAGTTAAAAACATACTCTATATATTCTTGGCATATATTCTTACTCTATATATTCTTCGGTGAAAGTGTTCTGAGGCTCGGTGAAAGAGTTAAAAACATACTCTATATATTCTTGGCATATTTTCTTACTCTATATATTCTTCGCATATATTCTTCGGTGAAAGATTTCTGAGGCTAGGTGAAAGAGTTAAAAACATACTCTATATATTCTTCGGTGAAAGTGTTCTGAGGCTCGGTGAAAGAGTCTGCGGGTTGCGGTGCGCACGGGCGATCTGCAGTCAGTTACCAAAGATTACCAAGGGCAGACAGGGGATCTGCAGTCAATTTTTTTGATATCAGGTGCACACATTCCTTATCTTTTTCTTTTTCTAATACATATTTGCTCATATAATTTCAAGTATGAATATTTCACCACAGTTACCAAAGATTACCAAGGGAAGACCTAGCACAGTTACGCTACAAGGCCTTTATGAGTATATAGAGTCTTTAGAGAAACGTAGAGAAGAAAGAGAAGCCAAGCTACAAAAAGAGTTAGAAGCCATGCTGGAAAATAAATTTGCATCTCTTGAAGACACGATCCAAAAACAAATAGAAAATAAAATAGAACTACTAGAGAATAAAATGGAGGCAATGGAGACTAGACTGCAGGTTATAGAAAAACATAACCAAGATACTAACCAACCATCCCAGCAAGGAGATGCTGATACTTTAGAGAGTCTTAAAATGAAAGACATGATTAAAGAACTAGAAGAAAAAGTTAATAGCCGCCTCACCCTAAATAATGTGGTAGATAAGTTAGATATCAAACCAATTAAAGATGAAATGAAAAAATTAATAGAATTAGACCACAAATGTAACAAAAGGGTCTTAAACCTTATAATATTCGGTTTAAAAGAGGAAGTAGATGAGGATACTTTAGCCTTAGCCCAGACAGAACTACATAATAGATTACAAATTGAAACATTGTGTCTCACAGAAGCAACAAGGTTGGGGAAATTAACCAAGAATAAAGGAAGACTAATCCGCATAAAGGTGAGCTCCACTGATCATAAGCACAACATACTTAGTAAAACCTAAAGTCTAAAAGGAACAGGAATATTCATAAATGAAGATCTCATTCCAGAAGACCAAACAGAATTAAGAAAGGAGGTTCAAAAGGTAAAAGAAGCTAGAAAGGAAGGAAATAGGCAATAATCAGAAATAGAAAAGCCTTTATTCGAGATAGAAACCAAAAATATAGTAATCAATATCAATTAAACATGCTCCGGATCCTTTCTTGGAATTGTCGGGGCTTCCCATGGAACAAAGGCCCCAAGCTAAGTTGGATTTCAAATGATGTTGATATTATTTTGCTTGTTGAAACTTGGGAGCACGAAGAATCTAAGGTCCCTAACATAGATGGCTTTACGCTATGGTCTACCTGGAACAAGTGATCCTCCCGTAGAGGCATTGGGGGAATAGCTTGTTACATTAAGAAGAACATCTCCCCCCATGTTAGGATTTATAAAAACGACCCTCACAACCAATATAGTTGGATAGAGATCAAAGACATTAATAATAAAAAGTCCTACATAGCAATATGTTATTTTCCCCCCATTAATTCTAACTTCTATAAGAAGAAGAATCTAGATAAAACTAACCCTTACAATGGTTTAGAGAATGATGTTTCTAGCCTAAGGAATGATGGTAATATCCTTTTAATAGGTGACTTTAATGCTCGAACTTCAAACAACCAAGCTATTATTCTAAGCAATCATTCCAACCCTAATCCTCTTTGGTTAGACGAAGACCCTACTCTGGCTAGCAGGTACAAAAGGAACTCTGAAGATCTCGGGGAAAATTTGTTTGGGTTGGAGCTAGTCAAGCTCTGTAGTGCTCAGGATCTCATAATTTGCAACGGTCTAAAGAAGTGGCCCAATTCTAGCAAGATGACCTGCATCCATGGACTTGGTAGCAGCGTGGTAGACTATGTTATTTCTGATCTCCCATTATACAACGAAATAATAAATTTTGACATCTTAAACGACCACGAACCTGACTTTGATCATACGCCTTTACTTATAACTCTCAATTTTGTCATGCATAGAGTTCCCATAAAAAATAATACTTATAGCCAAAAGAACTTAATATTTGATAGAAATAAAAATGATCTCTTTCTAAATGAATTAAAAACTAATTTGCTTCCTTTATCTAATATAGACAACATAGAAGACCTCTATCATAATTTTACTACAACCCTCTCATATTCTATTAACAAGTTCTCAATTGAAGTTTCAAATAATAAAAGAAATAACAAAACCAATCCATGGTATGACAAAGATTGTAAAAGTGCAAGGAGAGAAATTAAGGAAGCTGTTGATGAATCTCTTAAAATGGACAAGATAAAAATATACAAAGCCCTAACTAAAAGGAAAAAGAGGCATTACATTCGTCAAAGACAGGAGAATCTCTTACACCTCTCTAAGGTAGCTCCTAATAAATTTTGGAGGCAGATTCTAACTAGGAAGACTAAGGATAATAATAAAATTGCTCTTCACGATTGGAATTCCTATCTTAAAAAGCTTTATGAATCTCCAAATGTCATGGATAATTTGGAAACCCTTCCCACAACGAAAGAAGTTTTCTCTTTAGAAGACATTAAGTTTGGGGTTAATCACCTCGCTAAAGGGAAAGCTAAGGACATTGAAGGTTACCAAGTGGAAATCTTAAAAATTGGAGGTCCTGTCCTCATCCCCCACATCCACAAGTTTTCAATCAAGCAGTCAAGCAAGGGTTCCTTAAGCCTTGGACTGAGAGCCTCATTATCCCTATTTTTAAAAGTGGGGATACAAATAACCCCTCTAATTATCGAACAATTATGATCAGCCCTCTCTTATCCAAGTTATATGGTATAATTTTGGAAAAGAAGTTAAGCATATGGCTTGAAATTGAAGGTAAGCGGGCTAAAGGCCAAGCAGGTTTTAGAAGGCATCACTCAACAATAGACCACCTTGTTACGCTTAGGATCATTGCGGAGGAATGTCGTAATGATAAATCCAATTTATTTTGTTGCTTTGTGGACTTTAGAAAGGCTTTCGATACGGTTCCTAGATACAACCTTTAGAATAGATTAGAAGAGCTAAATGTTCCTCTCGAGTTGAGAGCTGCCGCTATAAGGTTATACGAGAATGTAATTGCCAAGCTAAAGAGAAATGAAGGGTGGTCGACAGCTATTAAGTGTAACATCGGAGTTAAACAAGGTTGCCCCCTCTCCCCTACCCTATAAGCTCGAAGGCTATTTAGAGGAAGCAGGATGTGATGGCACGATCTTAGCTGGGATAGTCGTCATCCTTCTTCTTTATGCTGACGATATTGTTCTTTTGGCAAGGTGCCCATCTGATCTTAATAAGCAACTCAGGCTTCTTAAGGATTTTTGCTCTACCATGGGTATGACTGTTAACACTGACAAAACAAAAGTTATGATTATCAAATCCAAGAAGGACATTTACGCTAATTTTATGTATGCCAATAATAACTTGGAGGAAGTGTATTCTTACAAGTACCTAGGAATTGATATTCATCACAAGCTCAACTGGAACCATAGCATTGAGAAAAGGATTGATGGGGGGTGGAAAGCTTACTTTGGTCTTGAAAATAATTGTAAAATAGCAAACCTTGTAATGTGGGATAAAAAGAAGTTCCTCTTTGAAACTTTAGTCACTCCTGTTATCTTATATGGCTGTGAGGTTTGGGGTTGCAGCATCTCCAGGGAATCATGGAGAAAGATTGAGCAAATCCAGAAGCGTTTTATAACTTATAACCTGAAAATTAAAAGTAATACACCCTATCCTATTCTCCTTATAGAAGTAGGTCTTTCCCCTATTGAGAGCCTAGCTATGCTTAGGTTTCTGTTGTACAAGCACAAAACCAGTAACATAGACGATCATAGACTTCCTAAGCTAGCTTTAAATTCTAGCCAAAACCACTTAAGGCTCAATCGAGGGTGGCATAAAGACACAAGGGCCTGGTTAAACTATTGGGAGATCAACGAAAATGATGCATTGCAAAACATAAATAACATTAAAGATATTGTTACTTCTAAGTTCAAAGAAAAAATGTGGTGTGAGAAAGACTTAGCGGCTAAAAGAAAATTAAGTTATTATAAGAAGGTCATCAACCCCACCCTAGAAGATCAAAAGTATCTCTCTATTCTAACTAGCTCAAAGAATAAAATTAATATAGCAAAGATTAGAACGAATTCTCATGAGCTCCATAGTGAAACAGGTCGTTGGGCAGTTCCTAAAACGCCATGGACGGAAAGGATCTGCCATATATGTGAGAATAGGAACATCGAGGATGAAAACCACTTCCTCTTAGAGTGCCCCGCATATAACCACATTAGATCTCAGTTTCACAATCTTTGTTACAATACTGACCTTCCTAGCCTTTTACAATGTCAAAATTATAGTGAGCTCGGGAGGCTTCTCTCCAAGCTTTTTGAGCATAGGAATAAAATCTTAAATCAAAATAGATAATTTGTTTCTTTAGGTCCGATAGACCATTATTTGGTCTCAGCGGACGTTAACCATCATCATCATCATAATTATTAATAAATAATTTAAATAAATAAATTAAATTAAAGTTTTTAACTAACCTTTAAAGTATTTTATCTTACTAATTTTAACTCTTTTACCTAAATAATAATAATAATAATATTATTATTATTAAATTAATAATGATATTTTGTCTACCAATTTTAATAATATATTAATTTCAAGACTATTTTATTAATATAATATTAATTAATAAATAACTTAATTAAACAAAAAAATTACTTATATATAATAACAATAATTTAATTAAATTAATTATTACCTTTTCTAACTAACCATTTATATTATTTTATTTATTGATATTTTTAACCTTAACTATATATTTTAATTGGAATATATATCTATATATATATATATATATATATATATATATATATATTTATTTTATATTAACAAAAATTAGTGAACAAATAAATAAGTGAATTACCTTCTTAAACTAACCCTAATAGTATTTTATTTATTTTGAATCCTAACTTTTATTAATAACCTATTATTAGTACTTTAATATATCTATATATATATTAGTAAATAAATTAATTAATTTTTTAAAACTAACCATTAAATAAATATTTTATGTATTAATATTAAAAATAATAATAAAATTAAATTAATGAACTGTAATTTGACCTGGGTCTGTAGGTCAAAATTAGTTGTTGGTCGATTTAGCCGTTGGAAACTCTGCTCAGACTATTTAACATGCTTAGCTGGATCTGTTTCTTCAACTTGTCCTGACGATGAACCACACTGGTTGGTTGGAAACGCGTCGACAAAGGTCTTTCCTCATGTGATTTTCACCGAAGTTCTGCTTACAACTATTATGGATCACAGAAGCCTCAATTCAATAATCATAATAATACTCATCGAATATCAGTGATTAATGATTGCTTTTCCATTTGAATAGAATTCACTCCACTCCAAAGGGCAATGGAGCCAAATATTCATTAGCCTTAAAAGTTAAATGCATTGATTTTATGGGATTTTAATATTTTTAAATAATTAAAAATACATTTATTTTTTAATTTAAATAGTGAGACACTTTATTTATATAAATATAATTTTCACTTTCAATTTAAAAAAAAAAATTCAACTAATATTTTATAGGATTTAAATCTGACAAATTTACTATTCTACTATTCTACGTCTTATTTATGTATTTCAGCATTATATTGTAATACAAATTATTTACAAATTAAGAATCACTATAGTAAATGATTGCTTTTCCATTTGAATAGAATTCACTCCACTCCAAAGGGCAATGGAGCCAAATATTCATTAGCCTTAAAAGTTAAATGCATTGATTTTATGGGATTTTAATATTTTTAAATAATTAAAAATACATTTATTTTTTAATTTAAATAGTGAGACACTTTATTTATATAAATATAATTTTCACTTTCAATTTAAAAAAAAAAATTCAACTAATATTTTATAGGATTTAAATCTGACAAATTTACTATTCTACTATTCTACGTCTTATTTATGTATTTCAGCATTATATTGTAATACAAATTATTTACAAATTAAGAATCACTATAGTAAAGTAAGAATGAATCTCATATATAAAGCATACATACTCTACCCCTTTTGGTTTTGAACCTTTGACCTCTTAAGAGGAAACACATGCTCTTAACCATTTGGCCCACTCAAGATGTAAAATAATGAGGGAGATGTGTAAATTTGTCCATCCCTCAGTTCCTTTTTAAAATAAAAAATAGAAATTATGTTCTAAATAGAATAAAAGTGTTGGCTATAATAAAAAAAGTGAATAGAAGTAAAAAAAGGTATGAGTAAGATGTTTAAATATTATACTTTTCAAAAATATTTCAAGAGAGATTTAAATAAACTATTTTAAGATCTATGTTAATTAATTTACTTAGATATTAACTTCATATATATTTATTTATAGAGAAAAATGTTAAAATAAAACATTTTAATGTTGGATATAAAAATATGTTCAATGTAGGTCATCAATAATTGTTTTTAATAAGAATTAATATTGACATATACTTAAAAATATATTAATAATAAAAAATCATTTTAATTTGTGTGATAAGATGTCTCGATGTATATGTGATGTAAAATTTTTTAAAGTAAATCACACACACACACACACATATATATATATGATGAGAAAATTAAGTTTTTATGGTTAAAATGTTTATTTGGTCCTATATATACTCTATTTAGCATTAAAAAATACAATTTAAACAATGAAAAATAACACATTGTATTTTGCACTATAAAGAAGTTTACATGTGAAGAAATTTGATCTGTCTCAGCTCATGTTAGATCCGTACTTAAGATAGATCTATGCTGATCCGTACTTAAGATAAATCTATGCTAGTTAAATATCTCATAACATTAAAAGGGTTTGGATGTTTATCATGAATTAAGGCAAATGCCCTACTTCAATATTGGTTAGCAATGATATGAAGGGTAGTTATTGAAAGAGTTCAAATAAATATTATCTATATAGATATGGAAGGGTACTTGTTCAAATGTTAACCGTCAAGCGTTGTGTTAATTGGAATCTCTCAGGGGATGCCTGTGATATGAGCCTATGGAGCCTAGTTAAAATTTAATTGATGCGATCTTGTAGAGCCTAATTAAAATTTAATTGATACGAGCCTATGATGCGAACCTGTTATGTGATGCGAGATTGTGATGAGCATGATATGTGATTCGAGGGTGTATATGTAGTTGATCAAGTCTCATGAGAGGCTAGGGTTTCGTTGTATAAGAGATTCAATTCTTGTCTCTACAACCAACAAGAACAGAATAAAAACATGTCTTAATCACGGTCTAGGGCATCAAGTTTGAGCATTGGCTTCCTTTCTAAAATAATGAAGCATTTGAGAGCTTTGTAGTCATCAGTGATAGGTCTATGGTAGCAAAGTTATGAGGCTTATTGCAGACCTAGCCACAAACTTGTATGGGATATCCTTTGGAAATCAACACACCTCCCTTCTGATGTATCACGATCCTATGTTAGAGCAAGGTCTTCAAGGATTCGTAGGCCTATATACTTATTGTTGAAGTTCGAGCATTGGCTTCTAAAGTTCATCACCAGAGATTTGGAACTCTCAAGGACAATATTTTTTGGCATTTAGGATTTATATATATACTTGCTCCAGTGTTCTTTTGAAAGAATTCTGTGGGGCCGACAAATCCAAAGATATTTCTTCACCTTCTATTGAGGATCACCTATAAACGGTTTGTCTTGTTTTTCTGGGGATCCTGGAGGGAGTCTAAGGCTTTGTTCAGTGCAAGTGAGCTAGGCTCCTCAATCATTTGAGGTGCATTAGTTCCTATTTCTCTTCCTTTTATTAAATTATCTTTGGTAAAATATGAGTACTTCTCCCCATATTTCTAAACCTACCTCTAGTGGAGGTACGCCAAGCAAAATAACACTAGATATTATATATGAACACAATGCTTAAAGAACATAAAGTTGAATTATCCACAATGCTTAGCAATAACTACAAATAATTAGAAGATGAAATCACACTTTCGAGACTGAAATTCAACAAATGAAAGATAGGATGCAAGATTTAGAACATGAAAAACAATTAATGGCCAAAGAAAATTGCACCTTAAGAGATGAGATTAAAGCTCTAAAAGTAAAACTAGAAGATAACTCAGCCCTCAGCAGTCCAATGAAGCAACTTGATATCAAACCCATAAAAGAAGAAATGAACAAAATAATCAAATTGGATCATGAATGACACAAAAGATCCCTAAACCTTATCATTGTTAGTATAAAAGAGCAAGAATATGAGGACACATTATCTATAGTAAAAGAACAACTGAAAACTCACTCACAAATTCAAACAACTCATCGAATAGCAACAAAAAGGGCAGGTAAGATTCTTGGCCATAAGCATCGACTAATCCGCATTAAGGTAAGTTGCAATGACCAAAAATTAGATATAGTTATTAAATATCCTAGTCTAAAAGGGTCTGGAATCTTTATAAATGAGGATCTTATCCCAGAAGACCAAGCTGAACTAAGGAAAGAGGTCCAAAAGGTAAAATAGGCAAGAAAGGAAGGCAAATGGGCGATCATTAGAAATAGAAAAGCTATTATTAGAGATAGAGTCCAAAATAATAGTTATAAATATGAATTAGGAACATTCTAGATCCTCTTCTGGAACTGTCATGGTTTTCCATGGCACAAAGGTCCTATGTTAAGTTGGATCCCGAGTGATACTAATCTTATTCTCTTGGTCGAAACCTGGGAGCATGACGAATGTAGGGTTCCCCACATTGATGGATTCATTCTTTGGTCTACCTGGAACAAGAAATCCTCGCATCGAGGGGTTGGTGGTATAGTTTGTTACATCAAAAGTAACATTTCTTCCCACATACGACTTCATAAGATTGACCCCCTTAATCAATACATTTGGATCAAAATCTCTGACTCTAATACCAATAGAATTTTCCTTGCAACTTGTTACTTTTCTCCCATTAACTCTACCCCCTATAAAAAGAACAACCTAGATAAGAATTATCCCTTCATTAACTTAGAACGTGATATCCACAACCTAAGGAATGAAGGAAACATCCTCATGCTTGGGGACTTTAATGCTCGGACTGCCACTACCCAAGCCACTCTATTAAGTAATAACTCTAACCCTAACCCCTTATGGCTTGGTGAGGATTATGTTCTTGCTAGTAAATTCCAAAGAAACTCCAAAGACACTACCGAGAACCTTTTTGACACTGAGCTAATTAATATTTGCAGCTCCTAAGACTTGATTATTTGCAACGGGATCAATAAATGACCTTCCTCTGGTCAGATGACTTGTATTCATGGGCATGGTAGCAGTGTTGTGTACTATGCAATATCTGATACCTAGATTCTTCACCATATACTTAATTTTGATCTTCTAAACGACCATGTGCCCAACTCTCACCATAGACCTCTCTCTTTAACCCTTAATTTTGATATGCGCACCAACCACATGCATAAGAAAGACGAGAGTCAAAGGCACATGCGTTTTGACAAAAGTAAAACAAATCTCTTCTTAAAATCTTTAACAAAGGAATTAGGTTCCTTAACATATAATGAAAACATTGATCACATATACCACAATTTTACTACTATCCTCTCCACTACCATTAAATAATTCTCTAAGGAGGTTTAATATAATAAGAAAAATAGGACTTCTAGCCCCTGGTATGATAACGATTGTAAGTATGCCAGGAAAGTGATTAGAGATGCTCCCAACAAAACTATTAAAGATGATAAAATCAAGGTGTACAAATATCTTATCAAAAGGAAAAAAAGAGCCTATATAAACAAGAGGCAAGATATTATGCTTCACCTCTCTAAAGCTGAGCCTAGAAAGTTTTGGAGGAACAATTTTGTCCGTAAATCAAAAGAGAACAATTTGATCCCTTTAAAGGAATGAGATGTTGATCCAGGTGGATGTTGGTGACCACCCACCTATTCCACTTGGACCCCCACCACCATCTCTTTCAGTTTTTCAGTTTCCTTAATTGTAGCACAATTTAGTATTTTTAGCAGATTTAAGGGTCCTGAACGTTTGGAGCCATTTTGAGGCCTTAAACGACGTTTTTTTTTGGCAAAATTGATTTGGTGACTTCCAAGGAAACCATATCAGTAGTTGTATTCCTCAGAGAGATCTTTCCAACGAGGTATCATACGCGTCAAACAAAGATAATATGATCAAGTTACGACCCCGGGAAGTTGGTTGCCCAATTAACCCCAATGGGGCCCTTAAACTCTTGGTGTTACATCTCCTCGGGTTAGGGTTTTGGTTTTTTAAGGTTTTCTCTTATTGTTCAATAATAAAACTGCCCTTGAGCCTCATTGTAACTCAGTTTAGAGGCATGTAGGCACCACATCTCTTCTCAGAGATAAGTTACCATCGCTCGAGCTAGTCTTATTTCCATTCTGTTTGTAAGCATACTTCAGTATTTGATATTAATGAAATGAAGTGTTATTTCTGTTAGATCTCTGTATTTATGGTTATATCTGTAATTTCTTGCGTTCTTGTTTAAATCCAGATTAGATGTCTATCTTAGGAACCTCTATGACTCCCTCGACACCATGGGCATCATCAGTAACACTCCTATAGAGGGAGATACCTTTTCTTCAGATGACGTGGAGTTTGAGATTAAGAAGCTCGCCAATGGGAAAGCTAGGGATATTGAAGGTTACCAAGCTGATATTCTCAAGATTGGAAGGTCCATACTCACCCCACACTTGCACAATCTCCTCAACTTGGCAGTTAAACATGGCTTCCCCAAGCTGGGAGTGTAGAGCCTTATTGTTCCTATCTTTAAAAGTGGGGATAAAAATGTTCCCTATAACTACAAGACTATCATGATTAACCACATTTTAGCCAAGCTATATGGGCTCATTCTGGAGAAGAAGATTAGTGCTTGGCTTGAAACCCATGGTAAAAGAGCAATTGGACAAGTTGGTTTTAGAAGGAACCACTCTACGATCGACCACCTTGTCACTCTTAGGACCATTGCCGAGCATTGTCGAAAGAGTAAGACGAATCTCTTTTGTTGTTTTGTTGAATTTAGAAAATCTTTCGGCATTGTTCCTTGAGAGAAGATATGGCAAAGGCTCAATGAAATAATGGTTCCTCCTGAGTTAAGGGTTGTTGTTATTAGATTATACAAAATGTTATTGCTAAGCTTAAGACCACCGAGGGTTGGTCTACTAACATTAAATGCAGCATCAGTGTTAATCAAGGATGTCCCCTATCCCCTACCCTTTTTGGCATCTACATTGACAAGCTTGAGGAATGCTTAGAAGCTACTAAATGTGAGGGGCCCAAGCTTGTTGGTATAGTCATTACTCTTCGTCTTTATGCCGGTGATATAGTTCTTTTTTCCAGGATTCTTAACGATCACGGTAGACAACTTAAGAAAAAAAGGAATCACATCTTATTGTAAAATGAACCATTTTGCTAAATAATTTCTGCTTATATATAAATGAATGTTATAAATAATAATGAGGAACTTATTATGGAGAAACTTATTAGAATTGGAATAATCTCAAATCCCTAAGAAATTGGTGGGTGAGGCAAAATCTAATTTTTTAAGTTAATTAAAAGTAATGGACCGTTTTGCTATATAAAATTTGCTTATATATAAATGAATATTATAAATAATAATGAGGAACTTATCATGGAAGAATTTATTAGAATTGGAATAATCTCAAGTCCCTAGGAAATTGGTAGGTGGTGCAGTGAAATTTAATTTTTTAAGTTAATTAAAAGTAATGGGCCATTTTGCTAAATAAATTTTGCTTATATATAAATGAATGTTATAAATATTAATGAGGAACTTATTATTGAGGAACTTATTATGGAGAAACTTATTAGAATTGGAATAATCTCAAATCCCTAGGAAATTGGTGGGTTAGGCCAAATCTAATTTTTAAAGTTAATTAAAAGTAATGGACCATTTTGCTAAATAAAATTTGCTTATATATAAATGAATATTGTAAATAATAACGAGGAACTTATCATGGAAGAAGTTATTAGAATTGGAATAATCTCAAATCCCTAGGAAATTGGTAGGTGGTGAGGCCAAATCTAATTTTTAAAGTTAATTAAAAGTAATGGACCGTTTTGCTATATAAAATTTGCTTATATATAAATGAATATTATAAATAATAATGAGGAACTTATCATGGAAGAATTTATTAGAATTGGAATAATCTCAAGTCCCTGGGAAATTGGTAGGTGGTGCGGCGAAATCTAATTTTTTAAGTTAATTAAAAGTAATGGGCCATTTTGCTAAATAAATTTTGCTTATATATAAATGAATGTTATAAATAATAATGAGGAACTTATTATTGAGGAACTTGTTATGGAGAAACTTATTTGAATTGGAATAATCTCAAATCCCTAGGAAATTGGTGGGTCAGGCCAAATCTAATTTTTAAAGTTAATTAAAAGTAATGGACCATTTTGCTAAATAAAATTTGCTTATATATAAATGAATATTATAAATAATAACGAGGAACTTATCATGGAAGAAGTTATTAGAATTGGAATAATCTCAAATCCCTAGGAAATTAGTGGGTCAGGCCAAATCTAATTTTTAAAGTTAATTAAAAGTAATGGACCGTTTTGCTATATAAAATTTGCTTATATATAAATGAATATTATAAATAATAATGAGGAACTTATCATGGAAGAATTTATTAGAATTGGAATAATCTCAAGTCCCTAGGAAATTGGTAGGTGGTGCGGCGAAATCTAATTTTTTAAGTTAATTAAAAGTAATGGGCCATTTTGCTAAATAAATTTTGCTTATATATAAATGAATGTTATAAATAATAATGAGGAACTTATTATTGAGGAACTTATTATGGAGAAACTTATTAGAATTGGAATAATCTCAAATCCCTAGGAAATTGGTGGGTCAGGCCAAATCTAATTTTTAAAGTTAATTAAAAGTAATGGACCATTTTGCTAAATAAAATTTGCTTATACATAAATGAATATTATAAATAATAACGAGGAACTTATCATGGAAGAAGTTATTAGAATTGGAATAATCTCAAATCCCTAGGAAATTGGTAGGTGGTGAGGCCAAATCTAATTTTTAAAGTTAATTAAAAGTAATGGACCATTTTGCTAAATAAATTTTGCTTATATATAAATGAATGTTATAAATAATAATGAGGGACTTATCATGGAGAAACTTATTAGAATTGGAATAATCTCAAATCCCTAGGAAATTGGTGGGTGAGGCCAAATCTAATTTTTTAAGTTAATTAAAAGTAATGGACCATTTTGCTAAATAAAATTTGCTAAAATTTGCTTATGGACCATTTAAGCACAAAAATCAAAATTTAAGTATAAATATAATTGTCATGTTTATGAAATGAATACTCGAGAGGTCCACTGTTTATGACTCATTAGTAATTTATAGAAAAACTATATAACTATCTACTAAAATTTCAAGATAAGGAGACCTAAATTTGTAAGTAGTGTGCTCTTATCTTACACATATATGGGTTATAGGTAACTTTAACAGTTAAATAATTGTGCATAGGGGGTCCCTTGTTCCAAAAAAAATGGGTTTTCATACACCATTTTGGTGTCTAGCTTGACAATGACCATAAAATTATATCATCATCATCTTGATCTCATCTATGATGGTTTTTTATAAAAAGAGACACGGTTTAAAAAATTAAAAGTTACACTAGAAAATGAATTTATATAAAACATATTAAATTAACAAATCCAAAATACTAAGATGATGTTTATCATCCATGTACCATTGAAAAATATAATAAAATCTATAGAAAAACCTAAAATGAGTTTGAATGAGATTACCCCCTATAACTCACTCAAAACAGACATAATGAACATATAATGGTATGGTTTTTTTTTTTTTTTGGCTAAGAGAGATTTTCTAAGCTTAGTGCAAAATTCCCTCTAAATATTGGTTATTAAAATAGTGAAGATGTTCAATTCATCATTATAACTTACCCAAAACATAGTACATTCATCCATATTAAAGCATCATAAATCTCATATCATTACATTAACAAGACCTCACATATGCATAAAGAAACACATCTTAGTTAATAAACAAGGGTTACAATGAGAAAAATCTCTAAGATGAGGTAAAATCCCACTCTTCAATAACAATTAGAATATGTATTTCATACGTTTGAATATGTGATAGTCCCTTGGCCTCATTGATAACACCACAACATACCTCCCTGTAGAGCTATTTTCTAATCCATATCTAGAACCTATACCAAAACACAATGGACCATACTAACTCATACACATATTTATTGTTCTCTTCTATTTAAATCTTCACATTACTCATCCTAGTTATTTTTATGGTTGGGTAAGCCTCCCTTGAAGCCTGTATTTGATTATAATTAAAGTTTTTTTTCCTAGACATAAGAGATTTCAATCAACACCATTTAAGGAGCGACATACCCTTGGGTGATCATTCTACTATATATCTATCAAATATTTCTTTCGTAGACTCAAAGTTGCCCACAAGTTTTGAAATTTGGTGATATCCTTACCCGTTTTAGAATTTATTTTGAAATTTTAGATTTTAATATTTCCATTCCATAATGATTTCTCGAAAAAAATACCATTCAACAACAATATTCTATAAATCTTCAATGATAATGAATATAACCTTCAAAAACTATATCCAAAAAGGTCGCTAAATTAATGGGCACTCTAATTAGAATTAGTCTTTAGCAATAATGACTATGCCTTTTAATATCCAAAAACCAAAATGGCTAAATCAACATACGCTCTAACCAAGAATGCCAATATAAGGCTTATAGTCTATTTTTTAAGATGCTTCACAAGTAGGTAAACAAGGTCACCCTAAAAGATGGGTATGCATGTGGAATAATAGGTAGGTAAGTGTAAGTAACATTCTATCTCCTAAAATTTTCTCACTGGAATATTTTAAAATTTAGACAAGGAATTACAAGGAGACCATAGATAAAATGAAAAAATGTGCAAATGTAAGAGAAACACAAAACCAAGAAATGTGTAATTTGTATAGCACCAATACATATTTTTTAATTAAAAATTACTTTTAAATCCTTTCACAAAAATATCATTTTCTTTAACAAATTATCCAAAAATTTAAAGATTCAATCATAAAATTATAATATATAATAAATCATAGGAGCAAGAAATAGGAGTCCATAGCTTTAAGCATAACCGAGGTACAGTACATTGTTGCTAGCATAGCTATCTATGAGGCATTTTTCTTAAGGAAGGTCTTTGGAGAGCTATTTGAGTAGGTTCTTGATATAACAATGATATATTGTGGAGTAGTAGTCAATCTTAGGAGAAGGCTCTGTGGTGAGGACAGATGGCGCAACGTCCAATTAGGTGGCTGAATATAGGTTTAGGGTAATTTCCCTTGGTTTCACTGCAGCATGGTCGTTTACTCCGCAACACCCTGGACCATCGACTGTGTCCGTTTACCTCTCGAGCTGTCTCCATCTGCCGGTGGTTACGTTTCCGTTTCACCTGTTTCAAGCATGGATGAGGTCATGGACATCAAGGAGCTCGATTATTCACCAGACCCTTTTCCTGACCAGCCCATTTTCGGAAACCCTAACCCTAATCTGTTAGTTTCTGGTCCCTATCCTTCATCCGCTACAACTCTGTCCTGCTCCGTTCTGGTGGTCGCTCTCCCTGCCTTCAATACTTCATCACTCCATTTTAGCTCCCTTTCCATTGATTCGCCTGCTCTCGATTGTCCGCCATTATCACTGGGGACCCTTCACTTACTTATTGTGATCTCTCCGCCCTCGCCTTCTTTCGAGCCAAACCCTCCGGTTGGTCATCTCCACCTGACTAGCTCGACGCCGAGTTTGGTTCAGCCTATGGGAGTCCATTCTATCCCTGGCCATAATCCACCCTCCTCCGCAAATTCACCATCTGGGTGTTTTGAAACAATCACGATTAGGGTAAAAACAATGGCTCAATTGCAACAGGAAGGGAACGCCTCCTCGGACCCGCTACAAGATCATCCAACAACACCCCGGACTGGAAAGCGAAAAACCAAGTGCATCAAGGTTTCGAAAAAGTATTTCACCATTTGCTTTGAAGAGGGTATAGCGATGGGGGAAGCTGCAAATATGGCCGGCTCTGTTCTGGTTGGACATGTCCGTGGTAGGGTATACATGATGGAAAGATTAACACACTGGGTGCGCGAAATTTGGGGCAATACCCTTAAAGCACTGCGGGAGTTACAGGTCCTCCCTTGGGGCTGGTTTGCTCTGCACTTTGTAAAGGAGGAATACACCGATTTGGTCCTTGCCCAGTACTAGCACATTGAGATGGCACCTGTTATCCTCAAGCGTTGGAGCCCTCTATTTGATCCAGAAAGGGAGAAGATCGGGGCAGGGCCACTTTGGGTGCGGCTTCTTGGACTCCCTCTGCAGTACTAGTCTGAGGAGGTCTTCGTCAGGATTGGAAATACGCTTGGCACTTACCTTGACCATGATAACTCATTCGTTCAGACCAAGAATCGAACCCTAGCACAAATTTTGGTTCATCTGGATACGCACGAGGGTCTGGAGGAAAAAATCACTCTCTAATGGAGGCATTTCACTTGGGTTCAGATTCTGGACTATGAAGGAGTCTCGTTCTGCTGTAGAAGATGCCACAAACTGGGGCATATATTCAAGGAGTGTCCACTGATCAAGAAAACATTTGATCCTCCGAGCACTCCAAGTACTTCAAAGGAACAAGCTGCCTCCCTCTCAGATCATACCCCTGTATCAGCTCCCTGGGCCTCTGTTCGGATCAAATCACCTCTGGCTGTAGAAGGAGCTCATAGGACACCATCTCCTCCTCTGACTCGATCATGAGCTGATGCTGAGGCTGCGAAAAAAGTGGGTACTTCTATCATCTCTCATCCTGTTACACTTTCATGTAGTTCTTTGCTTGATTCTTCATCCATATTGCATACTACCACCATTCCTTGCAGTCTCGGTCTATCTTCGCCCACCATAGCTACCACCACTCCCTCCTTTCCACCTCCATCATCCATCCCTTCCCCTCCCTCTTCTAATGGGAGTGATCCACCTCACACATACAATTTGCGCTCTCGCTCGCATATCGATGGTCATCCCCCTCACTATACAGGGTTGGGACTCACCCTCCTTGGCTCTATCATCCATTCATCTCGAGGCCGTAAACCATATCTATCTAAAGCCATTCAAAAGGTTGGGGCAGAGGTTGTCACTGGTAAACAATCTACCTTGGAAGGGGTTCTTAGAGCAATAAACACCCCGGGGAAGTTCCCCCCATGAAGTGACTCTTATTTAACTGTAGAGGCATGGCTAGTGCCTCCAAAAAACTAGCCCTGCATAGGTTATTCGAAGTTGAGCTAGTAGACATTATAATGCTACAAGAAACCCTGGGAAAAGCTGAATTCATAACCAGATCTTTGACTTCCTTAAAAAATGGCTGGAACTTTTTCTCCCTCGATGCCATGGGACGCTCTAGGGGATTAGCCATCGGATACAACCCTCATTCCATTAAGGTACTATCATCTTGGGGTGGATCGGGATTTATCAGAATGGACATCTTCTCGGCCGATCTTGGCATGAATCTCCGGGTTATTAACATATACGAACCCTATCATCAACAAGAAGATTTTTGGCAGCACTTTCTCAACCTATCGATCACTTCACCCAATCATCTGGTCCTCGTGGGTGACCTAAACTTATCCCTAGGTTTTGGGGAATCATGGGGATCACAAGCTCAAGTGGATCCTCTCTCAGATCACATGTCGAATCTATTGGAACAACATAACCTTGTAGATGTCCCCATGAACAAACCCCTACCTACTTGGAGGAATAGAAGGATGGGGGAAGCAGCTCTAGCTAGAAGGCTAGATCGTTTCCTGATTAAGGTGCCTCTTCTTCATCTGCTGCATCAATATAGACAATGGGTGGGCTCCGGGGGCATATCTGATCACTCTCCCATATACCTGGAGATCCTTGGCCCACATCCAAAACCCAAGCCTCCCTTTAAATTCAATCATGTTTAGCTTCAGGACCCTGGCTACACCAAATTGGTCACTGACTTCTGGAAGGCTAATCCCATATCGAGACACAGAACTCTAGCCAAGGGCTTCTGTCACAATCTGTCTCAGCTCAAGCAGCTATCCATCACCTGGGCCAAAGAGAAATATAAGAGGGATGACCACTCTTTATCTCAGATTGAATCTGAGTTGAGTAAACTTATGGATGACCGAAACAGGGGATTCACATCTGCAAGTGAAAAATCCCATCTAATTGAGCTTGAGAAATAGAAGGAAATGATATTGAAGGAAGGAGAGGAAACCTGGAAACTAAAGAGCATGACCATTTGGCTACAAGCGGGAGATGATAATATGAAAATTTTTCAGAACTATGTAAAGGGAAGAAAGGTCTCTAACACTATTTGGAACCTGCCTTTACCTGATGGAGGTGTGGCCAGTACTTTCAATAAGCTTTCCCTACTGGGCACCTCTCATTTTCAGAACCTATATAAATCCCCCCTAGGTTCAAATCTCGCGGAATTCATTCAAGTTTCTGGACATTTTCCTCAGTTTGTGGATGAAGATGTGGCAGAAGAGCTTAACTCACCAGTGACCCCTGCAGAACTAGAGGGGACTCTGAAATGGTTTAAAAAAGATAAAAGTCCTGGGCAGGACGGATGGATGATCGAATTTTATCTTGCCTTTTATGAACTCTTGGGACATGACCTGATAAATGTAGCGGAGGAATGCAGGAACTCGGGTAAACTATATGATGCCATTTATTCCACCTTCATTGCCCTTATTCCCAAGTCCGACTCCCCTTCATCTTTCAGTGATTTCACCCCATCTCCCTCTACAATTGTCTCTACAAGATCATTGCAAAAGTCATCGCCAACAGGATTAGGCCCATTCTCTCTCATCACATATCATCCGAACAATTTGCCTTTCTTGAGCATAGTCAAATTCATGAAGCCATTGGCACGGCCCATGAGGACATTCATTCAATTAGGTCCAAAAAGCTTAAAGGTATCATTCTAAAAATCGACTTGGCAAAAGCTTTCGATCGAGTTAGCTGGCCTTACATCAAAATGCTCCTTATTCACCTCGACTTCCCACATGCCTTCACCACCTGGATCATGTCTTGCATCACTACTCCAACCTACAGTGTCCTCATCAATGGATCAACCTCTCATTTTTTTCATGCTGAAAGGGGACTCAGGCAGGGTTGTCCCCTCTCCCCCTTACTTTTCCTGATTGTCATGGAAGGACTCAGCAGGCTCCTTGCATAGGCCAAGAGGAATGGTAACCTTTGTGGACTCAAGATACATGATCTTTGTTACCTCACCCACCTCCTTTTTGTTGATGATGTCCTCATTTTCCTTGATGGTAGTATCAAAGACTCTGCTTCTTTCTCCAATGTTCTTTCACTTTTCTCCTGGGCTACTGGTATGCTGGCTAACCATGGGAAATCCACTATCACATTAGCCCTGACATCCATCCAAGAGTCTCGTTTTGCTCATCATCACTTTCCATATTGCATTCTCCCCCTAGACCAGGGTTTTAAATACCTAGGATTCTAGATCAAACCCTTAGCCAAAAAATTGCGGACTGGATTTGGTTGGTCATCAAGTTGGAAAAAAGACTTTCTCATTGGAGCCATAGATTCTTATCTAGAGCAGGTAGACTAGTGCTCATCAAATCAGTACTGGAGGCTACACCTGTCTTCTAGATGGCACTGGCATGGATCCCCAGGAATATCCTTGCCCGTCTTCAATAGATTTGCAGTAGATATCTCTGGAACGGTCATCAAGATAAGAAGATTTTTGCTTGGGTCAGTTGGAACAAGATTGCTTTGCCCAAAAAATGGGGAGGCTGGGGACTAAAAGACTTAAACCTCTTTGCTCAAGCGCTTGCAGCTAAAATGGGTTGGACCCTTCTAACTGGACAAAATCTCTGGACCAATGTCACTTATCATAAATATATTTGGCCACTTCAGATCATGGATTGGGTGCGATTGCCTCAATGGTCAAGCACAGGTATATCATCTGTTTGGAAAGCCCTGCTCCACTCCCTTCCTATCATCCGAAATAATTTGGCCTGGAGGATAAACGATGGGTCAAAAACGCGCATCGGTCTAGATCCCTGGACTGGGGGGGGGGAAGGCAGATTCCACTTGCCAAGAGAATTAATACAACATCCAAATCAACAAGATATCAGAGTCATTGCACACATTGTAGATCAAGGGAATTCCACCATTTTCACTCAGGGCTGGAAATCTGCTTAGCAACTCAATATCCCTCCTTAGTGGCATCAATTGTGGCAATCATACATATTAGCTCTGAGTGAATCTCACATCAGAATCAAGGAGGGACCTGATGAACTCGTGTGGAGCCTTGCGGAGAATGGCATTTACACCCCAAAAGCAGGCTACCTCGGGCTGATAACTAATAGACGGCCGGAGCAGACTCTCGATTGGTGGCTGAGCATATGGAAACTAAGCTCCCCTCCGAGAACCAAGCTGTTCTTTTGGTGTGTGCTCAACAACAAAGTCCCCATTGGGGAATCCTTATGTCACTGTGGCCTACATGGACCACACTGGTGTGTCCTCTGTAAAAAATCATCTGAATTGACTGAACACCTATTCTTAAACTATGAATCTCTGATCAATCTTTGGCAGAACATCTCCTCGACAATCTGATTGTCTGGTAAATGGGAAGGGGAGAATATCAACCATACCTAGAATAGTTGGTGTAGTACACACCGTGGAACAAAGTTGACCTGTCTCCCTCTACTCATTAGCTGGAATATCTGGCTGACTCGAAAACCGAATAATTTTTTAGGATGATGTAGCTAGATGGCAGAATATAACAGCTAAAATCATCTTTGCTAATCATGAACGGCCTGATCTCAATAAGCCCCGCCCTAGGAGATCACTTGCTCCCAATCCCATAGACAAATCTACACCCTGGGCTTATTTTGATGGTGCTGCACAGAACGAGGGGTGTGGGGAAGGTTTCATATTATACATATCAGAACAACATCACTTCAAGGTTAAGATGGGACTCGGAGAGAGGACTAACAATTATGCTGAATTAATCACACTCCGCCATTTGATGCACTTTTCACTTGGCCACGATTGCATCAATCTACAAATTTTTGGAGATTCAAAAATTATTATAAATTGGTTCAACAATATCACTTCCTGGCACACTCACACACTTAGAAATATTTTGGATGAAGTGAACATTTTCAAAGCACAGTTTAACTCCATCTCTTGTCATCATATTTACAGGGAATATAACTGTAGTGCCGACAGGCTATCCAAGGAGGCCACAATACTACCCAGAGGTCAGTGGATGATATTGGCACAGAGGGGTACCGATGAGTACCAATACTATCACAGGCCGTATATCGATCATACATAACATAGGGCTGCAAGGCTCTAACTTATATTTTGACTTGCACAGTTATTTACATTATACATATATCAATATATACTTCATTTTCAGGCTATATATCATGGACATCGCCCTGCGTGGTGAATGTATTTTTGTAGATAACAAATATGCTACTTTATATTTATCAGACTCTCTTATGTTATCACCTTGCGTGGTGAATTTTTGATAGACACACCAGCACCATTTTTGGACAGATATAGATCTATTTTTTGACTGATACACACAGAGATGGCCATTGGCCAATGATGCATATGCTGCAAAGCATCTGCTATATGTAATTTTTCAAAAATAATGAAAAATTACAATTTTTCCCAAAAAATAAATAAATCATAATCTTAAATAAAATATTTAATATTGTTATGATAATCATTCAAAACCTAATTTCAATATTAAATACTTCTAATGTTAATAAAAATTTCCATTAATTTTAACTCTAAAATTTCACTCAAATAACTCATCCCACCCATTCACAAACCATATACATATTCACTGAAAGAAAGCAAAATGAGAATCTTCATTCATTTCAACTCTAACATTTCACTCAAATAACTCATCCCACCTTTTTATAGAGCAGAGGGAGAACGCTCACGACAGTTACTTATAACAAGTGTACAAATAATCCATTTTCGAAGAGCTATTGGAGTGCAAAACTCTTTGGCCACCCTTTTAATGGCTTCAATGCATAAATAAGACAATAATCACATCGTAAATAGTTTTCCTTCTTCAGAGGCCCTGTTTCTTTAGGTTTATGCAGACTGCCAGGCCTCTGTGGTCATCCTTGGTCTTCATTAAATAGTCTCTGCAATATCCTGCAAGATTCTACGAGAAATTATCTCTTGAGGCAGTCATCAAGAAGGAACTACAGTATAATCGTCAACTTTGCGTGAGGCTGCAGAGAGAACTCATGGCGATTTAGAAGGCTATTTTAAATGGAGTTGTCTATAATGCGACTTTTTGGAGATTCCGATGACGGAATCCGGCGGAAGAAATTGAGGTAAATCTTGATTTGTTGCAGTTAAAATGGTTTTTTAACTGCATATTTGGATTCAGCATCCTGAAAAACCCCTGGGACGTTTTCATTGTGCAGAAACTAGCTATCAAACTTGCGATTCCAATAAATTCCTACCGGATTTCGACTGGAGAAACTCGCAGCAAAGGCTTTCAAGAAGTCGCGTTATATACCACTGCATTTTAAATTAGAGTTGGACCATCAGCTACTCGGGAAGGAAATATTTGTGTGGAAGATAAGAAGTCACGGTCTTACGGAGTTGCAGAATTTCGAGTATGCTAGCATAGCCTTGAGACACCAGTCTGTAATCAGTACCAGGGAAAACTGCAACTAGATCAGCCTTGAAGGGTTTTACGGTATAACGAGAGGTCAGATCAGCAGAAAACACTTACAGCAATGGAGGTTTCTACAGGGATATTGATACTTGGGGCAATAGCAGCATATATGGCATGGTTTTTGACCATTGCAAATCGTTTTAGAGGTCCTAGAGTGTGGCCAGTGGTGGGAAGCCTGCCAGGACTGTTACAGAACAGGGAAAGACTGCATGACTGGATTGCAGACAATCTCCGGAAGGCAGGAGGAACATACCAGACATGTATCTGTGCCATCCCCTTCCTTGCAAGCAAACAAGGGCATGTAACGGTAACATGCAATACAAAAAATTTAGAGCATATTCTTCGCACACGTTTTGACAACTATCCCAAGGGGCCACAGTGCCAGGCAGCATTTCATGACCTGTTAGGGGATGGTATCTTCAACAGTGATGGTGAAACATGGTTGGTGCAGAGGAAGACTGCGGCTTTGGAGTTCACTACAAGGACTCTGAGAAATGCCATGGCTCGGTGGGTTACCCGGTCGATCAAGGGCCGACTATGGCCTATCTTGGCAGAGGCTCAAGAACTACACAGAGCTGTTGATTTGCAGGATCTTTTGCTCAGGCTTACATTTGATAACATCTGTGGTCTGGCATTTGGCAAGGATCCAGAGACATTGGCCCCAGGTCTTCCTCTTAATCCCTTTGCCACTGCATTTGACAATGCCACTGAGGCTACTCTGCAGCGTTTTATATTTCCTCAAGTGATATGGAGGCTTAATAAAATGCTGGGTTGGGGCATGGAGATTGAGCTTCGTCAAAGCGTTGCCAAGGTTGAAAAATACTTGTCTGAGATTATTAAACTGAGGAGAGTGGAACAGTCCCAAGGATCCAAAGGAGGAGATCAAGCTAAAATTTCTCAACTACAACAACCATATGATGATTTATTGTCAAGGTTTATGAGAAAGAAGGATGGGGATGGCAAAGCCTACTCGGATACTTTCCTGCAAAATGTAGCTCTGAATTTCATTATTGCTGGTAGGGATACTTCATCTGTGGCCATGAGTTGGTTTTTCTGGTTGATAATTCATAATCCCCAGGTTGAAAACAAAGTCATTGGGGAAATTTCCGAGGTTTTAACCAAAAGTAGGGGCAAGGACACTTCAAAATGGATTGAAGAGCCCTTGGTGTTTGAAGAGGTTGATGAATTGCTTTACCTAAAGGCTGCACTAACTGAGACTCTGAGGCTCTATCCCTCTGTTCCACAGGACTCTAAATATGTTCTCAAGGATGACACCTTACCTGATGGCACATTTGTCCCTGGGGGAACTGCTATAACGTACTCAATCTATTCAGTGGGGAGGTTGGAATCCATATGGGGGCCTGACTGCTTAGAGTTCAAGCCTGAGAGGTGGATACAAAATGGCCGGTTTGAACCTCCTCAGGACTCTTATAAGTTTGTTGCATTCAATGGAGGACCTCGGATCTGCCTGGGTAAGGACTTGGCCTATTTGCAGATGAAATCTGTCGTTGCTGCAATTCTACTGCGCCATCGAATTTCATTGGTTCCTGGTAATCCAGTTGAGCAGAAAATGTCACTGACTCTGTTTATGAAGCATGGCCTCAAGGTGTTTCTTGAACCGAGGAATATTTGTGCGTACTAAAGGATATTAGTGAATTACGGACTGCCCATTTACAGTTAAAATAACGTTAAAGATCAGACTTATTACCATCCTGAAGGGTTGGCAGCCTAGCTAGCTAAATGGTTGAACTATGCAACTAGGAGCAGTAGAATGAAGCTACCTGTTTCCGGTTTCTGTGGATGTCAATGGGAGCTTATATTCAAGTAGCTTATTTTCCGTGTGTTCATGTGCTGCACTATCTGCAATTTAGACTGCAGATGTATGGCAAATTTCACAGAATAATATTTTGTTAGTGATGTATGGGAAATCAGACAGTCAATTTAGATCATTAAATCTTATTTTGAAGAAGGCATATTGTATTAAAGATTGCCTTCTTGTTTCTTAGCTTTTGAGATAGAAAAATTTCGTCTAGATAATTAGGTATTGAGGTATTGAAAATGATGATTAATCAAACTCTTAAAATTGGAAAACAAATGTAATAAGATTATAATCACATCGTAAATAGTTTTTCTTCTGCTCTTTAAATATGATTAATCAAACTCTTTAATATAATGATGATTAATCAAACTCTTAAAATTGGAAAACAAATGTCCAAACACAAGACCATCTGACCCATGTAAGAAAAGGCATTATATTTTAGCAAAATTTTTACATAAGAAAAGGCATTATCTTTTAGCAAAATTTTTACATACAGGGTGTTGAAAAAGGCCAAAGGAAGTGTGGGAGGAAAGGGTATGCACTTTTTGTTCTTCCGGAAAAGTGGAAACAGAAAAACATTTCATTTTAGAATGTGAGGCCTTCAAAGACAACATGGAAAGTTATGCAGATACGCTGGCAGCTAGCTCTTGGGATAATCTATTTAAAGAGGGGTTTGTCTAGAAGATCGGAGCATTTATTGTGAAGCTTCACAAAAAAAGGCTGAATACATCAAGTAGATGAAGAAGCAATCTGTCCCATAGGCTATCTTTAGCCTCGTAAACGTTAAAATAATTTCTTTCTTCTTCTTTCTACATTCACATAAAAATAGCGCTATACAAAATTCCAAATATGAACATTGGTTTTCCACCTAAATTAGAAGATGCTATTTCATAAAACATAGTGGAAGATTAGTGCTTGGCTTGAAACCCATGGTAAAAGAGCAATTGGACAAGTTGGTTTTAGAAGGAACCACTCTACGATCGACCACCTTGTCACTCTTAGGACCATTGCCGAGCATTGTCGAAAGAGTAAGACTGATCTCTTTTTTTGTTTTGTTGAATTTAGAAAATCTTTCGACATTGTTCCTTGAGAGAAGCTATGGCAAAGGCTCAATGAAATAATGGTTCCTCCCGAGTTAAGGGTTGTTGACATTATTAGATTATACAAAAATGTTATCGCCAAGCTTAAGACCACCGAGGGTTGGTCTACTAACATTAAATGCAGCATCAGTGTTAATCAAGGATGTCCCCTATCCCCTACCCTTTTTGGCATCTACATTGACAAGCTTGAGGAATGCTTAGAAGCTACTGAATGTGAGGGGCCCAAGCTTGTTGGTATAGTCATTACTCTTCGTCTTTATGCCGGTGATATAGTTCTTTTTTCCAGGAGTCCTAACGATCACGGTAGACAACTTAAGAAAAAAAAGGAATCACATCTTATTGTAAAATGAACCATTTTGCTAAGTAATTTTTGCTTATATATAAATGAATGTTATAAATAATAATGAGGAACTTATCATGGAGAAACTTATTAGAATTGGAATAATCTCAAATCCCTAAGAAATTGGTGGGTGAGGCAAAATCTAATTTTTTAAGTTAATTAAAAATAATGGACCGTTTTGCTATATAAAATTTGCTTATATATAAATGAATATTATAAATAATAATGAGGAACTTATCATGGAAGAATTTATTAGAATTGGAATAATCTCAAGTCCCTAGGAAATTGGTAGGTGGTGCGGCGAAATCTAATTTTTTAAGTTAATTAAAAGTAATGGGCCATTTTGCTAAATAAATTTTGTTTATATATAAATGAATGTTATAAATAATAATGAGGAACTTATTATTGAGGAACTTATTATGGAGAAACTTATTAGAATAGGAATAATCTCAAATCCCTAGGAAATTGGTGGGTCAGACCAAATCTAATTTTTAAAGTTAATTAAAAGTAATGGACCATTTTGCTAAATAAAATTTGCTTATATATAAATGAATATTATAAATAATAACGAGGAACTTATCATGGAAGAAGTTATTAGAATTGGAATAATCTCAAATCCCTAGGAAATTGGTAGGTGGTGAGGCCAACTCTAATTTTTAAAGTTAATTAAAAGTAATGGAACATTTTGCTTATATATAAATAAATGTTATAAATAATAATGAGGGACTTATCATGGAGAAACTTATTAGAATTGGAATAATCTCAAATCCCTAGGAAATTGGTGGGTGAGGCCAAATCTAATTTTTAAGTTAATTAAAAGTAATGGACCATTTTGCTAAATAAAATTTGCTAAAATTTGCTTATGGACCATTTAAGCACAAAAATCAAAATTTAAGTATACATATAATTGTCATGTTTATGAAATGAATACTCGAGAGGTCCACTGTTTATGACTCATTAGTAATTTATAGAAAAACTATATAACTATCTACTAAAATTTCAAGATAAGGAGACCTAAATTTGTAAGTAGTGTGCTCTTATCTTACACATATATGGGTTATAGGTAACTTTAACAGTTAAATAATTGTGCACAGGGGGTCCCTTGTTAAAAAAAAAAAGGGTTTTCATACACCATTTTGGTGTCTAGCTTGACAATGACCATAAAATTATAACATCATCATCTTGATCTCATCTATGATGGTTTTTTATAAAAAGAGATACGGTTTAAAAAATTAAAAGTTACACTAGAAAATGAATTTATATAAAACATATTAAATTAACAAATCCAAAATACTAAGATGATGTTTATCATCCATGTACCATTGAAAAATATAATAAAATCTATAGAAAAACCTAAAATGAGTTTGAATGAGATTACCCCCTATAAGTCACTCAAAACAGACATAATGAACATATAATGGTATGGTTTTTTTTTTTTGGCTAAGAGAGATTTTCTAAGCTTAGTGCAAAATTCCCTCTAAATATTGGTTATTAAAATAGTGAAGATGTTCAATTCATCATTATAACTTACTCAAAACATAGTACATTCATCCATATTAAAGCATCATAAATCTCATATCATTACATTAACAAGACATCACATATGCATAGAAAAACACATCTTAGTTAATAAACAAGGGTTACAATGAGAAAAATCTCTAAGATGAGGTAAAATCCCACTCTTCAATAACAATTAGAATATGTATTTCATACGTTTGAATATGTGATAGTCCCTTGGCCTCATTGATAACACCACAACATACCTCCCTGTAGAGCTATTTTCTAATCCATATCTAGAACCTATACCAAAACACAATGGACCATACTAACTCATACACATATTTATTGTTCTCTTCTATTTAAATCTTCACATTACTCATCCTAGTTATTTTTTTGGTTGAGTAAGCCTCCCTTGAAGCCTGTATTTGATTATAATTAAAGTTTTTTTTTCCTAGACATAAGAGATTTCAATCAACACCATTTAAGGAGCGACATACCCTTGGGTGATCATTCTACTATATATCTATCAAATATTTCTTTCGTAGACTCAAAGTTGCCCACAAGTTTTGAAATTTGGTGATATCCTTACCCGTTTTAGAATTTCTTTTGAAATTTTAGATTTTAATATTTCCATTCCATAATGATTTCTCGAAAAAAATACCATTCAACAACAATATTCTATAAATATTCAATGATAATGAATATAACCTTCAAAAACTATATCCAAAAAGGTCGCTAAATTATTGGGCACTCTAATTAGAATTAGTCTTTAGCAATAATGACTATGCCTTTTAATATCCAAAAACCAAAATGGCTAAATCAACATACGCTCTAACCAAAAAGGCCAATACAAGGCTTATAGTCTATTTTTTAAGATGCTTCACAAGTAGGTAAACAAGGTCACCCTAAAAGATGGGCATGCATGTGTAATAATAGGTAGGTAAGTGTAAGTAACATTCTATCTCCTAAATTTTTCTTACTAGAATATTTTAAAATTTAGACAAGGAATTACAAGGAGACCATAGATAAAATGAAAAAATGTGCAAATGTAAGAGAAACACAAAACCAAGAAATGTGTAATTTGTATAGCACCAATACATATTTTTTAATTAAAAATTACTTTTAAATCCTTTCACAAAAATATCATTTTCTTTAACAAATTATCCAAAAATTTAGAGATTCAATCATAAAATTATAATATATAATAAATCATAGGAGCAAGAAATAGGAGTCCATAGCTTTAAGCACAACCGAGGTACAATACATTGTTGCTAGCATAGCTATCTATGAGGCATTTTTCTTAAGGAAGGTCTTTGGAGAGCTATTTGAGTAGGTTCTTGATATAACAATGATATATTGTGGAGTAGTAGTCAATCTTAGGAGACGGCTCTGCGGTGAGGACAAATGGCGCAACGTCCAATTCGGTGGCCGAATATAGGTTTAGGGTAATTTCCCTTGGTTTCACTGCAGCATGGTCGTTTACTCCACAACACCCTGGACCATCGACTGTGTCCGTTTACCTCTCGCAGCTGTCTCCGTCCGGCAGTGGTAACGTTTCCGTTTCACCTGTTTCAAGCATGGACGAGGTCATGGACATCAAGGAGATCGATTATTCACCAGACCCTTTTCCTGACCAGCCCATTTTCGGAAACCCTAACCCTAATCTGTTAGTTTCCGGTCCCTCTCCGTCATCCGCTACAACTCTGTCCTGTTCCGTTCTGGTGGTCGCTCTACCTGCCTTCAATACTTCATCACTCCATTTTAGCTCCCTTTCCATTGATTCGCCTGCTCTCGATTGTCCGCCATTATCACCGGGGACCCTTCACTTACTTATTGCGATCTCTCCGCCCTCGTCTTCTTTCGAGCCAAACCCTCAGGTTGGTCATCTCCACCTGACTAGCTCGACGCTGAGTTTGGTTTAGCCTATGGGAGTCCATTCTATCCCTGGCCATAATCCGCCCTCCTCCGCAAATTCACCGTCTAGGTGTTTTGAAACACTCGCAATTAGGGTAAAAACAATGGCTCAATTGCAACAGGAAGGGAACGCTTCCTTGGACCCGCTACAAGATCATCCATCAGCACCCCGGACTAGAAAGCGAAAAACCAAGTGCATCAAGGTTTCGAAAAAGGATTTCACCATTTGCTTTGAATAGGGTATAGCAATGGGGGAAGCTACAAATATGGTGAGATCTGTTCTGGTTGGACATGTTCGTGGTAGGGTATACATGATGGAAAGATTAACACACCGGGTGCGCGAAATTTGGAGCAATACCCTTAAAGAACTGCCGGAGGTACAGGTCCTCCCTTGGGGCTGGTTTGCTCTGCACTTTGCAAAGGAGGAATACACCAATTTGGTCCTTGCCCAGTACTAGCACATTGAGATGGCACCTGTTCTCCTCAAGCGTTGGAGCCCTCTATTTGATCCAGAAAGGGAGAAGATCGGGGCAGGGCCACTTTGGGTGCGGCTTCTTGGACTCCCTCTGCAGTACTAGTCTGATGGGGTCTTCGTTAGGATTGGAAATACGCTTGGCACTTACCTTGACCATGACAATTCATTCGTTCAGACCAAGAATCGAACCCTAGCACGAATTTTGGTTCATCTGGATACGCACGAGGGTCTGGAGGAAAAAATCACTCTCCAATGGAGGCATTTCACTTGGGTTCAGATTCTGGACTATGAAGGAGTCCCGTTCTGCTGCAGAAGATGCCACAAAGTGGGGCATATATTCAAGGAGTGTCCACTGATCAAGAAAACATTTGATCCTCCGAGCACTCCAAGTACTTCAAAGGAACAAGCCGCCTCCCTCCCAGATCGTACCCCTGTATCAGCTCCCCGGGCCTCTGTTCGGATCAAAACACCTCTGGCTGTAGAAGGAGCTCACAGGACGCCATCTCCTCCTCTGACTCAATCATGAGCTGATGCTGAGGTTGCGAAAAAAGTGGGTACTTCTATCATCTCTCATCCTGTTACACTTTCATGTAGTTCTTTGCTTGATTCTTCATCCATATTGCATACTACCACCATTCCCTTCAGTCCCGGTCTATCTTCGCCCACCATAGCTACCACCACTCCCTCCTTTCCCCCTCCATCATCCATCCCTTCCCCTCCCTCTTCTAACGGGAGTGATCCACCTCACAAATATAATTTGCGCTCTCGCTCTCATATCGATGGTCATCCCCCTCGCTATATAGGGCTCGGACTCACCCTCCTTGGCTCTATCATCCATTCATCTCGAGGCTGTAAACCGTATCTATCTAAAGCCATTCAAAAGGTTGGGGCAGAGGTTGTCACTGGTAAACAATCTACCTTGGAAGGGGTTCTTAGAGCACTGAACACCCCGGGGAAGTTCCCCCCATGAAGTGACTCTTATTTAACTGTAGAGGTATGGCTAGTGCCTCCAAAAAGCTAGACCTGCATAGGTTATTCGAAGCTGAGCTAGTAGACATTATAATGCTACAAGAAACCCTGGGAAAAGCTGAATTCATAACCAGATCTTTGACTTCCTTAAAAAATGGCTGGAACTTTTTCTCCCTCGATGCCATGGGACGCTCTAGGGGATTAGCCATCGGATACAACCCTCATTCCATTAAGGTACTATCATCTTGGGGTGGATCGAGATTTATCAGAATGGACATCTTCTCGGCCGATCTTGGCATGAATCTCCGGTTTATTAACATATACAAACCCTATCATCAACAAGAAGGTTTTTGGCAGCACTTTCTCAACCTATCGATCACTTCCCCCGATCATCTGGTCCTCGTGGGTGACCTAAACTTCTCCCTAGGTTTTGGAGAATCATGGGGATCACAAGCTCAAGTGGATCCTCTCTCAGATCACATGTCGAATCTATTGGAACAACATAACCTTGTAGATTTCGTCATGAACAAACCCCTACGTAGTTGGAGGAATAGAAGGGTGGGGGAAGCAGCTCTAGCTAGAAGGCTAGATCGTTTCGTGATTAAGGTGCCTCTTCTTCATCTGCTGCATCAATATAGACAATGGGTGGGCTCCGGGGGCATATCTGATCACTCTCCCATATACCTGGAGATCCTCGGCCCACATCCAAAACCCAAGCCTCCCTTTAAATTCAATCATGTTTGGCTTCAGGACCCTGCTTACACCAAATTGGTCACTGACTTCTGGAAGGCTAATCCCATATCGAGACACAGAACCCTAGCCAAGGGCTTTTGTCACAATCTGTCTCAGCTCAAGCAGCTATCCATCAACTAGGCCAAAGAGAAATATAAGAGGGATGACCACTCTTTATCTCATATTGAATCTGAGTTGAGTAAACTTATGGATGACCAAAACAGGGGATTCACATCTGCAAGTGAAAAATCCCATCTAATTGAGCTTGAGAAACAGAAGGAAAGGATATTGAAGAAGGAGAGGAAACCTGGAAACTAAAGAGCACGACCATTTGGCTACAAACGGGAGATGATAATATGAAAATTTTTCAGAACTATGCAAAGGGAAGAAAGGTCTCTAACACTATTTGGAACCTGCCTTTACCTGATGGAGGTGTGGCCAGTACTTTCAATAAGCTTTCCATACTGGGCACCTCTCATTTTCAGAACCTATATAAATCCCCCCTAGGTTCAAATCTCGTGGACTTCATTCAAGTTTCTGGACATTTTCCTCAGTTTGTGGATGAAGATGTGGCATAAGAGCTTAACTCACCAGTGACCCCTGCAGAACTAGAGGGGACTCTGAAATGGTTTAAAAAAGATAAAAGTCCTGGGCAGGATAGATGGATGATCGAATTTTATCTTGCCTTTTATGAACTCTTGGGACATGACCTGATAAATGTAGCGGAGGAATGCAGGAACTCAGGTAAACTATATGATGCCATTAATTCCACCTTCATTGCCCTTATTCCCAAGTCTGACTCCCCTTCATCTTTCAGTGATTTTGCCCCATCTCCCTTTGCAATTGTCTCTACAAGATCATTGCAAAAGTCATCGCCAACAGGATCAGGCCCATTCTCTCTCATCACATATCATCCGAACAATTTGCCTTTCTTGAGCATAGTCAAATTCATGAAGCCATTGGCACGGCCCATGAGGACATTCATTCAATTAGGTCCAAAAAGCTTAAAGGTATCATTCTAAAAATCAACTTGGCAAAAGCTTTCGATCGAGTTAGCTGGCCTTACATCAAAATGCTCCTTATTCACCTCGACTTCCCACATGCCTTCACCACCTGGATCATGTCTTGCATCACTACTCCAACCTACAGTGTCCTCATCAATGGATCAACCTCTCATTTTTTTCATGTTGAAAGGGGACTCAGGCAGGTTTGTCCTCTCTCCCCCTTACTTTTCCTGATTGTCATGGAAGGACTCAGTAGGCTCCTTGCATAGGCCAAGAGGAATGGTAACCTTTGTGGACTCAAGATACATGATCTTTGTTACCTCACCCACCTTCTTTTTGTTGATGATGTCCTCATTTTCCTTGATGGTAGTATCAGAGACTCTGCTTCTTTCTCCAATGTTCTTTCACTTTTCTCCCGGGCTACTGGTATGTTGGCTAACCATGGGAAATCCACTATCACATTAGCCCTCACATCCATCCAAGAGTCTCGTTTTGCTCATCTTCACTTTCCATACTGCATTCTCCCCCTAGACCAGGTTTTTAAATACCTGGGATTCTAGATCAAACCCCTCAGCCAAAAAATTGCGGACTGGATTTGGTTGGTCATCAAGTTGGAAAAAAGACTTTCTCATTGGAGCCATAGATTCTTATCTAGAGCAGGTAGACTAGTGCTCATCAAATCAGTACTGGTTGCTACACTTGTCTTCTCGATGGCACTGGCATGGATCCCCAGGAATATCCTTGCCCGTCTTCAATAGATTTGCAGTAGATATCTCTGGAACGGTCATCAAGATAAGAATATCTTTGCTTGGGTCAGCTGGAACAAGATTGCTTTGCCCAAAAAATGGGGAGGCTGGGGTCTAAAGGATTTAAACCTCTTTGCTCAAGCTCTTGCAGCTAAAATGGGTTGGACCCTTCTAACTGGACAGAATCTCTGGACCAATGTCACTTATCATGAATATATTTGGCCACTTCAGATCATGGATTGGGTGCGATTGCCTCAATGGTCAAGCACAAGTATATCGTTTGTCTGGAAAGCCCTGCTCCACTCCCTTCCTATCATTAGAAATAATTTGGCCTGGAAGATAAACGATGGGTCAAAAACGCGCATCGGTCTAGATCCCTGGACTGGGGGGGGGGGAAGGCAGTTTCCACTTGCCAAGAGAATTAATACAACATCCAAATCAAGAAGATATCAGAGTCATTGCACACATTGTAGATCAAGGGAATTCCACCATTTTCACTCAGGGTTGGAAATCTGCATAACAACTCAATGTTCCTCCTTAGTGGTATCAATTATGGCAATCATACATATTAGCATTGAGTGAATCTCACATCAGAATCAAGGAGGGACCTGATGAGCTCGTGTGGAGCCTTGCGGAGAATGGCATTTACACCCCAAAAGCAGGCCACCTTGGGCTGATAACTAATAGACCGCCAGAGCAGACTCTCGATTGGTGGCTGAGCATATGGAAACTAAGCTCGCCTCCGAGAACCAAGTTGTTCTTTTGGTGTGTGCTCAACAAAAAAGTCCCCATTGGGGAATCCTTATGTCACCGCGGCCTACATGGACCACACTGGTGTGTCCTTTGTAAAAAATCATCTAAATTGACTAAACACCTATTCTTAAACTGTGAATCTCTGGTAGAACATCTCCTCGACAATCTGATTGTCTGGTAAATGGGAAGGGGAGAATATCAACCATGCCTAGAATAGTTGGTCTAGTGCACACCGTGGAACAAAGTTGACCTGTCTCCCTCTACTCATTAGCTGGAATATCTAGCTGACTCGAAACCGAATAATTTTTGAGGACGATGTAGCTAGATGGCAGAATATAACAGCTAAAATCATCTCTTCTAATCATGAACTGCCTGATCTCAATAAGCCCCGCCCTAGGAGATCACTTGCTCCCAATCCCATAGACAAATCTACACCCTGGGCTTATTTTGATGGTGCTGCACAGAACGAGGGGTGTGGGGGAGGTTTCATATTATACATATCAGAACAACATCACTTCAAGGTTAAGATGGGACTCAGAGAGAGGACTAACAATTATGCTGAATTAATCACACTCCGCCATTTGAGGCACTTTTCACTTGGCCACGATTGCATCAATCTACAAATTTTTGGAGACTCAAAAAATATTATAAATTGGTTCAACAATATCACTTCCTGCCACGCTCACACACTTAGAAATATTTTGGACGAAGTGAACATTTTCAAAGCACAGTTTAACTCCATCTCTTGTCATCATATTTACAGGGAATATAACTGTAGTGCCGACAGTCTATCCAAGGAGGCCACAATACTACCCAGAGGTCAGTGGATGATATAGGCGCATAGGGGTATCGATGAGTACCAATACTATCACAGGCCGTATATCGATCATACATACCATAGGGCTGCAAGGCTCTAACTTATATTTTGACTTGCACAGTTATTGACATTATACATATATCAATATATACTTCATTTTCAGGCTATATATCATGGACATCGCCTTGCGTGGTGAATGTATTTTTTTAGATAACAAATATGCTACTTTATATTTATCAGACTCTCTTATGCTATCACCTTGCGTGGTGAATTTTTGATAGACACACCAGCACCATTTTTGGACAGACAGAGATCTATTTTTTGACTGATACACACAGAGATGGCCATTGGCCAATGATGCATATACTACAAAGCATCTACTATATGTAATTTTTCAAAAATAATGAAAAATTACGATTTTCCCCGAGCAAAAAAATAAATCATAATATTAAATAAAATATTTAATATTGAAAAATAATATGATAATCATTCAAGAAATAATTTCAATATTTTTTTTTCACTTACTGGTTCACGGATACCCGGGTCAGTGGGTAGCCGCTACGTCCAGGGTTTTAAACACTAAGTGGACGCCACCCGAAGGGCATCAACACCCCTCGGCCTATTTATTGACCTAACCCCAAGAGCTTTTGGGATTCGACCCTGTGACCTCCCATTGGCGAGGCACTTGATTTGACCGATTGAGCTAACTCTTGGGGCTCCCATAATTTCAATATTAAATACTTCTAATGTTAATAAAAATTTCCATTAATTTTAACTCTAAAATTTCACTCAAAGAACTCATCCCACCCATTCACAAACCATATACATATTCACTGAAAGAAAGCAAAATGAGAATCTTCATTCATTTCAACTCTAACATTTCACTCAAATAACTCATCCCACCTTTTTATAGAGCAGAGCGAGAACGCTCACGACAGTTACTTATAACAAGTGTATAAATAATCCATTTTCGAAGAGCTATGGAAATTGATACACTTCAGTGTCGGAACACCTTTATTTTGGAGTGAAAAACTCTTTGGCCACCCTTTTAATGGCTTCAAGGCATAAATAAGACAATAATCACATCGTAAATAGTTTTCCTTCTTCAGAGGCCCTGTTTCTTTAGGTTTCTGCAGATTGCCAGGCCTCTGTGGTCATCCTTGGTCTTCATTAAATAGTCTCTGCAATATCCTGCAAGATTCTACGAGAAATTATCTCTTGAAGCAGTCATCAAGAAGGAATTGCAGTATAATCGTCAACTTTGCGTGAGGCTGCAGAGAGAACTAATGGCGATTTAGAAGGCTATTTTAAATTAGAGTTGGATCATCAGCTACTGGGGAAGGAAATATTTGTGTGGAAGATAAGAAGTCATGGTCTTACCGAGTTGCAGAATTTCGAGTATGCTAGCATAGCCTTGAGGACACCAGTCTGTAATCAGTACCAGGGAAAACTACAACTAGATCAGCCTTGAAGGGTTTTACGGTATAACGAGAGGTCAGATCAGCAGAAAACACTTATAGCAATGGAGGTTTCTACAGGGATATTGATACTTGGGGCAATAGCAGCATATATTGCATGGTTTTTGACCATTGCAAATCGTTTTAGAGGTCCTAGAGTGTGGCCAGTGGTGGGAAGCCTGCCAGGACTGTTACAGAACAGGGAAAGACTGCATGACTAGATTGCATGTTAAGCTCCATTAATTTTGCACAATTGCTGCCTACAATTATGGAACTTAAATTGCAGTCTTTCCTTAAGTTATGGAAACCAACTGCAGTAGTTTCCTTAAGTTAAGAAAATCAACTGCAATTACTAAATTTATTATTGGGAGCTACTAAAGTGGTCCATTACTTTGATTCGATTTCTCTGCCTTGATCTGTGGGACATCTAACACATAGCTATTAGAAGCTTGATGGAAGCTTAGCTATAAACTCATCTGTTTGGTCCCCAAGCTCTCATCTCAATCCCCTTCAGTCTTACACCATCTAGCTGAGATAGCAGAGCTTGGAAGTGCCTTCAGAATTTCTGCATTCTTTTCCTTTTGCTTGGACAGCTAGAGCGTGGTTTTTTCAGAAAGAAGTTGCATCAAGAGTTTCACCAATGGCTGGAGGTAATTCATATCCTTGGGCATTAAGTTTAAAACGATTCTTTTCAGTTCTTTCTGCATGCACAATCGTTGTCACAATTTTCTTACATTTGGTATCAGAGCAGTTTATTTATCTTTGCCTTGGTGTGCGATTCAAATACTTTGAAGTGCTTTGTATTTGTAATTTTTACACTTATTATGCTTTTGGTTTTCTAAGCCGTGACTATCATATTTAACGAAACCGTTTCGGATAAAATCCATGATCATGAGGCGCTCTGTGTCGGCAAGATAAGCTAGAGATACCTTTAAGTTTCCCCTTATCACCATTTTGTGTAAGTCGATCAAATATTTTACTTGGTGCTTCGAATATGGTCACAAGATTTTGATTTATGGGGTTTTGTTCTTCTGATTAGAGCCTCAGTTCTGGACACGCATTTTTCCGAGGATATATGATAACATCCGCATTATGTTATTTGCCAGATTCTGTTTCTGTATTTGGATTATATTGCGGATACAAATGTTATGCATAAAATCTAAAATATAAAATCCCCATTGATCACCAAAATCTAAATTCCGTTTCATACAACCTTCATATGTTAATGTAGATTTGATTACCAGTTTACTTAGATTTTAATTCTGAAAAATTTGACACATTGTACCATCAGTTTGGTTGCTTCAAAGCGATTTGCGTTGAGTTAGTCAAAGGGGTTTTGCGTGTCGTAGATGTGTTTGGGTGAGATGAAACGTAATTTCCGTCTTATATGCATAAACAAATGAAGTAGGAAGTTTTCGATTCTTTAAGTGTTTTTGGCATGAAGAATCACTATTACAGTTTTATAACATTGCTATGCTAGAATATGAGTTTATTGGTTTGGGCCGCGCATTAGTTTCACTTGTACTTTATTGCATGTACTTTATTCTGATGAAGCATTTTGTTACACAATTCATGAATTTCCGTAAAGCATTTGACTGGGTAGAAAATTCAAACAATTTGCTGCAATGCTGTAGTTGGTTATTCCGCAGAATAATTTCTGGTTTGATGACAAAGCTCCTCCCTGTAATTTTTGTCGCCCCCGGTACTCGATATGCATGACCGTATTGATAGTTGTGATGAACAGGGGCGTCGGTGGTGGAAAAATTATGGTATATGTGGCAAAGAAATGTTTATATATAAATTTGCAATTAATTTGATATAATATTATGATTATTGATTTATATAAAGATTATGTAAACCATAGGTATATATAAACTAATGCAATTATAATTTATTACTAATGATTGGGTTTTTCACTTCAATAAAAGTAATTGCACGATCAACTAACCTTTTATTTTATATATATATTATTTTATGCGTGTTTGGTTTAGGCTCACATGAAATTTTATATAAATATATATAAATAATATTTCAAATTTGCAATTTTGTTTGCAAATTGTTTAGAGCCCATTTTGTAATTAATTTAAGAATTAGTCTTAAATAAATTATGGGACAGTTGGACTAAGGAATG